>JARHVA010000156.1:0-1200000 GCA_037957365.1 Torreya grandis
ATTGGTTCTTTAACTGATTACCTTTTCTATTGTCTCTCATGTTGCTCTTGTTTCATTGCATCCATGGCTAGCCTCCCACCCTTGCGATACCAATTCTATTAGATTCAAGGTCATGTCCCTGAGCTCACTCATAAGTAGGCTAAGAATGCAATGGAATACCAAAGACACCATATGATGCAAGAGCTTATCTAGACACAACATAGTGACCTTGACCATCTCATGTTCCATAGGGAATGAGATTGGCAAATCCATAACCAATAATTTCACTCAATTTTCCACAAGTTTGAGCATTATTCACCACGGATACCTCCTTGAGACTTGAACCTGGTTCTCATTCACCCTTTTGAGGTAATGAGGATCCTCTTACATATTTAGGGATTGATGAGTTACATGTAATCATAGATTACTACCATAGATGCCTTCAAGTGAATGAAATGCATCCTTCATCCCCTAAGAGTAGGTGGTGTGTTCACTCTATAGACAAATATTACACCCAGTCTAGTTGAAATGCCTCAACTAGTTCTCGTATGAGTCCCCCACCTCTTTCTTAGTAGGAGACTCTATAGAATAAACCCCTTCATGTCCATGTTTTGGGTCATATGTATTCTCACTCAATGAGGTATCTTTTTCATGAATATTTCTCCCATCCTCCTAGCCCTTTCTTTATATTTTTTGATGACCGTGCTAATTTTGATCATCATCTATAGACTAGAGATCTATGGGATGCCTATCAGGAACATTAGTGCTCATTAATTGACCCTTTTTTGATGGCACATGATCAAAATCATGGGGATTTTCGTTATCAAGATTACCTCCATGAGTATGCCACATCTTCCCATCATTCCCATGAGAAATCTCACCCATCTTGTTGGTATTCCCCACCTCATGGTAGAGATGATTTATGCCATGAAAATATTCCTTATTAGGATCCTCCCTAGCATCATATTCCCTATGGTCATGGTTATGGTGATGCCTATAGGCATAGGCAACATTATCACTATCACGATCCCCCTCTTGGATTTCATCATCAACCTACTTTTAACCATGCTTATGAGGATCTCCATAAAAATCATCTAGCCCCTTAGGTGTGTGTTATTCCCCTTCTTATAAGTTTAATGAGATGTAGGACTTCATACCATAGATCATATCACAATATTCATGATGGTGTGTATGGATTAAAAATTAGATGAATGCATGAAGTTGAATCTCTTCACTCATTCTCTATGAGTCAAATCTCTTGTCTAGTTCCAAAATCTACCTCTAGATTCTCTTAGTAGTTTTTAGCTCCTTTAGATGACTTCTTTTAATATTTTTATATCTTTGGGACTTTTAGCCTTGGCATCCAATCACTCATTTTCATGGTGCAAGTTAAGGGTGAGTTGAACCTTGATTTTATGTGTAGATGGTGATCAGCTATTCATACATGCAATACTTGATTCTCAGATGACCAAATTTATGATATGTTCACATGAACATTGAGGTAGGAGGTTTGCCTTGAGGTTTGTAAGCATAAACCCACCTCTTATGATGAATTTTTTAATGAGTGTTTGAGGTGTGTGTGGGCATGTGGCCCATCCCTTCCCAAAAGTAATCATCTTCATATGATCACAACTATAACATGATTGGTGATGGTGTCACTAATTCTCCTCTTGAAAAGAAAGACAAGAAGGATGGCCATGAGCTCAATAATTTGAGCAAGAAACTAGATAAAAAGAAGTATTTTAACTTAAGCATAACAAAACAATAGATGGTGTTTCCTTAAGACCCTACCAAGTTTTATAACTTCCATCAGATGAGGGGGCACAATGATAACAATTGTGCCACCTATAAGTCTGGTGTGCAAGCCTCGCCTCCATCTTAGAGTTATCCTCTTATGAAACCCAACCACAAGTTAAATGTTTTCAAAGAGCCTATGTCAACCATGATAAGGAGAAGAAGAAGAAGAAGAAGAAAAATAATAAATTGAAGGCTAAGGCCCCACATTCTTCTTCTCAAAATAGGATGACCAAGGTTGGTAGTCTACATGTAAGTCAATGTGTAATCATAGGGAGGAGTAAGGTCATGGGAAGTATGATTACATATGCCCCTAAGGTATGATTAATTAATGTTCAAATGAACAAGGAGCATTATGAATTACTTGGAATCCACACCAAAGCAAAGGAAATCAAGTACTAAAAAGATAATAGAAAACATTACCTACACTTACCAAATAAGGATGGTGGCAAAAGAATGTTGATGGTGTGATCCATGGGTGAAAGTACAAACACTGCATAATCCAAAATATAACTCCATCTCCAGCTCTAACTCTTACAAATGGGGAACATAAGTGATATCAAATCAAATCATACTATCTAGAATGACATTTACTAAGGCATTGACCTTAGTGTTCTCCTTGTGAAGGATATGGGTGAACTAGACATCCTCAAATAAAAAGAGAAAATCACATGCTTCCTCAAAGAAGGGGAGAAACTCAAAGTTAAGGACAACTGAGACACTAGTGAGTTGATACATGGTTAAGAGTGAGTCAGAGAATAACTACACATAGCATGTGCCTAAATCATGGGCATCGATCAAAGTGGCAATACTTACATGATATTCGATGACATTATTCATCTTACTAGTAAATAATATACCATATACAATAAGCTCATGGCCCCACTGATCATTGATAACCTAAGCCATAGTTGATGGTCTTGGATTACCCTAACTATTGCCGTCAGTGTGAACACCATTGAGAGGTATACCATGATGAGGATCGAGGATGAAAAAAAAGCGACTAAAAAAAGGTGATCTAAAAGTGGCATAGTATAAGTGAGTTACAAGAGGTAAAAAATAAATAAATCAAGCCAAAATCATAATATTTGACCAACACTAGTCATGGCAAGAGGTAACAAGGGAAAGTGGGGGGAATTTTGGAGACGATGAAGACCAGTCAATAAGACTAGAGAAAGTATTGAACCAATGTAGTTAACTAAAAACCCTAATTACAACCATTATGAAAAAATAAAGAGAGAGTTATAATGGATCAACTACATGAAATAAGAGAAATGACTAACTAAAAATAAGTACAAAAAGTAACTTCTATCCTTGGGTGCCCACAAAATGAGGCATAGGCTCGGGAGGTCAATGGGGACTCAAAAGGGGTCCTTAAGACCAAAATGGGGATAAATTAGGCCTAAAAAAGCCTTGGATAAAAAAAAAATAGAGGATTTTAATGCATTTATAATGCACCAAAACCCCTAATATAAAGTTTTCATGGTTTGAAATGCAAAAAATGGCCCACAAGGTGCATCCAATAAGGAGTGCATGACCCTAATAAGCTAGAGGACATGGGGGTCCAAGAGACTATAATGGTCATTTAATAGACCCAAGGATGCCTCAAAGAGATAAAGGACTCCTCCATTGTGTTTTAAATGGGCCAAAACCTCTAAGATGGAGGTTATGGGGGTTTGGGAGTAAATATGGAGCCAAACGAAGGCCTAGAAATGGTAAAAAGAAGGCTATTGACCCAAGTTGTAGCCTACATGGGCAAACCCACATCCTGAACCACTACCAAAATGCAAAATTTGCATCCTATCCCTTTACTAGGATTTTTTTTACCCTAGAAAGCTGTGACTTGGGCCATTAAGGGCCAAAAATCAAGCTTGGAGAGCCCAAAAAGACCCAAAATTGGCCTAGAAAGGAAAGGGAAGGGGGGGAGATAAGAAACTAATGTTTGTGAGAATTATAAAACATAGTTTTCTTATTTAAATAAGCATATAATTGATCTAGGGTCAATTTTATCTCTTGTTTAGATGCAAAGAGGAGTCAAAGTGTGAGAGGCACGAAAGACATCTCAGTTAATGGAGCTACCACTGTTGTGCAGGGCTAGTTGTGAGAGAGTGACTCAATGCCAATCATAGTGAGAAGTAAGGAGGGGTGATAAGAGTCCCATGATATATGAAGACCATCTATGGAATGCTATATCAATTCATAAACAACTATAACCACTAACCTACACTACCTACAAGTATTAAGAAGGAGAGAGGGAATCGGTAAAGGGATAGCTACTAGCAAGTAGTAGCCTGACCAACTAAAAGAAGAAAAATAATCTACTTATATACCAATGTGAATTTAAGGAGTGCATAAACCAAACAAAAAATGAGACACACAAGGGTCTAATGATGGATTCCATGAGAGGGGCAATCTATCGAATGGGGGTTTGGGGAGGGTGTTTTAGTAAGCTGTGAGGTTCACCAAAGCACCACAAGCCCAGGCCTGGGCTTACCCCCAAGGGAAAGCTACCAATTCTCCCTATATAGAGGCCTACCCCCAATGTAAACCACTATTTATCTTGAAAGGATGCTAAACAATAGGGAAAATGAAGGAAAAAATATATGGAGTAACCATATCCATAGGTTCACTAGTCATGACCCAAAACACAAGAGTGTTGAAGGTGGGGTCATTATTTGTGAATGAGACCTCTAAACCCAAAAAAATAAGAGGATTTAAATGTTTAATATGTATGGGCCTGATATTCTTGTAATCTATCCTCTCATTGATCAGGTTGGGTGTTATACTGTGGATGGAATAACACTCGAGATTAGACTCAGTGACTCTAACAATCTCCATGAGAGATGCATTGAGAGAGTTGATACTCTAATGGGTAAAGTTGGATGTAAGGGGGAGATCAATGTCTAGGGAAACATACTATAAGAGGTATCTAAAAATGGATGATATGGCCTAGTGTTGTGGATCAAAATAGAGAGTTAGTTAATTTATGTTGGACTCCAAAGGAGTGAATGTTGCTCGATACTCAATTGGATCACAATGTTCATCCTTGAAAAAATGAGACTTGGTAGCATGGGTGTGTGGGAATACACAAAACCCCATGATTATATAGCCAAAACCTCACCTAATGGGTTTATCTTTGCATAGAGAAATTCCTAGGGATCTAGGTCAGCCTCTAAAATGTGAACCACACCTTCATACTTGAGCTAAACCATGTGAAATGTGGCTGATATGATGGCCTACATAGTAATGGTCTAGGGATGGATAAGAATCATATTGTATTAAATATCCAAACCTAACACATAAAAATCAATATTAATGGCCTTGGGGCCAAACTTGACCTATAGCTTCAACACATTGGTTTATACTATCAACATAGCCTCTACTAGGTATGAGTGCTTTATCAAAACGTGCTCTAGTCAAGCTATTGACCCTGTTGGAGAGACTACTGGTGTCAGACCTCCCATCTAGCCCTAGGGGAAGGGAACCCCAAAGTTATATTTGAATTTTGGTGTAACATCCCTACTCAAGCTAAACAACATCCTTACTCCATAATAAAGGATATGTAGGGCCTCTTAGTTGGGATCTCCATTTGGGACCTTCTTTACCTTTTCCCTAAGATAATGGGTCTCATATTTGATGAGATTGGTCTCTTACATGAGGATTTACTCTATGACAATGTTAATGTTTTGTTCAGCTCGAATGCATCCGAGTACCCTCCCCCTCTTGTTCTCTCTTTCAACCCTACCTCTTTTCTAGATGCTTCAATTCTAGATAAGAGGGATAGGTTCCCTCTCTATATCAAGACCTTCATAGATTATTATCATGTTAATAGGTACATTTTGGATGTAGGAGCCACATTAAATATCATGCCCCTATGTGTATTTAATCAACTTTAGATCAGTTAGAAGAAGCTCTCTGATTTTCACCATAGCTATGTTGGTTTCAATAATAACACAATTATGTTAGTGGGGAATGTGAATCTCCAAGTCAAGTTTGGCCCCAAGATTGTCAAGATTTATTTTTGTGTTTTTGATTTGGATCTTTCATATAATATGATTCTTTCTCATCCCTGGACCATTGTTATGTAGGACATTGTGTCGGCCATGTTTTGCATGGTTTAGTTCATGCACAAAGGTGAGGTTCACATTTTGGATGGCAACCTAAATCCCTAGGCATTGCTTTACATAAAGACAAAGCCCTCAAATTAGGCTTTGGATATCTCCTCATAGGGTTCTATATATTCCCACACACCCCCTACTATCGAGTCTCATTTTCTCAAGGATGAACATTATGATTTTGTTGAGTAGCAAGTAGTATTCGCTCCTTTGGAATCTAGCATGTGTTAACTGACTCCCTCTTCCACTTCATGACACCAATCTATCTCATATATTTACAAATACCTCTTCTAAGATGTCTCCCTAGACATTAATCTCCCCCTTACATCCCACTTTACTAATTGGAGTATTGGCTCTCTCAATGCATCTCTCATGGAGATTACTAGAGTCATTGAGCCCGATCTCAAGTGATATTCCATCTATGGTATAGTACCCAACCTAATAAATGAGAGGAGAGATTATAAGAAGCTCATGCCTATGAATCTTATGTATTTCCATTCTCTTAATTTTTTGCATTCAGTGGTCTCATTCATAAACAATGACCCCACCTTCATCACTCTTGTGTTTCAGGTCATGACTAGTGAACCTATGGATATCATTATTCTATATCTTTCTTCCCACCTTTTCCCTATTGTTTCACCTCCTTATAGGATAAATAATGCCCCATCTTGGGGCTAGGACTCTATTTATGGAGAAGTGGTATTCTTCCCTTGGGGGTAGGCCTGGGCCTAGGCTTGTGGTGCTTTGGTAAAAGCCTCACAGCTTACTAGAACACCCTCCCTAGGCCCCCATTTAGTGGATTGCCCCTCTTGTGGCATCCATCATCAAAACCTTGTGTGTCTTCTTTTCCATTTGGCTTGTGCACTCCTCCTTGGATGCACCTTGGGATAGAAATAGAGTCTTTTTCTTCTTTTAGTTGGTCGAGCTATTAATTTCTAGTAGATATCCCTTTACCAACTCCTTCTCTCCTTCTTTGTGGTACCTCTAGATGGTACATGTTTGTGGTTATGGTGGCTTACAATTTTATCTCACCTTCCCTAACTTTTTTTCATCTATCATGATCCTTATACCACCCCTCCTTTCTTCTCACAGTGGTTGACAATGATTCACTCTCTCATGATTGGCCTCGCATTGTGGCGGTGGCTCTACTGATTGAGATCTCTTTTGTGCCTCTTGCACTTTGACTCCTCCTCATGTCTACATGAGAGAAAAAATAAACCATGGATCAATTTTACACATAATGGAATAATAAAACTATGTTTTATCATGATCATAAACATTTTTTTCTTGTCTCCCCCTTCCCTTTCCTTTCTAAGCCAGTTTTGGGTCTTTTTGGGCTCCCCAAGCTTGGTTTTTGGCCCTTTCTAGCCTAGGATGTGAATTTATGGGATAAACCATAGCCTATTAATGGGATAGGCCACAAATTTTGTATCTTAAAAGTGGTCTATGTCATGGGTTTGACTAGGTAGGCCATAACCTGGGCTAGTAACCTTCTTTTTGCACTTTTTGGGCCTCTATTTGGCTCTATTTTTGCTCTCAAAACCCCAGAACCTTTATCTTAAAGGTTTTGTCCCATTTAAAATGTAATGATAGAGTCTATTTCTTTCTTTGAGGCCTCATTAGGTCTATTTTGGGACCCTTTTAGTCTCTTAAACCCCCAAGTCCTCTAGCCTATTAGGCCCATGCACTCTTTGTCAGATGCACCTTGTGGGCCCTTTTTGTGTTTCAGACCATGAGACCTCCATCTTAAGGGTTTTGGCACGTTATAAACACATTGGTAGTATCCATTTTTTAATTTTAGGCCTCTTTAGTCTTGATCTAGCCCCATTTTTGTCCTCAATACCCCTTTCAAGTCCTCCCTAACCTCCTGGGCCCATGCACCATTTTTTGGGCACCCAAAGATAGAAGTTATTTTTTGTACTTATTTTAGTTATTCATTTTTTTTGCTTTCATATAGTTGATCCATTATAACTCCCTCTCTCTTTTTTCATTATGGTTGTAGGTAGGGTTGTCAACTAGCTATGGTGGTTTGAGACTTTCTCTAATCTTATTAACTGGTCTTCATCTTCTCCAAACTTCCCCCTACTTTCCCTTGTTACCTCTCTCCATAATTGATGTTGGTCAACCATTATGATTTTGGCTTGATTTCATGATTTATTTCCCTCATGCAACTCGCTTATACCACACCATTTTGAGATTGCCTTTCTACAATCATTTGTCTTTCCTTCTTGACCCCCATCATGGTTCACCTCTCAATGTTGATTCACACTGATGGTGGAAGTCAGGGAAACCCAAGACCAACAACTATGGCTTAGGATATCAATGATCAATGGGGACATGAGCTTGTTGTAGCTAGTTTCTTCTTTACCACCAAGATGAATGATCTTGTCAAGTATCACATAATCATCAACACCTTGATCGATGCCTATGAGTTAGGCACATGTTATGTGAAATTATTCTTTGACTCACTCTTAACCATGTCTCAACTCACCAGTGTCTATGATATCCTTAGCTCTAAGTTTCTCCCCCTTTTCAAGGTACGTGATTTATTCTTTTTCTTTGAGGATGTCTAGTTCACCCATATTCCTTGTAGGGAGAACACTAGGGCTAACGCCTTAGTGAATGTAATTTTGGATAGTATGATTTGATTTGATATCACGTGTGTTCCCTATTTTTAAGAGATAGAGCTAGAGCTAGAGTTGGATTTTAGATTATGTAACATTTACACTTTCACCCATGGATTACACCATCAACATTCTTGCTCTACCATCCTTATCTGGTAAGTATAGGTAATATTTTCTATTATATTTTTAGTACTTGATTTGCTTTTCTTTGGTATGGCTTTCAAGTACTTCACAACACTCTTTGTTCATTTAAACATTGACTGCTTTTACCTTAGGGGCATATGTAATCATACTTATTATGACCCTACTCCTCCCTATGATTACACATCAACTCATATGAAAACTACCAAACCTGGTCATCATACTTTGATACATTATCTACCTATTTATACCTTTCTCACATGATATCTCATCACTTACACATCCCTAGTCTACCTTGGTCCCTTCTCATACCAAACATGCCCTTTAGGGACCCTCGGGGCCCTTTCAAGGACTTTTTGACCATCCTAAGACATTAATTGACCTAGGCCATGGATTAGGGAGGAAACCCATGTCCTAGGCTGTAAATTTCCTTCATAAAAGTCATGGACTTGGTAGAATGCATGAAAAATACCCATGTTTGGTCTCAAATGGCTAGAAACAACTAGTTTTTGGTCTTTTGGTGGATTAGGGTTGACATAAATGCCTCTTTCTCATTCATTTAAGCCTCTCTCATGATCATTATATTCTCTAATCTTCTCACTTGATTAGATCATTTGAATTTCGGTTACCTCCTTGAATCTCTCTTGATTCTTGCTTGACACAATAGCTTCCTTTGTGATTGGGGATGCCCTATATTGTTGCAGGTTCCATTGGTAATTCTCATTGATATTAACAGTATTCCTAAAGCTTTTAAATTACTCCTTACTCCATCAATACTCCATTTCACCTATTTTGTGATCCTTTAAGTGGCTCTTCCATAGATTGGTGGCTTCTCCTTCACCTCCTCTAAAGCTTTTGGCTCTTGGTTTGGACTTCAGCTTGCACCTAGCTTGGTCTTCCTCCTACATTGCTTCATAGCTTGGATTCTTGGTTGGTATAACATTTACACTTCATATTTGAGTTGATCTAAGGGAATTTTACTTTACAAAGTTAAACTGCTTTATTTGTGTAGTGTATATGCTAGGGTTTGAACTATTTTAGTAAAATAGTTATTTTGTATATTTCTTAAAGCATCTTCCAAAGTTTCCTATATTTATGCATTATTAAAGATTACTTTCATTCCTTTAAATATTCCTTTATTGTATGCCATTGATTTCTTTGGAATATTTAATTACTACATATAGACAAACTAAAAAAATTATTCAGACCCTCTCTCTCTCTCTCTCAAAATATTACATTATTATAAAATATTAATATTAAATTGAAATATATCTCAAATATATAATAGGCATGCTATTGAACCCTTGCTTGAAAATGTCTTTGTTTCCTAAAACATCTTTCATTTGGCCTCAAAGTGCCTTAGTTTCTAGATTTACATTCCTTTTCATTTCATTCATTATTGTTGCTTCTATATTGTTTATGTAATCCATAGTATATTTTATCAATTTGCTTTACTGTGGTTAGATCCATTAGAGGAGATTTTCTAATTTGTGCACTTGTTCATGTTATCCCTAGCCTATTTTACAAGTCTATCTATTAATTGGTGTAAGATGGTAAACTAGATAGCCACTATAAACCTCACGTATCCCATAGAACCCCTAAGCTTTTTAATCCTCTTACTGGTTTGCTTTAGCACCCTATCAAACATTGGTGGTTTTATTCAGATTCTTGGAGATATAAGGTCCATTTGGAATATGTAAGTAGTACTCAATTTCAAAGATCAACTCGGTCACTCATTTTCCTTGCTCTTGCCATTTTGAGAGCAACTTAAACCATTCTCTCACCATTTTGTGATTTAACCCATTTTGTATCTTGTAATTATCCATTGAGTTGAGATGCCAAAAACCCAATAACATTCAAAGTAGTCAAAAAAAAAACTTAAACATCAAAAAATTTATGAAAAGGGATTAGAATTTTCATGAGAGATATTAAACCACAAAATTTATACTTGCTTTGTCATCCTATTTACCAGTGGATTTACTTGTGTTATAATGGTGTGGTTTACCACAATGTTTGAGTGGAACCTCCTATCTAATCATGACCATTTACATTTGTCTTTACCATTTTTTGATAGTGTTCACTTGAATTTATAAGAGAATTACATCAAACTAAGGTTCATGTAGACTATGTAGGTAGCACTTGGATGCATGGGGCATCCTAGATCAACTTGGCCAACATAATTGTCATTACTTGGTACCAATTTATCTTAAAATTATCTCATCATTTTGTGAGTTTTCCTTTCCCATTTCCTCTATAAATACAATTTCTTTCTTGTCATCACTATTCTTCTATCGCATATCTCTAGGAGAACTATATATGGTCTAAAGTCCATAGGACTATTAGGAAACATCCACTTGTAATGGGACATTTGGAGTTAGCTCAGCCACCCTTTACTTTTTATTTTATTCTCCCCTTTCATCCAATTTACCATCTTGTCCCATCTATTAACCAAATACCCAAGAGTAATTTCTTATATTCACAAACACAGAACTAATTCCCTAACTATTTATTTTATGATGTGTTTGTATGATTGGTTTATCATGATTATATTTGATTTTTCTTGGTGAATTTATTTGAGCAAATATATGCATCATGTTTCTTTTCTTTTAGTTTATGTTTTCTTATTTATTTGCATTTTTTTACCCTTTTTTGTTGTTGCCTCAACTTAGTCCATTGTGTTTTTTGGGTCATCATCATGGTGCTTCCTATTATGAAATTTTACATGAGTCCATCTATTGGCCTTTGACACCATTATCATCATGGTTTCATCATTAGTGAATTATCTTAAATTTTATATTATAATTTGGGGTCATTACTTATGTACATTATGTCATAGTCATCATGGTGTTTATATCATGGTGCATATTATTTGGTGATATATCAAAAATCTAGATGTTGGAAGTCAAATCGATGATGCTAAAGTAAGAGATTTCCTTGTCTACTATCCCCAAACCAATTCATCAAGTGCTTAATCATAATTTTATCAGATTAAAAATCCACCCTACTAGGGAAAACCATTGAAACTGATCAATAATTATATTCACCCTATTAAGGTATCTCCTTGAACCAGTGATCAAATCTACCCTGCTAGGGAACATAATTATGATCAAATTCTTGTTTCTTCCTCTCTTTTTAGAGTGCCCATTTGTTTCAAATTCTTCCCCAATAATATCCTTAAGGGGAATCTAGGGCTACCAAAGTTTCCTTTGGGTCACCAATCTAAGTTTATCGACTCATAAAATTTCAAAAAGAGAAGAGTGAAAACATAATTCTTCAAGTGTTACCAAATTTATTCTTGATGACTTTTTCATATTTGAAAATATGTCACTATACCTAGTGTCTTGCAACACCTTTAAATAGGGGTAAAATGTAGACACTTCATTTTAACCACTTATATGTCTAAAATGCATTCAAAATAAATTTCTATAATCACATACAAGTTTTACTAGAAATTTCCAACTAGACCTAATTTACCATCACCACTATAATTTTAAACCAAAATCACAATGATACATCCCTAATTAGGGCAATGGATCATCTTTCACCATTTATCTTATCAAGTTCATCCCTAATCTAGTCATCCCTTTATAAGTGTCTTCACAGGCTAATTAAGTGAACACTTAACTGACATAGAAACATTGTAAACTTTGTCTTTATTCTAATTTATAATCATTCCTCTAATAGTAAATTCCATGGATTTTTAATAACTAATTTTTCTAAAATAAAAAATTGAATTATTTACTCATATATGTGATGTCATAGGGGAAATTAAATGGAATGGAGTGGAGTGTGGGAAAGGTGGATTATGGCATGGCCACTTACACACATAATTGCATCTCTTACATCCCTCTTACACACTTAGGAGGATTAATGACTACACTTTCTTACAATGTGCCTTCCATATTCCAAAAAGCCTTAAATGGCATATCTTACACACTTCAAAGATGTAATCATGGATTTGAGGATTGATCCTCAACCCTCTATCTTAGGATGAGATGAATGGTCCATATTAGTGTAGGGAATCTATAAATATAACCCTTTCACCTCTTATTTCATCAATCTTCCTAATGTAAACTTACTATGTTGTATTATTCTAAGAAGCTTCATCAATTTTCTCTTTCCTTCATGCCAAGTCAAAGCCAAGATCAAGTTTATGTAAGGAGAGGTGATCCCCATGTAAGGATTAAATCATTGACGAATACTCCTACATATACAATCTGATATCAAACTATTTTAGACTGATTTTCAAGCATATCTTCAAGGGGGGTAAAAGTGTTGTTTTTGTCCTTCCAATTTGCATTTTTGTTTGATTATCATAGCTCAACATAGGGATTAGGTTTGAGTATTTTTGTATTTAATTTTTTTTGAATATATTCACTAATAATTTACTAACCCCTCTTATATTCATAATTTATAACTACAAGTATTTATTTAGGTCTTAACAAATCAGGACATGACAATAAGTTTATGGCTAGTGGATAGTAATGCAATCCAGTTGAGTTTTTATTTTACAAACTTATCCCAAATGATTGTGATTAATTATTGACATAGAAAGATAGAGATAATAAACTTTTGATAGTGATAATTTAGAATCAAAGTCTGAGAATACTCCTAGATAAGACCATGTTATCTTGATAATAGCATAGGGAACTCATGTTCATTTACCATGGACTTTTCTATGTTGACTATGATGAAAATATAATTTTTTTACCTTTTTAACTTATGTTTACTAGATATAATGGGATATTATAATTTAAATTATGCAATGTGAATCTTGTTGGTTTCCTTATGTTGTCTTTTAAACCATAAGGGTGCCTTAAAAATATTAAAACCTACAAGAAAATAGAGTGGAGTGCTAGGATATCTCGATCACCCCTTTGATGATTAGATTATACATACATATCCAATAATCCAAGGATGTAAATCAATCCCATTTAGTTATCCCACCTAGAGTGATTGTGTAATTGTGTTTGTTGACTATATGTATTTAACTATAAATATGTATGTAATACTTGACGATGATAAATCTTGACTTTCATTGAGAAGATTTAAAATTATCTTAAATTTGTTGCTTAAAAATGATCTTAAATTTGAGAGGAATAAGGAATATTTACTCAATTTGAAATAGTGTGAAAGTGCTCAATAGATAGTGCCAAGCAAAGAATAATGAATGACCTTTTATTTGTATTTATAGTTGAATCATTACATAATTTCTTTTAACTAACCTCATGAAATACATGGGAAGACCCAAAATATTGTTTTAAATTTTGGAAATAGGTAATTATTTATTGTAATATGTAGCCAATCTAGGTGTAAAATCCCATGGAAATGGTCATGTCCACTTATAACAGATGTTTCCTAGAAAATCAAGGACAATTATCCTAATCTGGAGATAGTTTAAGGATGGTATGAAGTAATTTAAACATTTGACTTGGAAATTTATATGTAGAAATGATGGCCAAAAAAGGGTCAATACCAAATATAGATAAATTTCTTAAAATAATGGTAAATAATATTCATGTATTTGGGCACAAGTCATGTGGTTTAAGATGTGTCAACGATTAATATTTTCAAATACCTATGACCAGATTTATGTGTTTACATTTACCCACCCCCTTTATTTTATTAATTAAACTAATAGAGTAAAGGATAAATAATCCAACTTTAGTGTGTAACACAATTTATATTTGATATGATAATTTAATAATAAAAGGCACTCCAAATTTATCAAAACCTACAATAGCACATGAAGTAGTCATTTGTCCATATTTGTAATTTGAAATTTATGAAACTCTAAAATTGAAAATTGAAAAGAGAGTAAGGAAAGAGTACACCTATATGGATTTATTAAACCATGTTACTTTGTAAAATGTAAAATATGATGGATAATTATGCCCTCTTGTTTAATAACTTGGATAAATTGAAACAATGGTGAATTGAGAGTGATCAAGTTATGATTTTTTAAAAACTAATCAATTCCCTGAGTTGGAAAGATGCATATTCAAACTCTTATGAATTGTGAATAAAATAAAATGTACTAATTAAAAAATGGTGGTGATTATAGGGTCATTGAGTGGCACTATACTTGAATATACATCACCCATAATAAAATATAGAACCACATAATGGGTTTGTTAGAAGCTATTTCAAGGTCATTAAGTGTCACTTGAATTGACCATAAATTCCTCGTAATAAATTTAATCACATTAATAAAAATGGATATATATTATATTTTAATTATTTAAATAGAATAAATAATATACATATCCCCATCATGACCATATTTCCAATATATTTTAATTTAAATGAATATTTTCCCTTGAAACTGTAACTTTAAACTTTCAAAATGTGCATGAACAAGCATCATGCCTTTAAAATTATTACTTTGAACATTAAAAATGTGCATGAACAAGTATCATGCCATTTGAAACTAAATTTTTTGAACTTGAAAAATGAACATGAACACGTATCATTCCCTATTGAGTTTTAAAATATGTGCATGAACAAGTTTCATGCCCCCTAAATTTGTGCCAAGTGATATAGAATTATATGCATTTATATGCTCATTTGTAACTATATTTTCAACCTATATTTTTTATCTTGAAACCATTTTTGAATATTCTCATACATATGCATTCAATTTTATATGACTATGTATTTGTAATCTTTACAAACATGTACTATGTTATAGAATTTGTTCTTTGAGTTTTTTTTAATCTTTGAACCATGTACTCTATATCTTTCAAACTTGTACTATGTTCTAAATATAATTTTTGTATGTTCATGGAGGCTTGGATATCTAGTAAAATCCCACTATGATTCCCATATTTTTAAAATATGTATGTATCCTAAAATTCACTCTTCTCAAAATAATAGTTAATTTTATAATGTGATAAGGATATAATCATGTAGTATTGTGTTAATTTGTAAAGATTATGTCATCATATTAATGTAATTATCATTGAAGTTTGTATGAAAAATATTTAATTTGATGCATAAATATTTTTTTTATGTATATATATAACAATGATGAATGCATTAAATTAAGCATCTATGAATTAGACTATGAAATAAAAGTGCATGATATCATGGCACCACTAATCAAACTCAACAAGAAAAACACATAATGTCACACAATGTCATATAATTTCATAAAAAATAATTCCAATGGACACATAAAGTGTAAATTAATATTTAATAACAAAAAAATCCAAGTTTCACACAAAAATGGCATTAATAATGCCACAAACAAGGGACATGTTAAAAATGTGCACAAAACATAGGGCCAAGGGCCATTAGTAATAGACATGTTCAAATGTCACACATATCAGGATAAAATATCATATGTATGTTCAATAAAATTTATACATGAGGGAATAGGGCCACACATAATAATAAAATAAATTATAACCTATCATGCAAGGAAGTAAATAACATCAAAGGAGAATAGAACGAGTGAAAACTCATATACACTATCCATATGTGTCAATGTCACATCATATCAAAGTGGCAAATTCATATAGCACAATGTAATATATGAGTACTTAATAAGACACATTTAACATATGTATCTTAACATGGTAGATAAATCATATAAATTTTTATCATGGTCTTGATATGCAATGATTGTCATTAACGTCAAGGTGATCTTAGTACATAATGCACTAATGACAAAGTGATAGTTTCTAAGTGGATTTGAGAGTGTATATCATGTGTGCAGGACTTTGAGGTGATTTAACATGTTTAAAGGGTAATATTAGGTTTAAATATTTATTGGATAAATTATTTAAGTGAAATTAATCCATTAGATTATTCTTGTGAAGGTTTAGGTGATCCTAGTCATCTTCTAGTCATCTTGGCAGAACTTCCTGAGTAATTAAATTAATGACATCAAAATTAACACATGTGAAGGTGTCAGAACAAATTAGTCACATGAGTTTGTTCATATTTTTTCCTATATCATGTGTTAAAATTTTAAGTTCATGAAAATATTTATATCAAAATTTATTATGGTGAAAAGTTGGTCTCCTAGGAAAATTTCACTATTTTCCATAGTTAAATTTGTAATATCAAGTGAACAAAGGAAAACCAGTTTAGTATTTTATTTATAAATTTTGATAATGGATGAATTTTATGGTGGTGTAAAAATAAAATTTATATATTAATTCAATTTATATCCATGAAAATTTATTAGGAGATTTGACTGGTCTTACAATTACATTTATTTCATGTGAGATTTGACTGTGTTTTTTCTGAACAAATCAAGGTGCAAAGAAATGATTGTATAAGAAAAGTATTGATCAAATATTTTTTTTGTAAAAATAAAAAATTAATTAAACTCCATATATATAATATTCAAAGTGATTTGGAGTTTTGAATGTTCATACAAGTGTAGTTATTTCAGGTCAAACTTGACTTTTGTTGACTGTAATTATCGCAGATTTGAGTAGGCTTCTTGCAGTGGTGTTTAAGTGCCTTTTCAGGTTGAATTAAGGTTTATTATGTATTTTATGATGTTAATTATTTTATAATATTTCCATATATATTTATTGTACATGTAAATGTTATATTCATTTAGTTTGAGCCTCTTTTGTGAAGACAATGTTTTTGGGCTTATTATGCCTAATAGATCTTTAAGACCTAATGGAGATTTCAAAGTATGAGCGAATGGTTTGAGGAATATTGAGAATGGTAAGAGATGTAATAGTTTTTATTAAATTTATTTTTAAATATTTATTCATTTTTAATAGATTTATGGACCATCTTGGTTCACTTGTTGTTTGTTAAGTAAACAAGGGTAATTGGAATAGGCCTCCATGAGACCTAATGAAGGCTTGAGCACTATTGGTGTCTACAAAAGGTAAGTGAGTGTTATAAGGATTTAAATACATGGATAAAATTTATAATACCTATTTTTTATGTATCTAAAAATTTTATTATATTTTTTTAGGTCTATTTCATTGTAAAAAGGTCTTAATGTAACTTGTGCCTAATGGAGGGCTATTTGCTTAAGCCTAGTGAGGGGGTTAGTTCCATTTGCATCATGGCCGACCAATTTAATGGATATTTATTTTATGTAACATGTATTAATATATATTTTTACTTTTATACAATTGGGATATAAGTCTTAAGGTTTAAGGAAAGTGTTGTGGCCAACCAAGATTGATTGGAGAAAGGATAATGCATATGTAGAAGGCCATTTTGGTCTCATTATGCTTGTTGGATAATTTGTGTGTGAAACAAATCATATATGAATTTTTATAAGGTTAAAAAGATTTAAAAACCATTATTAAATAATTTTGAGTAGGTTATAAGAGTTTAACATTATTTTTTACAAGTTGTGAGCAAGTAAGAAGATTTGTTTCAAGGCTATTAGGTCTATTTTGCTTAGTTGGCCTAATTGGGATAGTTAGACAATTGGAGAGAGAAGCGAATGGTATGATGGTGTTAAGAAGTGTGTGAGAGAATTATAAGAATTATAATAACATTTTTAATATTTCATGAATATCAGATAATGGTGTTAAAGGTAATCATTAAGTTTGTGTATTGATTTAAGGCATAATTAGACCTAGTTTTGTCTAGATGACCTAGAGTGAAGAAGTGCATTGATTATATGTTGAAAGAGTAATTAATAGTTTATGTATGAATGATATTTATGATTTTTAAAGACTATATTTACATATAATAATACTAGAGTGTGAAGCAGTAATGGTCTCAAGGTCATGAGCATGTGTATGAGGAGTGTAGAAGAGAAAGAGTTGGTGTATGCCTATGTAAGAGGCAAATTTGTGTTTGTATGAACTACCATAAATTATATGAGGTATAAATGAAGGTTTGAATGTGATATAAAAATATAACACCATAATTATGTGTGTAATAAATCACATCAGAGGTGGATATCATTTTGGAGGTGATTTAATTGGTGCTTGATCATTTATGGGGTTAAAGCCTCCTTGTCTAGTTGGTGCTAACTAAAGGTCAAGTGGGTGCTTGACTAAATTGTGGGGTGGGTGTTTTTTGATTAGTTAGTGCTAATATAAATTGAATAAATATATTTATAGTATATTATTCCAAATCTTGTTTCAAGTGGGTTTTCTTCCCCATAAAAAATTCCCACATAATTCATGTGTTATATGCTTTTGATCTTGCATTGTTTATTTATTCATTGCAATGAATGGTTTATTTGCTTCATGAATGTTTATGTTGAATGGTTAATATTTTGAAAAATTGTAATTAAAGTTGATTTGATTGCATCACTAATTTACCCCCTCTCTCAATGATTTTACTTCCAATAATTAGTATCAAATTAGGTCCTTCAGGAAGGCTTGACAACTAGAAGATAGTCCTTGAAGTACAAAATGGCTAAGCAACTAAAGAAAGAGAATAAAGAATTGAGATTTATGGTAAAAGGTATTAAAGATAAGATTAGTTATTTTGAGATAAGGTGGGGTAAATATAACTACAAGGAAGATGAATATGAAAATATCATCAAAAAAATTAGAGAGCAGGTCAAGTCCTTTAAGGAATGTGAAGGAAAGGTGAGTATCTTCAAACCAAGGTTAAGATAATGATGGAAACAGTAAAAAAAGATAAGATGAATATTCATGATATTAAGAATTAGTTATAGGCTAATAATTCAAGTTTGAGGTCAAAGAAGGCTAAGTTTGATCAATTGAAAACCAAGCTAGGCTCCTTGAAGGTTGAGCATGAAAAGCTAGTGGTCAAAATGAACAAGGTTGAGCATGAGAAGTAAGTGGTCAAAATTAGAAAGGTTGAGAAATAGGAATTAAATAAATTCAATAAGGATAATATCATGAAACATAAGGTGATAATAATAGAAAGGTATCCCAATACCATCAGGTTTGTCAACTCATCTCATAAACAATGTTATGCTTTCAATCAGTTTGGTCACATTACAAGAGATTGTGAAAGGAGAAGTAACTTATCAAAGTGAGATAATATCCATCATAAAAAAAAAGGTATGCATGATATTATTTATTTCATAGATTTATGTTGTAAAAATAGGTTGAATGAGTTTTCAAGATAAAACAAGATGTATGGAGCTCCTAGTGTGCAAGGAAGAGGTCATACATGGATAAGGAGACCTAAGACTATTAAGAGAGATCAGATTGAGACAAAGGATGAATTGGTTGATGATAATATCAGTCCATATGGTTATTTTTATTGGTTGATATGAATTCAAGACAAGAATACTATTTATCAAGGTATGTTGATAAGGGAGTCAAAGAGAAGATGGATGAGCCAATTAAGCCTATGAGGAGGCTTAGGAAAGATAATCAAATTAGTAAGAATATGGAGACTTGTGAATCTCATAATTTTAAAGTTTTATAAGTGCCTTGGTAGGTGATGTGTCTCTATTAGGCTTTTTATAGGAATTAATCAATCATTTGAAGCATCATGGAATGGTGTTATAAGATTGATAAGTGAGAGACTAGTCAATGGGTTAAGGTATGTTCTTTGTCTTGATATGCATATAGTTGAGTATGGAATCTTTCATTTTAATTAAAGTTTTTAAAATATGTATATAAATTATTTAAATCTATGATAAGACATTTGAATAACTAAAATTATTTGTGGAAGAAGATCTTACTTTGGGTGTCCTTGGTTGGCATATGGAATTTATCATTAGAAACGCTTGACATGGTGTATCTTGGATTGTATAATGAGTTAGGTCACCAAAATTGGTGAACATGTGTAAACTAATGATATTAAATATTTCAATAAGGTTATGTTATGCTAAGAGGTAGTCCCTTAATGTAAATATATGATAAATTCAAGCTATGTATCTTTATTTACAATGTACATCTTTGAAGTGACCTAAGAAAGGAGTATCTTTTCTTATGAAAGAGAGAGATCCTTGAAGGACCAAGCTTGAGAAGGTAAATTAAGATTAAAGTATCAAGAAAGCATGAATATAATTAGATTTCATCCATAGATGGCCTAATGAGGTAGCTTGTTCATTTTGGTTTCTTGAAGAGCTCTTATAAGCATGTATTCAAGTAAGTTTAGTTTCTTTTTATATGAAAAGATTTGTTGAGCACATTCTTATTCTTCAGATCAATTGTAATTGTTTGATTCATATGAGAAGGTTTGTAGACCATTGAAATAGGTCATTTGGGCTAAAAAATATTAGCATTTGATTCAAATATCTCATGAAAGGATGTTGGATAGTTGTTATAACTAATGTGTGGATGAAGATGGCTTCATTCAAGATATGTTCTTATAAAAGAGTTTTGCTTGTGTATGTTTGCAATATTTTGGTTTTGATCAGGTGGAATATGGAGCTATGGGGAGAGAACTTAGGTTTATTGATGAGTATGTGAAGTTTGGGCATGTTTTCTATATGCTAAAAATCAAGAAACAATTTAGATAGAAGTTTGTTCTCTTCAATTGATAAAATGCAAGGTATGCATAGAGTGAGGGGGAACATTTATGAGATTTTTCAATTCCAAGGAGATTGTATGGTTGAGTATGGTTTAATAATAGGTTATATGAGATGATCATTATGTTAGCGTGAGCTTTATATCTCTATGATTAATTTGATAGGTCTAAGGATCAAGTTGGCATGTTGAGGAAAAGACCCTTTGTCATTAATGTCAAAGGGGGAGAAAGTTCATAATGAAGGAGTTTTTCACTTTGGGAGTGAGAATTATGAAGGTTATTTTCCATAAATTACAAAGGGGTATATTTTTTAGCATGGTATTTATATGCATTGATTTCCATTGATGTCAAGGTGATCTTAGTACATAATGCATTAATGATAAAGTGATAGGTTCCAAGTGGATTTGAGAGTGCATATCATGTGAACAAGCCTTTGAGGTGATTTACCATGTTTTAAGGGTCATTTGATGGTTCAAGAGTGCTTTGGTCACTTATGTAAGTGAATTAATCCATTAGAGTAATCTTGTGAAGGTCTAGGTGATTTTAGTCATCTCTTAGTCATATTGGCAAAACTTCTTGATTAAGCAGATTGATGGCATTAGCATTCACATGTGTGAAGTTGTCAAAAGAAATTAGTCACATGGGTTTGTTCATGTTTTTTCCTAGATAATGTGTTCCAAATTTAAGGTCATGAAAATATGTATAGAAAAAGTTATGGTTGTGCAAAGTTGGTATCCCAAGTAAATTTCATTATTTTGCATATTTATCCAAATTTGCAATATCAAGTGAACAAAGGAAAACCAGTCAATAGTATTTTTTCTATAATTTTTTATAATGAATGAATTTTATGGTTTTTTAAAAATAAAATTGATATAGGAATTAAAGGTATATCCATTAAAATTTATTAGGGGGTTTGACTTGTCATATAATTGCATTTATTTCATGTGAGAGTTGACTGTTGTTGACTATGTTTTTTTAATAAACGAGGGTACAAAGAAATGATTGTATAAGACATAGTATTGATAAAATATTATTGGTATAAAAGTAATAAATGAATTATACTCCATATATATCATCTTTAAAGTGATTTTTAATTTTGAATATTTTTAAAAGTGTAGTTATTGCATGTCACAGTTGACTTTTGTTGACTATAATTACTACAAATTTGAATAGGCTTCTTGCAATGGTGTTTATGAGCCTTTGGAGGTTGAATGAAGGTGTCTTATGGATTGAATGATGTTCCTGAGGTATTAATATTTACATCCATTTTTGGATTGTAAATGGAAAGTTTATATTCAGTTAGTTTGAACCTCTTTTGTGAAGATAATGTTTTTGGGCTAGTTAAGCCTAATAGGTCTTTAAGACCTAATGGAGGTTTCAAAGTATGAGCAAATGATTTGAGGACTCTTGAGCATGGTAAGAGATATTAGAGGTTGTATTAAATTTATTTTGAGAGAGTGAGTCATTGTTAATATATTTATAGATCATCTTGGTTCATTTGTTGTCCATTGAGTAAACAAGGGTAATTGGAATAGGTCTCCATGAGACCTAATGAAGGCTTGAGGCCTAGTCATGTCTTGGTATAAGGATTGAAATACATGTATAAGGTCTATAAGACCTATTTTTATGTATATAGAATTTATATTATGTTTGGTGAGGTTTATTGCATTGTAAAAAGGTCTTAATGTAACTTGTTCCTAATGGTGGGTTATTTACTTAAGCCTAGTGAGGGGGTTAGTGTCATTTGAATCATGGCTGACCTATTGAATAGATATGTGTTGTATGTAACATGTCATAATATATATTTTTATGTTGATCCAAGTGGGAGATAATTATTAAGGGTTAATTAAAGTGTTTTGGCTAACCAATATTGATTGGAGAAAGAATAATGCATATGTAGAAGGCCATTTTGGTCTCATTGTGCTTGTTGGATAATTTGGTGTGTGAAATGAATTATATATGAATTTATAGAAGGTTAAGAGGATATAAAAACCATATTAAAATAATTTTGAATATGTAAAAATGGTCTAACATTATTATTTTTAGGTCATGAGCAAGTAAGAAGATTTGTTTCAAGGCTATTGGGCCTATTTTTCTTAGTTAGCCTAATTGGGCTAGTAAGACAACTGGAGAGAGAAGCGAATGGTATGAGGGTTTGCATAAGTATGTGAGGGAATGATGAGAATAATAATAATAATAATAATATTTTGAAATTTGCATGAAGATCAGATAATTGTGTTGAAGGTAATCAATAGTTTTGTGCATTGATTCAAGGCATAATTAGGCCTAGTTTATCTAGATGACCTAGAGTGAAGAAGTGCATCACTTATATGTTGAAAGAGTAATGCATAGATTGTGTATGACTGATATTTATTATTTTTAAATATTATATTTAAATATAATAATACTATAGTGTGAAGGAGGAATAGTCTCAAGGTCATGAGCATGTGTATGAGGAGTGTAGAAGAGAAAGAGTTGGTGTATGCTTATGTAAGAGGTAAATTTGTGTTTATATGAACTAATATCAATTGTATGAGGTACAAAGGAAGGATTGAAGGTGTTATAAAAATATAATACCATTATCAGATGTGTAATACATCATATTATATGTGGATATCATTTTTGAGGTGATTGAGTTGGTGTTTGATCATCTAGGGGGTTGTAGCCTCCTTGCCTAGTTGGTGCTAGCTAAAGGTCAAGTGGATGCTTGACTAAATTGAGGGGTGGGATCTATTTGATCAGTTGGTGCTGATATAAATTAAAGAAATATATTTATAGGACATTATTCCAAAGCTTATTTCAAGTGAGTTTTCTCCCCCGTGAGGGTTTCCCATACAATTCATGTGTTATGTGTTTTTGAACTTGCATTGTTTCTTTGTTCATTGCAATGGATGGTTTATATGCTTCATGAATGTTTATGTTAAATGGTTAAGAGTTTGAAGAATTGAAATTGAAATTGATTTGCTTGAATCACTAATTCACCCCCACCTTTTAGTTATTTTTCTTCCAACAAGAAAGATATAACTTTTGGGCAATGTAACATGTAAAAATAAGAAGTCCCCAACATAGGCATGGCCCTAGGTAAAAGAGAAATTAGTGCTTAATAATCCATGTATAACATATGTACTGAATCACACTCATATACCTCATGAAATGTATTTGTGTTTCAAAAAATAATGTGGTATCTACCAAAATATATGATAAATAACATATGTAAAGAAGTAAAGTAGTGACTTGTGTCATGCTCAAGTCCTAATTTTTTAGTTTTTGAGAATATTTTAAATGTTTTTATATTTTGGACATATTTGATTTTTTCTATATTTTTGAAAATTTTGAATGTTTCTAAATTTTTTGAAATATCCATTTTTTTGGTATTTTTTATTTGTTTGAAAGGAAACTATCCTATGATCCCATCAATGGGAGGACCATAGTGCGATCTTGGATCATAAATGTTGAAGGTGACTTTTTCATGGGTGAAAAGTGATACTGTATGTGAATATGAATCTCAAAAGTTATTAAGTCCTATGGTGTAAATGTCTTGAGCACTATTTGTATAATCTCTTGCAATATGTATAACTAGAGAAGATGCACAACTTGGTGGAGTCAGTTTTATGTTAGGATAAGGTCTCATTGCCTTTGTTCATTGTGTAACACATTGAACTATTTGAGGTACTTCCTTATGATGAATTCTATAATATTTATATTTATTTGTTTTTTGATTAATTATTTGATATGGATTTTTTTGGCTATAAGGGTGTATGACTTTCTTATATACTAATTTTATATAAAGATTATGTATAGGTACAAAAAAGGATTCTAAAGTATGCTCTTGAATAGGTACCATAACCAAATATGGTGGTGGTGTGTGAGGAGGAGAAGGAGTTGTCACTAATTTTATAAGGTCTTCCTATTGAATTCTTTGAACTTTGACCACTTTATTAAAATGTATGTATTTGAGGCATCGATGAACTATTGATAGTATTATATGGATATTTTGTATCCAAGGGCATCCTAATAAAATATTAAAGACACATGTACTTGTTAAGAGTATAAATGGAGTAGCCACTAATGCTAAATGAAATTAGATAGGTAGCATTATATTCCTAAGAGTATTCTAGGTATGGCCATCGAAGTTTTTGACAATTTTTGATGTAGCTTGTAAATCTTGCTCTGTGTATCCAATATTGGGAAGGAGTGTCATTATACATGCATTATCACTTGACCCATTGTTGATCATGAAACTATGTATGGTTTTTCTATTGAATAAATAGTGCATGTCTATCTGAATCATCATCATCAGTTTTAATGTCCTAAAATTTGATTATAGGACATGATTGGGTTGTAAATATACCAATATTTTTTTTAATTAGATGCCCATGTTTCTTAGGAGTAGGAGGTGCATTGTAAGCATGATGTACTTCTAAATTATCTATATTCTCTATAGTACCATGGTTTGGAAATGGATTAATAACAATTTTTATTTTTTCATTGTCATTTTTTTGTAGTCTAACTTTGTCTAAGGGTGTGTTAAACTCAATGGTATTATCATCAATAATATCATATATATTATGTGTTAGCTTGAAACACTATTTTTTATAATGTCCAATACATCTGTAATAGTCATAATATGTGTTACTATCAAATCCCTTGTGTTGAGGCTATGTCATATCAACTTCTAATGGTGTAGGGAGAGATATGATATTGTAATCAAGTAATTTATGTAACAAAATAAGAGGAGGTTGTGGTAACCCTGACAATTGCATCCTTAATCACATTGTCAATTGAAGCTTATTTATTGGTTGTGTTGTTGCATTGGTTGTTACTTTTTATTTATTCTTGCTTTAGTTATATTTGACTTTGTAGTTTGGTTATCTTTGAAGCTTTATATTTGAAATAAATGGAATATTTGGTGCATATTTTAGTTTGTTCTAAGTTATGAGCTTGACTTCTCTTTAATTGATTGTATGGAATAATTCATCAAAAGATTCAAATTTATCAAACATGGTAGACTTTGAGAATGGTTCTAGAAAAAATTGTGTAAATATATCTTTTAATTCATTGTATACCATAAAATTTGTCATCTTATCTAGCATATTTTTGTACTGAAGAACATATTTACTGATTGGCTCATTTGACCCTTGCTTGAGTTTTGTAATTTGCACATAAGATAAATTTTCACTAATGTTGATAGAATAGTGTGTTATAAACTTATTTTTCAAATGGTTTAATGATATAACTAATTGAAGTGGAAGATCATATATCCATCATAAATTATAATATTTGATATTTATTTGAAATATTTTTGTTATTAATTTGTCAAAGTTAGAATAGTCCAAGCATGTTGCATGAAATGATCAAAGTTGTTACTCATGATCACTTTTACCTTCATAGAGTGGTAGATTAAGAGATAAAAATCCCAATAATAATGGTTAAAATTTTATCTCAGGTGCCAAATAATTGTGAATCAAAGCATGGGATTCCATTGATGAGTATCTCTATAGACGCCCTTCTCTAATTGCAATAGCTTAGCATGCAAGGCTATAATATTATGCTTAAGAGAGTAACATTATACAAGGTTGATTTTGGGCCATAAATAGTAATAAAATGAGGTTTTTATTATGCCTATGCATAAATAGGCA
This sequence comes from Torreya grandis, assembly GCA_037957365.1. Lineage (NCBI taxonomy): Eukaryota > Viridiplantae > Streptophyta > Pinopsida > Cupressales > Taxaceae > Torreya > Torreya grandis. Next base: position 26,695 of record JARHVA010000156.1, read on the forward strand.
TATGAATGTGTTTGAAACTACATGATTCCCCCATACCTAGATATAATGGCACATATGTAACTAGAGATGTTGATTTAGGAATAAAAGCAATAGTAGTAATTGGAACACTTAAAATTGGAGTATTAACAAATTTGAGAGGCCATGTTTATTATTATGCATGAGATGATGTAATATTTTCATAATTTTTAGTCTTAGATGTTATAATTAATTGTAAACAATTATCCACTTATTTGGGACATTTTTGAAGTCCTTGATAGAAATTGGACAACTTTTTCACTTGCTTAGGATCTATCCCATTGATTTCATTTTTATCAATTCTATTGGAGATTTCAACATTATCTTGATTAACATGAATGGTTTCATTATATTATTAACATGGTAATCACTAGCATAATATTTAATGTCTACATAACTTCAAAGGGTTACATTATCACATGGATTAAAAGTTTTGATATTGTCCATTATAAAAGAGATTAAAGGAATCTAAATACTAGTAGGTGGTGTTGAATATCCCTTATTCTTGGCCTCTTAATAATATTTTTACCCTTTCACATGTTGTGCCCATATTAATCTCATATCAATAAGAGGAGGTCTATTCACCCTATCTTCTTATTCTACTAGCCTTGCTTGCTTAGTGTTGGTAGCTTAGAAACCTACACAAAAGACATCCATTTCAATTGTCTTCTTCCTCATTGAACTCATTTTCATTTCAATATCCTCTAAATTTAGTCCTTATAAAATTTTCTTGAAACTGTTTGAAGCTTGTTGTATCATTTGGTCATAAATAGCCTAGGCTACCAGCTTCTCAGTTTTATCTTATGCTTGTGTTGATTTTAGCTCATCCAACATTTGTATTACATGCTTCTCTTATTCTGTGATCTTAGTAACTAAAGCATCAATAGTATTGACCCATTATTGGGCTTATTGAGTCCTTATGACTAATATATTCAATGCATTAGCTGCCTCCAAAGGGTCATCAAATTTAGATGGTTGAATGCCTTATTAGGAGTGTACAAAACTAAAAAAATCAATCTATTTTCATCTTCCTTGAGAATTTTTTTTTAAAAAATTATTGTGGTTATATGTGGAGCCAATTGTGATCTTAAAGAATGAATGTTATCCAAAATATCATATAATCTTAATGCCACACTTTTTACATCTTGATCTATCCTAGAGGTAACACGGATTACCTGTTATTATTCTCTAAGAGTCTCCATCTCTTATTATAATTATTTTCTCACCTACTTTATTCTCTCATGAATGGCCAATAATGATTTAGTGTGAGTCTCCATGTAGGACTTAAGGTCCTCAAATAGGGGGACTGGCCCTTCTTTCTATCTTGTCTTTTTGAAAGAGATTAAATCTGAATTGAATCTTCCATCCCCATAATGCTCACCTTCATCTGAATTGACTCTTCAAATAGTTTTTGCTTTACCTCCCTTAGTTTAATAGTAGACATTTGAACTTGAGGGACCTCTTCTTCCTCTTGAAATGTAGCATATGATTTTTCCACTACCACTTACTCTTTCTCCTATTGAGTAGTAGATGATGTCTCCCCTTCACCTTGATCTTGTTCTTGTTGTAGATTTTTCATCATAGTAGGTGGATGTTGGGGGTCTTGGATCTGATATTGTGGTTGCTATAAAGTTTTGTTACTATAAAAATTGGATGATGTCTATCCCCCTAGTGGTGGGATCCTAATTTTTTATTGACCAAGTATAAGGGAGGGGTCTACTTGTATCACTTGTAGCAAGTCTTCACTCATACCAATAATTTCTACCCTTTCCTTGACTTCTTCATCATATTTTACATTGAGGAATAAAAAGTCATGATTGAAAGGTTCATGTTTATAGGGGATGCCTACATTATATATATATATATATATATATATATATATATATATATATATATTGTTTCACTCTCCTGTGAGGGTCCCAATCCTTGTGAGGAAGAACATCCAAGGCATAAGCCTTCCTTGCATTAATAGCCTCTTTGAAATTTATTATGTACATGTATTTCATTCTCCCAATTATGATATGGGAGTCATGGAATGTACTCTTATTACTCTTGGTAAATTATTCATCTATCCCATTCCATAATTGGAAAGCAATCTCTTTCTTTATAACTTCATTTGGGATGAATTTGAGGATCCAAAGAGGGTCTACCTTATGTCCAACAACCATATAACTTATAATCTGGGTATAGCCAATAATCACCCAAATTCATGAGATTATTAGAGATGATCTTAGATACCTTAGCTAGAGGCTGGCCATGAATTTCCATCCAAATTTGAGGATACAAGTCCTCTGTAATTCTATCAATGTTCCTCATATATGCAAAAATATGGATAAATGAGTATAAGTCATAGATTCTATTCTTGATGAAGTCAAGTTTGGGATTTCATAAAGCTTAATTATTTCTATAGATAGTCCCCATGACTACATTCAAGATATATGGCATTAGTAGAAGTTCCCACCTTAGGGCCTCTTGTCTCTATATAGTGTTTATTCTTGTAGGCAGAGACTCATAACCTTCCCCAATACATAGGTGCACTCTAAAATGATGAGTAGATCAAGTAGGGGTACCCATTATAAATGAAATAAATGAATGTTTAGGTGGCCAAAAAATTGATTTAACAATTACATGCCAATACATATTTCCATCTGGAATTAGGTGATGGGAATGGATTTCTTGGTTATTTCCTTAAATGTGGTCTCCCCCAAAAGAAGTCATTTCCTTACTGATTATTCCATGGTATTATTTTTATTCTAAGTAACCACACTATGTAAATAAAATGTAGTATCTAAAATGGGCAAGCATAGATACCTCATGAATTCATCACTTGATATATATGCAATGATTGTCTTATTATTGCAATAGTGTAGATAGTTACTATCTACAATTCTCCCATTGAATAAAAAGTCTCACAATAAGTTGATACACTGCATGACTTCTAACTTATAAAATGTCTAATGGAGTGCCTATAATTTAAATGGTAGTAATTCAATAGTAACTTGTTTTTATTTTATAGAGACATCTTCCTCACATGCAAACAAGTTGATGTTCTCTATGACCTCCCATAGAGCTGAGTAATTAGTGTGGATATCGTTTAACATTGTTACATCAAAAACTATGACTAAGTATTATGTCAAATCCTTAATAAAGAACCAAGATGGTGGTGAAGATCCATTTTATAACCTAAATGAAGAAGTCATTACTAGTTCTTAATGCTAGTGTGATTCAAGTTTTTGAAAATGGTGGTCTGGAACTCTATTATGCAAATTGCATATTATTTTAGATGTAACTAGAGCTTTTGAAATCATATAATGATATGTGTACTTGAGCTTAATGACATTAAAATGAGGTGAAATAATCTAGGGGATTAACATTATAGCTTTTTGCATTCACTCTAGTTTATGTGCCATTAATCACCAATGTCATGAACTCATCACCTTCATTCAATTCGAACTTGACCACCTAGGCCTAGTGGGTATGCCACATAGGATGCTTATTCATTCAAGGTGCCATGATGTTACTTATTCTTTTGAAACTTTTCACTATATGGTTTATCCAGGTGGTTGACCTTTGCCTTCAAGCTAAATGATATGATATGGTGAGCCTAGGGTTCTAAATGAAATACCTCAAAGACCAAAATGCATTTAGAGAGATTCATTCAAGAATATTTATTGGGGAAAGTCATTGTAGAGAAAGTTCTTAACCAAAAGGATCCAAATGAAAGTTGTATAAGATCCCAAAAACAAAGTGTTATTTAGGGATATTATTTTTTGGGAAGATGTTGCCAAGGATAAAGTTACCAACTAAAACCTTCTAAATGAAAGCTACTAAAGAGAATGTTCCTGAAGAACAAAACCTTTAAAAGACCAAAGTTTTTGAAGTAAAGTTATCATAGAATAAGGTGCCAAATAGAAAGATCTGAAGTAAGTTTCCAATCAAAAATATCCCAAATAGAAAGTTCCCTAAGACCAAAATGCTGAATATCAAAAATTTCCTAGAGACCAAAAGTTGTCAAAGACCAAAAAATGTCAATAATTATTGACAAATAAGTAAATCCAAATAAAAAAAACCTAAATAAATAAACCTAAATACCTATCATACATGGAAACTTTGAAAATTTCCATTAATAGATTAGTCCCAATAAGTTATTCTAATTAAAATAGGGTATAATGAGAGATCAGGTGCAACCAAAGTGTGCTTTAATGCTAAAAAATGTTCAACTTCTACGGATACACATACATAACCCTAATGATGAATAAACCTTGGATTTTTTTTTTAAATGGGACCATTATTACAAGGTGGGGTGTGTTGGATACAACATTGTGCATGTTGAAGTTATCTCTAAGGAGATACATTCAACATCACCTAGAATGTATGATGACACCCTTCAAGGTATCTTCTATGAGCTCATTTTAATGAAGAGATGCCAAGTTTCATACTTTTAGGGATTCGAGAAAATAAAAATATGGGTTACAAATCCTATTAAATTTAATGAAGAATGTTTGAAACCTCCATAATACCTTCTTGGGTAACTTGAAGGTATCTCTTAGGATATACCTTTAAGGTATTACAAATACATTCAAATAGTGTCTTCAAGGTGAAGGAAAATTTCACATAGGTAACTACTAGGAGATACATTAAACATCCCATTTAAATTATGACCATTGACAACACCCTTTGAGGTATCTCTTAGGAGATTAAGGTATCTCCTCAGAGATACCTTGATATAAAAATTCACTCTTGTGAATGTTTGAAATGTATCTCCTAGGAGATACTTTGAAGTTACATGTTGATGGGTGTTTTGACACAAAAATAAAATGTAGGCTAGGTTTGATAATTTTAGTCCATTATAAGCCTCTTGTGAAAGAAATAATTCCCACCCACTCCTAAAAATAATGGGTGCACTTCTCCAAGGTTTATTTCACCTACTCTAGGTACACTAAACCTCACTTAGTGGCTTGTTGAGACCATTTTCTCTAAAATTGTGATACAAGAATAGTTGTAATGTTTTTTTTGTTTTTTGGTGTTTATCTTCCTAGGTCTTGGTGGTGGCTATGAAAATTTTTGTAAACTTATCCCAGTCAGTAAACATTGTAATACATTCATCCTTTTGGCTCTTGTCATCTAATGTCAGGCATTTATTAAATGAAATGGCTTAGAGCTTCCCATAGTTTGTAGCATGTGTAAGAATTTGTTGTTGATTGATATACATCACACTTAGGGATCTATACATCATATGATCGGTCATGATGAGTGTTAATACCTCATCCCACACATAGATATTAGTTTATATTTTTGAAAATATGATGAATCATCAAACTATAGATCATCCACAACTACCTAATGTTTTAACACCTCACCTCGAACCCCTTAAGTTGAATATTTGAAACATATTTCCCCCTCTTCTTTCTCATCTAAAATAAATTTTTGTAGATTCCTTTGCCTCGCAGTTTATATTAGTTGGTGTTGTTATTTCCTTATAATCCTTGACACACATAATAATTATATTTAAAATTCCCTCCACTTTCTTATACTTATTCCTACTTTGGCTATGATATTTCTTTGTGATCCTTGTCATACATTTAATGGGATGTTGAAGGTATCTTAGGGATCTATACATCATATGATCAATCATGATGAATGTCGATACCTCATCCCACACATAGATATTGGTTTATATTTTTGAAAATATGATGAATCTTAAAATTATAGATCATCCACAACTATCTAATGTTTTAACACCTCACCTCGGACCCCTTAAGTTGAATATTTGAAACATACTTCCACCTCTTCTTTTTCATCCAAAATAAATGTTTGTAGATTCCTTTGCCTCTTTGTTTATATTAGTTGGTATTGTTATTTACTTATAATCCTTGACACACATAATACTTGTATTTAAAATGGCCTCCACTTTCCTCTACTTAGTCCTACTTTGGCTATGATATTTCTTTGTGAGCCTTGTCATAAATTTAATGGGATGTTGAAGGTATCTTCTAGGAGATACCTTCAACACTCTTATTTTTGGTTTGATCATAAATTTTTAGTAGATGTCTAAGTTAGTGTATATATTATGAATATTTAATATGTATTTTATAATATAGATTAGAATTTACATTTGTTGATATATAAATAATCACTAGTTAATCATAAATAATTTTGTAAGTGATACAATATGCAACTTATATTTTACAAAATATCAATAATTAAATCATTTCAATGGCTTTGAACAATGTCTTCAGGGGATGAAGAAATTTTTGCACTTAAAAGGTAGATTAAGGCTTCAATTGAAGAAAATTTAAATATAGTACTATTTAAAATTAAAAAAACTAAAATTTCTTCCACATTTCCATCTTCCATTTTATGGTGGCAATAAAATTCTTCTTGCTGATTGATATTTTGAGTTGTTTAATCTGAAAAATATGCATGCATATATTTATTTATTTATCACTATATCTAGATAAGAATAATCTTCAATTGGAATAATCATTGCCTATGATAAGGATGAAATTGAAGATGTCATTAAATTCCAACTAGAAGTATGGAATGGAGAAGAGGGAATTCTCTATTGTGCTATAGTTAATTTCAATAAATTTACACCCAGCAAAATGGAATTGACAAAAATGAATATTTCTACATCTTGTAAAACTTATGGATTTCATTTGAATGGCTATGACAACCTTGAAATGTTTGACTTGATATATAGAGATAATTTTGTCATTAAAATATAAAATATGTTGAAATATAAACATGAAAAAAGGGGCACCAACTTCTTCTACTTGCCACCATGTAGATATGCATTTAGGATACCCTGTAATCATGATAGAAAAAACATTTTAAAAAACAAGACAAACAAGGGAAACATATTTGTATATAGATTTTAAAAAGGCTATAAAATTACTCACATTAGTGGAGAATCATAACATCAAATAAAAGGTTGATACACTTTATTGGCACAAATTTTTAATCAAACACATAGTGAATTCTATACATGGTATATTTCCTCTAGCAATTATGACTTGAACATTCTTGTAGAGTTATGTGAATTGGAGGATGCTAGTATCAAGATAAAAATATGAATGAAAGAAGGGTGAATGCTATAATTCATTCATTTATAAATCATAATGAGGTTCCAATGAAGGATGATTTGTTAATTACTTTTGATCAAAATAACCCTCCAAGTATTATCAAATTAAAAGAAGTCCTTGAAGATATGATGGAGAAAAAAATCATAAGGTTTAAAATTGCAGATGGACAACACATAATTATAGCACAACAAAGAATTATTTCATACAAGGAATACAATCACTATCATTGAGAAATAAATGCTTTGTTAGAAGGGAAAGATTTCTGAAAATAATTACTCTATTCTATATATTTTACAAAATATATAACTAGTATAATGAAGTAAATGAAGCAATTTATAAGGCTTCAAATGTAGAAAGATTTTGATCTGCATGTGACCTTATCCAATTGATAGGTTATAAGAATCTTGAAATGGGAAAAAAAAAGATAGAATAAATGCATGAACAAGATAGACACTTGTTCACACAAATTAACTGCTTAGTATAATAATTATAGGAGAGAAAATGTTTTATTTTCATGGAACAACCCATTTGGGATTATTTTGATAAGGCATTTGATTTATTTGAAAGTGGTACTTTACCAATTTTAGATAAACAAAATCTAAATATTATTAGTTTAATAGTACTAAGAAATATTCAAGGGATCTCAGACAAAAAAAAAAATATAATTGTCAAATTTATTGGAAAAACGAACTAATTCCTTGTTGAAAACACCTAGGTATAATGGCATGGACACTTAGTGAAAAAAATTGAAGATAGAAAGTATCATATTATCAAAAAGTGTAGATTTTTTCACCAATCATGATCTAACACTTCCATCAGATATAACGATCACACCTAAAAAAATAATGAAAGGTTACATAATTTTTGAGAAAAAGTTTGAAGGTTTGTGTGTGCTGAATGAAAATATTTCAAAAAATAGAAAAAGTTGGGAAGCATTATCTCAAGATTCAATAAGCATATTGAGAAAATATGTAGACAGTGATGGAGGTAGCTTCCTAGAATAGATACAAAAAAAATTTAACTACCATTATGGCCCCCATGTCTTTGGTCATCCATTTTAGATGATTTCAGAGAAATTTTTATTGTTGGTATGAATGTTGATAAAATATTTATTGATATTTTGAATGTCAATGAAGATTATAAGTATGAACATCTTTGCCTATTTTTTCAAGCCTTTATTGATAAATTTATTGTTAGGGCTTTCAATGCATTCATCATTCACAAACTTGATCATTTATTTGGCATTCATAACTCTCTTAAAAAGTTGTGTGTTGGTCCTTTCCATTATATGAAAAATATCGGTGTCATACTTTGGGGTCTAGATAATGATAGATTCAATTAGACTCATATTACAAGAATCAATTTTTCATAAGATTACACTAATTTTTAGATTGAATATTCCATCCTCCATTCATAACAAAGTAAATTAGAGGAAGGTGTTGACATCAGTAAAGAGTACCAACATTTCAATTGATTGGCTCAAACCAAGTAGGAAGGCCATTAAAAAATTAATTAGATAGCTTCTTCTAGGATAAATATATCTCTACTTTCAACAATTTTGATACACGTGATATGTTAGGGGTATATACAAGAGTTGTATTGGTTTGTGCTTGTACGTAAATGCAAAGGAATTTATCTTACATTACATAAAATAAAGACTGAATATATTTTAAAATTAAATTTCAAAAATGTTTGATACATTCATGGCAACAAATACCAAAACAACTGCTTCGATCACTACCAAGTGCATAACATTTTCAATTAATTTTATAATCAAGCATTGATTTTCAAATAAAACATCTTAACAATATTTCAGTGTGTATGATTTATTTTTCAAACTTAAAATCTTAGCAATATTTTGGTGTATATAAAATATGTCATTGAATGAAAGTGAAGAAACAATAGTAATGGGAAATGAAATCAATAAACATGACAAATTACAATTTGAAGAAGGTAAGATAAGATCATGCATATTTTTAAAATTATATAATTATTTATTAATAAATTATTTATAATACTGATGAAATAGTTTTTCATCTATTTATATCCCAATAAAAATAGTTCACAACACAACTCAACAACTTTGTGTCTCAAATAAAACAACCCAAAACACATCTTTGTATCTTGAAGCCTCCATGAAAACAACATTTCAAGGTAAAACTCTACAACAAAACACTTTTTTTAATACAAATATAAAATCAAATGATGATGATAATTTTATTTACTACATTACATAATACCTTGCAAGGTTATATCTTTATTTATTTAAACACATTACAATTGAATTTTTCTTTATTGATAGGAGAGAGTAGAAGACAATAAAATATAGTGCATCGACTTGGGATTTGGAAGTGTGGTTTTATTTTATTGTTGCATCAACTTGGTTGTATTTACCCATTTAAATGTTTTTTAAATGTTGAATTCTCCCTATTTTAAAAAACTTAATATGTGATATATTATGTCTTGAAGACAATAAATTGTCTTTAGAGTATACATGATCTTTATTTCAAAGCCACTTTGGTGAAAAAAGGCATGTGTGTGTGTGTGTGTGTGTGTGTGTGTGTGTGTGTGTGTGTGTGTGTGTGTGTGTGTGTGTGTGTGTGTGTGCACGCGCGCGCGCTGCATATGTTAAATGGCATAAATAGATTGTAGAAGTAATCAGATTTTTTATTTATTTTAGAATATAATAAATTACATTTATTTTAATAATTGCATAAAAAGTGTCCGCTATGGTCAAGTTATGAGGATTCATTATAAACATGTATATGCATATGTATGTAAAAAAATGGAAATAGAAATTGTATATCCATGTATAATGAGTATAGTAAAAAAAAATTGAGCATGCATATATTTTTGTATATGTTTATATGAATCTTTATAAGATTTAAGAAAATAAAAATAAAAAAATGCATCAAATGATTAAAATGCAATATGTTTATAGTTACAATATAAAATGTAAATCAAAAGTGAATCAATGATCAATCTAACAAGCAAAAAAAAAATTGAAAAATTTCCATGTTACATTTCTTATAATATAATATTTTTAATAAATGATTGATTTCTTTTTTAATAAATTACAGACATTTCAAAGGAGGAGCTAAAACTGACTTCTAAAAAACTATTGATTTTAGGGCTGGATAACATATTATTTGATGTGTAAAACACAAAAGATATGTAAATGAATTTTACAATAAGATAATAAGATTATATAATAGGAAATATTTCATACTACATTCGAGATCATTTCAAAGAAATTTTGAAGGTGGCACTGCAGTAGTTTATTCACATCAGCCTCTGGTCAATGATAGAGGACAATAATTTGAGGCTACTCCTTCAAGTCATGGATTACATAAGTTCAAATTTAATGTTTATTTGGGGGAAAAATATTATAATCCATTAAATATAAATATAGATAAATTGGATGAATTTATTTTTAAAGAGACCTTTGAAGACAATTTTTCAATTGCCAACATGGTGTTCATTGATTGTAATTCTCAAAAATGTGTTACAGAACCAAAATTACAAATGAGTTATGTTATGGAAAGTAGATATAGTGGAAATAGAGGTCAAAAAGATGAAAAGGATTGGACAATAAAAATGACATCTATCATCACATTCTTGTGAAAAACTAAAAAATCCTTGCCATCAGTTGTGAAATATTGTTTAGAAAGATGTAACTTCCCCATTTAATTTTTTTAAGTGTATTTATTAATTGTAAACTACAATTGTAGTAACATTATCATTAATTTCATACCAATCAAATCTAAATTCTTTCAAATGTGATCCAATTTTTTCAAGTTTATGGATTTTAATTTATTAATACTTGTTGATATAAAATAAAATGTAGGCATAGAAGGGAAAATAGGCAATTTATAACACTAAAACTATAGAGTTACATAATAGTCTTGTAACTACCAATATGTGCATAAATTTACACTTATAGCAAGCATAAAATAGAGAAAATGAGGAAGATTTGTATATAAAAATATATAACTTATTATATTAAATTAACATAAATATTCCTATTACAAACTGACTACAAAGAATAAAATTACACAGCTACAATTGTTACAAAAACTCTTACAAACTAAAAATTTGTCCTTATCCTTCTCTAAATACTATCATCAAGCATTCCTATATACTTATCTATTGTTTTATGGTCTTATTTCTACCTTCCTTTTGTCTGTAATCTGATGTTGTGTTGTTCTCCTCTACTACTATCTTTTTCTTCTACCTTTAACTTTCTTCTCCAAGCTCAATGCTCTGCTCTTCTTCTAACTGATGTTGCATCAAAAATTTATGGGTTGATTATTTATCTTTATACCACTTCTTCCCCTTTTATCTTTATTACTGGGATTCTCACCTACCACATTGTTTGCCTCTAAAACTCCAAATGGTCCACATAATTCAAATTTAAACTTACTGTGCATTTAACTAATTCAAATGGTCTTATTATGGAAGTCCATAGTTGATTGGGTAGGTGAAAATAGGGGTGAGGATATCATATTATAACACTACCCCTTATTCATAACCTTCTTAGACTGATCTGATGAACATATTTCAACCACTAAAACATCCTTGTAAATTCTATTAACCTATCCATATGCTTCTACATCTCTTCTATTCAAGTCTAGAGATTCCTTGTTGAATTTGATATATATATTATTGAAGTCTACTGATAAACTATTGAAGTCCATATCTATACTATCAAATTTCATAGCTACCCCATTGAAGCATGTAGCTAGATTATTAAAGTTTGGAACTGTCCTATTGGAGTCTAGAGATGGCCTATTAGAGTATGGAGCTAGCCTATTGGAGTCCAGAGATGGGTTGTTGGATATTTTAACACTCCCCCTTATCCATAACCTTCTTAAAATGATTTGATGAACCTATTTTAACCACTAAAACATACTTGTACCTTATATTTACTTGTTAATATTTTTTTGCATCTCTTCTATTCAAGTTTGGAGCTTCTTTATTGAATTCGATAGCTAGACTATCAAAATCCATAGTTGTACTGGTGAAGTCCATGTCTATAATATTGAAGTGTGTATCTACCCTATTGAAATCCGTATCTATCTTGTTAGATTACCTAGTTATCATGTTGGAGTCTGGAGCTTCCTTTTTGAAGTTGGTAGAGGGACTATCAAAGTCTATAGCTAGACTATTAAAGTTTGTAGCTAGACTATTAAAGTAAATATATATCCCATTAAAGTCTATAGATAAACTATTGGAGGCTATAAATATCCTATTAGAGTCTATAAATAGCTTGTTAGAGTCTAGAACTAGCCTCTTGGAGTTTAGAGCTAGCTTGTTAGAGTATGAAGCCAACATAAAACCTTATATACCTAATATTGTTGAATTAATAACCCCTAACCTTCCTCTTAAGTGTATTAAAATGTCTTTTAACAATGGTTTAGTGAAAATATCAAGTCCTATGACCCACTTGACTCCTATGACCTCTTTTCCTTTTGGTAGGTCAACTAACTCCCAAGTATATGTTGTCTTATGCCTCTCTATCTTGCCTTTGAGATTTTATCTATATGGTTGAGAAATATAATTTTATATTTATAGTGAATATTTATTAGATCATCCACATACAAAACTACAATGAAAATATCATCTTTGCTCACATTGATGTAAAGTGTGGGCTCACTATCACTTTTGTTAAATTTGTTTTTCAACAAGAGTCGATACACCCATACCATGCTCTTGGGGCTTACTTGAGCCCATTTATGAATCCCTTTTTCATCTTATATACCTTGTTCTCATGACCAAAAATCTCATATCTGGGTAGTTTTCCCACATAAACCTCTTCTTCTAGCTCTTCATTCAAGAAGGTTGACTTGGCATCCATTTGATGCACCTTCCACTTGTGTTGAGCATTAATGTCTATGATTGTCCTTACCATTTATATCCTTTTTATAGGTGAAAATTTCTCATTTTAATCACATCTAAAATTTTAAAATATGAACCTTATTCATGAACTATTGCAAGAATGTGATCTCCATCCAAATGGTTTGGAATAGTCCAATTTATTTAGAATATAGAATAAGTCCAAAATATCAATTTATTAGAAATGATCTATGCCCAAACAGTATGAAATAGTCCAATGTTTTGTTAATATAGAAAACAATCTTTGAGAAAAATTTCTCCACTCCACTTTGCTGGGTGTAAGTCCAAAATATTTGAAATAGTCTGATTTATACAAAATGATTTATGCCCAAATGGTTTGAAATAGTCCAATTTTTTGGAATATAGAAACATTATTCTTGGAGAAATTTTTTCCACTACACTTTAGTGGGTATAAGTCCAAATTATTCAAAATAATCCAATTCATTTGAAATGATTTGTGCCCAAACGCTTTGAAATATTCCAATTTATTTAGAATATAGAAAAAATATATTATGAGAAAATTTTTTCCACTCCACTTTGGTGGTTATAAATCAAAATAATTAAAAAAAATCTAATTTATTCTAAATGATCTATGCTTGAATGGTTGAAAATAGTCCAATTTATTTGGAATATAGAATTAAAAAATTGGAGACAATTTTCTCCACTCCACTTTACTGGGTATAAGTTCAAATGATTTGAAATAGTCTAATTTATTCGAAATGATCTATGCCCAAATGCTTTGAAACAATCTAATTTATTTGTAATATAGAAAAGTTATTTTAGAAGAAAATTTTCTCCACTCCACTTTAGTGGGTATAAGTCCAAATTATTCAATAGTCCAATTTATTCAAAATGATCTATGCCCAAATGGTTTTAAATAGTCCAATTTATTTGGAATATACAAAAATTATTTTTGGAGAAAATTTTCTCCATTCCACTTTAGTGGGTATAAGTCCAAATTATTTGAAATCGTCCAATTTATTCAAAATGATCTATGTCCAAATGGTCTGAAATAGTCCAATTTATTCAAAATGATCTATGTCCAAATGGTTTGAAATAGTCAAACTTTTTTGGAATATAGAAAATTTATTTTTGGATAAATTTTCATCCACTCCACTTTAGTGGGTATAAATCTGAATTATTTAAAATAGTCCTTTAGGGATTCCACTCAATCTAGCATTGTGACTTAGAGGGATACAAGAGTTAGCCTTATTGAGTGGAATGCAAAGGTATAATATACAAATAAAAATGGGTGTAATTAGGTAGGGTGTGTTTACTTTATAGGCTCTCAGAACACTAATCTCAATCATGAAATAGTGGACACAACCTAAAAGGAACTAACTATGTAGGATTTAACCATTTCTTAGATGCACTATCCTGTCTCTAGAGTACTTTAAGAGTAACTTCCTGGGGCTTACCGATTATCGGTTCACTATAAGAGAAAATGGTCAAAGGTTTCCTGTAGTTGAAAATAAAAATTATAGGTGTTTCTAATATACCATGAGGTACATAAAAACTAAAATCCATATATAGTGTTGTCTAATATATTGAGTGTTGGGATAATACCCATCACACCATGACTCAAGTAAAATTTAAGATTGGTTTTTCCAAAATGATATCTTGTATGAGTTTTAAACCTACTAGAATATGATTTCTAAGAAAGCAAAAAAATAAAAATGAAATGGAAAGCCAATAAAAAGCAAATATTTTTGTACAATTAAATCAATACTTATGAAACTCCAAGGTCAAATATAAATCCTAGAGTAGTGCTCAATCAAATATAGTAAAGGATGATCATATTTTTTAATGTATGGAAATTAGGAGTTCAACTTAAAACCTAGAATATAAATTAAAAAAGAAAGCATTACTCAAAAAGTGTATGGGTTCATTGATATTGTTTACCATATTTTTTATTTTATAATAAATGTAGTGGTTTAATATACATAAAAATTGAAATATATTGTAATTATAAATATGTACATTAATTAACAATAGAAATTAATAAATATGGAAAAAATCTATTTTTAGAAAAAAAAAAGAATAAATATACTTAGCTCAAACCAAGAGTTATGTTGACTATTTCATATATATAAAAAAGTGTAAATTGGAAAAATATATGACTATGCATCTTAAGATGAAAAAAATAAGTTGAAACTATTTCTATACATGTCCACAATAGGTGGATATTAACATAGGCTAGTCAAATTTTTTGATTGCAAGGTTGTCCCAATTGACTATGACTAATGACTGACAAAGAAAGACATAGAAATATGAAATTTGATAGTAATAGTTCAAAATTAGAATCTAACAATACTCCTAGACATGAACATGTTATCTGGAGACTAGTGTGGGCTTCTTATGTCCATTTACCATAAACATGTACACATTAATTATGATGAAAATTTGACTGTTGCACCTATGTTTATTTGATAGGTTGAGATATTACAATTCATAATATGCCATGTGAATATCATTATTTTCATTCTCTTGACTTTAAAACTTCAAGGGTAACTTGAAAATATTGAAACATATAAGAGTGTAATGGGATAATTAGACATCAATCACTCCTTGATGATTGATTGTTTCCTATATATTTAGTAATCCAAAGAGGGAAATCAAGTCCACATAGTTATCCCACCTATAGTCATTATTCAATCATTATCCTTCTCTATATCTATAAATCTAGAAATATGGTTTTGATACTTGACAATGATAGCTCTTGACTTGTTTTGAGATGATTTAGACTTGGCTTATTTCTAATCTTTATGAATGATCTTGAGTTTGAGAGGAATGGGGCAAATGTTTTCAGTGTGAAATAGTGTGAACTCGCTTTACCAAGATATGAATAATGAATGACATTTGATGTGTATTTATAGTGAAATTTTTGAATATTATTTAACCCTAAATTTAATATGTATAGGATGGGGTTAATAATATAGAACTATATTAAGTACAAGGGTGATAAACTAATCTATATAAGCCAATTGATATTAAACTCAGATAACTAAATATTCTAAATTATAAAACTGATATATGTTAAATATAGATATTACCAAGTTTGAAATATGTTTAATCTATTAAAATACGTAATAAAATATGGTTTGGACATAAGCCAAAGTGTGCAAGATCATGATTCTATAATAATCATTATATTATAGGAAAATTACTATGTAGCCACATACACTACCATCACCTCTAAAAACTATAAAAAAAACACAGGTGTTCATGTTGTGATGATATTTTCCTATAAATAATAATCATTGGATTTTTATGTAACCAACTTCATCTTTTTTATTTTTCTATCACTTTCAGATGATGTCTTTAGATATGCAATACATGATGTCACTCTCTTATTATTAATCTAACCTTATCTCTTCACCCTTCTTCACCCTTAGAATGAGTTTTCTAAAAATGGGTTAGTGGGCTTACAATGTTGAGTTGACCTCAATGACCCATTTGTCACTAAGTATTACCTACATATATAATACTCCAAGGATGGCCTCAGATTTATGTATTTATCCCTTATGTGTGGGAGTGTGTGTATAATAGGGTACAGTATATTATACGTGGATGCATGCAATGATATATATTGTAACTTGAAAAATATTTCTCATGGGTTTTTATTTGAATGATTTAGACTTTTTGTATGATTGATCCTATGATAGATAAAGAAATAGGGATGAATAGGGTAAAATAACATAGTTGTGCAATTGATTGAATGAGCCTTAGTAGGTATTTTTTTGGTATTTTATAGATTAATGAAAAGGATTAAACTTATATTTATATCACACTTTTTGAAAATATATTAGGGTAGGGTTTGATAAGAAAAATAGGTCAACCCATAGGTTTCAAATAATTTTTAATTTGGATGACTAGACACTAGTTAATGGTCTAGACACTATTATTGACACTAATGTCCCTCTATTACCAGTATTGTCCAAAAGAATAGAAAATAGATATGGATAGGAAACTTATAGTGAATGATATGTATCATATTTTAATATTTTTGTGTAATGCAGGATTCTTGAGTCATCGTAAGGATAGGTTCGTACCAAGAGATAATCAATTAGCCATAGTGAGATGTAAAATGCGATCATTTTGGTAGTAGGGAGGTTTATAAATAAAGGGTAGAGCCTTGATAGAAATTTTTAAAGTATATAAAATTAAAATGATATAGATATTCACTTTTAATATCTACATTCCCCCTTTAATCTAGTAATGTATAAGGAAGAAATTACTAGGTTAAAGGAAATAAAATTTGTACCTGGGTATGTACAACACACCTTATCTTTTATAAAGCTCATTTTGACTATTTTTCTAGTGTGTGACCTATAATTAAGAGAATGTTACAGTAAAACTCAGTGCATAATATAAATTTTAAAATAATTGAAATGCTTTAAAATAAAGAGAGCAACGAAGGAGTACACTTGTGTGTCGATGTAACCATGTTGCCCCCTGATACTTTGCTTGGTAAATATGATTCCTTATGAATCATTGAAGTTGAGAGAGATTTATAACTAATATTTTGATATTTTAAAATGGATAGTGTAAGGTATTATTCCCCTAATATAGTACAAGGGTCAGTTGTGACATAGCTATTGAGATCACTAAATCTCAATCGTATGATTCAAGTGTGAATATATAATCTAGGGAGTGTGGGTAATTTAATAAACTCATCCTATAAGTGTAATGAGGTTGGGTGATTTAATCAACCCAACATGTAAATCTAGTGAGGTTTAATGATTTAATCAACTCAACCTATAAATTGAACCAATTTTTATAGAAAGAAAAGGTTTGATAACAGTACTTCCTAGTGTAAAATAATGTTTTTAAGTGATAGTAATCTAGAGATATAATTGGTAAATTTTAAAAAAATTGGTCCACTATCATGGCATATGCACCTTGAATGTGTCTCAAATTTAAGTATGTGTCAGAAATATGAAAAAAATTGTTTTAAATATTGTGAAAAATTAGTGTAATGTATAAGATTCTAACCCAAGCATATATCTTAAACATGAAACTATACTGAAGATAGTGAAAGTGTGGAGGTGATGTCTTTGTGGCATGCATCTGCTAATATATATATATATATATATATATATATATATATATATATATATATATATATATATATATATATATATATATATATATATATATATATATATATAATTAAGTGTGGAGGGTATGTATTTATGACATGCCCCCACTAAAATATGAAAACTATGTAAATGTCGAAGTACTAATATGTCTCCCTTTCAAGGTGAGGGAGATGGAATCTAGTAGGTACCTTATCTCAAATGGATAAGGTAATTATATAATTTTTGTATGAATCATGTATCATATAATATTAATATTTCTAAGTATATATATTAATGAATTTTATAGTATGTTATCACATCAAGTCCTAAAATGCATGATATGTATCATGGCAACGTCTAGAAAGTAACAATACACGAATAGAAAATAATCAAGCATAAACATAAGAGCACTCAATGTAAATTAAAATATTGGTACATGGAGACCTAATACAAAGGGCATGTTCATTTCATAACAAAATAAAATGACATATTTAAATGTCTAATCAACATAGAATGACATATTTAGATGTCCAAATAACATACAATGTCATAGGGGGGTGCAAGCAAGGAACATATTCAAATGTTCTAAAAGCAAGAAAATACCAAGAACAAAAAATAAACACAATGAATTAACAATATGAATAGATGAATTTATAATCAACTAGCATAAGCATATCATACTAGTCCTTGCATATATGTGTTATCAAAAAATGTCATGTAACATAGCATACCATGTACACTGTGAAAGATATGAGCATAGATAGAGATGTGTAAGCATTAGTATATAAGATCAAACATGATAATGTATAAATTATCATAAATTATATGTAATATATATAAATAGTGATCAAAAAATCAAATTACCCTATGAATTATATGATGCAAGTAGAGGAGAGGTCCAAAATTTGTTTGTGCATATATCATGTATTTGTGGTATGCATGTATCACATTCAAAGATGCATGAAACATGTATGTGTATATGTAGAGGAAATTATATGATATATACTAACATGAATCAAACAATATAGGTACCAAGGAGATATTAAACATGTGAATTCTAGATATGTTTTTGTATTTTTGAATTATTTGAATGTTTTCATATTTTCTTGAATATTTGATTTTTTTAAAAATTAGAATATTTAATTAATAGGATTTTTGGAATATTTGAAAATAAAATGTTATAGTCTATGATCCCATAAAAATTATTATCATAGGTATCTCCAAACTTAGAATATGATACATCAAACTGGTGGTAACGTGATAGTTGTCAAATTTAGAGCTATAGAATCTTTGGTATTATGTGTATGCCTTTTCAAACTTTATCATCATGAAGAGGTAATATGAGTAGGGGTTCATGGAAACCATTGTGTAAATTTGATTCATTTCATCCTACTCCTCTTGATGATTACATATATGTTCATCATGCATAACTACAAGTCAATGTGATTCTTATTTTATCCTACTCAATCATTTGGAGATTTCCCCAATCTTTGAGAACCCTTTTAAGCCTTCTCATACTCCATAAAACCTTTTGACATTTCTTAGTTCCTTCTTGAGCTCTATGAGACCCATTCTAGAGCTAATTTTTATCTTTTTGGCATAATTTATCCCAAGTTAAGGATTATTTCCAAAAACCCATAGCCTATACCACATATTGTTTCCAAAATTCTACAGTCTAGGTTGTAAATCTTTTAGAAAGTTGTTTGGGTGTGTTTTTCTTCTTTCAAATGGTCATAAATAAATATTTTTGGGAGATGTATGCCTTGGGTTTCCCTATATGACTCTAAATGATTCCTATTTACCCTCCTTCTTTATATTATTCACTCTTTTATCTCTCTCACCTTATGAATCCTTCTTGGTGATCTTGATCTGTGATAAAATATTACCTACACCCTTGCAGACTTAATTGGTTACACCATTACTAGTCACAGTTGTTCTTGCCTTCATTATTACTTGATCTTGGCTCCTTAAATTGACATTGCATCTTATTTATACACTTATATTAGACTCTACATCCCTTACTTGATGATACTTCACCTCTCTTGGATTTTTGATAGTGGATTGGATAGAGATATACACTATAGCTCAATCTTCCTCCACATTAGATCAAACTTGGACTCATTATTGGTATAATTATTGTATTATGTTTGAACATAGATGGGAATCCTTATTTCAAGGTGAAACTATTTAGTTAACTTAGTGTAGTATATTTTCTAGGTTTAAATATTACATGTTATGGTTAGATTCATTTTTAAACAAGCATTAGCATAGGTTTTTAAATTTTTATGCTCTCTCTCTCTCTCTCTCTCTCTCTCTCTCTCTCTCTCTCTCTCTCTCTCTCTCTCTCTCTCTCTCTCTCTCTCTCTCTCTCCTCTCTCTCTCTCTCCTCTCTCTCTCTCTCTCTCTCTCTCTCTCTCTCTCTCTCTCTCTCTCTCTCTAAAAATGTCTTTCACTTCTTAGGTATTCATGTTTCTAAATTATTTTCCTTTCTTGGTAGTGCCTACTTGTTTAGATATCTTAATTTCATGTTATTTTTACTTTAATTTCTTTCATTCAACTAATTTATATCATGGGGTTATACCCATTAGATACATTTGTGTTCTTTATGCACTCAATCATGTTAACCCCTAACCTGGTTTACAAGTATATATATATATATATATATATATATATATATATATATATATATATATATATATATATATATTCATTTTTAAACAAGCATTAGCATAAGTTTTTAAATTTTTATGCTCTCTCTCTTTCTCTCTCTAAAATGTCTTTCACTTATTAGATATTCATGTTTCTGAATTATTTTCCTTTCTTGGTAGTGCCTACTTGTTTAGATATCTTAATTTCATGTTATTTTTACTTTAATTTCTTTCATTCAACTAATTTATATTATGGGGCTATACCCATTAGATACATTTGTGTCCTTTATGCACTCAATCATGTTAAACCTAACCTAGTTTACAAGTGTGTGTGTGTGTGTGTGTAGCTTAGTGCAAGCTAGAAAATTGGATAGCCTCTATAGATATCTAGTATACCATAGTACCCTTGAGTTTATTAGGTGTTTTCTTAGTACCATGTATACCCCCTTCATAAACCCTTATGCCTTAGTTTATATTCTTGGAGATACATTCTGGCACACCTGATGGGACCTCACATATGATTTTACATTAGTTATAGCTTGTTAAAGCTCTCCTATACAATTTCCAATTTATGGT
Organism: Torreya grandis; assembly: GCA_037957365.1. Classification (NCBI taxonomy): domain Eukaryota; kingdom Viridiplantae; phylum Streptophyta; class Pinopsida; order Cupressales; family Taxaceae; genus Torreya; species Torreya grandis. The sequence continues at coordinate 47,995 of JARHVA010000156.1, forward strand.
CACAAGGATTTGCTTTTAGTTGTGTTTTAGATCTCTTAGGTTTTTTGAACTTACTTTAGTTTTGAATCCTTTTCTCTACTGGGTCTCTAATAGTTTTCCTTTTCTATTACCTTCCTAGTTGATCTTGTTTTACTACCTCCATGGCTGGCCCACCACCTTTGGGACATTGTTCCTTCCATATTCAAGGTTTTGTCTTTGAGATCACTCATGAGTAGGCTACAGTTGCAATAAAATGACATAAAAACCATAAATTCCATAAGGTAACCCCACCCTAGCTTGATGACCAATACCCATTAATGTTTTACAAGGAAAAAGATTGGCAAGTGTAAAATGAATAGAATTTCTCACCTTTTCAACAATTTAAGAATTACCTATCTAAGGATACTTCCCCTCAACTTAAATCTATTTTGTTTTTACCTAAGGGTTAAACCCCCTCACACAATTGAGGCTTGATGTTTTGTACACAATCATTGATAATTATCATAGGTGAATTCATGTGAATGCAGATCACCATTCCTCCTAGAGGAGTAGGTGGCATGCTTCCTTTGGAGATAAATCTAGAATCCTTACAATTTTAGGTTCCTTAACTATTTCTCATATGAGTTCATCACCTCTTTCTTGATGAGATAATTTATGGAAAAAATGCCTTCATGTCCATGTTGAGAGACATGGGCACCTTGACTAGACTCAACATCCACCTCTCATAGAGCCTTCCCATAATATTAGTCCTTCCTTTAGGGTATCAAATGAGGTGTTGATTTTTACCACCATTTGTTTACTAGGGATATATGGGATGCCTATCCCAAACATAAACACCCTCATGTGAACCCTTATCTTACTGTGTGTGGATAACATTATGAGGATATAGGTCATCATGACTAACCCCCATGCATGTTTCATTATCTTATCATCCTCATATGGAATGATACCCTCCATGCATCCATTTTACACCTCATGATTGGGAGGATCCCATTCATAAGCATCACCCATATTAGGATTTACCTTGACGCCATCTTTTGTATTATTATAGTCATGATGACATCTACTCATGTATTCAACATAATAAGCCATACAAGCCTCCTAAGGGAGATATTTGACATCACACTATCAATAAATCTTATGAATATATTTACAAAAATATTCTATCCCATTGGGTACATAATATTCCCCTTCCTACTTCAATCCTTGAATTGCCCAAGTTTAATTGGACTTAGGACACCATTCCCATGGAGCATATCATATCATTTATGATGGCATGTATGGATTTCAAATAGTATGAAGGCATAATGTTGAATATCTTTACTCATTCCTTATGATTTAAAGCTCTTGTGTGGTTCCATAATCTACTACCATATTTTATTTCTAGTTTATAGCTCCTTTTAGACAACTCCCTCTAATACTTTGATATCTCCTAACCATTTAACCTCGACATCTAATCACTCACCTATATGATTTATTCCAATCATGAGTATAACTTTGACTTTGTGTGTAGGTGGTGTTCATCCATCCATATGTGTAGTACAAGGTTCTCTAATGATTAGATATATCACATTTTCATATGAGCATTAAGGTAATAGGTTTACCTTGAGGTCCTCAAGTATGAACCCACCTCTTACAATGAGGTTATCAATGAGTGTCTAAAGATCAAGGTTTTATAGATGTGTGCAGGAATTCAGCCCATGTTAGCTAAAAATTCATCCTCCTTAGGTGATTGTAATTTTAATGTGACTAAAAATGGTGTCACTAATTCTCCTATAAATAAGAAGGACAATAAATATGTTTGTGACATCAATACTTTAAGTAAGAGGCTAACTAAAAATAAAGCCCCTAAAAACAGTGCAGGAGGGTAATGGATGATGTATCCCTATAATGCCACCAAGTTATGCTAGTTTCACTAGATGAAGGGCCATTCTAACAAGGAGTGTGTTATCTATAAGTTTAGTGTAAAGGCCTCACCTGCCCTTAGAAATCTCCATTTGCATAACCCATCCACAAGTTGAATGTGTTTAAGGATCATGTTCTTAACCATGACAAGGAAAAGAATACAAAGAAGAAGAATAAGAATAAGAAATCAAAGGATAAGTCCCATCACTCTCCTTCTCTCTCTTATACCTCTTATAATTCCTCTTCTTTAGCTAACCCAAAAGGGAAGGCTAATCATAAGAGTAGAAAGGTTTTTGTTACTTTGACATAACCTCTACTAGGTATGAGTGTTTTGTCAATACGTGCTTAGATTAGGCAACTGACCCCATTAGATAAAATAGTGTTGTAGGGAATATAACCCTTACCACATGAATAAGAAACCCTAAATTTAGATTTAAGTTTTGATGTAATATCCCTCCCCAATCTAAGTATCATCTTTATTCTATTATCAAAGAGATGCAATCCCTTTTTGATGGGATTTCTATTTGGGACCTTATTTAGCTTTGCCTTGAGAAAAGGGTAATCATATTTGATAATATTGATATTTATTATGAGGGGTCACTATGGGATAATGTGGAGGTTTTATTTAACTTTGGTGTAACCTATTTCCCTCATTCTCCTATGTTATCCTTTGACCCCACTTTGTTACTAGACACTTTGGTTCTTACAAAGAAGGTTAGGTTCCTATTATACATTGAGCCCTCAAATGATAATTATCACATAAAGATATGCATCATTAATTAAGGATACAAATTGAGCATCATGTCACTACATGTGTTTAATGATATCAATATCAGTCACAAGAATCTCACTAATTATTAACATAATTGTATTGGTTTAAATAATGATACAGTTGCACTGGTGGGAAACATGAAGCTTTAGGCCAAGTTTAGAATCAAGATAGTCAAGATCAATTTTTGTGTGTTATACGTAAATATCTCATAAAATATGATTCTTAGCCATCCCTATACCTATACCATGTAATTTTTCATGTTGGCAACATTTCATATGGTCTAGTTTGTGCATGAAGGTGAGGTTCACACCTTGGAATTAGACCCAGATCTCTGGGCATTACTTTACTCTACGATAAAACCCTATGATGAGGCTTTGGTTGTCTCCTCATGGGGCCCTATTTAATGATATTAATTCACCAAATAATTATAATAACATCAATAGATCATAATGATATGGAAATATAGTATAAAATATGAATAATATATAAGCCACTTGAAGGGGGCAACCTCCCAAATGCTTGCAATAAGAAATGAATACTCTAATATGATGATGAAAAACTAACCCTGCCTCCTATAAATATTTTACCAAGGCCATGAATAACCATAGGCCAAATTAATAATCAAATGAGTGCATATAAAAATGTACAATTATATGCAAAAGGGTTATGAAAGTCACAAGTCAACTGCACATAAGCTTAGACACACCAATAGTTAAGGGTGTAACATTCCTCTTCCATTCAAAATAATGTTTTTATTAACATTAAAGTAATCTTAGATGTTAAAGGATTCATCCTCCTAGGTAGTATCTTTAGAAGGTAGATTCTTCCATTTGATCATATACTATATAATCATTTTGGATCGTATCTTTTTATTATATGTTTGAAGGATTGCTTCAGGATCAATAATAACTCTCCCTTCCTCATCTAATTTTGGTAACTCAGTTTGAGTGTACACTCTATGTCCAATGACCTTATTAAGGAAATATACATGAAATACTGGATGAATGCAAGGGGATGGAGGAAATTCTAGCTTGTATGCCACACAACCAATTTTTTCCAAGATCTGATAAGTGCCATAATACTTGGGAGATAACTTATTATTTTTTTATTGATTTAAGGACATCTTATATGGATGCAAGTGAACAAGTACCCAATAACCAATTTTGAAATTCCTCTCACTCCTGTGTTGATCTTCTTATTATTTCATGGGATTCTAAGCTAAAGCTAAATTTTCATGCAAACTAGCAAGGACTTCTTATTAATATTGAAGGTGTTCTTCCACTTTATGTACCTTTAGGTGGGCCTTAAATGGTGAAGTGAGGGATAGAAGATGGTATTTATACAATGCCATAAAATGAGACATTTTGGATGAACTATGCACTAAAGTATTATACCACCATTCAACTAATGATATCCATTAAACACATTTATTCTAATTATCTGACACAAAGCAATGAAGGTACCCTTATAGACACTTGTTTAATACCTTAGTTTGTCTATTATATCAAGGAGGAGAGGATGAGATATGAGCCAATTGGGTTCCCAAACATGCAAATAATTATGTCCAAAAATTACTAGTGAATATGGGATCTTGATGACAGACAATAATATTAGGAATACCATGCAATTTTTGAACTATATTGAGAAAGGAAGAAGCTACTGTATTGTCCAATAGTGGTTGAGATAAATTAAAAAATGATTATAATTTGTGAGTCTATCCAGAATAACCATGATAACATTTCCACCTTAAAATTGTGGTAACCTAGTGTAGATGCTAAAAAACCATACACTATGGCTCTAGATGTCACATTAACCTTCAAACCACCCATTAGCCCCATTTGGGTTAGATTATTTACCAAAACTCCCATTATTAACTTGAGACCATTAACAAGGGAATTAACCACCAATCATTGGTGGATTGTTAATTTTGACTGTTCCCTCAACCATCAGCAGTCAGCCCTTGACCATTAATGGTTGACCAAACTATCAATAGTTACTTAAACTCTTGTATGATCAAAGGAATTGACTACAATTTGACTACAAATCACTCATTGATTAACATCTATCTAATTTTAGTATGATGTTTACATGATCAATGTGTGATTAGACTATTTTTTAGATTTTTTGATAAACCATTTGTTAAACTCTTCATTTCAACCTCCCTTTCCTCTATTTTAAGAAATGAAGAGAAGGTTGAGATCATCATTCAGGGGCAAGAGATTCTAACTCTCAGGTAAATCTAAAATCTTCCCAGCAAACCAAGAACCAGGTTAGAGGCTTAGGGTGTTCCTACAACTCACTATCTTGAACCAATGTACCATTATTTTATTGACATTACTCTAGGATCCACAATAACTTTTATCCAACACCAAAATTCCTCAGACTAGTAATACTAAAAGCTAAGTATCTATGTTTTTTTATCAAGATTTAGTAATTATATTTATTTTTTTGTTGCTTATGTAATTCCCTTTTATTTATCTTTCATCTCATCTCCCTGTGTTAGAGTTTTTCAAATCCAAACATTTTACCTCCTACCTATTGGAAATATTGTCATTGATGTCAAAGGTCTAGCATTATTGGTGATAAAGACCCAATTACATTTAATGATGATTATAATAGTTATATCTTAGCTAATGTGTGTTAATATTTATTTAATATTAACGAATATATTTTTGGTTGCATATGAGACAAAAGAAGGGCCCATGGAGAAGTCAAAGAGCCATGGGGTAAAGACAAAAGATGGATGGGATGTATTTTTCCATGAAGAGTCATCTTGGGGAATTCCAAGAGTCACCAAGTGAAGACAAAAGAGTAAGGGTGAAATTTCTCATGAAGGGACACTTTGAGGAATACGAAAAGTCACCAAGATAAGGACAAAAGAGGGAAGGATGTTTTTGCTCATGAAGGGTCACCACATGACTTTTCAAAGGCAAGAATATAAAGGGTCATACAAGTTTGGCACCATTTTCCATGAGGATTGAAGGGTCACAAATGGGGAAGGCCAAAGGTCATTTGGAAAGCTATATATAAAGGCTTGAGAAACCATTTGTAAAATGAGAGATAGAGTTTGATTTGAGATATAAATATCTAGCTTAGAAGAGCATTTGTGAGAGATGAATATGATTTATATTTGTTATATCTAGCTTAGAAGAGAAAAGGTGAAAGAGAGGAAAGAGATATTGTAATAAACTATCATTTGTTGAGATAGCAACATTGAGAGATAGTTGTGTGGTATACACAAAGGGGTTGGTGCTCCTGTGGGTTGGTGCTCATGAATTGTTAATGTGTTAGTGCTCAAAAAAAGGGGTTGGTGCTCTTATGGGTTGGTGCTCATGAATTTTTGTTGTGTAGGTGCTCAAAAAAGGGGTTGGTGTTCTTATGGGTTGGTGCTCATGAATTGTTGTTGTGTTGGTGCTCAGTAAAGGGGTTGGTGCTCCTATGGGTTGGTGCTCACAAATAGTTGATGTGTTGGTGCTCAACAAAGGGTTTGATGCTCCTACAAGTTGGTGCTTGCTAATATTGTTTGAGTTGGTGCTCATTCATATATTTGAGATTGTTCTCCGTGGCTTTTCCCACAATGGGTTTCCATGTCATATCTGGTGTCTCTCTCTATCTTGTGTGGTGTTTATTGTTTTAGTTTTATTGCATATCTTGAATATTTGGTTAAGTGGAATTTGATTAAGGGAAAGTTTTATAAGATATATGATATACTGATTCACCCCCCCCTCTTAGTATATCTCATGCTTAACAATTGGTATCAGAGCAGGTTCCTTTTGAAAAAGTTTTACAGCTTGAAGGTAGATCAGGAAAGCACAAGATGGCCATACATGAAGATGCCTCTGCAAGAAAAAGAATAGTTGATCAAGAAGAAGAAGAAGAAGATGAAGCCAAAGTAAATTTGGAAGGATAACTCATTTGTGCCTTAGAAGAGTTAAAAGCTGTTGAAAATAAAAATCAAAGATTAAAGTGCCAGATCGAGAAAAATGAAAAGGAGTCAAAGGAGATAATTGAAGATATACAAGCACACTTTGAAGAAGCCAAGAAGAATGAATAAGATCTAATGGCACAGTTAAAAATAATAAGAAAAGAATGTGAAAGTTATGTAATTGAAATTGTTTCTTTAAAAGTAGATCTTGATAAAACAAATAAAGCAATCAATGATAGAGCAACCAATAATTCAAAATTTGAGAATAGCACTAATATGTTGAATAAGATATTAGAAATCCAAAAGGAAATATCAGATAAGACAAGTATAAATTTTGAAAAGAATAAGAGCTATGTTGAAGATCTTACAAATGAGGAAACAAGAAGGGAAGAAGTGAAGAATATAGAAAACAAAGAAGGCTGGAAGGAACAAAGCTAAAAAAGGCAATCAAGTCAGAGATACACAAACAGGTCATATTTTTATGGTTACTATTTTTATTGTAATGGTTATAGTCATAAGAAATTAGAATGTAGAAAAAGAGCTAACAGTCTCAAAAATAAGGAAAAGGAAAGTCATGTAGAGTCAAGCAGAAGTTGCAACTCTTTTGCTCCTCTATCAAGCTTTCATGAAAAGACCATAATTTGTTACAAGTGTAACAACTTTAGAAACATAGATCAATATTTTAGAAGTGTGTTTGAGTCAGTCGAGAAGGACCAAAGTTTCAAGGCTCCATTCATCAATAAAAAGGTTTAGACATGGTAGAAGAAACAACCTAAAGGTTCTATGTTGGTCCAAACAGCTTTGCATACAAGAAATGAAGAAAAGCCATGGTTTATTAATAGCATATGTTCAAGGCACATGACAGGAGACAAGAGCAAATTCATAACTTTGAAGAAGATCAATGGTGGCATAGTGAAATTTGGAGAAAATACTATTGCCATATTTCTTGTAAAAGGTACACTAAGTTAAGATAATGGTAAAACTAAAACTAAAAATGTTTTATATGTAGAAGGTCTTAAGCATAATCTTTTGAGTGTAAGTCAAATGTGTGATCAAGGGCACACACTAAAGTTTTATGTAGAAGGTTGTGAAATTAGAAGAAAAGATTCAAATGTATTAGTTACAGATCTTAGAGAATAGGTAATAACTTATATATGCTATCAAACATCAAAGGTCAAAAATGTTATTTGATTCAAATTGAAGAAAGTTGGATATGGCATAGGAGAATGGAGCACATAAATTTTGACAATCTTGTCAAAATCAGAAAAAAGCAAGTAGTCAGGAATATTCTAAAGATTACAAAGCCATCTAACATGCTTTTTGGACCTTGTCAGCATGGGAAGCAGGCTAGAAAGTAGTTCAAAACAAAAGAGTACTCGATCACTCAGATGCTAGAGCTTGTTCACACTGACCTATGTGGACCTATGAGGACTCAAAGTACTCAAGGTGATAAATATTTCATGTTGCTTATTGATGATTTTTCACGTATGACTTGGGTAATGTTTTTAAAGAAAAAATTAGAAGCTTTTAGATAGTTCAAAGCATTCAAAGCATTAGTTGGGAATGAAACTAATATTAAGATTAAGTGTCTAAAATCAGATTAAGGAGGATAATTCATGTCAGATCAATTTATTGAGTTTTGTGAAGATCATGGAATAAAGAGACATTATTCAGTAGCTAAAACTCTATAACAAAATGGAGTATTTGAACAAAAAAATAGAATAGTTCAGGTGATGGCGAGGACAATGCTAAATGAATCCAAGATAGTAGATAAATATTGGAGAGAGGCAGTTGGTACAGAAGTGCATATTCATAATAGAGCTTTATTAAGAGTCAACAGTGACAAGACTCCTTATGAGCTATGGAAAGACAAACCAACAATAGTTGATTATTTCAGGGTTTTCAATAGCAAATGCTTCATAAAGAGAACTGATGAAAAACTTGGTAAGTTTGAGTCTAGAGTAGATGAAGGTATATTTCTTAGTTATTCTTGTAAAAGTAAAGATTATAAATGTTATAACAAAAGAACCAAGAAAATTGTTGAAAGTGCAAGTGTCAGGATAGAAGAAGATGGAACATAAAGAATCAGTGATCCAGTAGGCATTCCTGAAATCATCGAAGAGGAAGGCTTTCAAGAATCAGATGAAGATGAGGAAAAAGAGAAGGAGAAAAAGGGAACTAAGACTCCATCCAAATATGTTCAGAGAAATCATAATGAAAGTGACATCATCAGGGATATAAAAGAAGGAATTTGCACTAGAAGAATGATGGTAAGTGAATCTGAACAAGTTAATTTCTCTTTGTTATCTAAAATTCAGCCTAGAACTTTTTTAGAAGCTAAACATGATGAGCATTGGGTTAAGGTTATGGATGAAGAATTAAATCAAATATAAAAGAATGATACTTGGGAATTAGTGCCTAGACCAAAAGATCACAATGTGATAGGAACAAAATAGGTTTATAGAAATAAGTTGAATGAAAATAGAGAAGTGACCAAAAATAAAGCAAGATTAGTATGTAAAGGATATGCTTATATTAAGAGAATAAATTTTGAAGAAATTTTGCACTAATGGCAAGGTTAGAGGCTATTAGAATGTTTCTTGCATATGCAGTGTTTAAAAATTTCAAAGTGTTTCAGCTGGATGTCAAATCTGCCTTCTTAAATGGGAATCTTGAAGAAGAGGTCTACATTGAGTAGCCTGAGGGATTTATTCTCTCAAATATTACTAACCATGTATGCAAATTGAAGAAAGCATTGTATGGATTAAAACAAGCTCCCAGAGTTTGGTATGCAAGACTTGATAAGTACCTACAAGATCAAGGATTCAAGAGAGGATTTGTTGATAGTAATCTTTACATCAAAATAGAAGGTGAGCATCAATTGATTGTTGTATTATATGTTGATGATATCATTTTTGGAGGAAATATTGAAAAGATGACAAAAGAATTTTTTTATAAAATGCAAAAATAATTTGAGATGTCTATTCTTGGAGAATTATCATTTTTCTTAAGGTTGAAAATATTTCAATCAAATAAAGGAATTTTCATATCTCAAAGTAAATATGCCAAGGAAATGTTGAATAAATTTGGTTTTGAGGATTGTGCACTAGTTGGCACACCTATGTGTATAGGAAATAAGGTGAGCAAGGATGAAGATTCACCTATTATAGATCAATCTTTGTATAGATCTATGATTGGTAGTCTTTTATATTTGACAATATCAAGTCTAGACATCATGCATGCAGTAGGTATGGTTGTAAGATATCAGTCATCTCCAAGAGATAGTCATGTTTAGTTAGTGAAAAGAATATTTAGATATATCAAAGGGACATTAGATTATGGATTATGTTATCCCACAGGTAAAGATTTCACTTTGGTTGCATATACTGATTCAGATTGGGCATGGTGCTTGGATGACAGAAAGAGTATAAGTAGAGGATCTTTTTTCCTTGGTGATAGCTTAGTATCATGGCTAAACAAGAAGCAAAATTTAGTATCACTTTCTACAGCTGAAGCAGAATATATTGCAACAGTATTGTGTTGTACTCAAGTTCTTTGGATGAAGAAAAATTTGGAAGATATCAAGGTAAAGTATGATGAACCTATTTCTATTTTTTGTGGTAACACAAGTGCTATATATATTTCAAAAAATCCAGTAATGCATTCAAGAACAAAACATATTTCCATTAGGTATCACTTCTTGAGAGAGTAGGTTGCAGATCAACAGGTTAAGATGGAATATATTAGTACTATAGAGAAAATTGTAGATATTTTCATAAAGGCACTACCAAAAGACAAATTTGAGTATCTACGAGAGAAGTTGGGAGTATTTTCCTTTACTTCCTGCCATTGAAGTTCAACATCAATTGAGGGGGAGCTAAGTGTTAGCTCCAGGTAGGCCCATTGCCATTCATGTCAAAAGGGGAGAATAATAGGTACAGGTACAAGTGCAAAAATAGGCACATGGAACAAGTACAAGTTACTACAGTAAGGGGGAGTTACTGTATGTTTTCAAATGATAGTATGTGTAGGATTTAGGATATGGTAGTTTCAAGATTGAGGTTGCCATCAATGACAAAAGGGGAGATTGTTGGAAATATTTTCATTGATGTCAAAGGTCTAGCATTATTGGTGATAAAGGCCCCATTGAATTTAATGATGATTATAATAGTTATATCTTGGCTAATGTGTGTTAATTTTTATTTAATATTCACGAATATATTTTTGGTTGAATATGAGACAAAAGAAGGGCCCATGGAGAAGTCAAAGAGCCACAGGGTAAAGACAAAAGAAGGATGGGATGTATTTTCCCATGAAGAGTCATCTTGGGGAATTCAAAGAGTCACCACATGAAGACAAAAGAGGAAGGGTGCAATTTCTCATGAAGGGACACTTTGAGGAATACGAAAAGTCACCAAGATAAGGACAAAATAGGGAAGGACATTTTTGCTCATGAAGGGTCACTACATGACTTTTCAAAGGCAAGGATATAAAGGGTAATACAATTTTGGCACCATTTTCCATGAGGATTGAAGGGTCACAAAGGGGGAAGGACAAAGGTCATTTGGAAAGCTATAAATAAAGGCTTGAGAAGCCATTTGTAAAATGAGAGATAGAGATTGATTTGAGATAGAAATATCTAGCTTAGAAGAGTATTTGTGAGAGATGAATATGATTTATATTTTTTATATCTAGCTTAGAAGAGCAAAAGTGAAAGATAGAAAAGAGATATTGTAATAAACTATCATTTGTTGAGATAGCAACATTGAGAGATAGTTGTGTGGTATACACAAAGGGGTTGGTGCTCCTGTGGGTTGGTGCTCATGAATTATTGTTGTGTTGGTGCTTATAAAAATGGGTTGGTTATCATGAATTATTGTTGTACTAGTGCTCAACAAAGGGGTTGGTTCTCCTATTGGTTGGTGCTCCTGTGGGTTGGTGCTCACGAATAGTTGTTGTGTTGGTGTTTAGCACAGGGGTTGGTGCTCCTACAAGTTGGTTCTTATGAATATTTTTTGAGTTGGTGCTCATTCATATACTTGAGATTGTTCTCTATTGTTTTTCCCACATTGGGTTTTCACATTATATCTAGTGTCTCTCTCTATCTTGTGTGGTGTTTATTATTTTATTCTTATTGCATATCTTGAATGTTTGGTTAAGTGGAATTTGATTAAGAGAAAGTTTTATAAGATATATGATATACTGATTTTCCCCCCCTCTCAGTATATCCCATGCTTAACATTACCCAAAACCACCCACAAACTATTCTCACTCACCTAAACACCCAATCCCTAAACCAGATACCTCTAAGCATTACTTTGTCTTACAACCAACATTCAACCCAAACATCACTCTCAAAACCTCTCTATAACTCTCCTCAACACACTTTTTTTCCCAAACCAAATCCCATAGTAACCATTTATGGTCTTACTTAACCATCGATGGACTTTTCTAACCACCGATGGTTAAAACCCACCAACGATCACCTAACCACTAGGTCATACCCAATCATTGACAGTCACTATGTGTTATTTTATAAGAGTAAGCTAATTTGACCCATCTACCCATACACAAATCTCAATTTATGAGTTTTTATTTTATCATATAAATTTAACTTATTTTTTTAATCAAGTTTGAGTGATTTAGCATTAGTATTCAATCATTTATTATTATTTTTAATCAAAATCACTTATTGATTTTCAAGCATTTCTTGTATTTAATTTTAGTACCTTATGTTATTTCATGCAAGTATCTATTTTTAGTTTATTATGATTTAAGTGTTTTAAAAGTGTGGATTGATAGCCTGCAAGGAAGCTTGTGCTTCTTGGATCTAGCTCATGCTAGGTAGTCCACCCTACTATCTCATTAATCCACCATTTTTTAGATTGCTTTCTTATATGTAGGTCATCCTCCCCAGACAAAGAGGATTATCAAAAATAGTTTGGATCATGCATGCACAACACATCCATCTTATGCTAACCTCACCCTTATTTCAAGTGTTACATCTTTCTTTAACAAGAAAATAAGCAAAATTTTAATGAAACATTCAGACATGACTGGTGGGACCCTTGAAATTTTTCTTGGGTTCATAGTTATAGGACATTTAGTTTCATTAGAGAAGAGTAATTCATTGCTTTCTTTTATCAAAACTAAACATTCCTTATTTCCTTTCTTCCTTTCTAAAATGCAAGTTGTAGTTTCTTTGCTTAGATAAAAAAGTAAAAAATGTCATTTTTGCTTTCATGCTTGAAAATCAAAAGTACTCATTCTAGGCCTAGGCTTTGCATCATCATATCATATCTAGGTGCACTCTAGTTATTTTGTTTCATTTGAAAAGACACCAAAATTTTCTTTTGGGTTAAAATTAAATTTGCATCCATTATTTTATTATATTGATTAGCTCACATAGCTTAATTTAATCAAGTAAATTAATCATACTCTCACTTCTTATCACACACATAATACCAAACCACATATTTAATCAAACATAAAAACATTTACATAAGTCCTGATTGGGATTTCATCACCTAGTGGTCATATTTTCTCAGCTATCCTACTTGGATTTCACCACCAAAGGTAGAACCAACTCAGTACATTGACTGAGTATTTAACTGAGTATAATCTCTAGCAACTCGATATATTTTGGCTAAGCATTTGACACCCTTATCATTTTGGTGTGTGAATTGAGTGGGTAGGCCCTAATATCAATCCATGTACCAAGTTCTAGTATAGATCTTGAGATCCTTTAACTACCTAAAACCATCCTTAGACATATTCTTCTAGTACCTACTCTACAAGCCCAAGTTGGTCTTCATAACTTCTTTAAAATTGAGGCATAAGCCTAAAGAGAGATAAAAGGTACCTTGGGATTTTAATGCACTTTAGTGTATACATTTTTTTCATGGAGATAATTTTATTTTGATTTCTTGTCTTTTGAGTTGTTAGATCACTTTTATCTTCCTTTTCCCCTTCTTTGTAAAGTTCTCACTAGACAACAACTAAGAAACCAAGAAAATTAGGATCCACCTCCCAACCACCCATCTTCCTCTTCTTCTTCATATAAGGAGTATGTCTTAGATATATAGGGTTCTTCCCATCCTTCTATAAGTCCTAGTATCCCTCAAATGGATTCGAAAGGTGATACAAAATTTTCCACCTTTTTGGATAACAACCCATAGCCCTTCAACACTACCTTAACACCATATCTCACTATACCCCCATTTTAGTTCCATCTATTAATCCACCCTATGGTATGCCATCTCATCTTATGTGTAGAACTTCTATGTCCATCATTTCCACCCAACCCTTAGTCACCCAAGCATCTTCATCTACCAACAATCCCTCCAATACCACTATCTAAAAGTAACCCATCCAACCAACTAACCAACATCCAAACACCTTCCACCCTAACCAATAACTCTTCGAGTATATGATCAACCCAACCTTTGGGCACCTATACTCCACTTACCATTAGAGTACTCTATACTAGTATTTCCACCCCTCTTCTTGTTATCTCTAACCCACTAAATTCCACTCTATTCTAAATCTTGGTGGTTTCCATACCTTCTACCCTTCCACTCATTATTACAAAGTTTACCACCCATTCTCAACCTATCAACCCAGCCATACCCCCAACCCAACCCACGTCAATTCCTTAACAAGTACCCATTACACCCAATCCAATCTCTATTCCTAACCCACAATGGTATATGGCTCCACCTTTTACTCAACCTCCTATATTCACTTACCCACACATGCCATCCTCTCAACCACCCATGTCCACATACCAATATGTGGCAACCTCCCAACCTTCTACTAGATATCCTTATGTTGCACATACCCTACCCCAATATAATTTACCCTATAACTATGGGGGTGCATAACCACAAACTGACTTAGTTAAGATATTAATGGATAATATAACCAATTTGGAGTCATCTATTTCTTGTGTCCATAACTTCTTATCATATGATCAAATTTTCAATAAACCAATTCATCCATCCATCCCAATCCAACCTTATCTTCCTCAATAAGAACTTTTGAAATTTTTAAAATTTCAAAGCAAGGAATATCCTTAGCAACATCTTAGAGCATTTAGACACTCTTTCTATTTGATTATTTATGATGATTCTCTCCTTCTTCACACCTTTCCCATGTCCTTACCTAGTCTGGCATTTGATTGGTATAGTGTCATTACCAAGAATTCCCTCCTTTTTTTTGCCCAATTAGCTCAAACCTACTTAGATCATTTTTCGATAAATATATCAAGAAATTTTCCATCATCGACCTCTACTCCATTCATCAATTTGAGGATGAGTTAATTGTTTATTTTGTAGCCCATTGGAGAGGTTTGATAAACCAATTCTCTTAATTTTTTCCCCAACCCACCTAAGCTAATTGAGATTTTCTCTCAGGATTATGCCAGACATATTTCCTCAACTCTACAATTTCATACTTTCAATACCTTTGATGAGGCTTTCACCATGGCATGAAAATTAGAGATTAGAGCCATTGATGAAGGGAAGATAAAATTGAGAAACAACAATTCTAGTTTCAAGTCAAATGAACTTCCTCCTCCAAAACCATCAACCAATCCAATACCAAGACCAAGACTAAGGGAATTGTGAATGTAGTTTTCCTTGAAACTACCCCTCCTTTAGTTCTTAACCAACCCAACTCTTCTAATTCTTCCAACTAGAATACTCGAAACTAAAACCGTAACAACCAAAATCAATATACTCCAATATGGGAGTCATATGCTTCTATTTTTGAAATTTTGTTAAACTAAATTATCATACAACTTCCTCCAATAAAACCCCCACATCAATTTTATTCCTCTCATCCTATACCATGTGGGTATAAGGAGAACGAATTATGTGCCTTCTACCATATTGTTGGATATGATGTTAGTAGATGCAATACCTTCAAAAGCATTATCCAAGGATTGATTGAAAAGGGGTAACTCATGATAAATAATCCTAATGCACTCCCAAATTAATCATTTGACATATTTATAAAACCTTTTCCCAACCATGCCCCTTCCGTGAAAAGTGAAAATAATAAATTGGAATCCTCTCATAACCGTGAAGTCAATACTATTAATGTGGTTCTTAGTGAATTCATAGTTGAGGAAACCGTAGCCCAAACCACTTATTTTTACCCTCCACTTATTGATGTACTGGAGTCACTTTTTATTCCTTTTGGAACTGAAACAAAAGAGGTAACCATTACCACCATACCTTTATCTTTTATCATAGAGCAATCCACTCTTCCTTTAGAAATCATTCCTAAGGAAGAGGTCACTTTACCTGATCCTTCCATGGAAAAATCACCTTCCAAAACCTTGGATCCTTTGATTGAGGAAAATTATAAGCTAACCACTCACCTATCTCAACCTAGGAGTTTATCTTATGAGACCAATACCAAAGGAACCAAACCCATCTATAATCCTTTCTCTAGATTGGTTCAAAACTTAGAGTACGTATCCTAACTCAACATGGATCCTACCACATTTTGGCATCATCTTGGGCTTCCTTATCCAAGAAATCAAGGGCCCTCAACCATACCATTAAGAACCCAAATTTACACTTTCTCTAGGGAACCCACCACCATCCTGACCAAACTAGTAGAAACCTCTACCTCTCAAACCATAGTTGAACTAATGAAACTGAATCTACCCAAATTAACCAACCACCTTATACCATCCCAACAAATCTTGTTAAAAACATAGGCATGCTCCCTACTCATAGACTTACTCACCCTCTATTAAATTTGGATTTATAACCATCTATCCCACCAAATAAACCCCACGTTAAGCCAACCAAGAAAGTGGAGCCACTTAAGATCCCAAAAACTAAAACCTTGCCACCCATTTCTACTTTACCTTCCATTTTAAGATTGCATACTTCTTCCATCCTAAGACCTCATCCTTCCATTAAGAAAAAAAGTCTCCCAAAGACAACCCAAATCCAACCTCCTATTTTAGATACACCTCTACCTATTCTTTCCATGCCTTCTACCTCCAAACTATCCACCACCAAGCCTTCTATTTCTACACCTTATACCTCCAAACCATCCACTACTAAGCCTTCTATTTCTAAACTTTCTACCTCAAAACCATATAAATCTACACCTTTCACCTTGAAACCATTAACCCCCAATCAATATACTCTAAAAACACCTACCAATAGTATTCTACCACCCAAAATACCCATCGTGAAGCCTAATCCTAAGAAGGCTTCCACCCCAAAAGTTAAAGCCAAAACCCCAACACCCTTGCCACCTTTACTTGAGTCTTACTCAACCATATTTTAAATATTATTGTAAGCTTCTTTCTTGACTTTTCCTCCTATAAAACCATTTGACCCCCATATTCCTAAGCCATCCTGGTTTAATGACAATATGATTTGCTCATACCATAGAACACTTGGGCACAATACAAAGAATTGTAATGATTTCTAAGTCATACTCCAATAACTATGTGATGAGAATGACTAATTTTCAAAATATCCTCGCATGATCCCACTACCACTCCAATAACCACAATCCATGACACTAAACTTACCTACTCCCACACTCTCATCTAAGAGTGAGGAGGAACTGAAGTAGTCCTCTATCCTGACTCTTTTCCAAATTCATACCATCTATGTGGTCACATGATCACAAGTCCAAAAAAATGATAAAAGGAAGACAAAGGTGTCCATTCTATGAGTGTACCCTTCTTCCATCACCCAAACACCTTCACTTTCACCCAAGCCCAAAGTGTCCATCTTGGGTGCCTCCCAATCTAACCTTTCCAAGTCAATCCAAAGAGTAGTTCTAAAGCAACTTCACCAAAAAATAGTGAAGATGAGTTTATATGAGTTAATCAATACCTTTCCCCATCACCATTAGGTGATGATATAGGTTTTCTAGACCATAGAGGTCCAACCATAATATCCACAACCTATATTACCCTTTATCAGATCCCTTTAGCTTTCCACCTTTGTTACCTTTAAGGATTTAGAAATACCCTCTATTCATTTCCAAGATCTATATCCTCCCCTCTTAATTATTGCATACTTATGGAGGATCTATCATCAACAGTATCTCCTCCCACACATATAACTAGATGAAATTACTAGAGAACATTATGATAGAAACCATAATGATGTGTTTCTTTAATGACACTATGGCAAAAACTCTAGGAATTATCATCCTCCACATTCATTCAAGACCTCACATGCTTCTTAAATTATTATACATAGTGGAAGGCAAGTTCTAGTACAATTTTATACTTGGATGCCTTTGGATCCAATCCATGAATTATATGCCATTTACCTTGCATCAGTGCATAAAATTTGAGTATGAGGGTCAAGTAATTGCTATACAAGCTGACCCAAGTCCTTTCACATCATACAACATGACATATCAACTGAATGATGTTCTCCTCCTATCCACTGAGCCTTTACCAACCAATGATGGATCCACCTCTTCTATTAACCAAGCCTCGACTACCTCATTTATCCCTTCTGCCCAAATCCCTATGAAGGACCCCTTGTAATCAACATTACAACATCTCTCACTTAAGGAGTATCACCTTTTGACCTTGGATTCCTTCCCTTCTTACCAAGAATATAGGAACCTGGACCAAAATCTTGGTTACAATCCTAATATTGAAACCATTATTCCTTTTATGCCTCCAAATATCCAAACTAATCTTGTCTATGGGGGACTTTATCAATCATTTTTTTCTACCTCTACCTCCTCTTATACTTGACCATTCACCTCTAATTTCTCCTATCTGGATAAACTAGAGTTCACCAAAACATACCTCTATAGGTGTGCTTGGAAGGTACTCATTCTAGGATGTTACGAGGATCAACCACATGAGTTGTTTCCATGTAAGACCCAAAATCCTCATGAGAGATTTGGTCTCAAATTAACTCCACCTAAAGATCCAACTAATTTTCCTCCCATTATCATCATTGATGAGGAAGTTCTATCCTTACCAACCCCTTCACCATCAAAATTTAAGGAATTCATTCCTCCTAAGTTTTTTTCCATAGAACTTATTATACTTGGACCCCTGACTTATCAAAAGTATGGGGAGATGGTAACCATTCCTCTAATTCATCCTGAGATGGTAGAAGACAACTTTCCTACCATTAATATCATTCAGTATTAGGATGATGATTCCCTTCTTACCTATCTTAGTGTAGAAGATTCCTCTAACCATAAATATCTCCCTCTTGAGACTTCAATCATGTTGAATGAATCAAACATGGATGTCAACTTGGGTACTTAGGATAACCCATGCATTATTAAAATTGGCCAATTACAAGATTCCTCAGAGCTTCAAGATTTTCCCTCCTTCTTATGAGACTGTAGCATAGCATTTGCTTTGTATTATATTAACATGATAAGAATAGACCCTTCTATTTCTATGCATAATATTTTTACTACCTATGATACCAAGCCTATCAAGTAGAAGCTTCATCAGCTACACCCTCACATAGCCCTTATTATCAAAGAAGAGCTTCAACGCTTCTTATCTATAAATTTCATCCAACCCATTGACTATCCCCAATGGGTATAAAATTTCATCCCTATCACCAAAGCAACAAGGGGACTTTGCATTTGCATGGATTTCCAAGATCTTAACCTTGCTTGTCCAAAGGATGAATTTCTTTTGCCAAGCATTGACCAGCTTATTGATCTTACAGTCAAACATGAGATTTTATCTCTTATGGATGGTTCTTCAGGCCAAAATCAAATCTTGATTTCCCCTGAAGACCAACATAAAATTGATTTTATCACCCCATGGGGAACCTTCTACTATAGGGACATGCCTTTTGGTTTGAAAAATGCTAGTACAACCTACCAACATGCCATGACCTTATTCATGAAACTGTGGAGGATTACATAGATGACCTTCTTGGGAAATCTAAATGTTATTAAGCTCATTTAGTAGTTCTCAAGGTTATTTTCAAATTCCTTGTCCATTACCATATTCACATTAACCCCAAAAAATGTATTTTTAGGGTCTTATCAAGAAAGTTCCTTGGCTTTATCATCTCTCTTCAAGGAATAAAAGTTGATCCTACCAAAATTAAATTGATCCTTGACATGCCTCCTCCCACTCACCTAAAGAAACTCTATATTTTGTAGGGGAAGCTCCAATCTATTCATTGTTTCATCTCTTAGCTATCTGATAGATGCCAACCTTTCCACCACCTTCTAAAAAAAGATATATTTTAAGTGGAATAAGGACTATCAAAAGGCCTTTGATTTAATTAAAGAGTACCTTCTTTTTCCACCCATCCTCATTCCTCCCAAGGAGGATCAACCTTTCTACCTTTATATTTCCACTATCGGTCACTCTTTAGGGGCAATGCTTGCACATCAAGATGAGCAACATAAAGAGAAAGCTATTTACTATATAAGTTAAATTTTTATAGAGTATGAAAATTGGTACACCCATACTAATAAGCTTTGACTCATCTTGGTCTTTGTGGCTTCCAAACTCTACCACTACCTTCTCAACCACAAGACCTATGTCATAACCAATACCAACCCACTCATGTATATACACTCCAAGCCATACCAAAACCAACATATGGCTAAGTGGCTAATGCTCTTAGCTAATTTTAACCTTGAGTTCCTCTAGCAGAAGTCAATAAAATGGAAAGGCATTGCCAACCAATTGGTTAAAGCACCTTTAGTGGAAAACCAACCTTCTCCTCTTGAGTTTCCCAACAAGTCCATCATGACTCTTTCACAAGAGGACGTCACCTATCAAATGACCATGTTATTTGATGGATAAAATTTTCAACATGATGGGGGTTCTGGTATCATTCTCATCCCCCTTAATGGTGAACCCCTTCATTTATATTTCAATCTTGATTTTGATTATACAAATAATATGACTGAGTATGAAACCTTAGTGACAGGTCTCCAAACCACTTTAGCCTTGGGAGTCAAGTGTTTTTGGTGACTCCTAACTTATGGTCAATCAAATTAATGGCTCTTATCAATGTAAAAACTATATCTTAAAATAGTATATAAAGGTAGTTGATGTACTCTTAACATCATTTGAACATTACCTTATCTAAACCATTCCATGATCTACAAATAAGTTTGTTGATACAATAGCTTCCCTTACTTCCCAGATTCCATTCATACCTTCTAAATCTAATCTATGTGTTTCTATCCATCATCTTACTAAGACTTATTATACCAAATTAAACCCTCCTTTCATCTTTAGTGTGGAGGAGATCCAACTCAAGCTTTGGTATAAGCAAATATTTGACTCTCTCAACCTAGGTGTCATTCCTCTAATCTTTCTAGGAATAGCCAAAGAACATTTATTCAAAGTACTTCTCATGATAACATATTAGGAGGAATTATTTACAATCATGGCTTTGATGGTCTCTTTTTATGTTGCCTACGTAATCATGAAATTTATCATGTTATCAGATAAATGTATGATGAGATTTATGGGGGACACTTTAGTGGCCTAGTTATTGTTAAACGTATCCTTCGTCTTGGGTACTATTGGTCCACCCTTAACCAAGACTATTGTGATTATGTGAAGAAGTTTGTTAAATTTCAACAACATGACAATTTACATCATATACCTAGTCATAGCCTCAAGTATCCAAGGATTTCTAGCCCTTCTCGTAATGGGGAGTGGATCTTATTGGTGAAATTAACCCCTATTATTTTCTATGACATAATTCTATCATCACTATGACTGAATATTTCACCCTAAATAAGTGGAGGATATCCCTCTCATTTCAGCCAAAGATGAAAATATTGTCAATTTTATTAACCATCACATTATCTATCATTTCAATGTCCCTTATAAGATAATCACTGATAATGGTAAATCTTTTAAAAATTGAAAAGTCCAAGGTCTTTATGATGCATTTGGAATTAATTTGAGTTTCTCCTTACCCTATCATATACAAGCTAATGGATAGGCTAAAGCTTCTAATAAACCCCTTAAAAAAATGCTAATTAAAATGGTCAATGCATCTAGTTAGGATTGGCACTTACACATCCCTTTCACCTTATGAGCATATCATACTAGTATTTGAACTCTTATGGCTATTACCCATTTATCGCATCGTTAGAGTAGAGTCTATCTTGGCTCTCAAATTCCAAGTTCCCTCTTTACATATCCCTACAGGATATCATTTCCAAGGGAAATTATTATTAAGAACATTTATCCCAACTTGAGTTACTTGACAAGCATCATTTGGCCTCACTTAACCATCTTCATGTCTATCAAGAATGAATCAAGTGTGTCTATAAAAAAACCTATGAGAATGAGAATTCAATATCAGAGACCTCATCTTAAATGAAAATAAGCATGTAACCAATATGGAGAAAAGAAAGTGGGGAAAGTTTTATTTCAATTGGCTTGGACCTTACATCATTACAAATAATTATGGATAAGGAGCTTATTGATTATCCTCTCTTGAGGGGAAACCAAACCAAATACAACCAAGAAAGTAATAAACAATACCTACTTCAAATTCAATTACATCCCCTACCTTGTTATGCATCCTACATCATGGTGGAGCCCTAAGCACCACCGTCACTGCTCAGCCTCATGCTCTACCTCTACCTCTCTACATTCTTGCTAGATCTTTGACCTACGTCAACCTATCTTAGTCAACCTCTAATTCACCACTCACCCTCAACATGCCTACCCTACTCAAATTATAAAGGAAAAAATTTATCTTTTTTGCTCCAATCACATGCCACCTCAAAATTCAATAGAAACAAATTACCAAATGAGATACTTTTTTGATATTTTAACTACCATGAGACTTTTCTTTTTGAGATTTTTTATGACCATTGATGGTCTAGAGTCAACCATCGATGGTCAACCCTAACCATTGGTAATCAACCCACTTAGGGTCTTTCCCACCCTATCCTATCATTTACCTTCTCAACCCTTCATGCAAAAAACCCATTTTATCCTAAGCTCCCTATGGGTCTTTTACATTCCCTTTTTGTACCCTTTCACCAAGAAATGGGTCCACCTTTTACCAAACAAAATAACCTTAACCTTATTCTCTAACAACCAACTAACCTAATAACCTCAACCTTAGTCATTTTGACCCACATTTTACACCATTTGTGGTAACATCAACCTTGGTCATTTTAACCACATCAATTACCTTACCATATTCACATGAATATATGCAAATTTTATGCACTGACCATTTAGGTAACTCATAGCATGACCCTTTGCAATCTTGACACCTATGACCATTTTTGTTTTTTAAGGATCACATCCAATTTTTGGATACCTATGAATACATCAACCTTACCTAGGGGAATTGAGTTTATAGGAGTAACCCATATCAATTATGCCTAACACTATGGCCTAGTTACCCTATCACCTTTCCTTTTAGTCCAACCTTATTTTACCACCTACCTCATCTATGACAGCCTAGTCTATTCATGATCTATGATATTGCACTTAGTTATATTTTATCTACCTATTTGTATTAAATGCCCACCTAACCAACCTTGACACCCACTTATCCACTTCTCAAACCCACCACTAACTCTGTTTCACCTCATCGATTCCTAGTTTGAGGGGAACACCTCTTCCCACACTTGGGGCATCCAACCTTCCATTTTTGTTTTACATCTTGCTAATACAAACTACATAATAAAAAAAGGAAAAATGTAGATGTTATAAAACCATACACTACAGGTTTAGATATCACATTAACCTCTAAATCACCCCTTATCCCCCTTTGGGTTAGATTATTTACCAACTCTCCCATTATTAACCTTAGACCATTTCCCATGGAAATGACTAGTAGTCATTGGTGGATTAGCCAATTTTGACTATGTCTCCTCAACCATCGACGATCATCCCTCAATAATTGATGGTTGACTAGACCATTGGTGGCTAATTGAAATCTTACATGATCAAAAGAATCAATTATAATTTGACTACAACTCACTCATTGATTACCATATATCTAATTTTAGTATATTATTTACATGATCAGTGCATGATTAGACTATTTGATAAACTATTTGTTAAACTCTTCATTTCAACCTCCCTTTCCTCTATATTAAGAGATGAAGAGAAGGTTGAGATCATCATTTAGGGACAAGAGATTCTGACTCCCAAGCAAATCCAAAAGCTTCCTAAAAAACCAAAATCTAGGTCAGAGGCTTAGGGTATTCTTGTAACTCACTATATTGATCTAAAGTGCCATTATTATACTAAAATTACTCTAGGATCCACAACAAATTTTAGCCAACACCAACATTACTTAGACTAGAAACACCTAAAAGATAATTATCTATGTTTTTATCAATATTTAGTATTTAGCTCTATTTGTTTCATTGTTTGTGTCATTCCCCTTTATTTCTCTTTCATCTCATCTCCCTGTGTTGGAGTTTTGAAACTCCAAACATTTTAACTCCTACCCAAAACCACCCACAAACCATTAAACACCCAATCTCTAAACCAAATACCTCTAAGCATTAATTTCTATCTCACAACCAATATTCAACCCAAACAACACTCCCAGAACCTCTTTGTAACTATCCTCAATAGACTTCTTTTCCCAAACCAAATCCCACAATAACCATCGATGGTCTTACTTAACCATCGATGGAATTTTTAACCACTAATGGTTAATAATCACCAGGGATTAGCTAACCATTGATGGTCATACCTAACCATCAATGGTCACTATATGTCATTTTATAACAAGCTCATTTAACCCATCTACCCATACCCAAATCTTAGTTTGTGAGTTTATGTTTTATCATAGAACTTCAACTTATTTTCTAAATCAATTTTGAGTGATTTATCATTAGCATTCAATCATTTATTATTATTTTCAATCAAAATCACTTGTTGATTTTCAAGCATTTCTTGTATTTGATTTTAGTGCCTTATGTTATTTCATGTAAGCATTTATTTTCAATTTATCAAAAATTAAGTGTTTTAACAGTAGGAATTGATAGTCTTCAAAGAAGCTTGTGCTTATTAGATCTAGTTCACATTGGGAAATCCACCCTACTATCTCATTAATATACCATTTTATAGATTGATTTATTATCTATAGGTCATCCTCCCCAAACAAACAGGAGTATTGACAATCATCTGGATCACTCATGCACAACACATCTAGGTTCTATTAACCTCACCCTTATTTCAAGTTTTACATCTTTCTTAAACAGGAAAATAAGTAAATTTTTAGTGAAACATTCAGTAATGAAATCCATAGACACCTCTTCCCATAATTGAATAAGGATGGATAAGGGTTTTAAAATACCTAGGGTTTTAATGGTTTAACCTTTATTTTACTAAAAAACCATACATTCAATTACATATTTTTATACATCCCCTTTGAGTCCTTCCAAAAAAAATTCCTTTTTGACTCTATGATAGGTTTTCAATAAACTTGAGTGAATACCAAGTGTAGATGCATGAAGTTATTAAATAATTTAATATTTGAGAAGAAAATTATGACACAAATATAATATATCTTTATACTATAATTCGTTCCCCTTCCATGTAAACTTTTCAATCCCTTCTGAACCCTATTGTAGATCCTAAATCAATGAATGGGTAACACTATCATTCTCCCTTTATAGCCTTACTACCTTGATCTAGTCTATTTACTAAATGGTCATGGAACATAATAATGGCTCAAATGGTTCATCTTTCCTAGATAATGCATCAACCACCACATTTTATTTTCCTTTCTCTTAGACAATTTTAAAATCAAAGCTTAATAATTTAATCAACCATTTTTGTTGTTTTTAAGAGGACATTACTATTTTTTAAAAAAATAATGATATCTATTGAGAATTATTGTAATTGATGTCAATATTTATGTCATTGATGTCAAGGTTTATTTAATTTATGTCAATGTACATATGTTGAAGATGCATGATGAGTGATCTTTAAGGTATGAGCTTGTGAGCTTGATATGACAAGGAATCCATGTGACAAGATGCATTTGAAGGTAAGGGATATTTTGAAATAAAGAGATAATTTGAAGGAAACTAATGTATTATATATTCTTGGTTTATTTTTTTTGATATCAAGACATGGAAGGAAAAATTCAAGGCATCAAGTGTATTAGAAGTTTAAGTCTAGTCATGACATGGTAGAAGTATGAGATGGTGGCATGATGAGATGAGTGATCTCAAGAATGTGAGATATTTTAATTTTTTTATGATTGTGATTATATGGTGTGTATGGAATTATAAGTTTTTCAAATTGAGCCTATAGGGATAGGACCTTTAGTCTAGGTCTACATCTAGACCTCTCTTAAACCCTGTCTAGCCTAATGAGGCATAAAGATCAGTTTTCAACAAAAGTTTGCATATGTAAGCATGGAAAAATGTATGTAGTGTATTTAAGTGGTTATTAATTTTTTTTTATCTTGTTTCTATTTTTGAAAAATGCATAGGTATCAGGTCTTTGAGGTCAAGTGCTTAAGTAGCCTAAGCCTAGTCATAACATGAAGAGACCTTATAAGAAGGTATGAGTATGATGGCTTGGTGAGATGAGTGAAAATAGGAATGAGTGGTTTTATTAGGTTTATTTTTCATGTATGTGATACATTGGATCACTCAGGAGAGTCTCAAGGTGAGCTTACAAGAGTAAGACTTTTGGACCAAGTCTGCACCTAAACCACTCATAGACCCTACCTGGCCTAATGAAGTATCATGATCTCTTATTAATGAATGTGAATAATGTATGTTAGTGTTTAATCATTATATATGTTGATTTATTATGTGATTGAGGTGGATATTTTATGTACATAGTTATGAAGGTCATTTTTAATGCCTAATGTGGTTTGCAGGTCAAGGTAAATAAGAGCAAAGAGAAAAAGTGTTGCCTAATGAGGGGTCATGATCAAATTTCAAGGTGTTTGAACTCATGTAAGTATTTTTAGAGGTTATTTATGTTTTTTAAAGTTTATTAATATATTTTAAGGTCTTATTTTGAAGTACAAGGCATGAAACATTATTTGGAGGTCTTTAGAGTGCTTAGAATGAAGGGTTCCCAACCCAAGAAGAATTCTCTTATGATAATTAGCTCATCAAACCTATTCATGGTAACCCAAGTATTTAATGGTAGATATGTAAGGTTCATAAATAAAAATTATATTAATTATTTTTTGTATTGAGGGACTATTATTTATTATAAGAGTGGAAACAAGTTTAAACCCTCTTAGAACCCTAATAAGGACCCAATGTTGAAGATATTGATCAAAAGTGCCCAATATGGATTGGTATGCTCAAGTAATATATTAAATATTGTATTATAATCTCATAATTACATATAGGTTGTATTGGTTAGAGAGAGGATAGAGAAAATGTTAATTTACATGCTTGTTTTTGAAGAAGTTATTATAGAAGTCAAAAGTTGCATTAGACATAGTAAACAAATGGATGGAGGAAGAAGGTAGTAGCTCATGTTTAATTTACATGAATTTTTTTTGATAGGTTATATACATAAATTATTATAAACTAGTAACTAATTTATCCAGTTGTTAAAAGGCCTAATGGTGCAAAGAGTGAAAAACCTAGGCAGCAGTGAGAAGATGAATTAGAATGTGTTGTCATGATATAATGATGAAATCAAGTGCATGGAGATATTTTTTGAGATTGGTATGTCTTATTAATGATTTTGGTATTTTTATTTAATATTAATTCTTTTTATAAATCTTGGAATTCAAGTATAGTGGTGAAAATGATTAAGCTAAAATGGCTTATCTAGCTTAGTGAGTTCTATGTGTAGTGAGGTCAACAAACTGGTCTGTAAGACCAATAGTTGCCACTAGACCATATAATTTTTATGTTTTAATATTTTATATATATGTCATAAGATAATATACATTCATAATAGTTTATTTAAAATTTCTATATAGGTGTTGGAGGTCTGAGTCACCATGAGTGGTCTTTGAGGAAAATTGGTAGTTTTGAGTGAGTGAGTTGTAGAAATATTTTTGAGGCTCTATGCCTTAAGTGTAAGTTTATAATGAATATGGTGATATTTTTTTGGTCATTATGGTTCTATATAATTTATTTATTATCATGTTTATGTGGATAAATTATGTGTTAGCTTGAGTTGTTCAAGACAAACTTTTCTGTGTGTTCAAAGGCCTAATATGATCAGTGCTAATGGAAGGTCTCAAGTAGTGATTTGTTGAAAAATGTATTTTTGAATATTATAATACATTATTATGGTTATATTTGATTTTTATATGATATCTTCCTACCATGTTTGGTGTTTGAAAGTGTTCCAAGGAATGCAAAGTGTAACGTATGTCTAAGAAGGCCTATTAGGTCTCCATGAGACCTAAAAGTGAAATGAGGCTTAATTAAGTCATGTCAGACCAAAAGAGACTCAAATATCATTTGATTCATATCCAAAATATTTCCTAAGACCTATTATATGGATTAACTAATATCTTAAAGTTATTTGGCTAACTAAGTGGTTTATCATCAAGGAATAGTATATATACAAGGTAATTTTAGGCCTATTTGACTAATTAGAGAGCAAGAGAATAAAATAATAATTTTTTTAGAAGAATTAGGTATTTTATATGATAAAATTATTATATAGGATATGTAATTATTATCCTAAACTATGTTTTAATATGAATATCAAGGTCATATGACCTAATCAATCTCGAAGAGAACTAGTTAAGCAAAGAAGCTTAAAAGGTAGTTTGAGAGGGTTAAAGAGTGTGAAGAAATAAAAAAGGTGATCATCATATATTGTATGAAAAATAAGGTGTTCTAAAGGTGATAAAATAAATCAGGTGGATGAGTTGGTTCTGAGTCATCTAGGGGGTTGGTTCCTCACTACAAGTGGGTGCTTGTTAAAGCCTAATCAAGTAGGTGCTTAGCTAGTTGGGTTTGGTGTTCCATGTGTAGTTGTTGGTTCACTAAAATTGTTTTTTTATTATAATAATATAGTCTCTTTTCATAGATCAATTATTTTTATTAATTTTAAGTCTTTCCCAATATATATGATGTGTTCTTATGTTTCATGCTTATGTGGATATATGCTTACGCTTGCTATATATATGTATGTTTAATCGAATGGTTCATGATTGTTCAAGTGTAATTGAATTAATTTTTTTTGAAGATTGATTCACCCCCCTCTCAATAATTATGATTCCAATAATTGGTATCATATCTAGTCCTTTGAATCAGGCATAACAACCTAAATACGATCCTTAAAGTAAGGATGGCTAGTAGTCAAGTTCAAGGAGGTTTATCTACCAATAAGGATCCATTATTTAATGGAAATAATTATGAATTTTAGAGCATCATAATGAGGACATATCTAATTTTAATAGGCCATGATATATGGTAGTCATTTTTGTATGGATACAATCCACTTTCTACATCACCAACTGATACAAGCAAGAATTAAAGTGAGAATAATTCCAAGGCAATGAATGTCATTCTATGTGGCCTATCAAAGGTAATGTTTTTGAAAGTGATGCACTATGATTAAACCAAGGTGATATGGGGCACTTTGAAGACTTTATATGAAGGAGACACTAAGGTGGAGATAGCTAAACTATAGACCCATAGAAGGCAATTAGAAAGTTTGAGTATGACAGAATATGAGAGCATTGCATCCTACCTATCAAGGGTTGATGAAGTTTTCAATGTCATTAGAGGTATCAGAGAAGAATTTAAAGAGTCTAAAATTGTACAAAAGGTATTGATATCCCTAACTTATAAATTTGATTCAAAAGCATCTATAGCAGAAGAAATACAAGATCTAGACACACTTCATATGGATGGGATTCATGACTTCTTGATTTCCTATGAGATGATAAAAAATGAAGGAAGACCTTCTAAGAAGGAAGTAGCATTCAAAATTGAAAATAAATCAAAAGCCAAGAAGGTCAAAGATAAGGTATGTTCATATAATGATCATGATGAATTGATAGCCATGTTTGCAAGGAAATTGAGGCTTGGATCTCGTAAGTACAAGGGTAAATTATCTTTCAAATGTTTCAACTATGGTAAGATCAGTCACTTTACATCTAAGTGTCCTAATAAAGACAAGACTAAGCATGATGAACATCATGGTGATGATAAGTGTTGACACTGTGGATTTGCACCTGGGGTAAGAGGCTGAGCTCCTACCTTCCACACGTCAAAATGGAAACTCCCCTCTCACCTGTGGGACTAGAAAAGCTAGAGGGGAGAGTCTCTAGGTAAGGGATAGCTCCCTTTGATGCCTATAATTTGTTTCAATAAGTGCTAATATAGGTATGTAGATATATAATGGGGGGGTGAAAAGGGAGAAGGATTACAGGAAAACAAATCTACTCTAAAGAGAGGTGATGCACCAAAATGATTGAACCTTCTCACACTCACACTTGAATTTAGACAAACACATAATTACACTTCAAAATGGCAGAAGGACTAGGTTACAAGAACTTAACAGGGAGGCCTTAATGGAACACACAAAAAATAGAGACTCACCAAAGGTGCTATAGAAAGGCACACTATATAGTAGCTTCTTCTGTCTTTGCACTTCTAAGTACAGCTCCCCTTATTACATGTAACATAACACTTTATAGACACCAGGTGTGTTGGGGTTAAACCTGTGGAAACATTAAGAAGCAATGACTAAACATAGACTGACACTCAAACACACATAAAGATATCTAACCAGCATAGAAGTAAAATTATATTTATTGATTTTAGGTGAAAATTTTTCTAGGGCTTCACCTTAAAAATGTGGAAGATCCTTTTCCAAATGACAAGTCTCTAATATATCGAGGAAGAAAGGAGGCCTTTTGGCACCCTTTTTACAAATGACCCATGTGCGCTCAGGGCATTGGGAAGAGGGAAGCTACTTAAAGGTAATGTTGTGTTGGCCCCTTTCTTCAAGGTGAAAATATGGGCCACACCATTTGTCTACAAAATACTACTCCCTTAAGGCATTTCATGGCTTGCTTGCTCATAAATGTAGAATGGGGAAGATGAGTTGCGCCATCCATCGCCTATTTGTGCCTCTTGGTAATCAATTGGCAGACAATATTTCAACTATAGATATAACTCACCTCCGTTTTACCATTTAGGCTGCCTCCTCGATCTCTAACCCTTTCATCCATTAGGCTTCCTCTATCAACTCTTTGGCTTTCTAGACTATCTTTGAATTCCTTTAATTTATGTCATTTGTTTGAAAACCAATGATTATTCATTTTTGCAAAGTTTGACGTCTGCACGCCCATCGCTTTAAAACTCATAAGGCACTTTGAACCATGGATGATGACATGTGGTGGCTTTTGTCGAGCTAATAATGGGATATGTGGTAGCATCCACTCACCTTTGAGGGTCCCTTGAGGGTTATGCAGAGCATTTTGAGATTTTTGTGGAAGGTGACATGTGGCTACTTCTACAGAGCCTTTAGCTGCCTGAGAAAACTTTCAAGACTCCTTTGGTTCTTCATAGACATTGACACTTGGCATGATCCATATAGCTCTTAGCAACCCATTCAGACCCACCAGTCTTCTCTTTGAATAATGAAGCACAAGGAGAAACTCATGGATATTGACACTTGTCAGCTTCCACCGAGCCTTACAATGGACATGAGGCAGGTTTTGTTGCTCCCAAAAAGCATGTCAAAGTCTTCCACAGTTGCCACTTGGTGCCTTCTATGCTCTGGCTTTCATGGTGTAAAATTTTATGTTTGCACACCTATTGTCACTTGAAAACCCAACGGTTAGTTCGCGTGCTTAATTTTGACAATTTTTGGGATGTCACCATCCTTGGCAAAGTTTTGTCAGGCCTTTTCTACAAGTTTTTTACTTTGAGCCTTTTCCTACAGACAAAAAGTCTGTAAGAATTATCACTTTGACTTTTCACTATTCCTTTGGGTTCTTTGGTTTTAGCCTTCCTTGAATTCTTTCAGACTTTTTATCTGAAGGAATTCTTTTAGACAAAAAGACCAAAGGAATTCAGGACTTTGCCTTAACAAAAAATTTGAAAGTTTAACCACATTTTTTGTGGCCCCTTTGAAGTGTTCCATGCCCTTCGCAAGGACTCTTGAACCCCAAACTACCCTCTGCAAGGGCACTTGCCTTTGGTCTTTTGGACGTCTCGTTGAACCAAGGCCAATTAAACCCAACGATTAAACCAGGCGTTGAACCAAGGCATTGAACTGGTTTAATGGTTCAACGATGCCAACCTAAAGTTGACTGGCTTTGAATAGCAAGGGAAGAAGGGGACCAATTTTGGCCTGTTGGGCAAAAATGGTCAACAAATTGGCAACTCCCAAGGGAAGCATGCCTGCTATGCTTAGAAACGAATTGCCTCAAAATCCATTGGGCACGGGATCAGATTGTAACTTAAAGATCAACAATAGCTCTGATAAAACTAGAACCAATAATGAAGATTTACCTCAAAAGGAAAAGAAAACACATACAAAGCTAAGAAAACTACTAACATGTGCAGAAATCACTTAGGGAAAACAAGAGAAAAACAAGGGAAATATATACATGATGGAGAAGGGGCTCAGTGGTAGTGCTTAAGATGCATCCCATTAACTGGGATATATAGTTCTTCACCATCCAACTTGGAGAGTTGGAATGCATTATGCTATTTACACTGAGTGATCATGTATGGGCCACTCCATAAGGCATCAAATTTTGCATGCTTTCTAGGTTTAGCTCAGTCTTCATCCCATGTCAAGACAATGTCTCCTTCAGAGAAACCTTTTGATGAAGATTTCTTACTGAAGTGTCTCTTCACTTGCTATTGGTAGCTTGTCATAAAAGCCATAGCCCAATCCCTTGTCTCTTAGAGTTCCATCAGCTCACATAGCCTAACTTCCATGCTATTTCCTTCTTCTAATTGCAGGTGGTGAGTGAGATCCAACGCTGGCAACTTGAGTGAAATGGGGAGCCTAGCTTCCCTTCCATAGATGAGCGTGTATGGCAAGTTACCAATTCCATCTTCGGGGTGACCCTATCTACCCACAAGGCTATTTTCAACTTGGCATGCCAAGTCCTCTAATTTTTCTCCATTATCTACTTGATGATCTTGATCAAGTTCTTATTTGTAGATTCAGCCAGTCCAT
The DNA here is from genome assembly GCA_037957365.1 of Torreya grandis. NCBI lineage: Eukaryota > Viridiplantae > Streptophyta > Pinopsida > Cupressales > Taxaceae > Torreya > Torreya grandis. The sequence continues at coordinate 80,683 of JARHVA010000156.1, forward strand.
TCCCTTGCAGGTAGTAATTGGATGAAGTGCTGAGATATACACCATATCCCAGTGCCCATTCACTTGTTTTGGTCCCCAAAAAAGCTAACACATTATCTAAGATTATGGTTGTTGGAACCTTGAACCTTGCCACTAGGTCCCCATAAAACTCCAGGACTGCACTTTCATTTGTCTCCTTCAGAGCAACAGCCGCTACCCACCTTGTGAAATAATCTGTGGTAGTCAGGACCCACCTGTGTGTAGCACTAGAGGGAGGATTGATCATCCCTATGAAGTCCAGGCCCCACTACATGAATGGTTGCTCGATTGGAATAGGCTATAAAGGCATGGCAACCAACCATTACTTTCCATCAAAAAGTGCACACTTTTGGTACTTTCTTACCCAGGCATGGGTGTCCCTGAAAAGAGTAGGCAAAAAATAGCCAACTCTCATTATTCTTGTTGCAGTAGCCTTAAGAGCAAAATGACCACCAGCTAGTCCATCATGGAACTTAAACAGCACCCTATCATCTTGACTTGAGTCCAAGTATCTTAAAAAAACTCCTGAGAGATCCTTCCTGAATAACACTCCATCAATTAGGGCATAAGGGAGACACTGGAGTCTAAAATACCTTCTCTTGGTCCTGTCAAGTGAGTGTGGACACTCACCAGTGAGAAGGAAATGCCTCACATCTGATGTCCACTCCTTCATGATAGCTAGTTCTTCTGCTATAGCTACATTAAGGATTAGCAAACCATCCTCCTTTTGTTTCTTAAAGTCTATAGTGAGGTGTTCACACAAGCCTCTCCCTCTTACCAGTTTGGTGATCTTGATATCTATATCATATTCCATCACCTTAGTGATCCACCTTGCTATTTTCTCATTTAAATCTTAGTTGATCAAGAAATCCTTGATGTCGAGATGTGGAACCATGAGGTGGATTCTATTATTGGATAGCATGTGTCTAAATTTCTTCAGACTCTGTATAACTGCCAAGACTTGCTTTTCCACATATGTGTATTTGACATCAAAACCCTCTAAGACTTGGCTGAAAAATGCAATTGGCTACTCAAGGTTATCATCACTTACTTGGGTAAGCATGATAGAGATTACCTCCTCGTTGCTGAAGGTATAGAGGTTGAAATCTTTGGTGAAGTTAGGGCTGATCAAAGTAGGAGCTTGGGCAATGGCTTGCTTGATTTCTTCAAAACTATATTTTCTCTATACTGTCCATGAGAACTCCTCACCCTTCTTCAGCATAGAGGTCAATGGCTTGACCATTTCTATAAAATTTGGGATAAATCTCTATATGAAATTTATCTTACCAAAGAAGCTTTATAGGCCTTTCTTGTGCTTGGGTAAGGACAGCTCCAAGATGGAGCGAATTCTTTCTGGATCAATAACCAGACCTTCTGAAGAAATAATGTGACCAAGGAGCTTTTCCTTATGGATAGTGAACACACATTTCTTAGGATTGAGAGAGATACCAAACTCTCTACACCTCTCAAAGATTTTCTTAAGGTGTTTCATGTGTTGGTTCACTTCCTTGGAGAAAATTGTCACATCGTCAAGATATACCAGCACAGTCTTGTTTATCAGGCCTTGAAATGCCATGTCCATAGCTCATTGGAAAGTGGCACCAGCATTAGACAGTCCAAAAGGCATTTTATCGTATGCAAATTTTCCCCACTTGGTTGTGAAGGCTATTTTGTGCTAGTCACAGTCTTGCACCAAAATCTAGTTGTATCCTGAATATCCATCTAAGAGGGAGAAACGTTCACTGCCTGTCACCATCTAAAGGATCTGCTCCATGCTTGGGAGAGGATAATGGTCTTTCAAAGAGACTCTATTGAGATCTCTAAAATTGATGCAAAGTCTAATCTCTCCATTCTTTTTCTGAATAAGAACAAGATTTGCCAGCCAAAAAGAGTGTTTGATTGGAAATATTATTTTAGACTCAATCATTTTGGTGAGCTCCTTTTGCATGAGAGTCTCTATCATTGGGTTGACAAGCCTCTACTTTTTCTTGATTGGATTGGTACCTTCTTCTAGCTCAATGGTATGTTGGGCCAAGCTTGGGTCAAAACCCTTCAAATCATTATACTCCCAAGCAAAGATATCATCAAACTCTTAGCACAACAAGATGAAGGCCTACCTTTCCTGGTCTATGCACACTTTTCCAAGTGTAAGTAGCTTGTCCTTGAATATGTCCACTTGCTCATGGTTCTCCTCATTTGTTGTAATGCACACCTTGTCACTTCTCAACTAGTCATCTCCATTGAAGATACTCTCTAGAGTGACCAAACCTTTGGGAAGCTTATTGTTCTTCAGCTGAACAATTTGGTTGCCATATTATTGTTATAGCTTTGCTTAGTTTTTTGTAGCAAATTCTACCTCTTCTTGTAGGAAAAATGCTATTTACTGATCATTGTGGAAAACTTGCCATTTGGTGATGTTATCACGTATGAAGGGCTAAATCATTACTTTCAAATGACATGAGTTATGGCCTCGACCTATTTCCTGAGCAATATTGAACTGGGCACCAACTACTGCCAACCTGTATGCTTGCTTATTCTATTATCTAGGGATGGAAGTAATATTGAAAGCATAGAAATATTCCACTAAGTCCCATACCCTATGTTTGTAGGACTTCAGTAGAGAGTTCATCAAATTTTGGCATCTTACTTGGTTGACAATCAGCTCGTTGTCACCAAACACTTGCAGCTCATTGATTCCTCTTTTCCTTGCCCACTCTAAGTTGTGGATGAGGGATTCATATCATACAACATTGCATGTGCAAGAAAATTGAAACCAGAAGGCTGAAAAATACCTCTCTTTTAAAGGGGAGACTAGCACCATTCCACCACCAGCTCCCAACTTACTCCTTGAACCATCAAAGAATAGTTGCCATAGACCTGAGTTCTCCTAGCTAGTTTTCATCAAATTCAGTATAAAAGTACCCTCTTCATGCATACAGTAAATTCCAAGGCCCACGTCTTCTATGAATTTGTAGGGATCATGCTAAAAAATGTCACTTCCCCATTCATCTAAGAGTAGGTTAGCAATTCCTTCAAGGGCAAAGGATGGAGATTGGTCTATTTAGAATTCTTCTTGGTCAATGATGGTGTAGCTGACATTTTTTGCCTTTAACGAATTAAGTTCCAGATGATCTCTATGGAGTGGCTCAGATTCAATCTTGACTTTAGTCCCGTACTTGGTTTTAAAAACTAGATAAGACCAATTTATTGCTAAGTAGCTACCTATCTTGGATGTAAAATCCCTAGATAAGCTGATGGCAAAGTAGGGAGGGACGTCTGCCACTACCACATCATGAGAACTAAGAAATTTGGGCAAGCATGGAGTGTCAAGCTCAAACCTCTTACCACCCCAATTGTCTTTGCTAGGTTTCTATCTAGCTACAGAACTCGCTTGGTCATCTCTTTGTATTTCAAGCTCACCTTGTCAGATATGCATTTGGGCATTACCGAGGTGCTTGCTCTGCTATCAATGATGCAATTATGCACCAAGAAATCTCCTATGACCAGGGACACATAAAAAAGAGGAACCTCCTCTTCCTTCTAGGTCTGACCTGAGGTGGAAGGTTGTTCATTCATCATCAAAATGTTATCAGCTTTTGCTGGGATAACTTGTTCATCTAGTTCATGCAATTCCTTTTGCAGCATGTCTTTCTGCCCTGGTATTGACAACAAATCCCACAAGGAGATGTTCATGTGCAGCTTCTTCATCTGATTAACCATGTTGAATCGAGGGTTGCCTTCCTTCAAAACCTCTTTAGGATTATGTACAACCTGATGGGTAGGCTGAGGAACTGGAGGAACAACTGATGGCCTAGAACTTGGGACCTTTTGTTTTACGTGTGATGAAGAAGGCATTGCTAGTGCCTGGGTAGTAGCGTGAGTTTCTTCCATTTCCCTTCTTTTGAATCTTGTGTTGGATGCATTATAGTCAGCCTGATTATCTGCAGCACCCACATAATTTATTGAATAGAATTCTCCTTCCAGATGATTCATGAGGGTAAAATCAGGCTGAACCTGACTGCTACTCCTATTGGGTTGCATTAGATCCTCAAAGACTTGGGAATGGGAAGCTACCTAATTTTCTTGCATATTTGGGTAATAACCCATCATCTCATTTATATAAATAGCTTATTCCTAACCATATCCCATGGTTAAACAACTTGGTTGTTCCTACACCAGATTGTTTTAAATGGGCACCGTGACCTTAGATGATGAAGGGGTACCTAGGTTGTAGCCTTGAAAGGGTCTGGTCTAAGTAAGTTGACCCTATCCTTGATTGTAATTTTGGAAAGGGGGTCTAGGAGCTTGGCCATATTGTTGATAACCTTGGTTTGGTCTGTTTCTTTGAGCTTGCTGCCTTTTAAGAGCCACAAGTTCATTTGGCATACTTTGCAACAGAATCTTAACTTCATGAAGCCCATTGGATGGAGTAATAGCTAGTTTCTCTATGCTACGTAGAGGAGCTAATGTGGGAGCAACAATTTGAATTGGAGGTAGCATTTCAGGGAAAAGTGGCATATGGGGCCTAAGAGCTATTTTCCCAGCCTACACTAAGCAATTTTTAGCTGCTATAGCTATGTCATAGGTAGCAAGTAACACATGTCCCCCCATGGATAGTATCATAATAGTGATATCATTGTTCAATGCTCTTAAATAATATAAGAAAGCATAGCTAGCAATCGGTCTTACTAGAATGGGGATTCTATCCCATGTCTTCTGGAATCGAGTGTTGAAATCATGCATGTATTCATGTGGGGCTCTTTTCATGGTAGCCAGCTACTCAGAAAGTGAAAGATGGTTGCTCTTTTCCCCAAAATGGTCCATCAAGTGAGTACCCAATTCATTCTAACAACAGATTGAATTTATAGCCAAAGTCCCATACCAGTCAAGAGCTTTGCCTTTGAGAGATAATGCCAGCAATCTGATTGCGATATTTTCCTTAGTGATATTGTGAATATTGCAAAGGTTAGCAATATTTCTAATGTGCTCAATGACTGTAATGGGCCCTCTCCATCAAAATAAGGCACATTTTTTAGGGCTGCTCCTAGGATCAGGTCATAACATGGGAGATTCAAGGGACTCTAACCATAAAAAGTGACAAAGGGTAATGCCATAGCTAGGATAGGATGTAACTGGGGCCCTACTGTGTATGTGTTCCTTACAACAGGTCTGGGAAGGTGGTTCATTGAATAAGTATGGGTCCTTTCAAACCTCAGTCTTTTTGCCGAGTTCAAAGGCAATTCAACAAATTTGAAAGGGACACCCTTAAAAGCAAATCGTGTGGTGACTTTAGGCATAAGAAGTCAAACTGGTTTTTGATTAGGAAATGAAATTCTTACCAGTGGAGTCGCTAGATGTTGTAAATAGTTGATTTGCTATAACAGGACCAGCATCAATCTTGAAACTTTACTGAGTGTAAAACTCAGTCCCACCGGGCGTGCCAAAACTATTGACACTATGGATTTGCACTCGGGACAGGAGGCTGAGTTCCTACCTTCCACACATCAAAATGGAAACTCCACTCTCACCTGTGGGACTGGCAAAGCTGGAGGGGAGAGTCTCTAGGTAAGGGCTAGCTCCCTTTGATGCATCTGAGTTGTTTTAATAAGTGTTAATATAGGTATGTAGATAAATAATGGGAGTGCAAAGGGAGAAGGATTATAGGAAAACAAATCTACTCTAAAGAGAGGTGATGCACCAAAATGTTTTAACCTTCTCACACTCACACTTGAAGTTAGACAAAAACATACACTTTAAAATGGCAGAAGGACCAAGTTACAGGAACTTAATAGGGAGGCCATAATGGAACACACAGAAAATAGAGACTCACCAAAGGTGCTGTAGAAAGGCACACTATATAGTAGCTTCTTTTATCTCTGCACTTCTAAGTACATCTCTCCTTTTTACCTGCAACATAAAACTTTATAGACACTAGGTGTGTTGGGGTTAAACCTATGGAATCATTAATAAGTAATGACTAAACACAGACTGACACTCAGACACACGAAGAGATATCTAACTAGCATAGAGGTAAAATTGCATTTATTGATTTCAGGTGAAAATTTTGCCAAGGCTTCACCTTACAAATGTGGAAGATCCTTTTCCAAATGACAAGTCTCCAATATATAGAGGAAGAAAGGAGGCCTTTTGGTGCCCTTTTTACAAATGACCCATGTGAGCTCTGGGCATTGGGAAGAGGGAAGCCGCTCAAAGGTAATGCTATGTCAACCCCTTTCTTCAAGGTGAAAATATGGACCATGCTATTTGTCTACAAAAGACTACTCCCTTAAGGCATTTCACAACTTGATTTCTCATAAATGTAGAATGGGGAAGACGAGTTGTGCCATCCATCGCCTGTTTGTGCCTCTTAGTAATCAATTGGCAAACACTATTTCAACTACAGATATAATTCACCTCCCTTTTTCCATTTGGGCTTCCTCCTTAGTCTCTGCACCTTTCATCCTTTAGGTTTCCTCTATCAGTGTTTTGGCTTTTCAAACTTAGTCTTTGAATTCCTTCGGTTTACACCATTTGTTTGAAAACCAATGGTTATTCATTTTTGCAAATTTTGACATCTACGCCCTTATCACTTTAAAACTCATAAGGCACTTTGAACCATAGATGCTGACACATGGTGGCTTCCATCAAGCTGATAATGGGATATGTGGTAGCATCTGCTCACCTTTGAGGGTCCCTTGAGGGTTACGTAGAGCATTTTGATATTTCTGTAGAATGTGACATGTGGCTGCTTTTGCAGAGCTTTTAGCTACCTGAGAAAACTTTTAGGACTCCTTTGGTTCTTCACGGACACTGACACTTGGCATGCTCTGCATAGCTTGTAGCAACCCATTCAGACCCACCAGTCTTCTCTTTGAATAATGAAGCACAAGGAGAAACCTGTAGATATTGACACTTGTCAGCTTTTGTCAAGCCCTGTAAGGGACACGTGGCATGTTCTGCTACTCCCAAAAGGCATGTCAAAGTCTTCCATGGTTTCCACTTGGTGCCTTTTGTGCTCTAGCTTTCCTAGTGTAAATTTTGACATTTGCACACATGTCATCACTTGAAAACCCAAAGTCTAGTTTGTGTGCCTAATTTTGATAGTTTTTGAGACGTCACCGTCCTTGGCAAAGTTTCATCAGGCCTTTTCTATGAGTTTTTTGCTTCGGGCCTTTTCTCATGGACAAAAAGTCTACAAGAATTGCTACTTTGACTTTTCATTATTCCTTTAGGTTCTTTGGTTTTAGCCTTCCCTGAATTCTTTCAGACTTTTTGTCTGAAGGAATTCCTTCAGACAAAAAGTTTGAAGGAATTTGGGACTTTGCCTTAACAAAAATTTTGAAAGTTCAACCACCTTTTTTGTGGCCCCTTTGATGTGTTCCATGCCCTCTGCAAGGGCTCTTAAACCCTAAACTGCCCTCCGCAAGGGCACTTGCCTTTGGTCTTTTGGACGTCTTGTTGAACCAAGGCCAATTAAACCAAGTGATTGAACCAAGGCATTAAACTAGTTCAATGGTTCAACGATGCCAACCTAAATTTGACTGGCTTCGAATAAGAAGGGAAGAAGGGGACTGATTTTGGCTTGTTGGGCCAAAATGGTCAACAATAAGAAGTTCTATAATCCTGATAAAATAAAAAACAATATTAAGAAGTGTGAAGGTAACAAAGGGTCATTTAAGAATAAGAGAAGTTTATATACCAAAGAAGATAATAGCTCATCTGATGTAAGTAACACAAGTACATCTGATAGTGTTGATGATAATAATAAATATGAACATGATAATAATGAAACCTTTTTCATGACTATAGAAATAGAAAATGAGGGTTTCTCAAAAGAGAAAGGTCTTATGGATGATGAAGAATTAGATGACGTGAACCTTAAGGAAAAATTATTGATTGATATAGAGGATTTAAAGTTAAAAATAAGGAAGAATCATAAATTGAAGTCATTAGTTAAGGACTATGAAGATCAAATTAGTCTATTTGAGGAGATACTATGTAACACATCCAAAGAGTATAATGAGATCATCAATCAGATTGAAGCTCATATGGAGATAGTCACTACTAGCCTAAAAGCTAACGAATAAGAATGCACTAAGTATGAATCAAAAATAGAGTCCTTAAAGTCAAAATTGGATCAAGGAACTAGCAAAATTAAGACATATGAGAAGTTTGAAAAGATCTTTAAGGCTCTAGATGACATTTTGAGTAGTCAGAAGTCTACTAATGATAAGGTGGGTCTTAGTTTCAAAGTAGATCAAAAGGAGAACAAGGAGAATGCTAATGTGAAAAAGAAGTTCAACCTTAAGAATAATATGAAGACAAAAAAATTTATATAGCCTAATGCTATAAGGTATTCAAATTCATTCAATGGTTATTGTTTCTCATGTAGTTAGTTTGGTAATAAAGTGAGAGAGTATAGAAGATCCTCCAAGAATAAGTACTCATGGGACTATGAAATGAGTCATAGTCCACATCAATCAAGATGTATGAGTGATTTTGTTTGTTATAATTGTCATAACATTGGTCATATTTCAAGATTTTACCATCATGAATCACTAAGATAGAATAAGAAGATTCAAGCTCTTAGAGTTAAAGAAAGAAGAAAAACCAAGGTGTGGAAGCCAAATATAGTCAAGCTTAGTCATGATCAGTCTAAAAGTCAAAGTGGACTATTTTTTGGGTATAACATAGGCCAGATATTGAATAATATCAAGAGTGATTATTATCATCCTATATTTTTGACCATACAGATGATGAAGAGGCCAAGCCAAAGAGGCTAATCAATCCTAAAAAGATCATAAAGGATCAACAGTCTTGTGAAATCATGGAGATATGGGAATCTCATAATTTTGTGTTTTTATAGTGACCTATGATAAGGGATGACTCTATTAGGATTCATGGATACACTCATCAGTTAGTAGAAGAATTGTAGTTATCATGAAGACATGTTGAAGAATGTTGTCAAAGTTGAAAGTGTTGAGGTAAGTAAAAAGTCGTTCCTTGTTTCTAACAGTTGCTAATTGAGCTTGATATTTATTGAGAAGTGGTATAGGTATCAAGATGTTTGAAGGAAGATGAGGATGGTCTAATATTCCTAATGACTCATGTGATGAAGCTCAAGTTGTGAAGACAAAGGGGGAGTCTTTAATTATTCAATTGATGTCAATAATATGGTGACCTAGTGTGTGATCAAAGGTTTGATTCATATCAATCATGTCAATTACATGGTGAGTGGTCTTATAATTTGAGTTCATTTAAAGAAGGTAAGCATGGAGTAAGGGGGAGCATGTTCATATAATTCTTCATATTTTATGTGTTGAGATTTTGTTTCAATAATGTGTGATTCAAGATAGTAATTTGTGGAAGAACCTTTGTCATTAATGTCAAAGGGGGAGAAATACTAGTATGGGGGAGATGGGAATGATTAGGTTATAGTGTGTTTTCCATCAATGACAAAGGGGGATTTTGTTGATAATTATTATCATTGATGTCAAGTTTGATGTCATTGATTTCAAGGTGCATATGGTTAATATGCATGATGAATGGTATTTGAGGTATGAGTTTGTGATCTTGATATGACAAGGAAGCCATGTGACCAGATGCATTTAAAGGCAAGAGAGAATTTTAAGGAAAGAGAGAAATTAAAGGCAAGAGAGAATTTGAAGTTAAATATTGTTTTATATCTTCTTGTTTTATGTTTTTATTGATATCATGACATCAAAGGAATAGGTCAAGGCATCAAGTGCATTAGAAGTTTGAGTCTAGTCATGGCATGGTAGAAGTATTAGTTGGTGGCATGATGAGGTGAATGATATCAAGCATGTGATATAATTTTTAGGTTTTATGAACATGAGTATGAGGTTTGGATGAACTCATAACTATTTTAAAGTGAGCCTACAAGGGTAGAACCTTCATTCTAGGTCTGCATCTAGACCTCTTTTAAACCTTGCCTAGTATAATGAGGCATGAAGATCAATTTTCAAGGCAAGTTTGCATATATAAGCATGGAAAAATTTATGTAGTATATTTTAGTGGTTATGAATGTTTTTGTATTATTTCCATTATTGAAAAATACATAGGTACTAGGTCTTTGAGGTCAAGTTCTTAAGTATCCTAAGCCTAATCATGGCATGAAGAGACCTTATGAGAAGGTATGAGTATGATGGCTTGGTAAGATGAGTAATCATAGTAATGAGTGGTTGTATTATTTTGTTTTATAATATATGTGAGATATTGGATCACTCATGAGAGTCTTAGGGTGAGCTTACAAGAGTAAGACATTCAGACCAAGTCTACACCTAGACCACTCCTAGATCTTGCCTAGCCTAATGAAGTATCATGATCTGTTATCAAGGCATTTTAATGATGCATGGTAGTGTTTAATAATTAGATAGGTTTATTGGGTATGTTATTGCTGTGGAGAGTGCATGTAAAGAGGCATGAAGGTTAGTTTTAAGGCCTAATATGGTTTGCAGGTCAAGGTCTAGAAGAGCAAAGAGAGAGTGTGTGGCCTAATAAGGGTTCATGATCATATTTCAAGGTGTTTGGGATCATGTAAGTATTTTAAAAGGTGATGTATGTTTTTTAAATTTTATTCATGTAGTTTAAGTTCATAGTTTGAAGGACAAGGAATAAAAATTTGTTTGGAGGTCTATTGAGTGCTCAGAATGAAGGGTTCTCAACCTGAGAAGAATTTTATTATGCTCATTAGATAAATAAACCTTTGTATGGGAACATAAGAAGTTCATGGTATATGTTAAATGGTCCTAGATAAAAATTCCATGGATTAGTTTTTGGATGATGGACTATGCTTTATGAATAATCGGTAAGAGTGGAAGCAGGTTTAAACCCTCTTAGAACCCTAATAAGGACCCAATGTTGAAGATATCAATCAAAATTAACCAAAATTCATGTTATGATCATATAATATATTTTATATTATATTTTATTATCCTAGGTACATCCAAGTGGTATTTATTAAAGAGAGGAGAGAGAAACTATTGAGTTACAGGCTTATTTTTGAAGAAGTTATTGTAAAAGTCAAAAATTGCATTGGACATAGTAAGTAAATGGATGGAAGAGTAAGGTACATAATCATATTTCATGTACATGAAGGTTTTTAGATAGTTTATATCCATCAATTATGCTAAACTAGTCATCCAAGTTAGCTAGTTGCTAACATGCCTACTGGTGCAAATAGTGAAAAACCCAGGCAACAATGAGAAGATGAATTGGAATGTGTTATCATGATAGAATAATAAAACCAAGTCCATGGAGATGTTTTTTGTGACTATTATTTCCTATTAATTCTTATTATACATATTTGAATTTAGTTATAGTGGTGAAAATAATGAATCCAAAATGGCTTATTTGGCTCAGTGAGGTCTGTGTGTAGTGAGGTCAAAAAATTGGTCTATAAAACCAATAATTGCAAATAGACCATATGATTTTTATATTTTAATATGGTATGGAGATGTTATAGGATCATATACATGCATAATAAGTCATTTAAAATGTCTATACAGGTGTTGAAGGTATGAATCACTATGACTGATCTTTGAGGAAAATTGGTAGTTCTGAGTGAGTTGCAAAGGTGTTTTTGAGGATCTATACCTTGAGTGGAAGTGTCTAATTAATATGGTGATATTTTTGAGTTAATTAAGTTTATTTATAAGTTTTTTATTTTCATGGTTTTGTGGATAAATAATGTGTTATCTTCAAATTTTCAAGACATATTTTTTTGTGTGTTTAAAGGCCTAATATGAATAGTGCTAATGGAAGGTCTCAAGTAGTGATTTGTTGCAAAATGTATTGTTGAAGCTATAAGACATTATTTGTGGTATATTAAATTTTTATATGATATATTCCTTCCATTTTTGGTTTTGTAAAGTGTTCTAAGGAATGCAAAGTGTAACGTATGTCTAATAAGGCCTATTAGGTCTCCATGAGACCTAAAAGTGAAATGAGGCTTAATTGAGTCATGTCAAACCAAAAGAGACTCAAATATCATTTTATTCATGTCCACAAGATATACTAAGACATATTATATGTCTGACCTAAGATATTAATGCTTTTTAGCTGACTAAGTGGTATATGAGCAAGGAATGGTATATATACAAGGTAGTTTTAAGCCTATTTAAGTAAGTAGAGAGAAAGAAAATAAATAGAAAATTGTTGAGAAGAAAGAGGTATTATATACCATTAGAGGAGTATAGAGGATATGTAATGAATATCTGATACTATTTTTTTATATAAATATCAAGGTCATATGACCTCATTAGTATCGAAGATACCTAGTTGAGCGAAGAAGCTTAGAAGGCAGTTTGAGAGGGTTAAAGAGTGTGAAGAGCTAAAGAATGTGATCATCATTTGTTGTATAAGAAACAAGGTGTTCTTAAGTTGATCAAATAAATTAGGTGATTAATTTATCTAGGGGGTTGGTGCTTCTTTGCAAGTGGGTGCTTGTTAAATCTTAGACAAGTAGGTGCTTGGCTAGTTGGGGTTGGTGTTTCACTAAACTTAGTTTTTGTCTTATAGAACTATAGTCCATTTATAGATATAAGTGGGTTTTCTTACCCTTGATTTTTTCCCACATATATGATGTGTTATTATGTTTCATGCTTATGTGGATAGTTGTTTATGCTTGTTAGATCTATATGTTTGTTTGAATGGTTTATGACTACTCAAGTGTAATTAAATGAAAGGTTTTTAAAGACTGGTTCACCCCCTCTCTCAGTCATTGTGCTTCTAATACTATCATGATCAACCTTTACCTAAAATTGATGATCTAATAGATAAGGTCTCCATTGTTTGACTGCATGTAGAATAACCATCATCTCTTTCTCATATATGGGTTTGAGCCAATTGTTACCCTTCCATTGATGACTTTCAAAGGAAATGGACCTACCCTCTTGCATGATTAATTCACCCATGCCAAATCCACATGCATCACATTCAACCATAAAAATTTTAGAAAAATATGGAGTAGCCAATACCAAAGTGGTACACAAAGTCATTTTTAGTTGTTCAAATGCCTTAGTAGCTATATCAGTCCACTGGAAGGAGTCTTTCTTAAACAAGGAAGTGAGTGGTGTTGTAATACTCCCATAGTGTTTGAAAAACATATGATAGTAACTAGTTAGCCCTAGAAATCCTCATAGTTGCTTGTCTATCTTAGGAATATACCACTCCATGATGGTTTGGATTTTTTAGGATCAAATTTTACTCCCTCATGTGATACAATATGACCTAAATATTCCACTTCCTAGACTCTAAAAGCATATTTGGAAGGTTAGCATATAAATAATGTTGCTCATAAACTAAGAGTACCTGTTTCACATGCTACAAGTGATCTTCCTAATTTTTACTATAAATAAGGATGCCATCAAAAAATACAAGTACAAACTTTCTCAAAAATGGCTTAAAAATCATATTCATCAAAATATGAAAGGTGGATAGTGCATTGGTGAGACCAAAAGGCATTACCAAAATTTCATAATGGCCTTCATGAGTATGGAAATATGTTTTAAGAATGTCTTCCTCATGGATATAGATTTGATGATACCCAGAGTGAAGATATAATTTGGTAAAATAAAGAGCATCATGTAATTCATCTGAAAAATAATCAATTACAGGAATATGAAACTTATCTTTGATAGTGAGCTTGTTGACCTCTCTATAATTTGGGCACATCCTTCAAGTTTCATCTTTATTTTTATCCAAGACTATTGGAGAAGAATATTCACTTTGGCTATGGTGAATGACTCCTACCTCCAACAACTCTTGTACCATTTTTTCAATTTCACTCTTCTAAGCATAAGAATTTTTGTATGGTCTAATGTTGGGTAGTGTACTTCTAGGAATGATTATGATGGCATGATCATGGGTACAATTATGAGGAAGACATTTTGGCATGGGGTCAAAAATAATTGAATGTTCATCCAATATTTATTATAAATCAGGATGGGTAGGCTCCTTAGTTTTTTTAACATCAATGGAAAATAAGCATGCCATAAATCCTTTGGCACCTTTTTTCAGCATCTTGGTCATTTAATGTAAAATAACCACTTGTGGATATTCAAATTTTAATCCCCAAAATTCTACTAGCTAACCTTCAAAATGAAAGTGCATGAATAGTTCTTGTAAATTCATCTTAATAGTATCCAATGTGGTGATCCATTATACTCCCAAAATAATGTTAGTCTCACCCATAGGAATAGAAAATATAGGGGAATATAGAATATAGTCCCCCATTGCTAACTTAATACTATGTCATTTTTTAGAATAATTAACTATACCACCATCTGTAATCATGACTTTAAATTTTGGTGCTAGTTAGATGAAACAATTCAAATGAGAAACAAACGTACTATTGATGAAATTGTGTGTACTTCTTGTGTCAATAAATACCATGAATTTTTGTTTCTTAAAGAAACACACCACCTTAAGAGTTTGAGTAGAAATACCTATAGGGGCATGATAGGGGATAGTAGTTTGAGAATCTACATCTTTACCCTTAGGTCCTTCAAAACCCTCACCAGATACCTCCTCATCTTCTCTATCCTCATTGACCCCTTCAAATTAAAATAGCTTATTTTAATCACATTGATGACCTTTTCTCCATTTTTTTTCACAACCATAACACAACCCTTTGGCATGCTTCTCCTCAATTTTTTATAGTGTCAATATATTAGGTTGAGGTAGTGATAAATTTTGGAAGGTGCATTCTTGACTAGTAGCAAAAGGATGACATATGTTCAGCTCTTTTTCTTCTTCTAAGCATTCCCTTGGTATAACTTTAGATATATTTATGGGGTTAAACATGCAAACCTCCTATTGATTACTATATTTATTCCACTTAGAAAAAGGTCAGTTAGATTTGCCTTGGTGATGTCCTCCACATGTAAGGATAGATTCTAAAATTGATGAATATAATTCTTCACTATTCCTATTTATCATATTTTGGCTAACTAGATAAAGTAGTTTTCAAAAACATTATCCCAATAGTGAGACACCAGTCCATTAGAGATTACTAACCATGTAATAAGAGAACCAGTATTCTTATTTTGAGCACATAACCAATGATATAAAATTAATGTCTTAGGTTACAGATACATAGATGTCATAACCACCTTTTGAGAGCTAGGAGTTTGGTGAAAATTAAATAGATTTTCAATTTGATTGATCTAAGTGAGTGGATCCTTACCATCAAACTTGCACAATTCCACTTTTAGAAACATTAGTTTCACCCCCATATTGGTGGTGTTAGTGTTGAGAGGAGGAGGACTAGAAGTAAAAAGTGGAGGGTTATTGAGTGGTAAATGAGATGAAATAGTAGTTAGTTGTGTCATGATTTATCGCAACTAATTTTTCATGTCATTAAGCTTCCCTTGCATTGTTGAAATTTGAGTTTGGACTTGTACATCCTTCTACATTAGGCCTTGTAGGTTTGATTGAATTTGAGAAATCATCTCTAAAGACATCATATTAGAGGTTTTAGACTTCATGTCATCCCCTAAATGAGTTTTAGGGGTGTCTTTCCCTTTCCCCCATTCATGAGTGTTAGGACCAGCCATAAGAAGGCTTGATGATGAACCTTATTTTTCCTTGTTGACCCAACTTTGACCATGAATATTTTTAAATATGTTAGCCTAAAATCACAAATATCTAAAAATAGACCCAAACAAATTTTTCCCAAGCTTTCCAAAAATGTAAATAAATTTGAAAATTTCTATAAATTATGAGCTATGGAGTGAATTTATGAAAAACAAATCCAAATGAGCTACAATTTTAATGGAAGCTTACTTGAATGATTTTACACCTCCAGTAAAATAATTATAGATAATTTTGAAACTGTTTGTGAGATATAGCCAAATTTTAAGATCTAGGGTTTTTGACCTAATTATGGCCCAAATTGATGTTCTAATACCATTTATGATGATATTACTTCACCAAATAATCAAAATAACAATGATATGGAAATATAGTAGAAAATATGAATAATATATAAGCCACTTCAAGGGGGAAACCTTTTAAATGCTTGAAATAATAAATTAATACTCCAATATGATGATGAACAACTAACCCTACCTCCTATATATAGTCTACCAAGGCCATGGACAATTCATAGGTTGAATTACTAATAAAATGATTGAATAAAGAAATGTAAAATAATATGTAAAAGGGTTATGTAAGCCACAAGTTAGTTACACATATCCATATACATGTTAATGGTTAAGGGCGTATCACTATGTGGGTTCACCCAAGGCTCCTCCCATTGAATCTTACTTTCTCAAGGATGAATAGTTTGATCCTGATAAGTATCAATCAATGTTCACCCCTATTTCACTATTTGTGCTCTTCAATGCCTCCTTGTTTTATACAACAAGTAATATCTTCACTCTTTAGAGACCTATTTTGAGATGTTTCCCTAACTATATATCCTCTCTTTTCATCATGATTTTCCAATTATGGTATCGACACTCTCAATACCTCTCTTACTATGGCTATTAAAGTTGTTGAGTTAGATCTCAAGGGTTATTCCATCCATTATAAAACACACAACCTAATTAAGGAGAGAAGGGATTATATTAATCTCATGCTGCATATCACACATGTTCTCACCCTCTTACTTGCCTAGGTTTAATAACTTGTTCATCAATGATGACCTCACCTCTCAAATTCTCATGTTTCAAGTCATGACTAGTGAATTGAAGGATTTGGATGCTTCATTTCCTTCCTCCTACCTTTTACCTTTTATTTTGCCTCTTTCTAGGCTTTTTAAGGGATATTTAAGCTCCCCATAGGGGAGGCCATGGCCTGACAGGTTAAGTAGTGGTCTACCTTGGGGGCAAGCCACTAGTTAGGGTCATGTGTCATTTTTACCCTTGAGGCAAGCCTCAACCTCAACATTTGATATCCCAGTAAGCCCTAAAGTTTATAAGAACACCTTAATCAAACCCCCATTTGATGTATTATCCATATTGTGACATTCACTATTATACCTTATAGGTATCCTTGGCCTTTTGGCTTGTGCACTCCTTAGATTTACCTTGGGAAAGAAACAATCTTTTGATTATTTAAGTTAGTAGTGTTATTTTTCACTTATTGTTATCCCTCTACTGACTTCCCATTTCTCCTTCATAGTGATTTATTATAAGTGGGGTGGGTTAGTGGTTTTTGTTTCTTGAGACTTCCTATAGTCTTATATAATTAATATTTTTCTTGTGAAAGTATCTTACCACCCCTCTTCACCCCTCACCATGGTTGGTATTGGTCTCTTTCCATGATTGTGGCTTTGTATCATTCTTTATCTCCCTTGTGTAGCTTTCTTGGTCTATTTTATATAGAAATAGTCCCCCTATGGTTGTGTCTTATGTCCTTGACTACCATTATGGTGCACCACTCACTAGTGATTCACACCAATGGTAGAATTTGAGGCAACCCAAGACCTATGTCTACATATTAGGCTATTCATGACCCACAAAGCCATGAGACTTTTATAGCTAGTTTATTCTTACAAGTATGATGCAAGTATCATGTAGTCTTTGGATCCCTAAATGATGCCTGGGTGTTAGGTATGTGTTATGATTAATTATTCTCTAACTCACTCTTAATTATTTCTTAGCTTACCAGGGCCTATATCTTCCTTTGCATTGATTTTCTCTCCCTCTTGTCAAGGAGGCACATTATTTGCTCTCTTCTCTTAAAGACATATATGATTTATTCTTCCTCCCCCCTTCTATTGGCCTATGAGCTTCTTTTTAGGCCTATCAAGCAATTATAGAGTATTTTAGGGCTAGGCCAAAGGTTTTCTTAATAACCTACAACATAGAAATGGCTTAGGCCATGGGTTTTTTAAATGTGTGGCTTAGGATGTGGGCACGCAAGTAAGACCTAAGGCTTGCCAGAATGCCCATTCCCAACATCTATTTGGTTCCCTATTAAGCCTATATTATGTGGTTCGTCATCCTCATCATTTTGTACCACTTTTGTCTCAATTCATCCTTGGATTTGAGTAAATTCCAAACCAAATCCCCAAAGGGCCTCCCAAAAATCCTTCAAACTTATTTTTTTTTATAAATTAACAGTTGTATGGTTTACCTGAACCATGGTGATCACTCCTCATGCACTCCCATGCTCCTCTATCCCCTCCATGTGGTTTATGGGATATCTTGGCTCCCTTTAAATTTGTGTCAAGGTAAAAATGGTTTAAAAAGAGTCTCTTTCATTCATTTACCTTTTCACTTCCCCTTTTTGTGCCCTTTTTAAGTCCTTTTTGGGTGGGTTATCTGCCATTACTAATAGGTCCTAAAACCTCTACTTTGTGGGTTTTGTACCATTCTAAATGTAATGGTGGCCTCTATTTCCATCCCTAAGGTCTTTTTGTGCTTGTTTTTAGACCATCCCAATCTATTGGACCATAGGTCCTCTAGCATGTTGGGCCTATGTACTCCCTTCCAGATGTAATTGGGATAAAAGTTATTTTGTGTGATTATTTTAGTTATTAGTCTCCCTAATTTTTTGTAGTTGATGCCTTAATGACTCCCTCTCCCTAATTTTATCATCATCTTTATAGGTGTTCAATTTTGTGGTTCTTATTGTTCAGGACTTGCTCTAGTCTTCTCTATCTAGTCTTCATCTTTCATAAACATCTTACCACCCTTATTTACCTCTCACTGTGGTTGGCATTGGTCACCTCCATGATTATGGATTGTTTGTGTTCTTCATATCCATCATGTAACATACTTATTCCATATTTTATTGAAATATTCCTTACACTATAGTATCTTACATCCTTGAGCCACATCATGGTGAACCATTTTGTGGTGATCCACATTGATGGTGATAGTCAAGGCAACCCAGGCCCTATTATTATGGCTTGGATTATTGATGACCCATGTAGCCATGAGCTTATTGCAACTAGTTGCTTCCTTACCATTGAGATGAATAATAATGTTGAGTATCATGTAATTATCATATCCCTAATTGATACTCATGTGCTAGGTGTGTGCTATGTGTAGTTATTCTCTAACTCACTCTTAGTTGTGTCTCATCTCATCGAAGTCTGAAACATACATAGCATTGTGTTACTCCCCCTCTTATTAAGGTGGTGCATATTTTTCTCTCCCCTTTTGAGGACTTCTAAACCTCTGACCACCCTCATCTCATCTTGGATTTTTGGGTTTGATGTTATTTTTCATCCATTATTATGTAAGAGTAGGAGTTGGAGTTGGTGTTATACTTGGATCATGCAAATCTTAGATTGGTACCCCTTAAATTATATCATCATATTTTTATCTATCATCATTCCTATCAAGTGAGTATAGTTGATTTTCAATTTCTTCCTTTTTGGCTCTTTCTTACTTTTTTCTTTGGATTCTAGGTGTTGCACACCACTCCTTGTTCTACTGAACATCAAATTTTTGTACTTTGGGGGTATATGTAAATGTGATTCCTTTCACCTTAGTCTTCTTAATGATTACATATCTACTCATCATACATATTATTGGTCACCATGAGTCCTATTTGACCTTAATATTTTATTATTTTTAATGATCCAAATGTTTTGGTTTAAGTTTATTGTTGTTTTGGTTAATTAATTTTTTGTATGGGCTATTTTACCATTAGTTTGTTTTTTAACCAACTTCTCTCTCATAAGCCTTTTAATGGCTTACATTGTACAAAAATAAACAATAAGATTTTACATTTCTTTTCTTGCATATATTTTTATATTTATTCCTCCATTATCCTAGCCATTAGTGGTGTCAAAGTTATGGTGAAATTTTTGAAGAGAAGGAAGGCAATGTTGATAAAAAATAAGTGGAAGAGATTTCAAAGCCTAAAACATTCATGACACTTTGACTAAAAAATAACCTATTGGCAAAGACACATTCAGATGTGATAGCCAATCTAACAGGGCTAACATTGTACCTACATCATAATATGACCATTCCATTCCTAAACATGGTAACCAATAATAGCAATAGTAGTAGGTGGTTCCTCATGGAATCCTACGTAGACCTGGTGCTTGCCTATTGAGATGGTCTACCCTAAATTCTCAATCATAGGAATTGGATATGAAATAAGTGATGTCTAGATAAAGGGGTCATGTTTGAATCCTACTGAATATGTTTCTAATTAAAAGGATTTTGAAGGAGTTGGCTGTGAGTTGCCCGAGCATCTAAGTCCTAATTGGATTTAAAATAGTGACATTGGTAGTGAGTTGACTGTGCTCTTATATTATTTCCTACTATGCAAAAACACAAAATAGTGATGATATATTTAAATTAATTTTCAAAAGTTGAAATTGATGGATCCAACAAAGATAATTGTTCATGTAATCTCCATGACATCTAAAAATAAAGGGTACTTTAGGAGATGGCATAAACTAAAAAATTAATTTTTTTATTTATTTGTTTTGATTTACAATGGGTCCCATCTCGTAAAAAGAGAAGCATGAATTTATATGAAGTGAAAACCTTAGATGTATATTTAATTTTTTCACATTTGGAAGACACATATCTTATAGAATTTTCTACCCATATGTTCATGAATATATTGATGGGAAGATGGTTATACAAGGCTTTTTTAAGTCACTTACAATAGAGAAGGTCAAGGGTTCAAGAACCCATTCAAATATTTTATAAAAAAAAACATATTTTTGACCTTATTTTGTATTAAAAATTTAAATATTGGATAAATAAGGGTGTAATAGGAGTTATAAAGAGTAATTTTTTTCAAGTTCTAAGAATTTATTGTAATTGGAAGCTATTTTGAAGGTAAAGGCAAAACCTTGATAACATTCCTTATTTTTTTGATTTGGTACCATGGCTAAAATTATGAGCTTGATTTCTATAAATGGATGCTTAACTCCTAAAAATTATAAGGAATGGTCAATGAACATATAAAATACATTAATATTCAATGACTTATGGGAAGTAGTTGAAAAGTAACAAACATTGCCCACTGATACCTCAAATCTTGCAAAATTTCATAAACGTGGCAATCATGCCCTTGCTTTATTGAAATCAACTTATAGTGCACAAGTTATAATTCACATAGAGGCCATCAAGTTTGAAGCATGGAAAGATCTAAAGGACCTATATGATAAGCAAATTGCTGACAAGAAAATTGATTTTCTTATGTAGTTTCTCAACACTAAACTAACAGATGATGAAGATGGTTCAAAATATGTCATGAATTAAGAATTTGAAACAAGAATATGGCACTACTGGTAGCAAAATTGATGATGAAATTCTCATTTTCATTGTTTTGAATGGCCTTATCCCTAGCTACAAGAACTTTCTAAAAATGTTATAGCTTAGTGATAAAATTAACAAATCTACTTTTGATTCCATTTGTGAGTTTGTCACTCAACATGAGTGATAATTTACAAAGAAGAAATAAAAACCTATTGAGGAAGCCCCATATAACAAAATAGGTAATCCATTATATGATCATAATAGAAAGCATTATTATAAACATTTGAAAAGATATAAACACTCTTTATGGCACACTTCCAGACATAAGCATCATTTTAAACATAGGGATCATTATTTTTCTCTAAAACATAGACATCATTTTGGTTCTTCAAATTATAGACATCACTCTTATTCTCAGAAGCATGAGCAACACCACAAACATTCACATAGACACAAGCAAAAACATAGGCATTATTATTCATGTGCTTATTCTTCCTCTAGCTCTAGTGGATATGAGAGAATATGATACAATTATGATGGCATAGGACACCTATATATAGAGTGCCCCTCCAACAGGAGGTCCTCTCGACATTGACAGAAGGCAGAAGCAAACATTACTAGTCACTATGGTCACTCTTCTAGTTCTTCTTCTAGATATTCTTCTACATATTATTTTGATGGATTGGATGACTATGAAGTTACTTGCTCCATAATTGATGACTATATATTTTTAGATGGTAACACACCCATCTTGTGTGACCTACTAGGCTCAAGATTGGGATTTGATGTAGTAGCATTTTTTGGCTTGTGTACTTTTCTTTCATAGATCTAATGTTGATATGATCTTTGATGTGGAACATTTTAGTGGTTTGCACTTGGTTTATTTGTTGCACAGCTTCTCACCTCTCACCTGATAGGGGAGAAACTATTGTATATTATCTTTTGATCAATTTCCATTGGTTGCAGTATGACTTAGCATTGTTAGTGTTGAACAAAGGCCTATAAGAGATGTTGGTGATTTTTGGGCATCGGTTTGAGATGTGCAATACATAGTACTAGGTTAATCACTTATTAGACAAATTATATGTGAGGATTGATGTAGTTCGATAGATCATGATCTTGTTTTACTCCAGTGTGGGGATGATAAGAGTATTGATCAGTCTAGGATGTATAGTGTACAAGTTGTAATTACAACAGAGTCTACTTGGATGACTCATAGCTCATTACTTCATTCTTTCTATACCCCTTTGGATCAAGGGGGAGTTTGTTGAATTATTTTTAATGATCTAAATGTTTTGGCTTAAGTTTTTTTTTGTTTTGGTTAATTAGTTTTTTATATGGGTTATTTTCTTGTTAGTTTTTTTAAACCATCTTCTCTCCTATAAGCCTTTTAATGGCTCACATTATACAAAAATAAATAATAAGATTTTACATTGCTTTTCCTACATATATTTATATATCAATTCCTCCATTATCCTGGCCATCACTAAATTAGTCATTTGTAGATTTCCCTAGTCTTTGAGTACCCTTCTAGGCCTTCTCACACTCTATCATACCTTCTGACACTTCCCAGGGCCTTCTCAAGCTTTGTGAGGCCTATTTCAGAGCTATTTTTTTACCCTTTTCGTATATTTTATCCCAAACTATGGATTTTTGCCACAAATCCATTATTTAGACTACAACTCTTCTAAAAATATGTTTAAGCATTTTGTCTTCTTCCAAACATATATAAATGACTCTTTTTGAGTGATATGTGCCTTAGGCTACCCTATATGACTCCAAATCATTCCTCTTTTCCCTCCTTATTTAGTTTCTCCACTCTTTTATCTCTCTCACCTTCTTGAATCTCTATTAGTTCATTCTTGATGTTATTGATCTTTTATTATGATAGAAGATTACCTACACACTTTCAGACCAATTTGGTTGCACCATTACTAGTCTTATATATTCATGCCTTCATTGTTACTTGCTCTTGGCTCCTTTAATTAGCATTGTACCTAATTTATACACTTGGATTGGACTCTACATATATTTTTTGATGTTAATTTAACTCTCTTGTATTTTTGATAGTGGATTGGATGGATCTCTATACTACATCTCAATCTTCTGACACATTAGATCAAATTTGGACTCACAGTGTGTAGAATTATTACATTGTGTTTGAGCATGATCTGAGTGCACCTTACTTGCAAGGTGAAACCATTTAGTTATCTTAGTTTAGTATATTTTTTAGGGTTATAGATTATATTCTAGGGTTAGATTCATTTATAAACAAGAATTAACATAGTCTTCTAAAATTTTATGCTCTCTTTCTCTCTCCCCTTGGAAACATCTTTCATTTTGAAAATGTCTTTCACTTGCTAGAGATGTATGTTTTTGAATTATTTTCCTTTCTTGGTAGTTCTTACTTATTTATATATCATGTTTTCTTATTCTTTATGCATTAGTTTATTTCCTTCAACTACTTATTATTCTATGGTTATACCTATTTGAGGTATTTGTGTCCTTTATGCACTAAATCATGCTAACCCTAACCTAGTTTACAAGTATAACTAAATCTTGGTGCAATCCAAAAAATAGATAACCTCTATATATCTCTAGTATCCTATAGTACCCTTAAGCTTTGTATGTGTTTGCTTAGTACCTTGTATACCCCTTTGTCGAACCCATATGGCTCCATTTGGATTCTTGGAGCTACATTATGGAAAGCCTAGTGGGACCTCAAATATAGTTTCACATTATTTATATCTTATTTAGAGCTCTCCTAGCCAATTTCTCACTGATAAATGAAAGGATTTAACTTTAGTTATGTTTTGAATCTCTTTGGTTGTCTGACCTTGCTTTGGTTTTTTGTCCTCCTCCTTGATGGGTTTCCAAAAAAATTTCTTTTATGCTACCTATTTTCATGTTGAGTTCCACACTATGAGGAGGTGTTTCACATATCCTCACCCAATCGACACAGTGGGAACACCCCAAGTTTATGAGTCACCTATGGTTGCAATGAACCTTTGGAGAGGGTTAGCTTCCCCTAATGGATCATCAAAGACTAACACTAATTCTATTGCACTTGCAAGGAAAAGGGATAAGGAATGCATAAAAATAAAGAAACTAAAATAAAAAGGGGTTATACACCATAATAGTTTTTCCCCTCCATGTACTTGAGATTACACAATGAAATCCTTGGGAAATGTGGCATACACAACTCAATCATGAAATTTTTAACATCAGTGTTTCATAGAGAGGTAAAAGGCTCTATGGAAACATTATAAGGAGAAGAATTCATCACCATGACTATAAATACATAAACCATGAGATAAATAGAATATAACATATAAAAGAGAGTTCACTTACATAAAGGTGAAATAGAATTGGACATAATCAAAGTGAAAGAACACTTCACCACAAAGATAACATCAATAATTCATAAGATGCAAACATAATGAAAATCATTGAGAGGGTAAAATATATCTCTATTATTCATTAAAAGTAATAAAATCAAGGTATAGGGATCAATGATGGGATAATTTCTATAGCATTTCTATGCTAAAAAGGGTCATCTTTGCAATGACAATCTTGCCTATTTAAATAGACAATTTTTTTAGAGCTTGAATCTAATTTAGTCTTACCCACTATCAGGGTGGTTAAAAATTTGATGATGACTAGGGAAGTGGGGTTGAGGTAGTGGGGATCCCCTTGGTATTGCCAAAGTCACACCTATAAAACTACCTGTCACATCCCCTTAAGCCTATAACTTATCTTTTGTGTGCATATTATCTATTCACCTCTATGATGAATAGGGATATATTATATTGACCCCTCATCATTTTTCCAATTTTTTTTTTGAGTTTCACCATGATTTAAACATTGGGTGACTCTGCCATTGATTTTGTGAATCAAATTCAGTTACAAAGTCTACTTATGAATTTGAAGTCTAAATGGGCAAAATGGGATGTCAAATTTTCCTTGGTTAGTACCAATGTACATGCTAAAAACTCTTAAGTTTCATTAGCTACATGTCAACATTAGGATAATCATGGACTTTTCTGATCTTACAAGTATATCCCTCCTTTAGGGCCCTATTTTCAACACTTAATTGTGTTGAGAAGTGTTGTCATTGATGTCAAGGTTGAAGTCATTGACGTTAAATTTCATCTGGGGAATATGTATGGTGAGTGGCCTTTGATATAATTTGAAGGAAACCTAATTTATCTCTATTGAGAGATAAATTGAAGGCAACCTAATGATTATTTTATTTGTCAATGTCATGATTCAAGTCAGCTTGATGATTATCAGTATTGTCACAAATAGGTTTGATGATCAAGTAAGTAGTGAAGCCTAGTTATGAGGATTTAGGTTTGAATGAGATAATGATAACATGTTGATCAGAAATATATTATTTTAGTGGTGTGAGAATTTTGTCTGGTGAGTACAAGGTAAGTATGTTTGAGTGCATATCCTTGAGTATAAGGTGTCTTGAGAAGCCTAGTGATAACAAGCATAATCATATCATGAACATGTGCATGTGCATGATGAGAATGAAGAGGTATGTATCTAGGTATGGAATTTTTTGAGTGTTAAATTCATGTGATCAAGGTGTATAAGTATCAAGGAGTGTTTTAAGGTTATTTGTCAAGTTTCAAGTGTTTGAGAAGCCTAGTCATGGCATGTAAAGTCCTAATGAGATGGTTTAAGCATGATGGCTTGGTGAGATGGATGTACAGAGTCAAAAGGGGTTGTATGAGGTTTATTTAACATGTATTTGGGTCATTTTATAACTCATATGAGTCTCAAGGTGATCCTATAGACCTAGTTTACAATTATAACATTTCTAGACTTTGTTTGGCCTAATGAGGCATCATGATCTATTTTCAATCCATATGAAGGATGTTTGACACTACTTAATAATGTAATATGTTGTGTGAGCATGTAATTGAAGTGGATATCACATGGAAAAAGGCATTAAGGTAAGTTTCAAAACCTAATGTGATTTGTAGGTCAAAGTCTAGAAAGCAAAGAAAGTGTAGCCTAATGAGGGGTCATAATCAGATTTCAAGTTCTTTGGGAAAATATGAGCATGGAAAGAGATATGATATTTTTTTCAAGCATTTTCACAAGTTTTTAGGCCATATTTTTCAAGATATGACATGAAACATGATTTTAAGGTCTCTCGAATACACAGAATGAAGGCATGCAAATCTATGGACTTTCAAGTGTTAATTATCACATGTAACGTATAAATGGGAACCTAATATATTAAAATATATTTTAAGGGTCCTAGATAATATATCTAGGCATTAGTTTTGGAAATAAGGGGAAGTCCTTTATGAAAAATCGTTAATACTGGAAACATTGTTAACCCTCTCTAAAACCCTAACAATGACCCAATGTTGAATATGTTGATAAAAAAGCATATAATTGTCTAAAATTAATATAAAAACTATTGTATATTTTATTCAACTCTCTCAATCAACTCTAGGTGTGAATGAGTTGTCAAGTGTGTGAGTAAACCCTACATAAAAGTACACATTTCTCAGATATTTATTGTAGCCATCAGAGTAGACCAAGTCAAAGTATGAAAATCATTGGATGAAGAAGGTTAAGACTTTTTTTTTATGTCCCTGGTGGTTTATATATATTTTTTATCCCTTAGGTGTGATAAACCATTCATCCAAGTTGACCAATCACTAATAGGCCTAATGGTGGAAACAGTGAAAAACCAAGGTAGAAGTCAGAAGATGATTAGGGATGTGTTATCATGGAATATGGATTAATCCAAGTGCATGGATAAATTTTTAAATATTTATATTATATTTTCATATTGTATATAATTTTTAGATATCATTTTATATAGTAAAAAATTGCTTATAAGTTAACTTGTCTAGCTCAGTGAGGTCTGTGTATAGTGAGGTTATGAGATTGGTTTGGAAGACCAATATTTCCATTTAATAATATTATATATCTATATAATAATGGTATAATTATATTATAGTATACATGAACCATAATTCATTTAAGTAGTCTACAAAGGTGTTGAAGGTCATTATCACCATGACTGTGCTTCAAGGTAAATTAGTAGTTCTGGGTAAGCAAGTTGTAGCAATGAGTTTTAGGCTCTATTCCCTAAGTGTAAGTATATAATTCACATGGTGTTTATTTTTGGTATTTTTATGTGTTATTCATTATTTTTATATTTTTTGGTAGTCAGTGAAAATATTGAATGCAAAATGGCTTGTCTAGCTAAGTGAGGTCTGTGAGAGAGAAGGTCAACAAATTGGTCTATAAGACCATTAATTGACATTAGATATTATGATATTTTTGATGGAGGTTATTATAAGTATGTTTTAGGATCATTTTAATTAATTTTAATTCCTTTATTATGTTATTTTATGTGTCATAAGTTCAATTTTTCATGACTATGTTTTGAGGCTAGTTGGCAGTTTAGAGTGAGCATTTGCAAAGAAGAGTTTGAGCCTATATATACTGATTTAAAATATATAATGAAGTTTTTGATGACCATAAGGTCATGAGATTTCTGAATATGTTATTTTTTTTTCCATGTTTTATTATATAATTTTTGTTTTATCTTCAATATTTAAAGACAAACTTTTTGGGTATACACAAGCCTAATTATGAACAATACTAATAACATGCTTCAAGTGGTAATTAGAGTTAAAAAGTGGCATGGACCTAATATGAGATTATTATATGTCTATTGGATTGGAATATGAATTTCTAATTGTGTTTGGATTTTTAAAGTGTTCAAAGGAGATCAAAGGGTAACATTTGCTAATGAATGCCTAATTGAATTAGATCTCCTTAAGTCCTAAAAGAGGTTTTGGTCTTATATGATGTGACCGGCATAATTAAATGTTTGAATCATGTATTAAACATGTTATATGACCTATTGAAATGGTAATACAAGTATTAAAATGTATATATTTGACAAAGAGGTATATGATATATATATATAAGGTAATTTTAGGCCTACTTGTGGGAGTGACGAGAAGTGAAAAAATAGTATATATGTGAAAAAAAGGAGATATTGTAGACCATATAAAGAGAATATATAAACTATTATTAATATTTTATAGAGTTTATGTATATGAATATCAAGTTCATATGACCTAATCAAGTCAAGAAGAGGGCTAGTTGACAGAAGAAGCCTAGAAGGCAATTTGAGATGGATAAGATTTTGAAGAGTTGAAGAGGTGGTCATCATTATTTGGTTGAGAAATAAGGTTTAATTAATGTGATAAAATAAATTATGTGGATAATTTGATGCTAAATCATCTATTGGATTGGTGTCTCCTTGTAATTTGATGTTTGTTAAAGCCTAGTTGGGTTGGTGCTTAGCTTGTTGGGGTTGGTGCTCCATGTGAAGTTGGTGCTTTACTAAATTTACTATTTGTCTTATAAGACTATATTAAATTTTCATATATTATTGGGTTTTATTCCCCTTTATTTTTCCCACATATGCGATGTGTTCTTGTTCTTCATTTTTATGTGGATAGGTATTTATGCTTACTATATCTATATGTTTGTTGAATGTTTCATGATTGCTTAAGAGGAATTGATAAGTAATTTTTTTGAAGACTAATCAACCCCCCCATCTCAATCATTTTTCTTCCAATGTTTAGTATTAGATAAATTCCTTTGAATTAGGCCTAATATCCTAAAGGAGATCCTAAAAGCAAGGATGGCTAGTCAACAAACTCAAGGTAGTTTCTCTACCAATAAGGCTTCATTCTTCAATGGGACTAATTATGAATTTTGGAGCATCATAATGAGTAAATATATAATGACAATGGGACATGACATATGGTATTCAGTTGTGTGTGGATAGACTCCACCTCTAACACCACCAATTGATGCAGCAGGAAAAAAGGAAAGTGAGAGAAATTCTAAGGAAATGAATGTCATTCTATGTGGCCAATCAAAGGTAGAATTTGTGAAGATGATACACTAGGAGTCATCCAAGGTGATATGGGACAAATTGAATACTATATATGGAGACACAAAGTTGAAAATGGAAAATTTATAGACCCACTAAAGATAGTTTGAAATTCTGAAGATGAAACCATTACATCTTACATGTTGAAGGTTGATGAAGTTGTCAATATCATTAGAGGATTGGGATAAGAATCAAAATAGTCTATAGTTGTTCAAAATGTATTTATATCACTAACTCCTAAGTTTTATTCTAAGGTGGTTATAGTAGAAGAGATGCAAGATTTGGATAAACTAGAAATGGATGGGCTTCATGGCATCTTTACTACCTATGAGATGAGAATAAATGAAGAAAGGCCTCCCAATAAAGAAACAACATTTAAATCTAAGAATAAGTCAAGATCTAAGAATTTCAAGGATAAGGAATTATTAGATGTTGATGATGATCAACTAATAGTTATGTTTGCAAGGAAATTGAAGTTTGGTTCTATTAATTATAAGGGTAAGTTAAATTTAAAATATTTTAACTATGGTAAGATTGGTCACTTTACATCTAAGTTTCATAAAAAGGATAAAGACTGAGCATGATGAAGAACATGATGAACATTGTGGAGATGATAAGAAGGCTTATAATCCTAATAAAAACAACAAGGAGTTCAAGAAGTATGAAGGTAGGAAAGGATCATTCAAGAACAAGAGAAGTTTCTACACCAAAGAAGATAACTCATCTGATATAAGTGACTCAAGCACATCCAATAGTGAAGATGATAGTAATGAATATAGACATGACAATAATTAAACCTTATTCATGGATATAGAAATAGATAATGAAGATTTCTCAATTGGGAAAATCCTTATGAATGATAAATAATCAGATGAAAAATAAGCTAAAGTGAACCTTGAGGTAGAATTGGTGACTACCCTAGAAGAGTTGAAGTTTCAAAGAAGGAAAAATCAAAAAATAAGATCATTAGTTAAGGACTATGAAGATCAAATAGGTTTATTTGAGGAGAAAATGAGTAACACTTTCAAAGAAAATGATGATATCATCAATTAGATTGAAGCATAGATGGAGATAGTCACTACAAGCTTAAAGGCTAAAAAGGAAGAATGCACCAGGTATGGAACTAAAATAAAATCCTTGAAATATGATTTTTAATAATCATCTAATAATTTGAAGACATTTTTTAAGTTTTAAAAAGGTACTGATGCTATAGATAACATCTTGAGTAGTCAGAAGTCTGAAAATGGTAAGATAGGTCTTGGTTTCATAGAAGACAGAGGTAGCTCAACTCAAGGAGAATGCCAATAAATACAAGAAGGCTAACATGAAAAGACCAAATAGACAATTTAATACTATGAGGTATGTCAATTCATTGAATGGTTATTGTTATACATGCAATCAATTTGGTCATAGAGTAAGAGAGTGTAGAAGACCCTCAAAGAATGAATATGCATGGAATTATGAAAGGAATCATCAATCAAAAGGTATGTATAAGGTTATTTTTTATAACTATAATAATGTAGGACACATTGAAAGATTTTTTTATAATAGAGTTATAAGGTCATCAAGTCAAAACAAGAGATTTGAAGCTCCTAGAGTGTAAGAGAGAGGAAAAATGAATGTGTGGAAACCAAAGACAATAAATTTAAGTCATGATCAATCTACAAGCTCAAATAGACTCTTTTCTATGATAGAACATACTTAAAATGTGAAATCAATTTAGGAATTTTTGTTGTTAACCCATATTGATGATCAAATGATTGATGAAGAGGTCAAGCCTATAGTTCCAATCAAGTCTAAGATGATACTGAAGGATATTCAGTCTTTTGAGAACATGGAGATCTAGGAATCTCCTAAGTAGTGCCCTATGGAAAGAGGTGACTCCATTAGGCTTCATGGAGACACTATTTAGTTAACAGAAGTATGGTATATGCTTGGTTTAAGGGGGAACTATTTAGATTGTTAGATAATCTCTATCTATGTTGAGAAGTGGTCTTATAATCTGAGTTCATTATAAAGAGGTATACATGGAGTAAGGGGGAGCATGTTCCTGTAATGGTTTATATTTTATGTGTTGAGATTTTGGTGCAAGAAAGTGTGGTTTCAAAAGTTACAATAAGTATGACCCTTTGTCATTAATATCAAAAGGGGAGAAATTTCAAGAAGGAAGATTGACCAGATTGGGAGAAATTTGAAGAAAGTTTTGCCATAAATGACAAAGGGGAAGTTTGTTCAGAAATGTTGTCATTAATTTCAAGGTGCATATGGTGAAGATGTATGGTGAGTGGTCTTTGGGATAATTTGAAGGAAACCTAATGTCTCTTTATTGATAGAGAATTTGAAGGTAACCTAATGATTATTTTGTTGGTTGATGTCAAGTTTAATGTCATGATTCAAGTCATCTTGACAATTGTTAGTATTTTCATAAAGAGGTTTGATGATCAATTAAGCAGTGAAGCATGGTTATGAAGATCTAGGTCTACATGAGTTCATGAGATCATGTTTATCTAAAATATATTGTTTGAGTGGTGTGAGAATGTTGTCTAGTGAGTACAAGGTAAGCATGTTTGAGTGTTAATCCTTGAGTACTAAACATCTTGAGAAGACTAGTCATAACAAGCATAGTCATATTATGAGCATGTGCATGAAGAGGTATGTTCAGAGGTATGATATAATTTGAGTAGCATGAAATTCATGTGAACAAGGTGTAGAATCATCAAGGAGTGTTTCAAGGTCAGTTATCAAGTTTTAAGTGCTTAAGAAGCCTAGTCATGGCATGTAAAGTCCCAATGAGATGGTTTAATCATGATGGATTGGTGAGATGGATGCACAAAGGCATAAGAGGCTATATGAAGTTTTTTGAACATGTATGTGGGGTATTGGAGCACTCAAGTGAGTCCTAAGGTGAGCCTACAGGGGAAGGACCTATTCTACACCTAGACCATTTCTAGACTCTACTTGGCCTAATGACGCATCATGATTTGTTTTAAAGGAATATGAAGGATGTTTGACATTGTTTTATCATGTAAGTGAAGTAGAGAGCACATGGAAAGAGGCATGAAATTCAATTTTAAGGCCTAATGTGATTTATAGGTCAAAGTCTAAAGAGCAGAGAGAGAGAGAGAGAGAGAGAGAGAGAGAGAGAGAGAGAGAGAGAGAGAGAGAGAGAGAGAGAATATGGCCTAATGAGGGGTCATAATCATATTTAAATATTTTTAAGCTCATATGAGCATGGAAATAGGTATAATATTATTTTTCAATCACGTTCACAAGGTTTGAGTTCATGGTTTTCAAGGCATGAAAAGTGATTTTGAGGTCTCTCAAATACACAAAATGAAGGCATGAAAACTTGAGAAGGAATTTCAAGTGTTCATTGGCATGTGTAACCTATGCATTTGAATTTGATCTATTAATAATGGATTTTAAAGGGTCCTAGATAATATCTCTAGGCATTAGTTCTGGAAATAAGGAGTAGTCCTTTATGAATAATTAGTAACACCAAAAATAGTGTTAACCCTATCTAAAACCCTAACAATAACTTGATGTTGAATATGTTGATAAAAATAGTATATAATGGTCTAAAATGACTAGATAAAATTTTTGAGCTTTTATTCAACACTCGAGGAACCTCCAAGTGTGATTGAGTTGTCAGATGTGTGAGTAAACCCTATAAGAAAGTACACATTTCTCAAAGATTTGTTATCGTAGTCATAATTAACCAAATAAAAGTATGAAAATAATTGTATGAATAAGTTTGACACTTGTTTTTTATATCCATGGTGGTTTATAGATAGGTTATATCCCTCAGGTGTCCTAAACTAGTCATCCAAGTTGACCAGTCAACAACAAGCTTAATGGTGAAAATAATGAAAAACCTAGGCAAAAGTGAGAAGATGATTAGGGATGTTATATTATATAATAAGTATGAATAAAAGTGCATGGATACCTTTATAAATACTTTTAAGACATTTTACTATTGGATATAATTTTTTATATTATTGTATATAACAAAAAAATTCTCATAAGTTGACTTGTCTAGCTCAGCGATGTCTGTGTAGAATGAGGTTATGAGATTGGTCTGCAAGACCAATATTTATATTTGACCATATTATATATATAATAATATTCTAATTATATCATACATTAATCATACGTCATTGAAGGTACCTACATAAGTGTTGAAGGTCATTATCGCCATGACTGTGTTCAAGGCAAACTAGCAGTTTTGGGTAAGCAAGTTGTGGTGATGTGTTAGAGGCTTTATTCCCTAAGTGGAAGTATATAATTCACATGGTATTTTTTTTGTATTTTTATGTTTTATTCATTATTTTTATAATTTTTTTATTTAGTTAAAGTAGAGAAAATGTTGAAGCCAAAATGGCTTGTCTAGCTAAGTGAGGCCTGTGAGAGAGAAGGTCAACAAATTGATCTATAAGACCAATAATTTCCATTAGAGATTATGATATTTTTTTTGAGGTTGTTATAAGGATGTTTTATGATCAATTTTATGCATCTAATATCTTTCATTGTGTCTTTTTAGGTGTCATAAGTTCAAGTTGTCATGACTATATTTTGAGGCTAGTTGGCAATATAGAGTGAACATTTTGCAAAGAAGAGTTTGAGCTTGTATACCCTGAGTGGAGTATATAATGAATTTTTTGATGACCCTTAATTAATTATGTTTCTTAATATGTGATTTATTTCCATGTTTTATTATATAATTGGTGTTTTATCTTTAGTAGTTCAAGACAGACTCATGGGTATGCATAGGCCTAATTGTGAACAGTACTAATGGCATGCTTCAAGTGGTGGTTGGGGTTAAAAAGTGTCATGGAAATAATATGATATTATTATAGGTATATTTTATTATAATATTAAGTATTCCTTATATGTGTCTATTTTTTAAGTGTTCCAAGGAGATTAAATGGTAATGTGTGTTAATTAAGGCCTAATTAAATTAGGTCCCCTTAAGGCCTAAAAGAGGTTTTTGTCCTATATGTTCTGACCAACATATTAAGATGGTTGATTAATATATAAAATGTGTTATATGAAAAATTTAAATTTTAATACAATTATTAAAATTTATATGGCTGACCAAGAGGTATATGAGCAAGAGACTTGTATATATACAAAGGCAGTTTTAGGCCTATTTGTGTGAGTGAAAAGAAGTGAAAAAATAGTATATTAGGGTGTAGAAGGAGGTCTTGTATACCATATAAATAGAATAAATAAAAAATTATGAATATTTTATAGAGGTTATGTATATGAAAATCAAGGTCATATGAACTAATCAAGTGAAGAAGAGGGCTAGTTGAGAGAAGAAGCCTAGAAGGCAGTTTGAGAGGGATAAGAGTGTGAAGAGATAAAGAGGTGGTCATCATGAATTGGTTGAGAAAAAATGTGTATTAAAGGTTATAAAATAAATCAATTTAATTCTTTGGTTCTGATTCATCTAGGGGGTTTGTGCCTCCTTACAATTCGGTGCTTGTTAAATCTTTGTTGGGTTGGTACTTAGCTAGTTGGGGTTGGTGCTCTATGTGAAGTTGGTGTTTCACTAAATTTGGTGTTTGTATTATAGGAATATGGTCCATTTAAATATATCATTGGGTTTTATTCCCCTTGAGGTTTTCCCACATTTTTTATGTGTTTTTTTGCTTCATGATTAAGTGAATAGGTGTTTATGCTTGCTAGATCTATATATTTATTTGAATGGTTCATGATTACATGAGAGGAATTGATAAGTAAGTTTTTTGAAGACTGATTCACCCCCTCTTATTAATTTTTATTCCAAAAATTCAATTATTTTAACTTTGTAAAATTGACTTAGGTTCATCTCTAAAATACCACATGGCATTCTTTTATTTATTGTGGGGTTCATGTTACTTTTTGACACTTGGAGACCTGTCAGAGCTTCATATGATCCTTGGTGAGATCACCATCCCTTAAATATTTTCATCAATACAAACCCTAAATTTAGTTCATATACTTAAATATGGGTTCTTTGAGAAAGTTAGGTTCCTTGTAATGTTTCCATCTGAGCTCAAGTTATCCTTAATTGTAGCTCATTATAACTAGGTTTTGGCCATGTAACATCCGTCAAGCTCACTACATTCACCCTAAAAATTGTGTCCCAAATTCACAAGGGGAAGAAAATTAAATCACTTTATAATGAAGATGACTCACTTAGTTACTCAGTCTTGAAATCTTGCTTATGCTCAAAGCTCATTCATCAACTATGTCATGTGTCAACATAAGATTGGTCCATTTGTCACACTATAAAAGGGGTTAGGCTTATTAATGGAACCACCACTTAAACACATGCCCATATCCCATTGTTTTATATCTTACCATACTTTTCCTAGAATTTATCTATAACTACCACTTATCATGTTACCATTCAGTCCTAGATCTTCCTACTTCACCCAATCATCTCTATTAGGTCTGGGAGATGGTCACATATAACATTCAATTGACATGGCATTCCTTGGTTGGGTTGGGCTTTGAAAATTTTAATAATTCTACCACCCCAAAATAATAATGGGTCCTACTAATTATTTATATTATGGTGAAGTGATATTTCACCATGTGGCATCATCCTACTCATCTTCTATTTTGACACACTATTGGGCTTGCATAGACTAGCCCAATGTTGTAGAGCAGTGGGATTGCACCACATGGTGCCATCCCACTTGCCTACTAGCTTATGGATTTTACATAATTTTGCATTGTAAAAAATATCTAGGAGATTGGAATAGTGGGATTATTCCATGTGGCATCATCATACTAACCCACTATCCCATAGGGTTTTGTTTTTGTATGGATGGTTTTTGGACTCTAGGTCATCGAGATTGTGACATATGGAAGCACATCACTAACCCACTTGCATTTCTCCTTGTTGATGTGGAGATTTATAATAAAATACATGAAAATTGACTAAGTATTAAAAGGCATTTAAAAAGGGCCTACACCATTGAGATATTGATACATGGCACTGATTAAATTTTACAAAGTTGGCTAAGTGTTGAAATTATTTTGAAAGAGGCACTAGTCATTAGGAACTACAAATGATTATTGTGTGGTGTTATTCAATTGGACTAGAGACCTGATATGACTAAAAAATTAGGAATCTATTAAAATTTCATTATATTCCCATCAAATTTGATCTCATCACCTCCTAAAGCCATCATCGGGAGATAAAATAACCCTAAAATGGCTAAGTGTCAAAGTACTTTCTTAAAAAAAGGAGTTGTTGGGAGACCACAACTTGCAGATCCTCTAAGTGTAAAACTTTACCTTGGGCTTACAAGTGACTATGAAGAATTGGCTAAGTATTGAGAAGCCTATGAGTGATTTTAAATCTTTGAATAGAACTCAAATGTTGCTCTTACATGGTGACCAAAAATTTTTAACACTACCTTCCTAGTTATTATTACTTTAATACCTCCATGATCAACCTATCACCTTTGAGACATTATTCACACTTTATTTAGGTTCTTGTCTTTGAGATCACTCATGAGTAGGTTGTAGTTTCAATATAATGGAATAGAATCCCTATGGTCCAAAATGTAATCTAACCCCAACTTGATGACCAAGACCCTTTAATGTTTTATAGGGAACAAGATTTTCAAGTGTACAACCAAGGGGCTCACTCAATTTTTTATAAATATAAGCTTTACTTATTTGAGGATACTTCCCTTCAACTTAAAACTACTTTGCATTCAATTTTTAAGAGTAAATATGACCCCATACAAGATTGAGGCCCGATGAGATATGCACAATGATTGATGATTGGCATAGGTAGCTTCATGTGAATGCAGAGCACCATTCCTCCCATAAGAGTAGGTGGTATGCTTCCTATGGAGATAGAGTTCACACATTTTTAGGTTTGGTTGCCTTTACTAGTCCTTATATGATTCCCCCATATTTTTCTTGATGGGATACTTTATAGTGAGAACCCCCTTGTGTCCATGTTGAGAGACATGGGCATCTTGACTCAACTCAATATCCATCTCCCATGTTTCCTGCCCACCATCATAATCCTTCCTTTATGGTCTTGGATGAACACATTTATTTTGAAAACCATTTATATACTAAGGATCCATGGGATTCCTATCCTAAACATTAACACCCTCATGTGCACCTTTGTCTTTCCATGTGTGGCTAACACTGTGAGGATCGATAATCAAACCCCTAAACAAACTATGTTGTCTTATTATCTCCATATGGAATGATAACCTTTGCATGACCATTTACCATCATGTGATTAGGAATATCCTCATCATGAGTGTCCCTCATATTAACATATGTCTCAATACCAGGTCTTACATAACCATAGTTGTGATAACCCCTACTTGCATAGGCAACATCATAAACCCTATGGGCCTCCTGAGGGAGTTTGTCACCAACCCATTATAAATCATGCCTATGAGGATATATGTATGAATTATTTATACCCTTAGGTGCATTTTATTCCCCTTCCCACTCCAATATTTTAACTATCTAATTTTAATGGGAATCGAGATGCTAGTCCCATGAAGCATATGATGACATTTATGATGATGTGTATAGATTAGGAACAGGATGAAGGCATGATGTTGAAGTTATTTACTTATTCCTTGTGAGTCAAAGCTCTTGTTTGGTTCCAGAATCTATTCCCAAATTATATTTCTAGTTTTTATCTCTTTATGGATAACTTCCTCCAATACTTAGATATCTCTAGATTTTTTAACCTTGGCATCCAATCACTTAGCTCTATGGTTTAGTCTAAGGGTGAGTCTAACTTTGAATTAATTCATAGGCGGCATTAAACCATCCATATGTGTAAGACAAGGTTCTTTAATGATCAATTTTATGATGTGTTCACATGATCATTGAGGCAATAGGTTCACCTTGAGGTCATCAAGTGTGAACCCACTTCTTATGATGAAGCTACCAATGAGTGTTCAAAGATCAAGGTTTTTGAGGTACGTGTAGGCATTCCACCTATGTTGACTCAAAATTCATCCTCCTCATGTGATCATAAACATAATGTGACTGGTGATGGTTTCATTTATTATCATACAAAGATGAAGGATAAAAATTATGACCATGAGATCAATAAGTAAGAGGGAAACTAAAAATAAAGCCCCTAAAAATATTGAAGGAGGGTAGCAGATGACATATCCCTATGATGCCACCGAGTTATGAATGTTTCATTAAATGAAGTAACATTTAAACAAGAAGTGTGTTTCCCAAAATTTTGGTACAAAGGCCTCACCTTCCCCTTGAAGCTCTCCATTTTTGAAACCCAAACACAAGTGGAATGTGTTCAAGAAGCCTCTTCCTGACCATGAAAAGGAAAATAAGACAAAAAAGAAGAAGAAATCAAAGTCTATGGCCCATCACTCTCTTTCTCACTCTTATACCTTTTTTTAGTTTTTATTCTTTAGCTAACCTAAAATTGAAGACTAAACATGAGAGTAGCAAGGTCATCACTGCTAATGACATAGATTCTATTGGGTATGATTGCTTTGTTAACAAGTGCTTGGGTTAGGCAACCAACCCTGTAGGAGAGACTAGTGATGTGGGTCCTACAACTCTTATCATAGGAATGAGAAACCTCAAATTTATTTTTGAATTTTGACGTAATATCCCTCCCTAAACTAAATAATGTGCTTATTCTATTATTGAGGGATTATAGTCCATTTTTGTTAAGATTTCTATCTCGTACCTTCTTCACCTTTGCCCTAAGTAAATAAGACTTGTCTTTGATGAACTTGGTATTTATCATGAGGGTATACCATAGGATGATGTGGAGGTTTTTTTCAAATCTAACATCCATAATCACCCTCATCCTCCTATGTTTTCCTTTGACCCCACCTCATTGCTATATGCTTCAATTATTTCAAAGAGGGCTAGGTTCCTGCTCTACATTGAGACCTTGATTAATGATTATGATTTCAAGAGATGAATCATTAATAAGGGGTCTAAATTTAACATCATGCCATTACATGTGTTCATTGTGCTCAAGATCAGTCACTAGAATCTCTCTGATTCTCACCAAAATTATGTTGGTTTAATTAATTATATAGTCACATTGGTGGGAAACTTGAAGATTCGAGTCTTTAGACCTATGATAATTAAGATCACATTTTTTGTGTTAGACCTAAATATCTCATATAACATGATTCTTATCCATCCCTAGACCATTTCCATAAATCCATCATGTTAACAACATTTCACATGGTCCAATTTATGATGAAGGTGAGGTTCACACCTTGGAAATAGACCTAGATCCCTAGGAACTAATTTACGATATGATAAAAACCTCTAAAGAGGATTTAGTTGTCTCATCATGGGGCCATATGGGTTCACCTAAGGCTCCTACCACTAAATATTACTTTATCAAAGATGAACAATTTAACCCTAATGAGTATTAGTTGGTGTTCAATCCTCTTTCCCCATTGAGTGCTCTTTGATGCCTCCTTATTCTTATAGGTATCAAGCTGGCTCTTCAATCTTTAAATACCTCTTCCAAGACATTTTTTTGATTGTATATCTTCTCTCTTCATCATGATTATCCCATCATGTTATCAACACTCTTAATGCCTCTCCTGCTAAGGCTTCTAGAGTTATTGAGTTAGTTCGAGTGTCATTCTATCCATGATATAACACATAACCTAGTCAATGAGAGGAAGGCTTATAATAATCTCATGTCATGCATCACATACATCATCACCCTATAAATTGCCTAGGTTTAGTTATCTCATTCACCATGATGACCTCACCTCTAAAACTCCTACATTTTTGGTCATGATTGATGAACTAGAGGATTCTTATGTTTCATTTCTTTCCTAACACCTTTTCCATTATATTTGGCCTCTTTTTAGGCTTGTTTGGGGCTCTTTTATCTCTTTAAAGGGAAGGCTATAACCTAATAGGTCAATTAGTGGTCTATCCCAATAATTTTTCTAAATTTTCTCATCTTAGGCTTGTAGTGTCCTAGTAATCCCTAAATCTTACAACACCTTCCCTAGGCCCCATTCAGTAGATTGCCCATCTTGTGATGTTTGATGTTAGACCTTGTAGGTCTCCTTGGTCATTCATCTTGTGTATTCCTTCTTATATGCACCTTGGGATAGAAGTATTTTTTCTTCTTTTAGTTAATAGTGTTACTACTTGCTTATTATTAACCCTATATTGACTCCCCTTTTATCCTGCACTACAATTTTTTGTAGGTGATGTGGTTTAGTGGTTTTGGTTATTTGAGACTTTATTTAGTCTTATTTGACTAGTCCTCATCTTGTGTAAACATCCTACCACCCCTCTTCACCCCTTACTATGATCAATTAGTTTGTTTCCCATGATTGTGGCTTTGTCGCATTCTTTGTCTCCTTTATGCAACTTTCTTAGTCTATTTTATGTATATATAGTTTATTTATAGTTGTTTCATGTGTCTTTACCCCCATTATGGTGTACCACTACCTAGTAATTCACACCAATTTTGGCAGTTAAGGAAACCCAAGACCTATGACAGTAGATTGGACTATTCATAACCCACAAGGCTATAAGCTTACTATAGTTGGTTTCTTATTACAAGTGAGATAAGAAATGTTGCCAAGCATCATGTACTTTTTAGAGGCTTGATCAATGCCCAAGTGTTAGGGTTGCATTTTGAATAGTTTTTCTCTAACTCACTTTTAGTTGTGTCTCAGCTCGCCAAGGTCTAGATCTTTCTTTGCATTGAGTTGTTATCCCTTTTTATGAGGAGGCACATTCTTTTTTGTTTTTATGTTTAGTTTTTATCTAACTCACTCTAAGTTGTGTCTTGACTCACTATGGTCTAGAACATCCATAGTAATGAGCTCACCCCCCCTCTCATTGAGGTGGTGCATGTTTTTCTCTCCCCTTTTAATTACTTCCAAACCTTCTACCTTTGTCATTTCATCTTGTATTTTTTGGTTTGATGTCACATTTTGTCTCTTCTTATATAAGAACTAGAGCTAGAGTTAGAGATATACTCGGATCATGCATAGCTCATATTGGTGCCCCTCAAATTGCAATATTGAATTCTTGTCCACCACCATTCCTATCAGTGTAGTACAACTGGTGTTAAATTTTTTCCTTTTTGTCTCTTTATTAATTTTTGTTTCGGATTACAAGTAATACACAACATTCTTGATTCTACTAAACATTGACTTCTTATACCTATAGGGCATATGTAAATGTGATTTCTTTCACCTTAGTCCTCCTAATGGTTACATGTATGTTCATCATGCATTATATTAGTCATTGTGAGTCCTATTTGATCCTACTCAATCATTTGGAGATTTTCCCAATCTTTAAGCACCCTTTAAGGCCTTCTCACACTATGTCATACCTTATGACACTTCC
The DNA here is from genome assembly GCA_037957365.1 of Torreya grandis. Classification (NCBI taxonomy): domain Eukaryota; kingdom Viridiplantae; phylum Streptophyta; class Pinopsida; order Cupressales; family Taxaceae; genus Torreya; species Torreya grandis. Next base: position 122,230 of record JARHVA010000156.1, read on the forward strand.
TAGGACCTTCTTAGCTCTATGGGACCTATTTTGGAGCTATTTTTGACCTTTTAGCATAGTTTAGCCTATGCCATGGATTTTTAAAAAAACCCATGGCTTAGGCCACACATGTTTTCCAAAATTATATAGCCTAGGCTAAAAGTCTTTTACAAATATTTTTTGGCATGTTTGTCTTCTTCCAAATGGTCATAAACAACTTTTTTTGGAAGATCTATACCTGGGGCTGCCCTATATGACTCCAAATAATTCCTCTTTACCATCCTCCTTTAGTGTATTCACTCTTTTATCTATCTCACCTTCTTGAATATCTCTTGGTTCATTATTGGTGATATTGAGCTTACATAATTATAGAGGATTACCTACCCACTTATAGACTGATTTGGTTGTACCATTTCTACTCTCAGTTGTTTCTACCTTCATTGTTTCTTGTTTTTGTCTCTTTTAGTTGGAATTTCACCTAATTTTTCCAATTAGATTGGCCTCTACATCCTTTTATTGCTTCTACTTCATATCTCTTAAATTGTTGAGTGGATTGGATAGAGATCTATTTTGTATCTTAATCTTCCTCCACATTAGATCAAACTTGGACTCACGATTGGTAGAATTATTGCATCGTGTTTGAACATGATCTAAGGGAACATTATTTTTAAGGTGAAACCATTTAGTTTTCTCAATATAGTATATTTTCTAGGGTTAGAGATTTCATATTAGGGTTAGCTTCAATTCTAAATAAGTATTAGAATAGTTCTCTCTCTCTCTCTCTCTCTCTCTCTCTCTCTCTCTCTCTCTCTCTCTCTCTCTCTCTCTCTCTCTCTCTCTCTCTCTCTCTCTCTCTCTCTCCATTATAAACACTTTTTCATTTAAAAAATGTCTTTCACTTCTTAGAGATGCATTTTGTTGAATCACATACCTTGATTAGTAGTGATTACTTGTTTAGATAGCTCACTTTTCTATTCTCTATGCATTATTTTCTTTCCTTCCACAACTTTTTATTCTATGGTTATACCCATTAGAGATATTTGGGTTTTTTGTGCACTCAATCATGCTAACCCTAACCTAGTTTATAATTTTATTCATATCTTAATGTAATCTATAAAACTAAATAGCCTATATAGATCTCTAGTAGCCCATCATTCCCTTGATCCTAGTAGGTGTTTACTTAGTACTCTGTATACCCCCTTGCCAAACCCTCATGGATATGTTTGGATTCTTGGATCTACACATTATTGAGTGTTACTTGATTTCCTTGGCATAATTTTAATTGGAATATGTTTATTTATTTTTAATAACTGGGTAGACCATATATGTGTAGGTGAGGATTATGTGGAATCCACTATGTATCTCTAATGCAATGGGATCTCAAGTATAATCCACCTAATAAATGATATTTCATATTTCTTACCCTTTTGTGGATGATGAACCTTAGTAGGTTTGATAATTAGTTATATTGGAATAAAATTCTCTTGTTCAAGTGGGTGTTCATATAAAATTTTGGTAACTATGACTACCCTATTGGTATGAATGTATTTAATACACTTCTACATTGTGTAAGGTATTATGTGGATTTTATGTATCCAAGGTTATCCCAATAAAATATCAAATACTCTTGTATATGGTATAATTGAAATGGTAGTAACCACATGTGTTGGACCAACTTGTAAAGATAAATCAATCTCATTAATAATGTGTTTTGATGTCCCATTGAATGCTCTAACCATTTTGGTCAAAGGGTATAAATCATCATGTGTATATCCCAAATGTGTAACATCATGGTACATAAGTTATCACTAGGATTTTTATAGATCATAAAACTATGTATAGGTTGATAGTCATGGTATTCATAAATAAATAATGAATTAAGAACTGAGTCATCATCCACTATTTTACTATCATCAAATGTAATATAAGGTCTCTAAACCATAGGATGTACTATGCATGTATAAGTGACAATCATACCATTAACGGGTTCCCATAATGTGATGGAGGAGGATGTGAATTATATTCCATTTACACTACTAGATATTTCTTATAATGATCTTGTAATGGATTGTGAAATATATTCAAGTTTGGTGGTCACTAAGTTGTGAACCTGAATCCTTTAGAGGATCATCAAAGGTAATTTGTTGGTTATCAATAAGATCTTGGATATTATGTTTCAAGGTATAACATTTTTTTTAGAATTCCCAAGGCCTTGGTGATAGTCAAAATATGAATTATTATCATATATTTTTGGTAGAATTCAAGTCATATCAACCTCTATATGAGGAGAGAGAGATATGAAATGACACTCCACAAGCTTATTAAGTAATGAAGTTGGAGACTCGAGTAATTGTATATATTGTCTCTTAGGTGTATTAGATAAAATGAGATGATTCGTTTATTGTGACACTACATTAAGCATTATGGTTTCTTTATTTTTAAGTTTTTTAGGTTTTACCTAGTAGTTTGGTTTGATATGAAACTTGGTAGTAAATGTAGTCGGTGTGTTTGCTACATTCTTAAACTTGTTTAATGAAATAAGTTTCATTTAATGATCTTGAACAAAATGGAATAAGTCATAAAAATAGTTGAACTTCCTAAAAATAATGGAATCATGTAATGGGGCAAGTAAACTTTGCATAAATATATCTTTAAGTTATTTAACTTCTATTGGATTTGTCATTTTAGCAAAAATTATTTTGTATCTCAAAACATATTCATTGATAGGTTCATTGGTTCCTTGTTTGATACTTTTAATATCAAAATATGAAATATTTTTAGTGATTTTAATAGATAAATTGGTTATAAATTAATCTATTATAGGTTTGAATGCTCTCACTGATTGGATTGGTAAATCATAGAACCATTGTAAAACATAGTCTTTTAGGCTCCTTGGAAATAATTGGGTCAAGAGTTTATCATTAGAGGCATAACCAAAACATGTCACATAGAAATATTAGATATGTTTAGGATTGCCCTTACCATCATAAAATGTGAACTCAATTTTAATAAAACCAATTGGAAAATGGTGCAAATATATTTTAGGTGAAAGAGGTTTGTGTAACACATCTTATGAATCCATCGCATGAAGAGAATTTAAAATATTATGTTTAATATTAGTAACGTTGTCTTTTAAAAAATTTATAACTTGGAGGATAAATTTCATAGTAGACCCATTGGGATTAATATTAGATAGTTGAGAAGTCACCAATGTGTATGTGAAAATGGTTTGAGTTGATATGAGAATTGAAACCAGTATTTGAGTTGAAGCAATCATTAGCCCCATGGTAGATGTAGGAATCAATTATGTGCTCATGGGGATGTTTATTGGTATGGAATTGGTGGTAGCATCACCTAAGTATTCATGATCACTAGGTGTGGATGCCTTAATCTTAGCATGTTTATTGATTTCATCTCTTGTAACTTACAAAATGCATCCATTAAGTCATTATTATTAAGATGATTGATTAATGCTTCTTTATCTTCCATTTGAAAATTATATTTGTGATTAACATTTTCCACGTATTAGAAAAAAATATGCCAATGTTGATTTGAAAAATTCTAAAATGGTAAAGAAACTACAATAATTAAAAATTACAAAAATAGGAAAAATAGGAGACCCTAAGTCAAACTAAGGTTTGCATAATGAGACATAGAGGCTGGGTTCACCAAATGTTTAAACCTAAATTTAATATGTATGGGATAGGGTTAAGAATATATAATTATATATATTAAACAAATATATATCATGTCAATCAATTAAAAACTTAGGTAAATGAATATTCTAAATTATAAACTTAAGATATGATAAATATATAAAGTACCAAGTTTGAAATATGTTCAATTGATTGTAATACCAAAGATAAATGATATTGTGCACAAGCAGATCTAGGTTGGACACAAGATGAAGTGTGTAGGATCAAAATTCTAGAATAGTCATCAGATTCTAGGAATACTATTTATATAGCCATAGAACTACAATCAATTTTAGACACTATCATCGATGCAAGTGTCTATGTTGTGATGCTACATTACTATATAGAATAAGCACTAGATATTGATGTGACCAAATTCATCATTTTAGGCTTTCTATCACCTTTCTAATTGTGTCTCCAGATCTAGAATATAGGTTAATTATATCTTTTTTTATCAAACCCTAGATATTCACCCTTAGAATGAATTATCAAAAAATAGGTTAATGGGATCATGGTATCAAGCCAACCTCAATGACCCATTCATTGAGTACTACCTTCATATCCAATACTCCAAGGAGGGGCTCAGACTTATGTAGTTCTCCCCTATGCATGGTATTGTGTGTGCACAAGCATGAAATATACTATATGTATATACACACAGTGATCTACATTTTATCTTGAAAAATATTGCTCATGGGTTATTCTTTGAATGATTCAGACATTTTGTATGATTGATCCTATGACTAATAAATAAATAGTGATGAATACGTCAGAATAACTCAATTGTGAGATTGATTGAATGATCCTTGGTAAGTACTTGCTTGTTATTTTCTAGATGACTAATGAGAAGGATTATACTTATATTAATACCATACCTTTTGAAAATATATCATGATAGGGTTTAATAAGACAAATAGGTTGACCCATAAGTTTTAAATAATTTTTAATTTGGATGAATTTTAGTGACTAGACATTAGATAAATATATAGACACTATCATCAATTCTAGTGTCCCTATATGGTCAATAATGTCTAGAAGGATATAAAATAGGTATGGATATAAAACTAATCATGAAGGATATATATCATATTTTAATATTTATTTGTAGTAGAAGAGGCCTAGGTCAACAAAAGGATAGGGTCAAACCAAGAGATAGAAATTAGGTATATTGAGATGGTGAATGCGATATTTTTTATATCAAGGAGGTCTAAAAATGAAGGGTAGATCCATAATAGGTATTTTTCAAGTATACATTATTGAGATTCTATAAATATTTGGTTTTAGTATCTACAATAACTTCCTTTAACCAACCTTATAAAATGTGCAAGAAGACCCAAAATATTATTTCAACATTTTAATATTGGTTGTTATTTAGCATGGTATTTGGTCGCTATAGGTGGTAAATCCCATGGAATTAAAACATCTCTACCTAGAGCAGACCTATTCCAGAAAATCAGGGATAACTATCCCAAGCTAAAGGTAATCTAAGGGTGGTTTAACGTAATTTAAGAATTTGACTCTAAATTTTTTATGTAGTAATGATGACCAAATAAGGGTGAATATCTCATATAGATTAAATGAATAAAAAAAGAGTCATGTATTTGGGAACAATTCATGTGGTTTAAGATGTTAAGAATTAACATTGTCAAATACCTATGATCATATTTATCTATCTATAGTGACAATAACTAAATTATAGTAGGTGAATGATATTTTCCTATATTATATAAGTAATTATGTTTTTAAGTATGATTATGCAATTTTATCATAAAATTATTATTTATACTCCAGTGTTGTGTTTACTTAAATTTGAATGAATGTTTGATTTGGTAAATACTAGTTCATTTTGTAATAGATCACATTAAATTTTTACTTTAATATAATATAGAAATATGATAATATAATTCACACTTTTTACCCTAACTTACCTTCCTTTTGATGTTTATTTATCAAATTATATATTTTTAAAATAACATCATTTTGAATATCCATGTTTTTTTAGTTACTAACTGTACTTATCCTTATAAAGTTTGAAACTATTGAGCCTTATCCCTTAATAGGTTTTAGGTTTCATGTCACTATTTCAAATATGGCTCCACTTTAATTTTCACAACCTATAACTTGTGATTTGGGTTTGGTTCTCAAGACCATAAAATAAGAGGGTGTATACACATCATCTATTATAGCTTTTTCAAAAAACTTGCATCAACAGTGGTGCTTTGTGAGACATTACTCAATCATAATTTTTTATACTTACCTTCATCCATATTATATCTTATGCTTACTTTTCCTCTAATTTTTCTCATTCTCTCTTTCCACTCCTCTTCTTTATGTAACTTGTGTGATTCCATTCAACATCATAAAATTAACCAACATCTTGTAGTGCTACCCCTTTGGCCAATGTGTTTCCTCTTTGACCAACTTATTGGGTCAAGTTGAAGAATTATTTTCTCTTTATAATATTTTTCATATTAATTCAAATGGGCTAATGATGTTAGATAATTTTAAGTAGTGAATTTTTGGGTTTTGATCTAAATTTATATAGATCCCATTTTTCATTTATCATAATTGAAACATATAATCCACTCTAATTGTGCACATAAATACACCTTAGTAATAAGAAGAGGAATTAGGGATATAGAATTTACACTTGACGAAGGCTAGTTTTCACTAGGTCTTTAAAGATATCAATAAGACAAGTTAAACTAGCAAGGCACACCTTATCTTTAGAGTCCCCAACTAAGGATACCTAAATCTCCTTTCCATATTGAGTTTCACCTACAATTTATCTCACAAATTACCACTTAATCCAAGGGGTATATTAAGATATGACAAGTCAACCCAAGGTATGTGTCCCTAACCCTTCACTATTTCATGATCTACTTGGTTGGATATATTATATTGGTATGTTGTATTCTTTTATGCTTAGTGACTTAACTATTTTGGACATTAGGGAAATAAACCTAATGTAGGATTAATTTAAAAGGTGCCACAAAGGGAATCTATAAGATATTATTCTAAATAATAAATTGGAAACCCTAAATGTTCCTAAAGTGTGAATAAATTAAACAAGAAACAATAGAAAGAATCAAATAGCAAGGAAAGATAAAGGAGATATATTTAACACACCTAGGTAGAATCTTGGTATTTTGATATAAAAATTTAGTCTAGAATTGTTGATGTATGTATGTGTCAAATTTTGATCTTTAATTTTCAAAAGATGAAATCAAAATTTCAGTAGGAACCATTTATTTTTCCCTAGTAAATTTTACTAGTTCACATCTATAATTATTGAACCTATATTAAGCCTCTAAATCTATACTCTAGTGATTTTTATCTTTTAGATTTTTCTATGTAGGTGAATGATCACATATATCATACATCATTATGTGATCACAATGTAGAATGGATGGTTAGATTTTCTTGATTTGTTTTCTTTTCAATCCTTGACCTAAACCCTAGAAATAATAGTCAAACAAGTGTGTTCAAAGTTAGATAACTTAGGATACCCCTTAAAATAATTTTAGCTACATGTCTTATATGTTTGTAATTGGATTCAATGTATTTTTATGTGCATGTGACTGGAATTTTACATGATATTTTTGTCTCCTCTCCCTATGATATATAATGTAAACTACATGAAAATGAGATAAACCCCCTTTTAGTACAATTAGATGATGTCATAGTGGTTTAAAGCAGGATGAAGTATCAAGGAGATAGATCCATCACATGTGTAGAAATATATATGATCAATGAAGTCTCTATATTGAATTATGGATAAGGGATTCACTTAACACTTAACACTTCATAAATGACTAAGGATGAACTTATATATACATGGTTCTCTAGGATATGACGCACGTTATGGAAAACCATGGGAAATATCTATGAGTGAAATCAAAGGTGTGGGAAATCAAACCAAGGAAATGGTTTCTAAAAAAACATAGAGGTTAGATTTGGTGGTCTGCCAAATTCATGCAATGAAAAATTGATATTTCAAATATAATTATCAAATTTATCCTTAGAGAAATAGGACTAGAATGAGGGAAAGTAAGTTATAAGATAGATAAATATAGCTCAAATTCTAAAATGAATGAAATCTAAACACATATAAAAGGATTAAAGGTTGAATAAAATCTAGTGTGGGTTAGTACATGTAAAAAATAGCCAAATATACACAAGTGGACCAATTGTGATCAAACAAGGAAATGACACAATAGAAAGGGGTCTTGTACCAGATTTATGTGTCTGCATAATGCCCCTACATTGATTTGAAAATTTGATGTGAATTCATTAATGTTTCAAATTAAAATAAAATAAAATTTAAGTATGCATCTTAACGTACCTATGGAAGGATGGATGAATCAAATAATTCTTGAAAAAGATTCCACCTGTATGCATTGTCATTTATTGAAAAGTCTATGCAATGTCATCTCTTGGAAAAGTCTAACATACCTATCAACAATGGATAATTCCAAATAACTATTCAATGTCATATAACGTTGTAGCAAATATAAAAATTAAACTAAAAAAGTAAATAAAAATAAATACTATAGTAACAAATATACATGATTGTATGAAAACCATGTTTTGGTAACAAAAAAACATATTTTAATGCTCATTTAAATTATAAATTTGATATTAGGTTCCAACAAATCATTTCCATTTCTTGATTAAAGAAAAAAAATTGGATCATTTTTTACGCTCTCATTTCACTCCATTCTACTCAATTTGCTCAATCTTTTACTCATTATTATTCAACATATTTGAAAATACTTAGTTATATACCCCCATCATTTCCTTCTCATAAATGGGCTTCAACATATTCTTACCTCTAAATTGGAAACACTCAAATGTAATGGGATATACATATTGCATGAGTAATTTACCCTACCATACCTTGAGGCATCATATTTGACAATCAAGGTTTTGTAAAAATTTTGGGTAGATAGAACCAGAGTGGTGCACATGACCTTCTTCAACTTCTTAAATAATGTATTTATTGCCTCATTCCAATGTAAATAATTTGTATTCAATAAAAAATTAGTGGTGTTGCTATACTACCATAATTATTTACAAATCTATAATGGTAACTTATAATCCCTAAGACTCTATATAAGTTTTTGAGGATTATATGTACTTTCCATTATACCATGGCATTGATCTTATGAGGGTACATTTTTAAGCCTTCATAGTAGATAATATACCCAATTATCCCCCTCCTTGACTCCAAAAGTGTACTTGGAAGTATTGGCATTAATATGATGTTGTTAAAGAGTTTCTAAAACCTTATTTGCATGATATAGGTGTTTTTCCATGTTTTGTTTTAGATTAAGATATCATCAAATAAAACCAAGACAAACTTCCATAAAAATAGGCTAAAGATAAAATTAATCAAACATTGAAATGTATATAGTGCATTTATGAGGCTAAAAGGCATCACCATAATTCATAATAACCCTCATGTGTCTTAAATGTGTTTAACCCTAAAATCTAGATTAAAGGATCTAGGGTTAAATGGGTAGAGATATCCCAAGGGACAAGGGTGATAAACTATCTCTATAGTAGGCCAATTAATTTTTAAACTAAAATAAATAATATTCTAAAATTAAAAACTGTGACATGCTAAAAATAGTAAGTATAACCATATTGATATTGAAATAAATTAGAAAATAAGAGAACTTATTTAGTTTACTATGTATATATGAATATAATATATAATAGGTTATAAATAAACTATATTTAGATTTTGGATCAGTCATCTGATTCTAAAAATTATACATTTGTTTCTTCAGACACTTATGTCGACTTCAGACGATTATGTCAGTGATTTTATCAAACCTAGATGCAGGTTCCCTATATGGAATATCAGTTGGATGTGGATGTAAACACCTAGGATATTTTGGGTGTTGGAAACAATATTACTAATAAGAGGGGTGAATAAATATTCAAAACTTTTCATTCAATTCCACTTTATCATATATGAATCATTCTAACAAGCATGTTCATCCTAGCAGTCATAATCACTAAATCATAAAATCATCAAACACATAAACATAATATATAAATGGGACACCCTCAATGGGAATAAAACTTACTAATTAATAAAATGGATTATATTACTATAATATAAACATCAATCTTTAGTGAAGCACCCACTTTACATGGAGCACCAACCCCAACTAGCTCAACACTAACTTAGATAGACTTTATCAAGTACCCATTTGCAAGGAGGTACCAACCCCCTATATGAATCAGCCACTTTATACACTTAATCACCTTTAAAAACCCTTATTTTTTATACAACAAATTAATATCTTCTCCTTTAGCTCTTCACTCACTTATGTCTCTCTCAAACTGGCCTTCAACCTTCTTCACTAAACTAGCCCTATTCATGGTTTGATTAGGTATTTTGACCTTGATCCTCATATGAAAAAATTATGTTAGATATTCATAACATCTTTGATGTTCTACATGACCTCCTTATACTCACCAATGATCTATATCATTCTCTTATCCTCTTCTACTCTCACTCACTACTCTCACTCTCTAAACATACATAAATAGGCCTAAATTGCCTTGCTTGTATACAAGTCACTTGATCATATCCATCTTATTTAGAAACAAAATTATCTATTATGTCATCTATAAAATAGGTCTTATCATATTAAAATAACATGTCTTAATCATGAATCAATCAATACATCATGTCAGCCATAGCTCAATTAGCCCTTATTCCTCTTTTAGGCTTAATGGAGACCTAATAGGTCTTCTTAACAACATGTTACCCTTTGATATTTATTGAAGCATATATAAACAACCTCACATGGTAGGAACACATCATATTACACTCTGATATACCTTATCTAATTTCACTTTGGGTCCATAACACCTTCTAGGTCCAATCACCACTTGAACCCCTTACATGTGCATATACAAAAACTCTCTCAAAAAATTGAGGCATAAATCATCTTTTAAAAACATCCATGGAAAAAATTCACACATTTATAAACCTTAAATTAATCAAAAACTCCATCTTATGCTTCAACTTAGGGTATATAGGCTCAACCTCTTCTCTGCAAGATGGTCACTCAAAAATTGTCAACTAACTTCAAAACATAGTCAAGAAAACATGAACGTATGACACTTGATTAAACATATTAAAGGGATTTAAATGAATTAAAAAGATCTTATATAATCCTTATATAAATCTTAACTCAAAAAATTATAATCTCTTATAGAAACTATTAGTATTATAGATTAATTTGTTGATCTCCTCTCTCACAGACTCTACTTAGTCAGACAAGCCATTTTGGCTTCAATGTTCCAACCTTTTACATTAACTTACAAGATTATTTAAAGCATGAATAGAATATTAAATTCCCAAAAAATATCATCATGCATTTTAATGCATCACTCTTACATGAAAACATATCAGTAATCATCTTCCCACTTCTACCTAATTTTCTTACTGTTTGCACTATAAGGTCTGTTAATGACTAGCTAGCTTAGGTCACCAACTTTGCACACCTGAGATATATAGTATATTCATAAACCTTAATGGAAAATAGATACAATTTTCATACTTTTATCTTCATCCACTGATCAACTTTTACTTGGTCAACTCTATCTACTATAACAAATCTTCAAAAGATAAGCACTTTCCTATAGGGTCTGCTTACTCACCTAAGAAACCAATCACACCTAGAGATTCTTGGGAGAGTTTAATACAACCTCAAATCACTTTTTTCCCCATACCAAAATATTTTTATCTCTATATAATAGTATCTTCAACATCAGGTCATTGTTAGAGTTATATGAGGGTTTAGACCATATTCTAGTCTTAACGATCATTCATAAAACTCATCACCTCTTTCTAAAAACCAATACTTTAAAATTCAAGCTATATACCTTCATTATCTACCATGAGTATCTTATATTCTCATGTAGATTCTACATGTGCCAACAAGCACTTGAAAAACCTTCTTAGGTAGACAATTCTTCATTATGTGCACTCGAAAGACCTTGAAACACTTTCTCAAGCCTTAACCTTCAAACTCTAACCTAAAACTTCATGCACATACTTAATACAACTTGAATCACCTCAATCACTATTTACGTACTTAGCCATGTCATGGAAAATAATTTTGATACCCCATATAACCACCATCTCTCTTCTTGCTTTCTAGGCCTTAACCTACAAGTCTCATTAGGCCTTGAATCTAACCTTCTAGTCACTTTGTAGGCCTCACCTTGAAACTCTCCTATGTTCCAATGCATCTTATGTATGCTCAAGAAACCTCATACACTCATTCTTATTTAGATATTCAATAAAGAATCTTTAGAGCTTCTTACATATAATTAGAGCTTGATTAAGGATCTTTGTAGCATCTTTAGAGATGGATACACATATGTTTAGAGCTGACCTTTTAATCAATTTCAAGACACTCAAAACCTTATGTACAAACTCAAATGACCTCTCTCATGCTAAAACACTCCAAGCATCTTCAAATATTTCACATCTTCATAGCTTATTTGAATCATCTTTAGAGCTACTTACATAGATCTTTAGATCATACAACTTCTTCTTTAGAGCTTACTCAGTTCATCATGTTACCTGCACATACCATCTCATAGGGTCTAGACAAAGCATTACAAGATGTTTGACACTTTAAATACTGACTTGTACTTACTCATGTTGATTTTCAGTGATATCACTCAAGATAACATCAAAACATTTTTCAAATAGAACTCTCATGTCACTTCTCTTCATACAATAATAACACTCACTATGCTTGGCAATAGAACTCATCATATAATACCTCAAAGCTTACTTTACCATGCATCTTCATAAGAACCTTTAACATCAATTAAATTAGATTGACATCAATGATAACACATATTCTAACAACTCAGTAATCAATGACAATGTTTAATAATCTCCCCCTTTGTCATTGATGGCAAATACACTCAAAAAAATGTAAACCACTCTTGATGGAAATCATCTCTTAGACCTGGTTCTTTCTTTTTCTCACTCTTTTTTATCTTTCTCCTTTACTTGGTTCTTGCTTTTTCTCACTCTTTCTGATCTTTCTCTATTTGTCTTTTCTAATATTTCTCCCCCTTTAACATTAATGACAAAGGTATTCCACAACTCTCATCTCTTTTAGAATGAACTCAAATTACAAGACACAGATAAGGCTCAATCAACACCCTGAATAGATCCCCCTCAAACCAAGCACCCACCATGATTTTTTTAATAGTAGATATTAAGGGTCATTTATAACTACTAAAATCACACTTTTTCCCTTTGATTTGATACTATCTCTTAAAGACACTAGATGACAAACAATGTTCAAAAACTATGGTAACCAATTTTGAGAACCATTCTCAAAAAATTCTCTCAATCAAATTAGTCTCCCAGTTAATCCATCAGAATCTCAACAAACAAAGTCTATGAAGCATCTCAAACAATATTTATTTAACTCCATGTATATCAAAAAGAAAACACTTTCTTGATAAAGAATTTAGAGCGACCAATCTCCCCCTTAGACCAAGAATATCTTCTTTCAAATAATTAAAAGCTTAGATCACTTGCATTCAAATATAAAATTCTTGACTACACACAAGGCTATTCCATACTTTATATCAACTGCAGAATTAGGGACTCCTTTTTCTTCATAGATTAAGCTCAACTACTCAAATAAATATGTATCAAAAAATTTATATCTTATTTACCAATTATTTACACTTTTAACCTTAGATCTACCAACACATAAATGGATAATATTCATCTTTATCTCCTTACTTGCAACATAGACAACCTATAATTTTCTCAAAAAAAAATCATCTTCTTTGACTACAACCTCATGCTTCTATTGATATAAGAATGTCTCCATGAAGTTTAATAGAACCATACCTTTTCATAAGGAACTAAAATAACATGAACTCAGGAGATTCATAGATCTCCATCTTTTCACAAGATTAAATATTCTTCAACATCCTTCTAGACTTGATTTGCACTTTAGGCTTGATCTCATCATCTACTATTTGATCATCAATATGGACTAATAATAGACATTCCTTACTTGATTTTACATATGAGGCATTCTCTATCTTAGCAAGCAATCCACTTGAGTTTTAGACTAATCATGAATTATCTTTACTACTTTTGGTTTCCATACATTCATTTTCCTTCTTTCTTGCACTCTAGGAGCTTCAAACTTCCTGTTTTGACTTGATGACTTTCTAACTTTGTTAGGATATAGTATTTCAAGTGTCTTGCATTATGATATTTATAACATACCACATTATACATACTATTTTACTAATGTGAATTTTGACTCCTTCCATAGTTCCATGAGTACTCATTCTTAGAGGGTCTTCTACATTCTCTTACTTTGTGACCAAACTGACTACATACAAAACAATAACCATGAAATAACTAACATACCTTATAGCATTGAGATATCTGATAGGTCTTTTCATGATGACTTTCTTGTCTTAAATAGTTTTCTCCTTGAATTGATGTGCTTTCTATTGGTATTCTTTGAAAGCAAGATCTAACTTGTCACTTGTAGACTTTTGACTACTCAGGATATCTTTTAGATCCTTAGTGCTCTTTTCAAACTTCACAAAGCTCTTCATCTTTATATATGCTTGATCTAACTCAGATTCAAGGTATTCTACTTTAGTTTCATATGTGATGTATTCTGTCTATTTAGCCTTTAGGCTTGCTGACATAATATCCATTTGGGTTTCTACTTGTTGTATGATCTCTTCATGCTCCTTGAAAGTGTTGCTCAACCTTTCCTCAAATAAATTGATATATTCCTCATAGTCCTAAACTAATGACTTCAGTTTCTTGTTCTTCTTCTTCACAAGCTTTAACTCTTCTAGGGAACTTACCATATTAGCTTCAATATCCACTTCAGATTCTCCTTCTTTATTTTCAGAGTATAATTCTTCATTTGATTCTACATCAACCATAAAGCCTTTCCCATTTGAAAAACCCTCATTATTTGATTATATTCCTATGAATAGAGTTTCACTATTATAATGTATAGATTCATTGCTACCATCATCACTATCATATGTGTCTTAATCACTTACATCTAATGAGATTTCTTCTTTGGTATAGAAACTCTTCTTATTTTTGAATGATCCTTTCCTTCATTCTTATTGAACTCTCTCTTGTTCTTGTCAAACTTATAGGCCTTTCTATCATCTTCATGATGTTCATCATGTCCTTAATTATGCTTAGATTTATCCTTGTTAGGATACTTAAATAAAAAGTGACAAATCTTACCATAGTTAAAACATTTTAAGGGTAACTTACCCTTGTACTTACCTAAGCCAAACCTCGACTTCCTAGTAAACATAGTTATGAGTTCATCATCATCAATATCTAGACATACCTAATCCTTGAACCTCTTGGCCTTTGATTTATTTTTGAATTTTAAATTTTATTCATTCTTAGGAGGTATTCTTTCATTAGTTATCATCTCATAGGTAGTCAAGATGTCATGATTTCCATCCATCTTTACCTTGTCCAAATCTTGCATCTCTTCTACTATAAACACCTTAGAGTCAAACTTTGGAGTTAATGGTCTCAACATATTTTAAACAATATTAAACTCTTTAACTTCTTATTCCAATCCTATAATTATATTGACAACCTCATCAAGACTCAATAGGTAAGATGTAATAGTTTCATCTTCATTCATTTTTGAGATTTTAAACTATCTTCTATGGGTCTAAAACTTGGCCAACTTTACCTTGGTGTCTCCTTCATATATGGTATTCAATTTATCCCATATATATTTGTCTGATATACAATGCATTACCTTTACAAGCTATGTTTTTGATAGGCCACATAGAATGGCATTCATTACCTTGGAGTTATTTTTACTGGCCTTCTTACCTACTGCATCTATTGGTGGAATTAGAGGTGAAATATAACCATTCACAACTAAATACCAATTATCATGTCCTTGTGACATCAGATTTATCTTCATTATGACATTATAAAAGTCATAGTTAGATCCATTGAACAATAGAGCCTTACTGGTAGAGAAGCCACCCTAAGCTTGTTGACTAGTCATCCTTCTTATAATATCTTTAAGGATTTTAGACATACTTAAAAGGACCATGCCCTAATACCAATTATTGGATACAATATAAATAAGAAGGGGGGGTGAATTAGTCTTCAAAACTTTTCATTCAATTCCACTTAATCATATATGAATAATTCTAACACGCATGGTCATCTTAGCAAGCATAATCACCAAATAATAAAAGTATGAAACACATGAACATAATATATACATGGTAACCCATCAAGGGGAATAAAACCCACTAATGAAGTAGATGGACTATATTCATATAATAAAAACATAAATATTTAGTGAAGCACCCACTTTACATGGAGTACCAACCCTAACTTTTTAACACCAACTCAACCAAACTTTATCATGCACCCACTTATAAGGAGGCACCAACCCCTTAGATGACTCAGCACCAACTCAACCACCTGATACACTTTATCACCTTTATAAACTCTTATTTTTTATACAATAGATGATGATCTTATCCTTCATCTCTTCACGATAAACTAGCCTTCAACATTCTTCTCTCAACTAGCCCTCTTCATGGTTTGATTAGGTCTTCTAACCTTGATCTTCATATGCAAAACTTTTCTTAGATATTCATGACATATATAATGGTCCTCATGACCTCCTTATACTCACCAATGATCTATATCATTCACTTATCCTCTTCTACTCTCACTCTCTAAACATATCTAAATAGGCCTAACCTACCTTGCTGTTATACAAGTCACTTGATCATATCCATCTTAGTTAGCTAAAAAATTATCTCTTATTTCATCCATCAAATAGGTCTTATAATGTTAAAATATCATTCCTTAATGATGAATTAGTCAATACATTATATCGACCATAGCTCAATTAGCCCTTACTCCTCTTTTAGGCTTAATGGATACCTAATAGATCTTCTTAACAACACGTTACCCATAAACCTCACATGGAAATAACACATCATATGGAACTCCAATATACCTTATCCAATTTCACCTTTATTTCCACAACACCTTCTAGGTCCAATCACCTTTTTAACCCCTTCTCAAATTAATATTTATAAAAAGGCTTGTGCATATACAAAAAAATTATCTTGAATAACGAAGGCATAAACTTATATTTTCTAAACAACCATGGTGAAAATTTTCATATTCATAAACCTCATGACCTTAGGGACATCAAAAAATTCATATGATGCTTTAAATTAGGGTATATAGGCTCAAACTCTTCTCTACAAGATGCTCACTCAAAAATTGTCAACTAACTTCAAAACATAGTCAAGAAAACATGAACTTATGACACTTGATTGAACATATTCAAGGTCTTTAAATTCATTAATAATATCTTATATCATCCTCAAAGAAACCTCAACTCAATAGATCATAATCTCTTATGGAAACTATTGGTCTTATAGACCAATCTATTGATCTTCACTCTCACAGACTTTACTCAGTTAAACAAGCCATTTTGGCTTCAATATTCCAACCTTTTAAACTAAATTCCAAGATTATTAAAAGCACAGATAGAATATTTAAGTCCAAAATAACATCATCATATATTTCAATGCATCACTCTTATATGAAAACACATCAGAAATCATCTTACCAGTTCTGCCTGATTTTCTTATTGTCTGCACTATAAGGTCTATTAACAACTAGCCAACTTGGATCACTAAAATTTCATACTGTAAATATATAAACTATATAAAACCATTCATGGAAAATAGATACAAGTCTCATACTTTTATCCTCATCTAATAATTAAGTTTAACTTGGTCAACTCTGTCTACTATAGCAAATCTCTGAAAGATAAGCACTTTCCTGTAGGGTCTACTTACTCACTAGAGAAACCAATCACACTTGGAGATGATTGGGAGAGTTGAATACAACATCTAATAAATTTTATTCCCATACCAAATCATTTTTAGTTCTTTATAATAATATATTTAATGTCAGTTCACTATTAAGGTTCTATGAGGGTTTAAACCATATTCCAGTCTTAACAATCATTCATAAAACTTAGCTCCTATTTTTAGAAACCAATTCTTGGAAATTTGAGCTTTAATATTCCATAATATACCATGAATATCTTATATTATCATTCAAATGTCACACATACCAACAAGTACTTTAAAAACCTTCTTGGATAAACAACTCTTCATTTTGTGCACTCAAAAAAGCTTGAAACATTTTTTCCAACCTTAACCTTCAAAATCTGACATGAAATTTCATGCACATACTTAATAAAACTTTAATAATCTCTATCAATGTTTACCTACTTTCCCATGTCATGTAAAATGATCCTGATACCCCATATGGGCACCATCTCTCTTCTTTCTTTCTAGGCCTTGCCCTGTAAGTCTCATTAGGTCTTAAATCTAACCTTCTAACCACCCTATAGGCTTCAATTTAAAAATATCTTATGTTCCAATGCCTCTTATGTATGATCAAACAACCTCATACATTCATTCTTCTTCAGAGCTTCAACAAAGCATCTTTAGAGCTTTTATAAATCTTTAGATCTCAACTAAGGATATTTAAAGATGCATATATATATCTTCAGGGCTGACCTTCTAATCAATTTTAAGACCTTCAACACTTCACGTACAAACTCAAATGACCTCACTCATGATCAAAAACTATCAATCATTCTTTAGAGCATTCAAATTTTCATAACATATTTATATCATCTTCAAAGATGCTTACATAGAACTTTAGAGCATACAACTTCTTCTTCAAAGCTTACTCATTTCATCATGCTACCTATATATACCATCTCATAGGGTCTAGATAAAGCATTGAAATATGCTTGAAAATTAACATACTGACCTATACTTATGTTTATTCTCAATTATATCACTCAAGTTAACATTATAACATTCTTCAAATAGTAATCTCACATCACTGCTCTTCATCCAATAATAACACTCACTGTGCTTGACAATATAACTCATCATACACATACCTCAAATATTACTTGACCATGCATCTTCATAATAACTTTTAATATCAATGACATTAGATTGACATTAATGACATTAGATTCACATCAATGATAAAACTTATTCCAATAACTCAACATTCAATGACAATGCTCAACAATCTCCTTCTCAGTCAATGACAATGTTCAACATTGGGTTCTATGTCGCCTTTACTTTGGTGTGCTCAAATATAGATCATGGATTGTCACTCCTTGTCAAATAAAAAAACTCTAGTTTTTCATCTTCATAATTATTATGGGAAAAATAGATTAGTGGGCTCATAGTGTTGAACTACCCTAAGGACCCTATGTCAATGGGCACTGTCAACATAGTTAATAATCTTAAGAGGGCTTCAGACATATGTAGTTCTCCCCTATGTTTTTTATTTTATGTGCATAAATATTTAATGTGTAATAAGTACATAAAGTGACCTAACTTATAACTTGGAAAATGTGTCTCATAGGATTTTTCTTTAGTAATTTAGACTTGTATATGTATTGTCTGTATGATTGGTATGGAAATAGGGGAAAATAGGGAAGCTTTAATCACTTAAATATTTGATTGAATGTTTTTGGTAAGTTACCTTGTGAGAGGTAATAAATTACTAGGTGAGGAATGAATGAGGATTGATCATGCATATATACCAATACTTTTGGTAAATGTCTCACATTAAATAACTTAAGATAACCATAGGAATACATTTCATTTGTAAATTTGATGACTTTAGGACATTGGACACTTACATCAAAATATGACACATTGATGTAGGTGTTTGACAAGGATGCAAGTGTTTGGGAAGCTATAAAATAAGAACATGCCCATAACTTGTAAATATATAAATGTTGAGATATTTTTTTCCCTTGGACTCATAAAGGATCAACTCTTGCTTAAAACACTTAGACAGTGCCTTTGTCATTTCATGAATCATATGATTTTTATGATAGTCTAGAAGGGGGTTCTATATACATGATATTTTCAAACTTTATAAATTAATAATTATTTCCATCTTGTAGAAACTCATTGAGTCTAAATCTCTCTTAGTGCACGCCTTCAGGATTGCACCAAAAAGGGGTGGGCATACCATTAGTGTTTTACATGATTGTTCTTCCTTATTACCACTTGTTATCTACACACCCATCTCATAAAACCATTCCCCTAAGCTTTGAATCATATTTTACACCATCCTCTAGTCATTTACCACCTTCATTAGCCCTTCCCTAACCTAAAACCCTTTTTGACAATTTATGTTACACTATCAACCCCTTCAACCTTGTATTATACTTGATAAAACTTATTAGGGTCTAGGTCAGTCCCTAGCCAACCTAGTCTATGACCTAATTTGTTTTTGTCAATAATGATACTAGGTTGAATGGGTCAACTTTGACAGCCTAAAATGTCAAAAAGGAATAGGGTTAAATCAACCTATATACACACATCTATTTCATCATATCTATAAGAAGAAAACAAGAAGAGATATATATTGCACATTTGATTATCCACCAGTCTACTTAAGGAGAAAGCTTAGGGTTTCATAGTTTCTTTGGAGATATAGATCTTGTCTTGTGGAGAAGTCTTTTGGATGGATTAATAGGTTATGTAGCCTAGATTTGGTTTATCCTTTTTATCCTTACACACCACAACAACCTCTTACAAAGCACCTTGGAAAATGGAGAGATTGAGGCTCGATGGGTTCATCTTCAAAGGTAAGTATTCTTAACTTTGTTCCTCCTTTGTAAGAGTAGATAGATATGAATTTTTAATTCTCTCCCATGCATTAGGATTTTGTATATATTGACATGAATATATGTCTTCTATGCATGTTCACTTTTCATTTTTATTACCCCCACTTTATGCCACAAGATTTGGTGAGCACTAGATTAGACTTTACTTATTATTATTTTAGTGAATATGAAAACATAAGACCTAGTTAGGTTTATTGCATAGTTATGCTTGATTAGAGGCTTTGGAACCCTCCCTAGTTAATTGATTATGGTAAGAGATCCCTTGGCTAATTCTAGTGTATCCATCTTGGTCATGACCCTAAATATCTAATGTATCCACAATCGAAAGTTTAAGTAGGATTTATCTTCTTTGAGATAGGCTTGATTTATAGATTTGATACATTTCCCATTACATACATTTTGGTGAAACTGATGTGAATCTAACCCTATAGGTTTTATTTCACACTATCATTTTTACCATATTATTATATATTTATAATATTATATCAAACTAACTAGTCTAGTTTTAACTTTCTTAACACAGGTTTAATACATAGTCATATCGAAATGAATATGTTGTCTATGTAAGTCTTCATCAAATACAGGTTATTAGATCGAACAGGTTGACATAGTACTCCTTTTCAATTCCATATAAGAATATAAGATAAAATAGGTTGAATTTGTCATCTTATTCTCTCTACCAACATACTGGTCAATAAATACTATCAAATAGGTCAACTTTGTTATCTTATTCTTCTTCAGTACATAGGGTTTTGTAGAACTAGGTCAAACTAGTCAACTTAGTTTTCAAGATTTGAAAGAAGCAATTAAATAACTTTAGCATAAAATTTTCAATCTTAACCATCTTTAAGCCCACCAAGGTTCCTCTTTTTCCCCTCTCTATCATTTGAGTACTTCCTTTAGTTTTATTTTGCACAAGTTAGCAATCTTTAAACCTACAACCCTACAACCAATTAGGTCAATCTAGTCAACTTAGTTCTATAGTTTTTCTTATATTTAAGAGACATATTTGATTCATTTGACTCTATTCTTATAGACCTTTCTTTAGTAGAACAGTAGTGACCTAGCTGAATCTATTTTGTAATATTTGCATATAGTGTTTATTGAACCAACTTTGTACTATTCTTCATCAAGGAATTAATAACTATTTTCTAGTAATTAATTCACACTTCCTTTTCAAATGTTTGTATGCTTAGAGTAATTCACATAGTCTAAATAGGTGGTTTTTCAAATTACCTTTGAGTCACATTATTTTAATTTTTTCACACACTAACAAATCACACAACATTCAAAATGTATTTAAACACTTGTCTTCCTAAGGCCTACCTACTTAGATTTCATCACCAAGGGGGAAGCCAACTTGGTTTTTTGACTAAGTATAAATACATGGTTAATGGTATATATTGGAAAAGTACCTGATACCCTTATCACTGTGGGATTGTAAAGTGAGGGGGTAGGCCCCAATACCAAGCTAGTATCATTACCAACATAGATCCCTTTTATCCCAAACATCCTAAACCCATCCGTAGAATATTTTTCTAGTTTCCTATTTTATGCAACTCTCCTATCACACTTAAATCAATACTTTATAATAATCTAATAACACTCAGGATGACCACTTAGTTAACATTTACTTTTTAGTCAATTATTTGTTCTATGATCATTGAGTGTTGTATTGAAAAAACTTGTATTAACCAATGTTGGTGTAAGGTTTTATGTTGTGTGCCCCAATCGGATCACTCATATTTAGTCAATTGTTTATGGGTTTTCTTTCATTATTAATTCACTTATATTATAATTTTTTTCCTTATTTCTACACACTATCATTCTAATCATCACAATCTCTTATAGACCATATTTCCCTCTTATCAATAGTATATAGTTGACCTTTACGATTGTGTATCCTTATCAACCTACTTTATCTCCTAGTTTGTAATATAAATTTGACCTCTATGACTATGTATCCTTATTTTCCAATTAGATTATAGAACATAGTCAACTTTTATGACTTTGTATCCTTATTAGCTTATGTATCCCCTATCTATAATATAGAGTTGACCTATATGATTCTATACTTTTCTCTACCTACTAGATTACATAACATAGTCAACTTATTTGAATTTGTATCTTATTTGCCCTTTTATCTTTGTATCATCTTAGTCTTCCCTAATCTCTCTCTCTCATCATGAACTTCCTATTTAAGGATAATACTAAGCTGAACTCAACAAATACGATGAGACTTACTAACCCTAATAGGTTTTCCCATAAATAGCTTGTGTTTCCTACTCTAGATGAAATTAATGTGCATGTAGCCACTCACACTACAAACTATGGGACCCTTCTTAATACATATTCAGTTCACAACCCTCTTTTTTCCTTAGAAGATTAGCTTGATTTAGAGCATACTCAAAATGCTTTTCTTCATTAATTAATTTCTTTAGCATCGAGGAAACAATCTTTCTACTATTTATCACTTTATGATAAGTGGTCAAACCGAGGAGCCCCAGTCACCTTCCCGCACATTTTCACACATATTTGGGGGTAATAGCTTCTTTGCCTCTGAACCTCTTCCTTCTCTTTTGGCCCCTTCTTATACTATGACCTCTTCTTATTTGATTTCCTCCTCCTCCATGCCAATTATCTCTAATAACATGGTAGTTTCTACATCTAGTAGGCCTTTTCTAAGGCCTATTATTCTTGATTATTCCATTAGGGCATCATTTTCTACTCATGGTAATCATGCCTCTAGTGCTTCTTCTTCTCATCCTTTTCTTACTGCATCTTTTGCCACCCAATAAAATCATGATAATAATGACTCAGTTACTAACAATTCCTCTCAAGCTACTAATAACATGCATGTTACCACTCATAGTGGTACCCAAGCCACTAATATTAATGCCAATGCTTCACAAACTACAAATAAAACCACTCAAACCCATCAATTTTTTTAATAAAATCTTAACCAAATGATACAAATGATAAATCATCTTATCCATATCCAAAATTACCCTCAATATGTTCCATGGGGAACCAAGATGCCCCCCACCTCTCCTTTAGGATTCCCATGGTAATCTTATCCCTCAACCTCCTCTTATTAAAAATATAATCAAACACATTCAAAATTAACCTAATATTCCTCAAATTTTTAACATAGATATAGGAGGTATCACCCCTACCATTAGTTATAATGGGTTAACTGATCCTACCTTTCACTTAAAAACATTTGAAAATCTATATAAAGATTGGTTCAAGTTAAACACTTTTGCCACTGCAAAGATATTATCAAAAAATCTCTTTAGATATTTATTAGATTTTTATAACTAACTCAAATCTCATTCCATCACTAATTTTTAAGATTTATTTAATGTTCTGGTACAAGAGTTTCAAACTAGAAACCCCCCTGAAAATACATTGGCTCATTTTATTAATTACAAGCAACTTGAGATGGAAACCACACAATATTTCATCAAATGGTGGAAGACCTTATCTAACAAGTGTAAACACAATTTGGAAAATGATAATTTTTTTCATCTATTCATCAATGCTCTCTATCTTAAGTTTTAATATTGGGTCTTTACTCTCTCTCTCTCCACGAACTTTGGAAGAAGCCATTGTCCTAGACAAGTGCCAAGATTTCCTCATGCATCAATTTGAGCCATCCCAACCTTTTATGGGCACTCACATGCTCATCAAAAATTAAAAATTTCATGCTACTATAACTAATTCTTATGATACCATTCATAATATTCAAGGTATTGTTCCCAACTAGGATCTAGAACAAGCTTCCCCTCCCAATCACATCTCTGATCCTCACTTTTCTTCAACAAGTAACATCAATGTTCATAAACCTTTATCCTTAGTGGAATTAAAAAAGAGTCTCCCAAGGCCTATTCTATAAGAACTTGATCCCACTCATCCCATGAAATCATGATATGATCCAAATAAATTTTATTTATTTCATGTTAGTTGGGGTCATTCTCATGAAACTTGTAGGCAATTATGTAGCTTAGTTGTGTATTTCCTCCTTGGTTCCAATTTTGACCATGATTATATAATTTGTAAACATCAACAAGTTTATGGCCTTGCCTTAAAATCCCATGAAACATAAACTAAATCTCAAGCTTTGAACTAGGCTAAAGCTCTTTTGTCCATCTATAAAGACCCTCTTCCAAATCACTAAGATAATAATGATAAGCTTACTCCTACCAATATTGTTGACAATCTTATGGACCCAATTCCTAAAGATAATGTGTTCAACATGACTAATATGTGAAGGGCATTTTCCTTCATTGATTCTCATCCCACCCACACTCATGAATCATCTCACATTTTTTGTGTTATCCAATATCCTTCCCCAACCAACTTAACAGAGTTGGGGCAAGAACACCTTATTTTATTTTATGAACTAATTCCAACACCTTAATTGGATAACACTTATCATACCATTTATACAAATCCTCCAACCTATTTACCCATCACCAATGATACTCAACCTTCTATTACCAATTATTTAAATTTATCTCAAACCAAACCTACGTCAACTAACCCATGCTCCCAAGGCAATAGACCAACTTATCTCCCACTTAAACTTCCCTCATCCTATCCACACAAATTTGCATGCACTTCTACCCCTCCTTCTGAGAAACTCCTCCAACACTATTTACAACTTTACAATAGTCTCCTTATGGGTTATGATGAATGGGATCTTATCATAAAACTTACTCATCTCCCATATCAAATCCCATTTCTTGAACTTATATGGACTTCTCTACATCATCATAATCATCTTATGCAACTCTTATTTGAAATGAACATCCCTTTCCCTCCCCTAGTAGAACACAAATCCACCTTATTTGGATTAGAAGATAAAATTTTACAATAGTGTAAAGAGATGTCTATACACATTGATGAAACAATGGACACTTCTCTCTCCCTCAAATTCCCCATTACTTCTATTATTCTTAATGAGATTCTTCTTTGTGTGGATGATCCTCTTCTCTTTATCAGTGTCTAAATTAGTGATATTCAAGTCAAACATGCTTTGAATGATGAGGGTTTAGGTACTTATGTTGCCTCTCTCAATTTTATTAAAACCCTTAGATATTCTAAATATAATCTTAAGTCTACATGCAACACATGTGAAGGCTATGTTAGAAAGCAAATGCCTCCCTTAGGTTATGTATGGCTCATATCACCATTCCACCTATCATTATTCAACTAAAGGTTATGATCTTCAATTTTACTTTATCCTATAACATCTTACTTGGTAGGCCATGTACTCACTGTATGAGGGCAGTTGCCTCTTTTGCATGCTAATATGTCAAGTTTCCTTAAAATGGTGCAATCTATTAGATTCAAGGTGATATTAACCCTTATAATTTTGAACAATTCTAAGACTGTGGTATTTTACAAATTCTTTCCCTTAAACTCTTTCCAAGTGTTCCATTCCATGAATCTCAATGGTTTGACTTCCATATCAACTCTATGTGAGGTTATCATGGTTACCCCAAACTCAATGAGAATATACCACCTAACCTCTTAGAATCAAATGACAATGAGCCTAATGATATCAATCTCAAGATAACAATCTATGATCTCTCTCTCTTCATCTTATTTCTTAGCTTCCACCTTCTCTAAATCCATGTTCTCATCAACCACCTAGTGATGATATACCCATAGTCTTAACTAAGACTCAACACTCCATTCATCACATCCGATGAAAAGGTCATCCCTATAATGTAGAGACCATCACTTTGATACCACAATGTAGAGATCACACTTCCTAGATCCTATCTTAAAACATAGATTTTTTTTTAAATTAATGTTTGCATGTGAATATAACTCAGGTATATTTTATCCTATTAGATATACTTTGTCAAACATACAAGCATCTAACCATATAGGTTAGGCATTCCTTTGCCAAATGGGAAATTATATAACCATATAGGTTAGGCATTCCTTTACCAAATGGGCAAGTGTCGAACCAAATAGGTTAGGCATATACACATGAGTAGGTTATGCTCTAGCTAGAGACTTGACTCATTAGGATCAATTGGATCCTAAGTCACTCACTATTCACCACTCGTCTCTACTAGATAAAAATTGAGGTTGCCATGATGGTAGAATGTATAAAACATATATCAAAAAGTCTTTTTCTACCTCAAAATTTGGCCTAAAGCCTCAAGAACTATGATGATCCAACTGGGATCCTTCTGAGTATATCATAGATTTCTTATATTTGCTTTAATTATCTAAACTAGGTTTTTATTATAATGGTCTTACCTTTTCATTTAATTTTAATCTTGTTTAGTGCACAACCCTAAAACCCCATCCTATTCACCTACGTACTAAAAACATTATTCACTTCCTAGACTACCTAAAAACCTACTTCCAAATAGGATCAAGGTGTAGTATACATATACTTTTATTTTCTATTCTAAATTTCATGTGAACTATGAATCTAGGTATGCAGCCCTTGCTAGGGCCCAATTCTCTATATAATTTATCTGTGATTGCTACCCAAATAGGAGCATAAAAGTATCAGTTAAGGTGATTGATACTTGTTTAACTAAACTATCCCTAAATATTATCAATAAATAAAAATGATCATTTTCAAACTACATCCCCTTTCTAATTTTTATTTACATTAACAATGTTTTTGATCCATGGTTTAGACAACCTAATTTGTACAATTATTATTGCCAAGGTTTCATTTTCTGAGAGCCATATGGTTGGTGATTTCTTGATAATAATCAATTTAATAATGTCAATATTTTTTCTTGCTTCTTTTTGGTGATACCAAGTTTTTAATAGGAAATGTACCTTCTCCATTCTGTTTCATAAGTTCACAAGTCAAAATTGTCTAAGGTAGTCAAAGTCATTTTATTATCTTGATTAGTATTTATTGTCTAAGAGGGATTATCCAACCTCTTGGTCTTAAAGACATGACATGATCCTTATTTATCCCTGATCGTTTATAGGGATGATTCCTAGATATCCTTGTTGTAGCTATATTAGGCTATGGATGCAGCAGCTCAAGCACAACGGCATCCAACTAGGGTGGGTATCTCCAACTAAGAGTGTTAAATTCAACTCAAAGAAAGCTATTTTATGTTTAACTAAGAGTTTTATGATTATCTTCCCCCCATCCATGTGTCATTTACAATTATAAAAAGGTGCATTGATGCATAGGGTGGATTTACGTTAGGTTAGTTTTATTTTAATTTTATTATGGTTCCATGTAGGTTTTTTTTAATAGGTTAAAACAATTAATATTTATAATTTATTTATAATAATATATATTTTTAGGTTATATATTAAATATAATTAATTAATAATCTAATATTATTTATAATTTATAATTAATTAATAATCTTTAAAAAAATTATTTACAAAAATATGATTTATTTGCAAGTTCTAAAATTAAAATAATTTAAATAAAAGAAAAAGTTCCTCTTAAAAAAATAACTTTTTTGATGATTTATAATTTTATCAAACTGATAAATTTTTGTCTAGATTAATCCATTCATTATATTGAAATTTTCCCTTATTCACAATTGTAAATCATGAAAATGTTGCATATATACATTTCTATGAAAGGAAATAAATTTAATTAAATCATGCCTTTCTTTTATGATTTCCCGTTGATGACCAAATGGACCTTTAAAATCAACACAAAAGTTAAGTTATCTTGAAAATCAATTTATTCTGACTAAATGAGGTCCAAATCCACAAAAAAAATGAGCATGAGTCAATAGTGCAGGAAGAGAGGTCATGACATCCCTACCTACATAATTGATCTTCATATACCTAACTATGAAGATGGGTATACCTTAAATGACCCATTTTTAGGAGGTCTTGTTCAGGACTAAGATGTTGAAATCATTCATTATCATTTTTAATTACTTCAGTATTTTTGTATATCTTATCACATTCCATCCTATATAATTCCTAAGTTTATCACTTTTTCTCTTGTTTGTAGGGTATATATGGTTCACACACCTCCAATTTATAAATAACCTCATAGGATCATGCATATTGATCATGTTATGATTGTCCCTATCACTTTGCTAGATACTAGGATCCCTATAGCCAACTTCCCCCTTAGATGCTTGTGACTATCCTTCAACCTTCTTTGCATCCTACCCCTCCTTTAGTTGAGCCTAGCCTGGATCCTATTCCCACTCCCTCTCTAACTAAGTCTCTTCCTATAATTGATCCTATTCTACTTCAATCAAGCCTTGTCTAGTCTCTCCACTAGCGCCACCTCCTCTTGGTGATGGTTTGTTCCCTTTATCTTAACTTACTCTACCGAAAAAATAGGTTGATCATCCATATTGTAATATTCATAAAGTTATTGGCCATTAGAATAGATATTGTTCACTACACTAGCCTTCCCTAGCTTCTATTTCCACTCCCTCTATTAGTAAACCCACAAAGTCTAATAAAAAGCATATCTATTACTTCCATGACATAAATAATCATTCCTCCACACATTATCATAAGCTTCGATAATATATATACACCTTTCATCCCAATATTTCTCATCCCATAGATAAGGTTATACCTCCCCTGAAAGTTTCACCTAGATATATTCCCAAATATGGAGTGGTATATAATTTATGACACCAATGTGGTACCTATCACACTGATCATTGACACATCCTTCAACAACATTTCAAGGATCACTTCATAACCATTTTTGCACCTATTACCCTTCCTCCCACAACTCACCCTCGCAAGAAGGTTCCCCCATGGTTCCTCTACCTATGGTCCCTTATCCACCTATAGTTTCTCTACCCATGTATCCTCCTTCACCTATGGCCCCTTATCCACTAGTGACCCCTTCACCTATGACCCATTCTCCATAGGTGACCCCTTCATCTCTCATAGAGTCCACTCATATTCCTTCTCCTAAGAATCCCATGCATGATAGTCCTCATGAGCATGATCCTTTAAGCATGCCTATATTTTTCATCAAGGAGATTTAATGCAAAGTATTTTCTCAACTTTCTCTGAAGATTGATAAGACCCTCATTGTATTTAGAGTTCAACTTCATATACACTTATCAAATGTTTTGGATAATATGTGTGGATAAATCTACTAGTATTTATGAACACAACATGGTGTTATTTCATTTATTTCTTCATTTTGGATTTGACGTGTGCTCTAAATTTACATTTATCTATCTTATATCATTTGACATTGTGTCAAATTATTATTTATCTTACATGATTGATTATGTTTCACACTACATGTTATCTATGGTGTCATTTTCTTCCTTATGTTCTCTTATGGATTTTTTTCATGCTTACATGTATTTTACCTACATGTTCATTTATTTCTCTTCTCATGATTTTTCTCTACCTTATCTCTATCACATATATAATCATTATTATGACTTGGTTATATAAACCTTAATCCCCTTAGTCATTCTTTCTTTACCATGTGATTAGTTAGCAAATAAGTCATCTCATTATAATCTCCCTTTACCAGTCCATATTGGATCTCCCCTTACTCCCCTTATTTCCTTTCACAAATTAGGAATATACATGGTTGAAATTTGAGATAACATGTTGGTTCATAGGTAAGCCTACATGTTTTAGTGAGTAATATCTTTGGATACTTAGCTTCATTTATCCAAGGCCTAAAGCACATTTGTGTTTCTTACTTTGTCTCTCATTATTGGTCATTCAAAGTCCATATGAAGGAGTAATCTTAAAATCCATAAAAATTCAAAATCCAAATCATTTTAATAAAAGGAAATGATACAAAAGGCAACATTAAATTTTTAAAAAATTCAAAACACATTAAAAGATGTGATTCTAAGCACATCTCTTTTTTATAATCAAATCTCAAACTCCAAAGTTGGCCTCATGATAGAGTTAAGGTCCATTGGGATATGATAGGCCAGTAGATTGGAAAAAGAGAATACAAAAAACTTTTAGTGCTACCTAATTTCTCATGCAAGTACCCAATCTTCATAGTAGACTGATGGCTTTATATGAGGTCTTGAAGAATGGGGAACACGTTGTGTCAAGGTAGGTCCTTTTTACTTTCATTATTAAAAATAACCATTATGAGTTGATATTAATACCTCACTTATTTTCTTATAAAGTTTAGTGCTTATTATGAATAGTTATTCTCTGTATATTAATGGTCACTAGTCACTAGTGTCTTTATGTATCCTTAGTGTGCATCTTATTTCTTAAGGTCTTCATATAGATGCCTAAGTTGTGATTTTTACATTCCTTCTTTCAATTACCACAATCCTAATATTTCCCCTTAAGACATATGATTTTGTTCACTAATCACTCTCCCTAGGGATCCCATTTGTGAGTTGTAGTGTAATACCTTAGATTGGACTAGGCCTTCCTCACAAATTACCAAATTACCACATTACCATTACAAACATACCCTTTAACATATTTTTTTCAGTGTTTACACCTAATTTCTATTTCATTTATGAGTTGAAGTGTAAGACCATAGATAGTTTAGACATTAAAAAAGTGCACATGATAGCTTTCAATGTCAAACTACCTTTTAACCTTCATCTGACCTCATGTCTAATGGACCACCTAGTCAATTAGACTAGTTTACTAACTTGACCCTATCAAACCCCTATCTTACCACATTTGACTAGACCATCTAATTCATCCCTTTTTAATTTTCTTTAACCCATTTTATTCTATCCCCTCAACCACCGATGGTCATCCTAACTATCAATGGTCAGGTCTCCAAGCCTACTTTAAAGTGTTAAAACATTGACAACTTTATGCGAGATCAAATGGCAACTTGCTTTTTAAAATATCTTTAAAATGTCATGAATTGGAAAAAAAATTCCCCTATCAATTTAGTAACTTTTGTCATCCCAATTAGTAACTTCACCCTATAAAAAGAGAAGAGGAGGAAGTGAAATGAATCTGCAATCCAAAATCTTGCATCCAAGATCTCTTCCATACAGGTATCCAACATCCTTCAGCAAGCAAGAAACATCACTAAAGACCTAAAAATCTATCAAAATCACTTTCAAAAGTCAAACTACTGTCACTCTGGCCAAATTATTTCAGCTTTTCACCCACAAGTTTCAGGTATCTTTTCCTTTTTTTCATTGATTTATCTTATTTCTAACCTTCCTACCCCATCAAATCCATTAGTTTCTTATTTTTCACCCTTTAGCCCCATAACAGACCTTTCTTTGTTCAAAAAACCAATTTTCACCTTCTCTTCTAATCATTTCTAAAATTAGATAGGTAACCACTAATGGTTAACACAACCACCGATGGTCACCTCAATTGTCGACAATTACCCAATCACTGATGGTTAGCCTAAACCATTGATGGTTCATCTGACTAATGATAGTTACTATGGTATAAAAATATAGAAACCCCAATCAAAGCCAACTTTCTATATTTTTACCTAATTATAATGCCTTTTTTAATTTTCTAGACCAAACCCTGACCATTTTAACATAAGTATTGACCGACTTTGCCACTTTTGGTTACTTTTCTATTAACTAGCATTCTACATTTTTTGAATTACACTTCACTTATCTGATGTAAATAGATATTTATTTTATCATTTCTAACTTAATTATTATAACAATGGATTGATGACCTCCTAGCAAGTAATACACTTCTTAGATCTAGCTCACGCTAGGTAGTCCACTCATCCATCCATATAACACCCCCCTTTCTAGTGTTTTTATTATCTATAGGTTATTCCTTCCTAGCCAAAGATGAGTTCCCATCATCATCTAGATTCATGTGTGCACTTTACCAGGTATTCTTTTACACACCCTATTACTAGTTTTATTATTTACTTTCAAAATTAAGAAATGAGTGGAAATTAACTGAAACATTTTGGCACACTCAATGGGACACAGTTCCTTTTTTCTTCCTTTATTGTTTGCTCATTAAATGAAATCTAAAATTTTCTTTTTGGGCTTAAAATGAACCTCTTGCATACATTGATTGCCTTCTTGTCTTAGTTCATCTAATAACTTAGGAGGCAAAGTAATTAATCATAGCTTTCACACTTGTTATCACACACTTAAGCCAAACCACAAAATAATTAACACATAAAAACATACTTGAGACAAGGCTCGACTAAGATTTCATCACCTAACAATAGCTTTACCCCTTCCTAGCTATCTTACTTGGATTTCACCACCAAGGGGAGAACCAACTCAGCTCTTTGGTTGAGTATAAACTTTGAAATTGATATATTTTGGATAATCACTTGACATTCTTACCACTATATGACCATGAAGTGAGAGAGTAGGCCCAAATACCAAGCCATGTACTGAAGTTCAACATAGATTTATCTCTTGAGTACCTAAATAACTTGAAACCAACCTTAGATTTCTTCTTTAGTACTTGATCTACAAGCCAAATTCCTTCTTCACACTTTCTAAGGCATAAGCCAAAAGTGATCTAAAAAGAATCCTAGGATTTAACATACTTTTAGTGTATGCATTGTTGTCCTTAAATTCTTTTCTTTTGATTGCTCTTTGTTTGAGGTGTGAATTTTGTCATATTATTTCCTATTTTCTCACATGGTCTTTACTAGATAACATCTGAAAAACCAAACTAATCAACCACCACATTCTTCTTTATCAATGGAATATAATTATAATGATGAGGGTTTACCTCATTTTTCTCCCCCTCTTACTAAAATCCCAATTGTTTCTAAGGGTGATGCAAATTTTGCTACCTTCCTTGACAACAATCTAATGGCCTTTCAATATTATCTTAAAAACTTGCCTCACTATACCTCTATTACCTTGGCTCCTCCTACAAACCCTCCTTTTGATATGCCTCCCCATCTTATGGTGGGTACTACCTCAACCCAACCCTTGTTAACCCAAGCCTCTTCTTCTTCCAACATCCCATATACTACCACTACCCAAACCCAATCCAACATTCCAACCTTAACCAAACACTTCCTACCACACCCCACACTTCACATATACATTCAAATTTACTTTTAGTTACCTATACCCCACCTACCATGGGATTATATTCTACCCCTATTTCCACCCTTCCCTTTATTACAACTAATCTACCAACTTCTACCCCATTTTAGAACTTGGTGCTCTTTATCCCCTAAACACCTCTAACCATTAGCACTAGAGTCACCACCCAACCTCAACTTACTCAAACTCAACCCACTACCTCAACCCTACCTTTAAGTCAATCCACATCTATCCCTCAACAAGTACACATGACAGCCTATCAATATGTCCCTAACCCACAGGGATATATAACACCTTCCACCCAACCATTTGTGCCAATCAACCCCTATGTGGCACCATATCAACCATTTATGACCACTTACCAATATGTGGATTATTCAATGCCATCTACCACCTATCCATACATATATGCCAACCAACCTCAATAAAATTTACCCCTTAATTATGTAGCATCCCAACCCCAACCAGATTTGATCAAGATCTTAATGGACAAAATGACTAACTTGGAGTCATCTATCTATAGGTCTCATAACCTTTTATCCTATGATCAAATTTTTAATGAACCCATTCATCCATCCATGCCCATCCATTCATATCCTCCTTAATGGTAATTTCCCAAGTTTTCCAAATTTCAAGGCAAGGAAGACCCCCAACAACATTTGAGAGCATTCCATCATTCTTGTTATTTAATCACATATAATGATGATCTCCTTCTTTAGGCCTTCCCCATGTCCTTATCAAGACCATCCATTCATTGATATAGTGCTCTTCCCACACACTCCATCTTCTCCTTTTCTCAATAGCCCCAAATCTTTTTAGAGCATTTTTTAGTAAATATATCTACAAAAATCTCTATTACAGACCTCTACTTTATTAAACAATTTGATGATGAATCAATTATTGATTTTGTGGCTAGATGGATAGATCTAATAAACAAACTTTCCTTCTCCTCACTCCAACCTAAATTGATTGAAATATTCTCTTAGGGTTGTGCCAAACATATAGTCCCCACTCTTCAAGTTCAAACCTTTAGAACCTTTTATGAGGCATTCACCATGGCACGTAAACTAGAAAATCAAGTGATTGATTAAGGGAAATTGAAATTACATAAAAAGAATCCTATATTTAAATTCAATGACCCTTCCTTTACCAAAACCACTAACCAACACAATACCAAAGCAAAAGCATACACAAACTCAGTTGTTCTAAAAACTGTTTCACCTCCAACTACCAACTAACCACCTCGATCCTATCCTTACAACCCTTCCTATCAACAAAATTAAAACCAAAATTGAGCTCCTCCAAAACAATATACTCCCTTTAGAGAATCTTATGCATCAGTCTTGGATAAATTTCTCAAATCTAACCTCATCCAACTTCCACCTATTAAACCACCCCAACAATTTGATTCTTTTTACCATGTGCCAGATTGGTATAATGAGAATGACCATTATGCATTTCATCGAGTCATATGACATGAAATTAATAGATGTAATACCTTAAAAATTATTGTATAAACTTGATTGATAGTGGAGAACTTGCATTTGATAATCCTAATGCACCTCCTAATTAGTCCCTTGACATTTTTTTAAACATTTTCCCAATGATGCTCCTTTTACCCAACACCATGATAACCAACCTAAATCATCTCATTTACATGAGGCATATACAATCAATGTTATTAATAACAAGCCCATTGTTGAAGAGACCATTACCTCAATCACCCAAATATAAGTAGTAAACTCACCCCCTAGTTTTTAGATACTCAAACGTAGGAATTAATTACCCCTCTCTCTTCACTTGATGAGACCTTAGCTTTATCTACCTCTCATTTCATAGAAACACAAAAGAGACAACCTCTACTATAACCATTTATTCTTCTTCCACTCCATCCATTCAAGTGGAATAACTAACCTCCAAAACTTTAAACACCCAAATAAAGGAAGCAACTCTATCTATTCCTTCATTTGAGGACACCATACCTACCTCCCCCATCATAAAACCATCCACTTCCACTTTCGAAACCATTCCACAAGAGGATATTATGTCATCTACCCAACCACCAATTTTGGAACCATCCATAAAAAATAAGGATAGATAAACCATTCCTTCTTCTCCACCTAAGGGCTTAAGCTTTGAAACCATTGACCAAGGAACTAAACCCATATACAATCCCTTTTCTAGGCTAGTCCACATTTTAGAGTTCACTTCCCAACCCAACTTTGATAGAGCCACCTTTTGGCATCACCTTGGACTCCCTTACCAAAATAAATCTAAATCTTAAACCTCCCTTGAATCTACCCTTAAAACCATTATTGCCTCTTCACCAAATACCTCTTCTAAAACCATAAGTGAATCATCCCAACAACTTCCTTTTAACATTGCCAAATCACCTTATGCCTCTCTTACCAAAATAGTTAAGAATCTAGGAATCCTTCCCACACCTAGCCACACTCACCCCTCTTTGAATTTAGATTTAACACCATCTAGTCCACCAAACAAGCCCTCAACCAAACCAAGTAAGAAGGTAGAGTTACTCAAACCTCCACCTCAAACTAGACCCATGCCACCTCCTTCCCACTTACCTTCCATCTTAGGACCCCATCCTTCTACCATCCCAATTACCTATTCTTCTTCTAAGAAACCATCCCACTTTTCTCCACTTACACCCATCAAATCCTCTAGTTCTCCATCATTTTTGACTAACTTGTCTACCTCTACTTTCCCACCTATAGCTAAACCCTCATCATCCAAGTTTCCCATTTTCAAATCATCTACACCTAAATCAACCATAATTAAGTAATCCCAACCACCAACCAAAACCATTCCACCACCTTCAACTTCTAAGGTGAAAATTGCTTCTAAAAATTATCCCCTCCTTAAAACTATAAACTCTTCACCTCTAACACCTTTGAGTGAGTCCTACTCAACCATCCTACAAAGGTTAATGCAAACTGATTCCATTAGCTTACCCCTATCAAACCATTCTACCCTTGTAATACCAAACCCTCTCATTTAAATGATAACTTGATTTGTGCATATCATAGGGAACTAGTACATGACACGAAGAACTACAAAGCTCTCCAAACACTTGTTCATAGCCTAGATAATGAGGATGATCTATTATTATATGAACCCTTCTTACCCCCATTACCAATCTTACAATCAACCCAACCTACCCAACTTTTACCTACTCTCTCACTCCTACCCAAGGATGATAAGGAGGAATCGAAGCAAGTATCAAACCTAATAAAACCCCTTATCCACATTATTCATGTGGTTATGTGATCCCAAGCCCAATAAAAAGATATAATAAAATCCAAATAATCCATTCCATGGACTTACCCTTCAACCTCTCAACATTTCAACCAAAACTAAACACCTACACCTTCACTTATGCCACCACCAAATCCCAAAATATCCATTTTGAGACCCTCTCACTCCAACCCATCTAAATCCATCTAGCATATCATGTTGAAATAACTTCACCAGACGCTGGTGAAAATGAGTCTTTATAAACTAGTCAACACCTCACCCCATCATTATTAGGTGTTGATATAGACTCTATAATCTATATATGTTCAACTAGATGATCCTCAACCTGTTATACCCTTTTTTGGAAACCTCCAACTCTCTACCCTCATCATCTTTTAGGATTCTAAAATATCTCCTACTCATCTTGAGGATTCTGATTCTCTCCTTTTCATCACAACATAAATCAATGAAACCTACATCAAGAGGTTTATGATTGATGGAGGAGCTAGCATCAAAATTATCTCATCTCAAGCATATGACCAACTTTAACAACCCAAGAACATCATGTTAGAAATTATAGTGGTCCTTCACTCCTTTAATGATACCATGGACACTACCTTAGGGATCATTTCCCTCCATATCCTCTTGGGGCCTCATACCATTCCCAAACTATTTTACATTATAGAGGATGAGTTTTAATACAATTTATTACTCAGATGCCCTTGGATCCTTGCTATGAGTTGCATCCTTTCCACCTTACATTGATGTGTCAAATTTGAGCATGAGGGATAAGTTATTACCATCAAAGTTGATCCTAGTCCCTTTGCTTCTTGAAATATGACATACTAGCCTAATGATGTCCTTATACCTCCATCTACCTCATCACAAACTTCTAATAAAACTACCCCACCAACCATAACTATCAACACTCCTACTCATAATAATGATGAAGCATCAACTAGCTCACATATCCTTTCATCCTGAATTCTGGTTGATGATACCTTGAAATCCACATTTTAACAACTCTCTTGGTGAATATCATCTTTTAGATTTAGATGCTTTCCCTACTCCACAAGAATATGAGAACCTAAAATATGACCCTTCCTATGATCCCAACATCAAAACCATCATCCCTTTTAGGCTCCCCAATAATCAAACAAATTTCATTTATGGGGTACTTGATTAGCCACTTCTTGTTCCCATCACTACCTCATTCATCTAACCATTCACCACCAATTTTTATTACTTGGACAAACCAACCTTTACCAAAGATTACCTTTACTAGTTTGTTTGGAGGGGGTTTAGTCTTGGCCTCTATGAATATGGACCTCATGAGTTACCCATAATCAAAATGCAAAAACCTCGTGAGTTCTTTAGCCTTGGGTTTATACCAATAAAAGAACCCACATCACCAAAACCCATTACCACCATCGATGAAGAACATCCATCCTCACCAACCCCATCACCCTCCAAATCTGAGGACTTTGATATCATCCCTTATAGCTTTTTTTAATCAATACCATTAGTTTATGCCCCCTAACCTATCAAAAGGATGACCAAACTAAAACCCTTCCTCTCATCCATCTTGAAATGATTGAATGTGATTATACTACCATCACACCATCCAAATTTAGGATGATGCATCTATTCTCACCTAACTCAGTGTAGGGGATTCCTTTATTCATAAATCCCTTTTAGTTGAGAATCAAACTATACTTAATGAATCCACCATTGATGTCAACTTGGGTACTCAAGATAACCCCTATATTATCAAAATCGGCCAATATTTAAATTCTATAGAGCAATAAGATTACCCTTTTTTCCTTTGAGACCATAGTATAGCATTTTCTTGGTCCTATCAAGATATGCCTATAATTGACCCTTCTATTTCCCTCCACAACATTGTTACATGTCCTAAGGCTAAACTAGTTCAGCAAAAGCTTCATAGGATGCATCCTCATATAGCCCTTCTTGTCAAATAAGAGATTCAGTGTATCTTATCTATCAACTTCATTCAACTCATAGACTGTACACAATGGGTTTCCAACATTGTTCCCATCACCAAACCCATAGGGGGCCTTTGCCTTTGCATCATTTTTTGTGACCTCAATCTCGCTTACCCAAAGGATGAATTTCATTTGCCAAACATCAACTAACTTGTTGATTTTACAGCTAGTCATGATATGTTATCTCTCATAGATAATTTCTTGAGATATAATTATTTCTTGATTTCCCCCCAAAGATCAGCATATAAATTCCTTTATTACCCCATGGGGAACCTTCTACTACAAGGTCATGCCCTTTGGACTAAATAACAATGGAGTAATCTATCAACCAGTCATGACCTATATCTTTCATGGTCTCATCCATAAAATCATAGAAGACTAAGTGAATGATCTCCTTGGGAAATCCAAACACCACAAGGATCACCTAGCTATTCTCACCATCATCTTTAACTGATTAATTCATTATCATGTCAGGCTCAATCTCAAGAAGTACATTTTTGGGGTCTTATCAAGAAAGCTTTTTGGTTTCATTGTCTCTCTTTGTGGAATAAAAATTGGCCTCACCAAAGTTAGAGTAATCTTGAAAATGCCTCCTACCAACCTTACACAACTCAATAACCTACAAGATAAACTTCAATTTATCTATCACTTCATCTCCCAGTTATCAGATAAATGTCAACCCTTTCACCATCTCCAAAAGAAAGACACCTCTTTTAAGTGGACCAAGGAATGTAAACAAGCCTTTGATTTAATCAAGGAGTATCTTTTATCTTCACCTATCCTCATCCCCCTAAGGAAGACCAACCCTTTTACCTATATATATCCACCATAGATCATTATTTAGGGGAAATTCTCACACAACATGATGAATAGAATAAATAATAATCTATTTATTATATTAGTTGTAGCTTTATTGAATATGAGACTCGGTATACCCATCCCAAAAAACTCTACCTCACCTTAGTTTTCATGGCCTCCAAACTCCATCACTATCTTCTTAATCATAAAACATATGTCATCACCAATACTTACCCCCTCATTTATATGCACTCTAATCCATACCAAAACCAATGTATGGCTAAGTGGCTCATGCTCCTAGTTGAGTTTGATCTTGAGTTCATTATACAAAATTCCATTAAAGGACAAGTCATCACTAATCAATTGGTTGAAGCTCCTCTACCAGACAATCAACCTATTCCTCTTGCCTTTCTAAATGAGACTATCATAACTCTTTCTCAGGAAGAACCCACCTACCAAATGTGCATTTTTTTGGTGGTTCTAAATGCCAAAATGGTGGGGGTGCTAGAGTGATTATCATTGCCCATTAATGGTGAACCTCTTCCCCTTTATTTTAAACTTGAATTTGAATTCACCAATAATATAGCCAAATATGAAGCCCTAGTTATAAGTCTCTAAACCGCTCTAGCTTTGGGAATCAAAATAATTAGTGTCTTTGGTGACTCCCAACTAGTCATCAACTAGG
Organism: Torreya grandis; assembly: GCA_037957365.1. Taxonomy (NCBI): domain Eukaryota; kingdom Viridiplantae; phylum Streptophyta; class Pinopsida; order Cupressales; family Taxaceae; genus Torreya; species Torreya grandis. The sequence goes on from JARHVA010000156.1 coordinate 162,445, forward strand.
TCAATAAATCTTATCAATGTAAAAATGATGTTCTCCTAAAGTAAAAATAACTTATGGATGTGTTTTTAGCATCATTTTACCATCACCTTATTCAATTACATCATCAATCTACTAATAAATTGACAGATATGATGGCTTCCCTTGCTTCTCAAATTCTATCTTAACCTATTAAATATAAAATATTTGTCACCATTCATCATTTTATCACACCCTCATATATCAATTTTGATCTTCCTATCATTTTTAGTGTGGAAACATCTCCTTCTAACATTTGGTATGACCAAACCTTCAATTACCTTAACATTGGCATTATTCCTCCCAACCTTTCAAAGAATGCATGAAGAGATTTTGTTTAGGGTACCTCTTGTTACACCATACTAAGGGGAATAATTTTTAAAAATGGATTTAATGGCATCATTTTCCATTGTCTATTTAGTCATGAAGTTTCCCATGCTATCAAGGAAATCCATTATGGAATCTATGAGGGACACTTTAATGGCCTAGTCGTCACCAAGTGTATTCTTTGCTTTGGCTACTATTGGCCCTCCCTCAATCAAGATTGTTGTGACTATGTAAATAAGTGTGTCAAATGTCAAAAAAAATACTAACTTACATTATGCACCTCCCCATGGCCTTCAAGTATCTATATATTATTGGCCCTTCTTGCAATGGGATCTTGACCTTATTAGAGAAATCAATCCCCATTTTTCACAATAACGCCAATATATCATTATCACCATCAAATATATCACCAAATGGGTAGAGGCCATCCATTTTATCTCAACTAAATCCAAATAAATTATTTATTTCATCAATCACCATATCATTTATTGCTTTGATGTTCCTCATAAGATCATCACTGATAAATGGAAAATCTTGTAAAAATCAGAAAGTCTAAGGTCTATGTGATGCTTTTGGAATCAAATTAAGCTTTTCCTTGCCTTATCATCCACAAACCAATGGACAAGTGGAATCCTCTAACAAAACTCTCATCAAAATGTTAACCAAAGTAGTCATTGCTTCAGGTCAAGATTAACACTTGCACATTCCATTCACTTTATGGGCCTATCATACTAGCATTTGAACTTATATGGGTGTTACCCCCTTCTCTCTCATCTTTATATCAAAGGTAATCTTGCCTCTTGAGGTCTAAATTCCCTCTCTTCACATATCTTTGCATGAAATCCTTTCTAAGAATGATTATCATCATGAACATCTCATACATCTTGAACTACTCGATGAACATCACCTCGTAACACTTAATCATCTTCATGTATATCAAGAATAAATCAAATGCATATACAAAAAACACCTAAAAGAGATGATTTTAACATCATAGATCTCATCCTTAAGGAAGTCCAACATGTAACTAATATGGAGAAAAGCAAAAAGGTCAAGTTTTCTTTCGATTGGCTTTGCCCCTATATCATAACCCATAAGTATGGATCAAGAGCTTATCATTTGTATTCTCTCAAAGGCAAACTAGAACATGAGCCTCTCAATTCTTTTCATTTGTGTCCTTTCTATTATTGAAAAAAGGATCGAACTCACATTTGTGTCTAACTTAAGCTTATCCCTTGGTTTATGATATTTTGACCTCCTTTCACCTACCTATCCTTAATCCTCTTGGGGACAATTTATTACAACATAGGACCATGTGATTATCCATCACAGTTATAAGCTTAATCCTAAATATGGGCACCATAGTTGTACCCATGACATGGTTCTCATGGATACTTTTTATTTCTAATCAAATGGAATCCCATGATTAGTTATCACTCAAACCACTTTCCCCATCTATCATTAACCTTTTGTTCTAAATTTATGCATCCATAAAGGTAAATATTTAAGCCTAAAGATTTTTCCATGTCTAACCTAGCATTCAAAATTAAAAAATTGGGATACCAATATATTACTTGGGTCCATATCTCTAGTATTATGGACTATTCACTTGAAGGACAACTACCCAACACCTAAAAGTTGCTTAAAAATAGATTGATCCCTTAAAGGACAACTATAAAAATCTAATTCTAGACCACTCGCTTAAAATATGGCTAATAAATAATCATCAAAATCTTCTTACATCAATAAACTTCAATAACTTATCAAAAGAACAAAAGTAACAAACAACCCTATGGAAAATCAAAGTAAGCCACAATTGGTTCCTATAAGTGCCATTTGTAGACTTTTTGCATTGATCAGTCTACACATTATCCTAGTATGCCACTATCAGCTCCTATATATGGCATTTGTAGACTTCTCACATTAATCATTCTACATATAGTATTAAGGCATGGACTTGTCTATTATAGTTCTTTGGTCACTTATAGAAGGGGAAAGCTAAAGAAAATCAAGTTACCTTTTCACCCATTTAGCAATCAACCATCTAACTATCATCTCCATTCCCTTCAATCCCTCTTTAAAATCAAGGGACTATGAGTTTACTTGATAAAAAGTGATCAAGATACCCCCTTTCTCAATCAAAGCATGCTCATGTGAAGTATTTGACAGGTTTATGTTCACTAATCCAACTATGTTTTCTTGTTGTTAGGTCCTTTCCAACCCAAAATATCATGCATTTTATTTTCCCTCTATTAGTTCATGTGGACATATGTCCCATAATCTCTTTCTCACATTTAGTTTGTTACCTACACCTACTTTATGTGCTTTCATTAATCACTCATATCACGTATCTTATCCAAACATACAAACATTATTCTCATCAACACATCATAACATTATGAACCATGAATAGAATAAATATAAACCATATCCTACCCATACACAAAACAACAAAAACCATAATTCATAAAAAATCACAACATACCATTATAACATCATAACAACATAATATCCTCATCAAACATCATCCTATAATAATTCCAAAATATCATCCTATCTATAAATCATATTATTATAATCATCTTATAAACAACATCATCAAGACTTGTCTATCAAATATTCATGATCATGTGTAAACTAAACTAAATCAAAACAAACATCTTGATCAAAAACATGTTGTCAACCACATCATTATATAAAAAAATATTCATCATCATCCATCATATCCATAATCAAATACATAAACTAAAGAGTTACCAATAAACCTATGCCTAAAGCATCATATATGTCATCCATAATGCATAAACATAACCACATCATGATCCTAATCTACATCTATATCATCATCATCATAATACATTAATACATAATCAATTAAACATCATCAATATCAAAACATCATCATCATGTCATATGTCAACATGTCATCCATATAATCAAATTTCAACAATACCATAATCAACATATAATCATCATATATATCAATAAGACAATACATGAAATAATTTATCCATGTCTCTCTCACTCATATACATCTCATGTCATCATTACATAGGTCGATATCAAAATCAAAAACATATAATATATCATGCCCTTAAGGCACCACTAATTATGGGATCACCTGCACCACTATCATTAGCTCCATCTGCAACTACACTACCATCTAGTGGTGGTCCCCTTGAAATCCTTGTCTACCCTACTATCAAATCCCACTATCTTAGAGTAGCTATAGATGGACCACCTACTAGGCTAGCCTTGTACTCTATGTATCTCATCTCCAAAGGTATCTGTGTTAGCACTATCACCTCACAATATCTTAGTTCTTTGATGGTGGATAGGTACCATGTCCTTAGAACTATGTCAGGAGGTCCTCTTACTACTACTATGATTTCTCCTACCCTCTATCTTAATGAATCTCTCTCTTGAGTCACTAATCCAAGAGAGATCCTTGCTTGATCTTGCTCACTAGTCATTTTAGCAACCTAGCCCTGTAAGGTGATAATCTATGCCTATAAAGTGGCCACCTATCCCTATAACCTAGTAATCTAGCCTTGTGTTATTTTCAATACCACTATCACCTAAACACCCTATGTTGGTGCCCTTATAGGGTCCAAATCCATATGTTATTGCCACCTGTCACCCCATCCAAAGTTAGACATTACATATCTAGCCTGGTACCAAGCTGCATATCCATCTACAATACTAACATCATCTATGGGAGCTCTCATTGGTAACACCTCCTGGTCCAAAACAACATCCTCTGGATATGGTTCTAAGAGTAAGAACTTGGCCTCATCCCTCTTATATTGAGGGAATTAGGTGGGATCTCTTTAACTAATCCAAACTACCACTATAATCAATCAAAGGGGATCAACTTAGTATCCCCATCTCTCCTCCCATAAATCTAGTGCCAGCTCTATAAGGATAATGTGTGGTACCAATGCCCAAGCCAACTAGGCCAACCCACATATGGCCTCCATATCACATCTCCTACCACTAAACCCTCTAAAGCATCCCAAAACTAATTAATATATCTATATCCTCCACCAACCCCTATCAAAGCATAGTCACCTCTTTATCTAGTAAAACCCACTAGAAAGGGCTCCTAGATAAATCCATCTCATGGTAGCCCCAATGGTATCAAAACCTAAATGTGCTTGTATGACTAGTAGTGGGGCATAAAATTGAAAATGATTCCATACCATCTATGTGCTCAAATGGCCCAAAGCTCCTTATAGATCTAGACTAGTAGTACTGGGGCCCATCCAAACACAGTCCTCCCTAGCATCATCTCCACCAATACCCCTAGTAATAGATATGGAAATTATTCATGGATTGAATCTAGCAATGTGAAATAAGTCACTTCCATCATCTTCATTAGCAATAAACACCTATCCCATGGGGCCATCTAGTATAATAGCCTGATCCCAAACCCACCTATATTCCACTTAGCATAAATCCAGTCTACTCCATATAGGAGATCCATGGGTAGTCCCACTCTTTAATCTCAATATGATAGATGGGTTCCCCTCAAATGGGTTTCTATGTGATCCTAGTCATATCCTCCAACAAGATGGTCATCTCTCTAGTAGGCAACATGAAGGTGTTCATCATTGGGTCCCATCTCTTGATGAGTAAAATGATCATGGCCACATCTCATGATAGGTGCTAATAATGAATCATAGCTCCTAGGCCCACCATCTCCATGTGCCTCCACTCCTCTATAGTCATTATATCCTAAACCTTGGTGAATATCTTAAGGACTCGGTCCCTCATCTGAATCTAATCACATGTTTGCATCATAATCACACAATAATATTAGCATGACTACTTCATTTTATACATCACTCTAAAATATACACCTATATTTTTAATCTATTCCACCTTCCCTTGTTAAATCTATTATTTTAGCTCTCACAATCACTCATACCTATCCCTCAGACACAACATGCCTCTCTCCCAAATGACTACCCTAACTATTTAACCCTAACCCTCAAATAGTCATTTTGAACAATTAAAATAATTCTATTAGATAACTCCCACTGTTTCACTTTTTCAATCAATGTTGACCAACTTTAACCTTTTACACCTATTTATCAATTTTAACCACTATCAATTTAACCATTTTTAGCATTTAAACCTTTCACTACTTCCAAAAATATCATACAATTATTATACCAACATTCTTACTTTAACATAATTCTAAAAATTTACCACACAACTTTAAACTCTTTTTTCCACCTTTCTTTCAATCACTGATAATTCTTTGAACCATCAACAGTTCCTTAAGGACCTTTTTATCCCTAGGTTCGACTAATGATGGTCAAGTTGAACCACTAATAGTCATTATGTATGATGGTCAATGGCACAACTCAAACCCTTGACCTCTCATAAACTCTAAAAAATCACCTAAACCCCCCCAATTTCTATACCTAGCATTATTCCCCAACCCATTACACTCCTAAAAAAACCCCAATCTCCATTTCCCCCACTTATTTACCTATAAAAAATAAAAACCTAAATCTAGGGCATCATGGCTGAGGATAGGTTTCAAAACCCTACCCCACTCATTCAACCTACTCAAATGTCACTTTGTTCTAACACATTCAACTATACTATTAAATTCACAATAACACCTACCTCATTCTGTGATCAATGCCATGGTCCAAGCCCTCATCTAGCTACTCAGCCATGCCCTTATCTACCCTCCATCTGGTCAAACCTTGAGACTCCTCAAACACACTATCACCTAATCCACTATCACCAAATCAACATGCTTATCACACAAATGATAAATCACCCTAATTACCTAGAGCACAAATGCCAAACAAGTCAAAAATGGTAAAAACACATTCACATTTTACTTTTATGTTCTCAAATTTTTAGGGTTTTCCTAACCATCGATGGTTAGGATGACTGTTGATGGTTAACCATGGGAAAATCCATAATCATTGATGGTCAGGGTCCCACTTTTCTTTCCCCTCTTTCAAAAGAACCCCACCTCACTGCCAACTTTTTTTTGAAGAACTACATTTAGCCTAAAGTTATTTTAGATATTATGTCTATGGAACTATATAGGTTGCATCCACTTGCCTAGTGCATATGAAGATAGCTCAGCCATTTCTAACAAATACCCAACCATTACATTATATCCACCTTGACATTAGTCATTGTTGACCCAAACCATTCACTTGTTTTATGACAACTTTACATGGTCATTTTGATTGCACTGACCAGCCTTGCCATGTTAAACTTTTGAATTTTGCACCACCTCATGCACAACCCAAACAATTGTATTATTTCAATGGATTAATTCTTACCCTAGATACTTATTACCAATATTTACCCTATCTAAATAGCTTTATAGGTCTAACTTGATTAGCTATGACCAACACTATAGACCGGTTACCCCTATTACATGTCCCTTTAGAATCTTGCTTATTTTTACCAACATTGGAAACTTTAGTCTTTGTGTGATCTTGACTATTTCCCTTAGTCATATTTCATGTGCATTTTTTCATCTCAAATACCCAACCTTTTTATGTTACCCACCTTGTGCCTACCCATTTACCATTTATCAAACCCTGACCCAATTTTACTTTTGCCTCATCAACTCCTAGTTTGAGGGGGAACACCTCCTCCCATACTTGGGGTAACCAAAATTTGGCCAACAATATATTTTTTTTTATAGCTTGTTAGATCAAAGCTGCATAAAAAATGGGGCAAAATATAAACACTCAAAAACTACACATGATAGCTTTTGATGTCAAACTACCTTTTGACCCTTGTTTGACTTCATGTTTAGTTCACCACCTAGTCAATTAGAATTGTTTACTAACTTAACCCTATAAAACCCCTAACTTACCACATTTGAATAAATCATTTAATTCACCCCTTTTTAATTTGCTTTAACCCATTTTTTCTAGCCCCTTGACCACTAATAGTCAACCTAACCATTAACAGTTGGCCTAACCATTGAAGGTCATGTCTCCAAACTAGCTTTAAAGTTTTAAAGCATTGATAACTTTTTGTGAGATTAAATGATAACTTGCTTTTAAAACTAGATTTAAAACATCATAAATTGGAAACTTTATGCCCCTATCAAATTATTAACTTCCTCTATCCCAATTAGAAAATTTACCCTATAAAATGAGAAGAGGAAGAAGTGAAATGAATCTACAATCCACAATCCACAATCTTGCATCTAAGTTCTCTTACGTACAGGTATCCAACATCCTTCAGCAAGCAAAAAACATCATCAAAGACCCAAAGCTCTATTAGAATCACATTTGAAATCTAAAGTACTATCACTTTGGCTAAATTACTTCAGCCTTCCACCCACAAGTTTTAGGTATTGATTTATCTTATTTCTAACCTTCTTACCCCATCAGACCCATTAGTATCTTATTTTTCACCCCTCAACTCCATAATAGACCTCTATTTGCTTAAACACCTAATTTTCACCTTCTCCTTTGATCATTTATAGAATTAGAGAGGTAACTGTTGATGGTTACCACAACCACTGATGGTCACCTCAACTATCGATGTTACCCAGCCATCAACGGTCAGCCTAAACCACCAATGGTCACTATGGCATAAAAATATAGAAAGCTATTTTTAGCCTTGTGACCCCAATCAAACCCAACTTTCTCTATTTATGCTTGATTGCAATACCTTTTCTAATTTTTTGGACCAAACCCTGACCATTTTAGCATAATTATTGACCAGCTTTGCTACTTTTGGTTAATTTTATATTAACTAACATTAGATCTTTATTTTATCATTTCCAACTTAATTGTTATAATAGTAGATTGATAGCTTCCTAGAAAGCAATATGCTTCTTAGATTTAGCTAATGCTAGGTAGTCCATTCATCCATCCATCTAACACCCCCCTTTTCTAGTGTTTTTATTATCTATAGGTTATTCCTTCCTAGCCAAAGAAGAGTTCCCATCATCATCTGGATTCACATGCACACTTTAATAGGTATTATTCTACACACCCTATGACTACTTTCATTATTTACTTTTAAAATTAAAAAATGAGTGGAAATTAACTAAAACAGATAGGACCTAGCCTTCCTCTCAAAATTTTCTAATACCCAAGTCACAATAAAACTAAATGTGTCTAATTTGAGATAAGTCATGATTGATCATGAGTTACACATCATTGGCATGCTTCCCATCTTGATATAGTATGTTTTATGCTTACTTATTTTGATCTTTCACTTTTATCTTCTTATTTTCTAATTGCATGTAAGATTACAACCATTTTTCTAAAGTTTTTCATACTTCAAAACTTGAATTAGTGTGATCAATTTAAGTTCCTTTTGCCAATTGTGTTTCTCTTTTATGCTTCCCAATGTGATTTAGTATGATTGATTAACTTAATTGTTTTGTTTTTATACCATTTGTCTTTCATGTGCTTTCCATTTTATTACACTATTTTCATACTTCCCAATGTGATATAGTTTGATTTTAATTGTTTTAATTTGGTGCCAATATTTTTCATGGTTTAAAAACATTTTGTTCTCTCGTTTACCATTTTTTTTTATTATACTTAGTCATATTTTGTTATTACACATTTCCCATTGTCATATAGCATGTAGTATTTTTTTTTTTTGATAAATTATATTTTTCCAAGTCTTTTTTGCTTATTTCGTTTTAACCATGAATGTGTATCACATAATTCTAGAAAATAAAACACTCCACATATATTTACCATATCATATATAATAAAAGTTAAATACATGTGATAGAAAGAAATATATCCATGCATCAACAACCACAACTAAATATAACTCATGAGATCAAATCTAATTATCAAAATAATATATCTCTATCTATCATGTGTTTTGTATAATATAATGGTACAAAATACATCAAAATACATAGCTCTAGATCTATGACTAGGCTCCATCATGCCTATCATGTGGCCTAGGCACACTGCCCATAAATTATTGGGACTATCCCCTTTCCACAATGTGTTGTAATGAGATCATCCAGAATCTCAATCCTACTACCTATCCATTCAGGTTGTCTACCTAGGCCTATACCTATCCAAGCTAGATCATGGTAGCCATGTGTGTGGCTCTCTCCTAATCCAAGGCCTTCCAAACCTATGCCTCATGATCTCACCCTTTTTGGTGGCTATAATCCATCTATGCATATTTATATCTACCTCATTGCTTCCCCTATCAAAGTAAACAAGATTGATTGTGTTGGGGTAGACGGTATCACATGATCATCCAACATAGTATGGGTCATATGGTAGCATCATCCCATCCAAAATGTCATGGTGCATAGCCATGACTAGGGATCCCCATCTAACCTCCTCTGGCATAAGATATACAAAACCAAAACTAGATAGATATTAGATCACATATATATCTCAAAATCTATCTATCTACCTATAATCACATATAACTAGTATTTTATCTCAAAAATTAAAAATTCTCACATTTTTAATCAGTTTTAATGTAACCAACCACCATCACCCTGTATAATCATCCACCGAGCATGGTCTCTTCATCTACACATCCCTTGAGCACCTCATCCATTATTCACCTCCTTATAAATTCAAAACTAGGAATCACCACTTGTGCATGTCATGAGCCTCTCCTCAGAGGTGCCTCTATCAACCAGCTCTATCATAGGCTAATTATTGGATCATCTTGTGTGACCACCCTCATTTATTCTCTATCTCATCGATGACACCTTTGTTTGTGGTGTGTCTAAGGTGGTCATTACTCCTCCTACTATATTTCTTATTATGGTATCTTTTGTACCTTTGCATCCACATCCATGCCCTTTCATCCTTTGATTGCTAGTTATTGTGCTCGACCAGTCCATGGTCTCACATGTCACATCATGATCATAGATCTCTCAATTAACACACCTCCTCCTCTCCCCCTTGAATCTCTAGCATGTCATGCCAAAAAATTAGGCACTATTAGAGGATCCATTGGGTATGGGATTCCAAACTACCCTGGTAAGTGTGCCACTAGTTGTGGCTTATGATCTACACTCAAGCTAGCCCTAGTGCCACAACCACCCAACTGGGTGAAATAGTAGTAATATGCATATATGGTTTCCACATGATCTACCTTTATATGATCATCTATAACATTGGCAAATGAGGCATGACTTGTGCTACTTGGTCCTACCTCCATCTCATCACTTGAGGTAACCTATCATTTACCACATGGGGTAACACAGCTCGATGATACATTAAAAACCTCTCATATATCCAAGTACTAAGTAAAACCACTAGTCCCCTAGTCTTCTACTTTCTAGATAGCATCACATCCATATCATACATGATTTTGACCTAGATTATAGACCTAAAATCATATAGTGCCCCCTAATCCAAAATGGATTGGCACAAGGCTATCACATATAGTGGTACCTTGCAATCTGACTTGTGACACAATACTCATTCTATCTCAAGTACGATCATGGCCTTCTTAATGTATAAAATTTGTGTTATATATACATCAACTAAACTAACCCTTAACCTTGAATCTTATCTAAGCATGTTGCCCACCTGGATAATGCTCATCTCTCTTCCAAATCATCTAGTGTCCCTATGATCATCGATGTTCCTCTTATCGCTAGTCCAAGCAATGCATGAACATCCTCTAAATGTGATAGCCACCTCTATGGTATCCCCATCCATCACCCATTTAAATGTGTTGGTCAACAATTCTCATGCTTCAAAGAACATAACAATGAGATCAAGACTCAGTGGGATGTGCCTCATCTCCATGATACCTCCCAAACCTAATGCAACTAGTATTGCTATGTCCACATCTATAAAATACTTTATCAAATATAGTAACATGATGTATTGATCAATTGTTAATATCTCCAATGTCTCTACAAAATATCAAATAATAAAATATGTATTATATCTCCATGTCATTTATAATCAAAGTACATTCTTAAACATTTCACAAAACTCAACTGGTCTGATTTAGTTTGTTCATCTTTTTACCAAATTGACCTATTAAATACTAAATTAGCCATATACTTCATCAATGATATTAAATCATCCCTATCAAATTTATATTAAATCAACATCTTTAGTATTAAGTTGGTCACCTTTGGTTTGTAGTACTAAGTTGGCCTCCTTTTTACTTATAGTACTATATTAGCCACTTCAAAAACAACTAATTTAGCTCACTAATACACATTCAACCCCCTTATTTTAAAAAATAAATTGGATTATTGTTACATATTCAGCACATTGGTTTTCTTACCCTTTGTAGACTAAGTCAACTTGGTCAAATTTGTTCATCCATAGTGATGACTTTTTGACCAATTACCATAAATGCTTATTAGTCTAGTGCTTTCCTACCCAATACCCCATTTTACCCCTACTATCCCTAAAAATTTATTAGGGTTCATTAAAGTGCCTAAATTTTGTTTACTATTCAATTTTCTATAATTCACTCAATTTTAAATAAAAAATTCAAAAATTTGAAATTTTTAGTTGCTTACTTGTGTTGCTCTTGTTGTGGCTGTTATGCATCCTCCTCATCTCAATTGTCATCTCCTCACCATCTTGGCTCTCTGGTCTCTCACTAGGTATATTATATCTCTATTTTTTTAGAATAATAAAAATACCAAATGAATTATTTTTCACCCTATTTATATTTTACTATTCAAAATTATTTACCCCTAAATATTTACTATTAGATTTATTATTTTGATCATATCTTTGTCTCTACTAGATCTTTTTCCAAACTATAAAATGTTTTGGAATCCTAACATCATAGAGAATATTTTAAATTATTATATGTATATGTTGTAAAAAATAATTTTTTGCTAATCTCTATAGCTTTGTCTAATGCTCCCCATATTGGGCACCTTCACATTTTGTTGTATCTCCTTTATCTACAAAACTAAGGTAAGCAAAGGTATGTGTTTTTCAATTATATCCTTTCATTTATCTTATTTTATCCTTAATGCACTTTATTTAGCTTTAGTGTTTTATGTTGTCATTTTCTTTTCCAAAGCACCATTTTATGTTACACCTACAAGACACATGATGAGCTTCGAGTGGGTTATATGTATACACATAATATTTTTAAACTTTATCAATTACTGATGCTTTCTATCTTGTAGGAACCCATCAAGTCTCAATCTCTTTGAATACATGCTTTAAGGGGTGCATCAGGAAAGGGATTGGTAAACCATTGGTGTTTTACAAGATTGTTGTTCCTTATTACCACTTTTTATCTACACACCCATATCCTAAAACCATTCCTATAAGTGTTGCCTCCTATTTTGCACCATATTTTATTTATTTACCACCTTCATTATCCCTTCACTAACCTAAAACCCTTTTTGATGGTTTATGTTACACTATCACCCCCATAAACTTTGTATTCAAATTGATAAAACTTATTAGGGTCTAAGTCAGCCCCTTGGCCAACCTAGTCATTGACCTAATTTATTTTTGTTAATAATAATACTAGGTCGACTAGGTCAACCTTGTCAGCCTAAACTTTCAGAAAGGATTAGGGTTAGATCTACCTATATAAACATATCCATTTTTTCATTTATAAAATAAGAGAAGAAGAAGAGATATACATTAAACTACTTATCCACCATTCTACTTGAGGAGTAAGCTTAGGGTTTCATACTTTCTTTGGAGATATAGATCGTGTCTTATGGAGAGGTATTTTGGATGCATTGATAGGTTGTGTAACATAAAGATAATTTATCCTTGTCATCCTTACATACCACAACAACCTCTTATAAAGCACTTTGGCTAAGGGAGATATTGAGGCTTGGCATGTTCATCTTAAAAGGTAAGTATTCCTAAATTTGTTCTTCCTTTTTAAGAGTAGATAGATATGAATTTATAGTTCTCTCCCATGCAATAGGATTATATATGCATTGATGCGAGTATATGTCTTTTATTATTTTTCACTTTCCATATTTATTACCCCCACTTTATGCCACAAACTTTGGTGAGCACTAGATTAGACTTTAATAAACTTGTTATTAGTTTATTGAATATGAAAACATAGGATCTAGTTAGTGTTATTGCAAAGTTTTACTTGACTGGAGGCTTTGGAACCCTCCCTAGTGGATTTATTGTGGTAAAAGTTCCTTTGGCTAGGTCTAGTGGATCTATCTTGGTCATGATCCCAAATAGCTAATGTATCCACAATTAGAAGTGTAAGTAAGATTTATCTTCTCTGATTTAGGATTGATTATAGATATGATACATTTTTTATTGCATATAGGGGTCACATGTATTTAGGTTCATAAGTAGGATGCTCATGTGGTGTGCTTATGTCAAAGAAGTATTTTAGTAGTCACCCTTTCACCTTTCTTAAACTTGTGTCAAGTTTCATTTTGTGTGACTATGTATAAGAGTCTATAACAAATCTTAATGTGACCTTCATGGTTTAAAACCATACATGATAAGATGACCTATGATGCTATAACATATGGCTAGTCATGCATGCCCATTTAAGCATGCCAAAAACTTGTAGAATGTGGTAGAATGTAAGGAATTACAGTTAGAAATAAGATAAGGGTAACTTTGTTTAAAACCTTTAGCATATTTTAAGGTTTTTTAGCAATTAATATTACATTTGAGATCATGTAAATATTACCTTCAAGGGATGTTCAATCCATGTAAATAATGATAATGTGACCCATAGGATGCCACCAAATTCACCACCAAGGGGTAAAATGTCTCCAAAAAGGTTTCATGGCCATTATAATATCATTATGAGGTGGTTTTATATGTAAAAAGGGTCTTTTTTAGAACTCAAACACATTTCATTCACCAAAACGGCCCCACACGCTTGAAAAGGTGACTTTTCAGCTTCCTTCCATCTATACCCTCTGATTTGAAAATGTATTTTACCTCTTATTTCCCTCATTTGGTCTCCAATGGTACCTCAAGATCTCAAACCTAAAAAATTGCAATGAAATAATGTTTTGAATGTGTTTTCAAGACTTATATAGATTTGTATGATTAGGTTAGAGTCATAAGAAGTTATAAATCTTATGGTGGATTGATTACATGCATCAAAGAGAAGAATACATGCTTGTAGAGCCAAGAAAAATGTATAAATGGTAGTAGGATCTCCATCAAGATCTTGGAAAGCTCACAAGGGCTAGTTTGAGTTGAATGGTCTAGTCTGTACAGGGGGAGTCAGAACTCAAGCTCTTAGCCAAAGGAAGATTCCCTAGTGGGCTTGAAATTAGTGGCACTAGTCTATAGATCCAAGCCCTAAGATTTATTAATAATCACTAAGACCCCTAGGTGGTCTTAATCCCTTTTCAAATTCTATAAGCTCATTTATAGGAAAATTTATGAAAATTACAAGCTCTTTATAGAAAATTTAGTAGGGGAAAAGATATTCAATTGTTTAATGGGTGTCTTAAACTTATCTAAACATGTTTTCATGGAACTTGTAGGGATATATCGACACCAAACCTTTTATGGTTGGTAGGTTTCATAAATAAATAGAACACAAGGATGATCAATGAAGGGTTTATATGCTTCTCCTATGTTCCTCACATACTTCACATGGTCACTATTTGATCATATCTTAGTTTGTTCTCATAGAAACCAATATCTAGGTTGAAAGTATATAGGTGATGCTTTCTTTAAGTTATAGGGGTGATTTAAGAATGTGGAGGAGTTCTTCCTTAAAGAAAAATAAGCTTCCATAAGACCCTTAATACCAACACCCACAAACCAACTCCAAAGGAATCCATGTTAGGAATATATAATAGATTTAATGTGGTTCACCCAATATGTAGAAAAATACAATACAAGAGAGACATAGATTTAATGTGGTTCATCAAATATGGGATTCATCCACACATAAATAGCTAGTTATTATCTTATTCAGTCCAACAAATAAATAGATAAACCTACAATAAATCCACTAAAATCTCCTCTTCACTCACATACAGTATGTCATCATGATTACAATGCCCTCATATCAAAATAGGGTTACATATTAGGGAAAAAATGCACTAACATAATTTATAATTTTAAATCTATGACCTAAAAGAGAATAGTCCATATTTACTATGAAATTACAATATTTTACAATGCATTTTTCACAAAAAATTGCATTAGGGTGTTGCCCCAAAACCCCTACCAGGGAGGATCCATGTATGGCCTCCTCCCCCTTGGACCCCCATGGTGACCATAGTGGAGGGGCATTTACCCCTATTACCCCTATCAAGAACTGGACATTATAATATGATCATGCTCTACCATCCAACAATCTTTCACTTAGAGACTGATTGTTGAAACTCCACCACTACAACTCTTCCTTGGAATTTTCTTTAAAATTTGACCCTAGCATGTTTATCATCTTCCTTGTTATCCATGAAGATATATTGAAGCTAAATAACTCTCTATCTTCTCCTTTGTGATTACCTTTGTTATAATATCTACAAGGTTCTTACTCATATGGATCTTTTCCAAATTTAGTTAACCATCCTCTAAAACTAAATGAATGAATGATACCCAAGTCGTATATGTTTGGTTCTTGAGTGAAATTTTGAGTACTTTGCTAAATGAATCAAACTCTGGATATCACTATACAACCTCCAATATTCCTATTATTGCCTCAAATTTTTCATAAACTATTAAATTCATATCATCTCCCTAATTACTTTTGTAGTTGTAACATACTCTACCTCTATAGTTGACAAAGCAACTATCTTCTACAATTTTGAAATCCAACTAATTGTTGTGTCACCAATAGTGGATACATAACATGTAGTTCTCCTCCTACCATCTAAATATAAAGCCATTTATGCATCAACATATCCTTTTAAGGTAACATCTGACCCTTCATAGCATAATTGTCTATCAATGGTCCCTCTCAATTACCTATGAATCCACTTGACTAGATCCTAGTGCTCCTTTTCTAGATTATTCATAAAAATACTAACTCCCACTGCATGATCAATGTCTGGTCTCATGCAGACCATAACATACATTAAACTTGAAACTAATAAAGCATAGGGAACTTTGGATATGTAATTGATTTACTCTTGCATTTTGGGACATTATTCCTTGCTTAATTTTAAGTGTCCTCCCAAAGTGTACTTATTGGTTTTGCATCTTGCATATTGAACCTAACTAACACCTTCTTGATGTACTCTTCTTGAGACAATGTCAATTTTCTATTTTTCATATCTCTTTTTAATCTTATACTAAGGATCTACTTTACAATACCCAAATCCTTCATTGTAAATGAATTTGCTAGCTTTGTTTTGAGCTCATTTATATCCTACATGTTAGACCCTACAACAAGCATTTCATCTACATATAATAACAAGATTATATAACTATTATTATTTAATCTCTTAAAATAAACATAATGGTCATGATGACATCTACTATAACCTTGTTATGTCATAAACATGTCAAATTTCAAATACCACTACCTTGGAGCTTGCTTTAAGCCATACAACTCTTCTTTAACTTGCACACTATTTTCTCCTTACCTTTGAATTCATATCCCTGTGGTTGCTCCATATATATTTCTTCCTCCAAGTCACCATGAAGGAAAGCAGTCTTCACATCTAACTATTCAAGGTGAAAATCTTCTACTGCTACCAAACTTAAAATAGTTATTATGGAAATCATTTTAATAACTAAAGAAACTATTTTGTCAAAATATATAACTTTACTTTGTGCAAACCCCTTTACAACAAGTCTGGCCTTGTACCTCTTTTTGCCTCCATATTCTTCCTTAAACCTATAAACCCATTTATTTTGCAATGTTCCTTTACCTTCAAGAAACTAAACAAAATCCTAAGTTTAGTTATATACCAAGGAGTCCATCTCCTCTTTCATGCCTTGCTCCCACTTCTTTTTGGTTTCTACCTACATTTCTTTGTTATAGCTTTTTGGATCACCACCATCAGTTAAAAATAAATAATAAAGTTAAGGAGAGTATCATTTAGGGATTCTACTTACTCTGGTAGATATTCTAACTACACTTTTAGGAGTTTGAGGTACTTGTTATTATTGTTATAGTTGTTGAACATTCTAATTTTTTGGCACTTTTGGAATTTTATTTCTAGTGATTTCATCAAGTACTGCATATTCTATATTTGGATTTCTTGTTTGTTTCCCTGTAATTGATCTTTGTACAAGACATTCTCATTTAATATCACATCTCTACTCCTAATGATTTTGAGATTTTCAAACTTGCATAAATGGTAACCAAAATCATTAACTCCATATACAATAAAAGTACATTTATTCAATTTTTCTTCAAACTTGGTTCTATTTTCTTTATCAATATGGACAAATGCTTCACAACCAAAAATATTTAAAAAATAGTTTACCTTTTTATCTATCCATTATTCATCTAGAATAACACCATCCAAATGACTTGAAGTCCCTCTATTTATTAAGTAAATATTAGTATACACATCATCTGGCCAAAACTATAAGGGCAACCTTGCATGCAATTCCATGATCCTTGAATGCTTCATGATTGTGATGTTCATCCTTTCTAAAACACCATTTTATTGTTGTGTTATTGGAACCATCTTCTCTCTAAAAATCCCATATAATGAATTGTAATAATCAAACTCCTTATTACAATATTCACCTCTATTATCTAATCTGGCACAATTTAACTTATTTCCTATCTCATTCTCAACCAAAGCTTTCCATTTCTTGAAAGTATCAAAAACATCAAATTTTTTTCATATGCAATAAACCCAAGCTTTTTTAGTTTCATTATAAAATAAAAGTAACATAATAATAAGATCCACCAAAGGATGATACCTAAGCCGGTTCCCATACATCTATATGCACAAGATCTAACTTTTCATCCTTCTTTGTCTTCCCAACTATGAGAAGTATGAATCTCTTCTATTTTCCATACACACAGTGCTCAAAGAAATTTAAATCCACCTGCTTCAAATGTGGAAACAAATTATTTTTGGGGATAATTTGCATCCCCTTCTCACTCATGTGCCCAAGTTTGTGGTGACATAATTTTGTATTTGATTCTCTATAAGCTAAAGTAATAGAAGAGTCAACATTATCAATAGATAAATATAATGCACCTACCTTCTCTCCTTTTGATATTACTATTGATCCTTTAGTGACCTTCTATGAATTGTATGCAAATGTAATTGTGCAACCCTCACTTTCCAACTCCCCTACTGAAATTATATTTCGTCTCAACTTAGGAACATGTCTCACCTCTTTCAGCAACAATTTTTTTCCATTCTGTAATTTTATCTGTATCTTTCCCTTTCCAAAAATTTTACAAGGTTTACCATCATCCAAATAAACCTATCCAAAATCATCTTGAACATAGTATTGAAAATATTTCCTATGGGATGAAACATAAAATGAAGCCCCTGAATCTAACACCCAAGAATCATTAATATTATCTAATAAAAGGATTAAAGCATCTTGCAACACATCAACTACTACATTTGCTTCCTAATTTTTATATTTTTGTCCATCTCCTTGTTTTCCTTTTTGAAGCCAAAAGTATTTCTTCAAGTGTCCTTTCTTCTTGCAAATCCATCACACCAACATTGCTCTAGATTTGAATCTACCCTTTTTATACTTCCCATGATTCCCTACACCCTTTCCTCTATCCTTTTATCTTCCCTTATTATTTATATTCAAAGCATTACCTGATGTCTCATCTATGCTTTTACATCACATTTCCTCACTAATACTAACACCAATAACATCATCAAAATTTAAAGTTTTTGAATTAAAGACAGAATTACTCACAACCATGACCAAACCATTCTAACTTTCTAATAATAAACATAGAATCAAAAGAGACCTAACCTCATCATCAAAGTTTACTCTTATAGAGCTTAACTGATTCGTGATAGTGTTAAATTCATTTAAATTATTATTAATAGACCCACCTTCTAACATATCCATATTAAATAAATACTTCATAATAAATACCTTATTGGAGGCTAAGGGTTTTTCATACACTCTATACAATGCCTTTATCACATCCTTTGTTGTATTTTATTTTGAAATATTAAAGGCCACTAATGCTACTAGGCATAATCATATTATTCTTAGTAACTTTCTATCAAGAACCTCCCATTCTTCATACTTCATAATTATCAGCTTCTTTTATATTCTACCTAATGGTCCTCCATTTGCATCTTCCATAGTTGATAGTTTTGTCCATTAAACTTCTCAACCTTAAACTTGCCTTCTTTCACCATTTTTCCCACTCAAACTAGGAACCCTCTTTTCTTTTGAGTTTATCTGTCAAAAAACCTTCAAGTTTGTTACCAATTATTAGGAATATAGAATGTAGAGTAATATTAATGAAATAAATATGACAATAAAATGCGAAAAAACATAACATAAGAGAGGCACATATTTAACATGGTTCACCCAATATGGGTGACATCCACATAGAAATATCTAATTCTTCTCTTATTCAGTCTAATAAATAAAGAGATAAACCTGCAATACATTCGTTGTAATTTCCTCTTCACTCACACACAGTGTGCCATTGTGATTACAATGCCTTCATATCAAAGGAGGTTTACATATTGAGGGGAAAATGTACCAACATAATTTATACCATTAGATATATGACCTAATAGTGAATGGTGCAAATTTACTAAGAAATGAAAATATTTTACAAAGCATTTTTCACAAAATTTTCACTTTAGGGGCATTGCCCAAGTTGACAACCATAATGGGGGTATTTCCCCCCACACCCCCACCCCTATTTGAGAACTAGGAATTATAATAATATCAAGCTCCACCATCCAATAATCCATTGGTTGTTTAGCATAGTTTAAGGTTTCCTTACATTGTTTAAGGCTTTTTTAGGATTCCTAAGTTTCATTTTCTCCATAAAG
Organism: Torreya grandis; assembly: GCA_037957365.1. Taxonomy (NCBI): domain Eukaryota; kingdom Viridiplantae; phylum Streptophyta; class Pinopsida; order Cupressales; family Taxaceae; genus Torreya; species Torreya grandis. The sequence goes on from JARHVA010000156.1 coordinate 182,669, forward strand.
ATGTTTGATTCACTTGGTCAAATGCACTACCTTGTTAGATACCCATATAGATGATTATTAGGTATATATATAGGTAGTATTGAGTAGATAATATTAGTTTATATGATGTCTCACAAAAACATCTGATTCATAGTGGATATATCAAGACATTTTCACATTATAATGAGCCTTGTCTCTCAAAAATCAAAACTTCAAAATACTGTAGGCTTGCTTGGGTGTTCAATTTGGTATTTAATTTTTAAGGAAGATGGAAAATGCAATTTTTTTGAATGAATAATTTTTAATGGTTAATGAGATCCATAAGGCCCACAAGAATAGAAGAACCTACTCACACAATAAATGATCACCTACAAGTCCATCTTAGCCCTGAGGTATCACATTGGTATGTGTATAAAATTCTAAAAAGGACTTATATCTTGTGAATCAGATGAAATCATCAAGGTGTGATCTAGGAATTTGACTCAAGAGAAGATGGTTAGTAGGGTGTTAGTTTTAAAATGGAAACAAAATGAAAGAAACACACTAATAGCACAACATCTCTAGGCCTAGACACTAGGGAGAGCTTAGTTAATAAAAATAAATGAAAAACACAACTAAAAATTAAGGAATAAAACACAATAATTATTTCACCCTCCTTGGATGCTCCAAATTCCTCTGTAGTAGTTTCTTGCTCGATTTTGTGCTCATGAAGCCCTTGGAAATGGAAGCTTGGCTACCTCCATCTCTCCTTGGTACCTTTGGCTTAGATTAGAATCAATTTAGTATGTTAACACTAGTTGTAATGGATTATTTAAGATATTTTTGCATTATAGTTTTTCACCAAAATAGCTTAGAAATGATGTTCTCGGCCTCTCTATTTATAAATTTTTACAAATGTCTAGAATCAACCTGAACCATCCATCTTGAGATTGAGATATGTGGTTGAGGATTAATTGAATTTTTAGAATTACGTTTGTAATTATCCTCATCATGAAATTGGAATAAGGGCTAATTAAGAATCATTTAGGGCATTATGGAAGGCATTGATGAGGCATGGAGGGCATGAATCTTGATATTTGTGGCATTTATGGCCTAGAGATGTCTTCCCAAGAAATGAGGTCACTTAATGATGTAGATATTCAATATTCATTTATAAAAATAAGTATTCAAAATTTTTACATGGAATTATTAATTATGCTTTGATTTAGGTTAATTAACTCTTAAGCATGTTTAAGCACTTTGTGCACAAATTATTCAAATTGATCAAAATGCCTTGTTATTGGTCCAAAATTTGACTGGATTGAAATTGGAAGTTAATGTCAAATGCATTGGATTCATTATCCCATTTAGGATGTCATAAATATAAAATAATAAAGGCAAACATCTTGTGTAAGAGATTTGATAGGAAAGATCAATCCAAAGCACCCAGGTACAAATTTAGCATTTTGACTCAAAATGATCTGATTAAAATTAGCTAGTCCATAAATTGTATTGCCCTATTTAGGGATACCCTAGCAAAAATTGGTACTTGAATATGTCATTTTCACATCATTTAGTGTGTTTTAGTGTTTTTAGGCCAAATTTTGTATTTTGGGTGGAAATTGGTAGAAATCTTGATTAGAAGTTATTGGTGGCTAGATTTAGGTCTCTATAGTTTTCCCCTATTTGGGAAGACATTGCAAACTATAAGTACAATAAAATCTTCTCAAAGAATGAAAAGGTCATGTATACCTACAATTACAATGATGATAAACTAACTATATGATGTCCCCTTGAGGGAACAGTTAGCACAAGTATGTCGGTAAACGGTTCCTCAAAAAGAAAGAAGCAAAATAAGGAGACCAAAGAAAGGAAGGATGTTGGGGTGAAAATACAATGATATTGAAAAAGTAGTCAAATTCATTGAGAATACAAGTGGTATGGTGTATAATTATTTTCCTAAAGGTGGTTATAAACATTATACCCTGATAGTGGCAACATGGTATGATAACACAATGATTTGCCCAAAGGTAGTTATAATCATTGAGAAGATGGAGTTGCCCCAATTAGGATAGACAAACAAGATATTAACATGCCCCTGTATGGGCAAAAAAAGTAAAGTGGTGACAATACAATGATTTTTCCAATGGTGGTTATAATCATTGAGAAATGTAGGTGGGACAGTGTGTAATAATTTACCCATAGGCATTTATAATTATTGGACCCTGATTATGGAAAACATGATAAATGTGGATGAGGATGATGATAACTTAATACAGAGGGTAATGATGAATTGGAACAACCTACTAGTAAGGATATGTTCATCCAAACTAATAAAGGTTGAAATTCTTTCATGATTAATTACTCTATTTGGGATTGAATCAAGATATTGGTGCCAAAGAGATGCTACCATTGTTGAATAGACTTCTTGAAGCTAAGGTTTTTTGTAGCACATGTCATTAGGCATCATGGTATAACATCATGAGGATTTGGTTAAAATATGCATAAGGACTGACTCTCATAATCCAATACTCAATATAAAATAATGCATCAATGATAGAAACCATGATGATAATGTAAACATATGAATATGGATGGATTCAAGTGTAAGTGTGGGTAAGGAATCACTCAATAAAAACACATAAAATAAATCAATGAAATAGTGCTAAAATCAAACAAACAAGTAGAAAAACAAACAAAAATAAGTAGAAATAAACAAATAAATAATGCAATAGAAACCCTACAAACATTACCCCTAGAAAATAGGTGACAACTTAACAAAAAAATAAAATGGGAGAATAAAATAAAAGGAAGGGGGTGGCCAAGTTGTCTTCATATGCACTAGGTAAGTGGACTCTACCTATATAGCTCCATGGATGTAATCTCCAATAAAAAATTTTAGGCTAAATGTAGTTCTCCCAAGGAATGAGAAGAACGTGATAATTAATGAAAATAAATAGAATGGAGGTGATAGAAGAATAGGAATGGTCTTTAAAAATGGAAAGTGCATGAGATAAAAATGTTAGAAAGGATGGGGAAACTAAATGACAAGTGATTTGCTTGTAACTTAGTAAGGGTTCCCAAAATGCTTAAGGCAAAAAAGTGGTCAATGTTTTTGTTCTTTTCTAATGATTTTTTAAATGTTTTTAGAATTATTTTTTAGTGTCTCAACTTAATAAAGAATAAAAAGACACTAAATGGTTCAAGCTCATAAAATGGTGAGATCATGGCTTAGGTTTCTTGAAAAATGATGAGAGTGTGGCTAAACTACTCACAAAATAGTGAGAGCATGGTGAAGAAGGGTGGCTGAGTTGACCTCAACAAGTATTGAGTTTTGCCTACATAGTCCTAGAGTAGGGCCTCAATTCAATATAGTTTCACCCTTATGGTGGAGGAATTCAACTAATGTAGCAGTCAATTCAAACAAAATAGACATAGTTGGTAAAAAGGGATAGTACGACATAGGAAGTGGCAAGTTGGTACATCAAGGATTAATGTTGCCCCTAGTTTGCCCATAGGTGGTTATAACTAGGACATAATATAATATACCAATGGTACTAATTTTCCCAAAGATGGTTATAATTAGTATCAAGATGAGTGGTAAGAAAGGAATAATAAATGAAGGATATAACTGTCAAAACTTCTATCACACTATCCCAAAATATGATTTCTATTTGAAGTATTTAAACCAACTAATGAAACTGATCAGATATCTTGATGCTAAAAATGCATAATGAATGGAAAAAACCAAGGTCAAATAGGCTAGGTTTTAAAACACACTGGGTCAATAGAATGGAAGCAGAAAGTGGATAAGGTGAAGAGGATAGATAAGGATGCTTTTTATACAAAGAAAAATATTGATAAAATAGCATAGCTAAAATAGTTTGTATAGATAATAAACCTTAGCACTCAATCATAGTACCACTTGAGATGAATAATATTCATTAGTTCAGGAAGTTCATCTCTCTGTGGTGTGGCAATCCTGTATGCTCCTAATCCATATTTTATAGTAATGATGAAAGGCCCTATCTTGTTTGGTTTGAATTTCTCTTTATGTTTCTTTTTAGCTGTGGTATTCTTTTGGTTTTATTTAAGAACAAGATCACCAAGTTCAAATGTTCTATACTTAACACATCAATTATAGTGGCCTTTAAGTTAGTTCTAATATACTTCAAGATTATTGAGGGTGGTTGTGCATTTCTCATCAATTAGGTCTAGCTCTTGAGATGCATGGTGAAGGCAATTTGACCTCAATGGGAAGAATGGATTTAGTACCATAAACAAGTAAGTATGGAGTGGCTCTTGTGGGGGTATGATGATTGGTATGATATGCCCAAAGGGTAGAGAATATCTGTAAGTACCAATCACAACTAACATCATTGACATTCCTTTTCAGAATATTGACAATGGTTTTGTTAGATGCCTCAGCTTGGCCATTACCTTGAGGGTAATATGCTATAAAAAAATATTATGTGATGTTGTATTCAGTACATAACTAGTCTACATAATTTTTCTTGAATGATCCTCCATTATTAGATATAATGTCAGAGGGGATATTATAGCAGCAAATGAGATGGTTGAAAATGAATTTAAAAATTTACTTTCTAGCCATGTAAGTGAGGGGTATAGTTTCAACCCACTTAGTGAAATACTTGGTGGTGGTAAGAATATTTTTATGGCCGTTAGATGAGGTGGGGTTAATCTTCCTAATGAGGTCAAGTCCCTATATAGAAAATGGCCATGGTGTCAACATCAATTTCAAAGTTTTTATTGGGGCATGAATCATATTAGCATGTCGTTGACATTTGTCACACTTCTTTACATATTTAGTAGCATTTTCATCTATTATGGGACAATAATAACTAGTATTCAAGAGATTTTTGGATAATACTTCCCCACTATAATGAGCTCCACATACTCCATGAGTTTCTCTTAATGCTAGTGTAGACTCTACCAAAGTTAAATAATGAAGCAGAGTGCCATCAAAACTATGATGGTAAAGGGTGGATCTAAGTAGATTATAATGAGTGGAATGATGAATGAAGGCTTTGGTTTGTTTCCAAGATAGGTTAGGTGGAAAAACTTGGTCATGAAGGTAGTTATAAAGGTCTAAGTACTAGATAGAATTAGGACAAAAAATATCATAAATCATGACAACAGTTGAAGGTTCATGAGCTAGTGCTGACAAATTCTTGATGAGGAATTGATACTCTCTAGATTTATCTATTTGTCAAATTAGAGAGCCAATAGTAGCCATGGCATCTTCATTTCTATTACTGGCCCTTAGTATGTGCTTAAATTGAATATTAGCAAGTTGTTACTTAAGAGTGTCAACCATGGCTTTATATGGAACTAGCTTGTCATCTTTGGTCTAAAAATGATCTATGACCTAATTGATGATTAACTAAGAATCACCATAAACTTAGAGATGAGATATGTTTCAATGCACTGCTTATCAAAGTCTTGAAACAAGTGCTTCATACTCAACTATGTTGTTTTTACAAGAAAAGCTAATTCTAAATGATTTAGGGATTAAATCCCCCTATGGTGTAATAAACAATAGGCCTACCCCTAATCTATGTGTAGTGAATGAACCATAAAAATATATTTTCTAGGCTACTCCTCAAGGGGTGTGTCAATGATGATCATTATGGATTCATCAAGAAATTGAAATGTGAGTGGTTGTGTGTTTATGAGAGGTGCTTCAACAAGTTGATCTGTAATAACTTGTTCCTTAATTGCCTTATGATTGACATACTCTATGTCAAACTCACTGATAAGCATGATCCATTTAGCCATTCTACCTTTAAAATCTATTTTAGATAATAGATGCTTGATTGGATCTACTTTTGAAATGACCATGGTCTTATTACTCAACATGTAATGGTGTAGTTTCTGAGATGCAAAAACCATGGCTAGACAAACTTTTTCAATAGGTGCATAGTTATGTTCATATGTAACCAAGGTACAACTTATGTATTATATGGCACACTCTTTTCCATTGTCATCATGTTGAGCCAAGAGTGGCCCTAGAGCATGGTTGGTAGTTGATAGGTATAACAAGAATGGCCTTCTTGGCATAGGAGGTAATAAAATAGGTGGATTAACAATATAGTCTTTATGTTGTTGAAAAGTTGTTTGGTAGTGATCATCCTAGTGAAATGTAACTCCCTTATTCAAAATGTGTGTAAATATATGACACTTGTTTGCTAACTAAGAGATGAATCATCGAAATGACTAGATCTTACCTTGTAAACTATAGAATTGTTTCAAATTCGTTGGTGGCAACATCTCATTTATAACATAGACTTTAGCCAGATCAACTTGAATATCTCTATGAGACATGATGAAGCCAAGTAATTTACCTAAAATTACACCAAACACACATTTCTTTGGATTGAGTCTAACTTTATACTCCCATAATCTTTCAAATATCTTATGCAACACTATTGGATAGTTGACCCTAGTTTTGGATTTTCCTAATATGTCATCAACATAATCTTCAACAATATCATGCATCATATCATAGAATATGAAAGTCATGGCCCTTTGATATGTAGGTCTAGCATTCTTAAGGCCAAATGGAATTACCTAAATTTAAAATGTTCCCCATGGAGTGGTGAATGTTGTTTTATGTTGGTCTTCTAGTGTTATTTTGATCTGGTTGTATCCTAAAAAGTCATCCATGAGTGAAAGCATTTCATAACCTATCATGGAGTTGATGATCATGTTGATATTAGGCAAGGGAAAATCATCTTTATGAAAATCTTTGTTGATGTCTCAAAAATTAGTATAAATTTTGATCCCTTCAGGCTTTTTACTAACAGGTACCACATTAGAGATCCATTCTAAGTAGTTAATAGATCAAATACATCATACTTCTAAGAGTTTTTCCAACTCTTTCTTTACCAATATAGAAATGTGAGGATGCATCTTATGTAACTTTTTTTTTACCATTTTAGCATCAGTATTAACCATAAGGTGGTGCAAAATTAAGGTAGGGTCTAAACCTGGCATCTCAATATAGGACCATGCAAAGATATCTACAAATTGACTCAATAAATCTATAAAGAAATCACATTCCTCCTCAGTGAGGGACACTCCTAATTTTATCCATTTCAAGTCTTATGGAGTCTTGATATTTACTTCTATTGTATCTTCAACTAGAAGGGTCAAATCATCTTCAGGGATAGCAGGCAATGACTTGAACTATTGAATTATGTCAGGGTCCTTTATTAGGACTTGCTCTTTAACTTCTCCTAAGCATTATGAATCTGAGTCCCCTAGTGGGAGATCTAGCCATGTAATAAAAAAAAGTTATAAATTCTTGAATAATTTGATTAATTACTTGTTATTTTTCAAAGCTAAACTCATATTCATAGGCAAGTTCATCATTGGTGGCCTTTTAGTCTAAATTAGAAGAAGAATGAACACCCCTATCTAATGGCACTTGAAATAGATTTTCACCACTAGACTGGGCTTTATCTTTACTTTTTCCCTGGTCAAAAAGTGACTCAATCAGGTTTTCACTTTGGGACCTCAATGTTTTACTTATTTATTTTTGGCTAAGGGTGTTCACTCACTCTCCAAAATAGGCTACAGGGTCTAACATGATTGAGAATCTTGATTTGTGATCTCCCAATAGAACATTGTCTTTAAGACCTAAAAAGTCATAAAATGCCTCATCATTCTAGAACTCATCAATTGGAAAATTGGATTCTTGTTGGTCCCAATATATCAGTTGGGGATAATATAATGGCAAAAGGTTGTAATGAATGACAAGGGTAAGTGTATAAATGGCATTGTTATCAAATAGGTTGGTTTCAACTAGGTTATCAAAGGTGAGGCTATGATTGGACTTTACTTCACTATCAGCATTATCATCACCATTCACTAGTGATGGAGTTTGAATAAGATATGTGGGATCACCCCTAGGTGATTTAAATCTAATTCCATAAGGTATTGCATACTTATTCATGGAAATTTGCTCAATGGTTCCTTGTTGATTTAGTTTAAGGCTTCTTCTTTCGTAATTGTGACACTCCATGATCCTATTGGGAATAGGATGCTTTTCATTTTTATAATAATCATTTTGGTTGTCATTTTATAACCATGATTCATCCCCTTCAAGAGGGTCAGGTCTTAGGCTAGATGCTGGTACAAATGTGATAGGTCCCTTATCTTTATTCTTATTTTACCAATGTCTATGTGGGATGAATTTAGGTCACCCAAAGGTTTTTGGATTCTAAGGAAGGTTGGCAATATAAAATGTATCATGGGTCACATACTCTCCCAGTCCATTATCTAAAATGGTGAAATGATTAAAAGCTTCAAAATGTGGCATGTGGAAAAGGGAATCCAAGGTATTAGGACTTATGTAATTATCGAGGGAAGGATCAATAAGTATAGCCTTTCCTTTATCCTACTTGGAACTTGGATTCATACCATATTTAAAATTATAGCTTTGAAATTTGGCCTCTAGATGCTTGTAGTGCTCATATGGGTGTAAATCTCCTATAATATTCACTTCCATCCTTGAGTGGGAAAACTTGATACATTGGTGTAGTGTTGATGGGACTTCATGAATCTCATGTAACCAAGGCCTGCCTAGAAGCATAGTATATGATAACTTAAGATCAAGTACATGGAAAAGTGTATCATGGGTCAAAGGCCAAATTATAACTACCAGACTAATGGTGCCTTGTGATTCTCTTTCCTGATTATCATAGGCTTTGATGGTTATTGTTTCTATCTAGAGATCTAATATTATGTACCCAAGAAGTTTGATGAGTTGTAGAGACACTAAGTTGAGGCTAGATCCATTGTTTATAAGGACATGTTTCACTTTATGTTATCTTATATAAAATTATACATAGAATGGATTATTTTGGAGTGGGCCAAGGGAAGACATATCGCTTTGGTTGAATGTGACTTGTTAGGTTGGAGCTAGGTGTCCAACCAAAGCTTGAAAGTTATCAGGGGATATGTCACTATCAATAGTGGATTGTGTCAAAAAGTCATTCAAGATATTCTTTTAGATTATTTATGTTCACAGTAAATCTAAAATAGAAATTTGTGCTGGTGTCTTTTGTAATTATTCCACAATATCAAATTTATTATCTTGGTCAGTAGTGAATAGTTTATTCTGAGGCTGAATGGTTGGTTGGATGATAGGCATAGTGGTGGATGGTTGTGGGCCTAAGATAGTAATATTTGACCTTTGATTTGTGATTTCATAATCAAGATTAAATAATAGACCATTATTACTAACCAATGTTGGGAATGGTGTGGGACCAAACAGGACAAGTCTCGATTGCTAGTGCACTCACATGTGGTCACATAGAAAGGACTAGTTATTGATATACGGTCCAAAAAGGGAATTCCTAGTTTATTGGTTTGCCTATATGAATTCCTAGGTCAAAGAAGGATTATCCATGTAATTTAGTTAAATGTTGTTATTTAGCAATGGTCTAAGCTATTTAGTGCTTGGTCTAGGATTAATGGAGATGGTATTAATGCTACTCCCTACAATATGACCTACAACCCTATTGTAGTCATGTGTAACTACATGGTAGGTGTATTCATTATTACTATTTTGACCTTGGTTTTGTCCATTATTCTATTGTTGTGGGTTCTGTTATTGATTTTGTTGATTCTACTAGTTTGGCCTTTAATTTTGATACTATTGATTTTGCTACTACACTGGCCATTATTGTTGATAATTTTTATGTTAAGGAAAGGGGTTTTGATAAATCCCAAGAGTTTTATTAGAAGTGGAAGCACCATTATCTAATGTTTTCTCTCCATTGTCTAACATATTCTCAATTAAATGCTTGATTTGGACACATCTTCATAGATTATGCCCATTGACCTGATGATAGTCACATAATTCATTTTCATGGTAACAATTAGGATAAGAAATGCCTTACAATAATGCTTTGGTATAGGCAAAATAATTAGATTATTGGTAGTAATATTGTGAAATATAGACTCAATAGGTTCTCCTAGGTCACTAAAGATATGATGTGTAGGCATGGTTATCCTATTAGGAGGGGTTTGTAATAGTAATGGCTGCTATATTTGTTGTGTAGGTCTTGGTTGTTATGTTTGTGGTATTGGTTGGAGAGGTTTTTGGGTAGGATTAAGCTAAAAAGGCAATGCAAATGATGTTTTCACTATTTAGACATGACAAGATTTGGTTACTCTATTTCCCATAACATTCCTATTGTGGTTGAATTGCTTTAGTCTTTCTTGGTTATTGGCTTGTGTTGGTTGTGATACTAATGCTTGAATGGGATATTGGTCATTTCCATGATTATTACCTTGATTTTGATTAGTTTAATTAAAGTTGATAACTCCTTTATTGATAAGTTCTCACTTAATCAATAAGCCTTTGTCGATGATTTCCTTGAAAGTATGCTCACATTGTAGTTCCAAATGATAATCTATCTCCTTGTGAAAATTTTTGGTAAACACAATAGCTAATTATTTATCTAGTAAACTATGGGTAAAATAGCTTTCAAGGGCTCTCCATCATTGTAAATAACTTACAAAACTCTCACTGGCTTTTTGATTTGCTTGTGTTAAGTCCACTAATAAAATCTCTTGCTCAAGATTATAGGAAAAGTGCTACACAAACTTATCAAAAAGATCATCAAAATTCATTAATAAATTTTTGGGTAACTTCAAAAACCACTCCAAGGCTTGTCCATCCAATCTCCTCAGAAATTATAGCAAAAGTTATATGTCGTTATATGCCACTGGTTGACATGCGACAAAGAATTTGGTCAAATGAGCCTTAGGGTCACCTTTCCCTTTATATTTATTGAATTTTAGTGGTTCATATCCTAGAGGAAATGGTATCTATAAATACTCCATGTTGAATGGATAGGAACATATGTCATCCAATTTAAACTTTTTAGTTTGTTTACTAGCTTGAATGGCAGCAATTGCATCCTTCATTTGTTGCAATTCTTGGGAAAGGAAACTGGAAAGCATATTGGTTTGAGGGAGAATTTGGGTAGATGTTTAGGAGGTTACAAGTGGAATACTTTGACCAGGGTAGGATGAATATATCTATTAGGGTACATTGGTTTGGCTGGGGAATGGACCAGGAATACACATATGTGGATTAGGATGTACTTGAAATTTCACAATTGGTTGTGCGATATTCTAGTTTGGGTTGGTGATAAAGGTTTGATTTGGAGGATTTTGTGGTTGGGATAGAGGGATATAACTATACTATGCCTATTGTGTTTGAAAATGGATATGCTATCGAATAATCAAACCTTATTGTTGAGTGGGAACTTATGGACCAAGACCTTATCTTTGAATTTGTGTCACATTTTAAACCAACAGTTGTCTAGTAGAAACCTAAGAAATATGGGGACCTCTTTGTTGCATGAATCCTTGTGAAGAAGTGAAAGTAGGTTATAGATTTAACATCTATTATTGACCTATATTTGTACATTATTGACTAGTCATTATTTGGTTTTGGATTAGCATATTAGTCTGTGACTGAAAAGGTATGTTTGTCATTACCTAGCGAGGTAGAACATTAGTTATCCCTGATTGAGGTGGCAATGTATTTGTCCTCTATGACATTGATACACTATATTGTGCCTATTGCTATGGAATACCACTCGTTACTTGTTGAGGAGGAGTAGGGTTCATCACATTCTATCATTGAGGCATGACATTAGCCATTGTTTGATTACCTAATCCCATAGGTTGTACACTTGAGGAAGTAGCCAATTGAGGTTGGGGTGTAAAAAATCCTACTCCCTAGTATGATGACATATTCATATGATTAACTATAGGCACATGTTGATGGCTAATTGTTTTCATGTTAGTACCACTTTAATTAGGACTGGACATTGTTTACACATTGTCTACTATGTTTGGCTCATTATTTTGTGTATAGGTTGAATGCACTTCTTAAATAATAGGTATATGCATCAAGTTATCTATCGAATCAGTTTGTACAAATGGGTTGGAATTTGGATTGTCTTGTCTAGTTAACTCTATCAACACTCTTATTAAATAAACTAGGTCAATAAGAGGTTTACTTACCATGTTCATGTGATTGAAATCACATGCTAGATTTAGGTATGTTTGATATGTTATTTTCATTTAGTTAAAGTGATCTTCCATGATGTTTTTACCTCAATCATATATATTAGGGTCTTTGTAAGTTGTTTGGACTAGAGCCATAGGATTATTAAAAGAAGCCTGTTGATCATAAGTGATATTGTGGGGCACTCTTATTAGACTTAATAAATTTTTATGGGGGAAGTCTACTAGAAACTTGGCCCCTACCTCTATGGCTCTAACCAAAATATTGTCTTTATTCTCTAACAAATGTCACTCAAACAAAATTGGATCATACGTGGAAGTTGTATTAGTAGAATATGACTATTGAAGTACTTACTCATCCACTACAGATATTGTAGCTAGGTATTATGCGGTTTGCTCTTGGTCTTGTTCTAAATAAGGTGGTGTGTTAACTAGATAGTTAGCCAATGGATCTTGGCTTTGTGCCTTTGATTGAGTATTATAAGAGGGATAATAATCCATCTCATAAGCAATATTATCCGTATAGGGGTCTTGTACCATTTCTTCTTGCATAACTACATGACTAATCCCTAGATTGTACATAAGTCTACTACGAGTGTAGGAATACATGTTGGGATCCATATTCAATGCTTTTGTGATAAAAATTCAAATATTTATACAAAATCTAAAAAGGACAATGTCTAAAATAAATGATGTTTCAACCTAGTCTAGATTTGTCAAAAGGATCAAAAGGTTTATGCAAAGTTTTGTGAGGAAACAAGTTAGTGTGAAGTATCTAACATTTCACTGTTCACATAAAAATAAGCAAATAAATGGACCTAAAATCAAAATGCCAAACTCTAAGGTTAAAGTATTTCAAATTAGTCTAATCTAGGAATTTAAAATCTTGCTAGGTCTTTTGGCCAAATGTGGCATCAAAAGCTAGGCTCAAACACAGCATGTGTTAGAACTCTTGGCCAAACAGTGTCAAAATCTAGACTTTGAAATAGATGAAAGTTTTAATCCAATAGATTTGAAACACTTCTAACAAACATTAGGCATTTGATTCTTGGACATGAACTTGATTAACTAGCTATAAGGTATGAAACAAAAGACACTTTAGAAATAGTCTATTTTCTCACAAAAAATGGTATAAAATATGGTTCTTTTGACAAATAAGCTAGACAAAAGCGAATAGTATAACTATTTTAGACAAAAGATCACAAAAGTACACTTGGATTGGTCTAAAAATGTAGGAAATTTTTTGAAACTCTATGCAAGAGGGTCTATAAAACAATATTTGAAATGCTTTGGGCAGTGTAATGATGTTATACTACTTAAAAGGTGTGACAAAAAGGTTTGTTTCAAAAACTCTCTAAGGCAAAGACATTTTCCTATAATTTTAACAACATAACACTACTTTTCTTGACTCAAAAATGTTATGGTGCATAGACTCAAAGTGTAAATGTTTAGAATAAAATGGCCTTAGTCTATCAAGTGTTGACAATGATTATGAGTCTTAAATGACCTTCAACCCAAACTATAAGTTAAACCTAAGTTCCCTTAAGTTTAGTGCAAATGGTGAATCCACTTAACACATCAACCCTTTGAACTTGTAAAGCTGCAATTCTCAATTTGGATTATAAGTGAAGGACTTAAACAACTTTAGTAAAGGTCTAGACTCAATTGGGTAACATAACTATGCCAAAATGGGTGATATGACTCTCAAGCTTTTGATGAAATTTGAACAAGGCAAATTGATGATCTCACATGGGCAACATAATGCCTCTTTATTCAAAGGAAAATTTTGACTATGTGTTTGGTTTGGATTGTTTTTTTACACCAAGTTTTGACTTCAAATAAGACTTTAATCTAAGACAAGACCCCCTAATTAATCACTCTTAGATCCTAAATTGACAAGGTTGCTTGGTATTGTTGGAATCCATCAATATACATCATTTGAGAGGATTTTAAGTGTTCATACAAAAGTAAATGCACATTATATAGTAGGGTTTTTACACCCCCGTCCTTATCTCAAATGACCGTACTATGGCATGGACCTTGAGGTGCACCTTGCACCAATAATACTTCCATGGCAAGTGGGGATTTATCTAAGATCTAACAAGTTTTCAAATGATCTAAGGGAATCAATTACACAATGACTTTCACACCAAATAATGCAAAATAAAAGCATAGATTTTGGGTTTGTATCACTTGGCTTGTTGCAAAAAGGTCTAGTCCTTTTTATAACCACTACATCTTATTGTTCACTTAGTGTAGTGCGATATCCAAAGTACTATTATGTCCCATGCACAAATCTAAAGGAGCTAAATGAAGTCAATGCCAAGAGATGAAACCTTGGGTCAAAAATTCCTTAAAGAACTCGTGGGAGGTGATGAAGTCCCCCTCACAAGCCAATTTCACATAAAAATAAATAAACCATGAATGTAGAAAGACTTTAGGGTCATTTTCAAGGTCACCCAAACCTTGATGAGTTTTTCAAGAGTGCTTTAGAAAACTTTATTTATAAGCCTTGGACTAGGCTACTTGTAATAGGAATGGAACTTTTGATTCCAAGGGTTCCCTAAAGGGGAAAAATGAAAGAGCATACATGCAACATTCCTCTTTTTTCCAAACAAAATCTAATTAAACAACTATTGAAAAAAAAAATTACAAGTGTGTTCAATTTTAAATCCAAATGAAAGATTTGGTGGTGTTCATTTGACCCCTTGGTCTTAGTTGCAAACTTTAAAAACATTCACCAAAAACATCTAAATTCTTTGTTAAACACCAAAACAAGGTTCCTAATTGATTTTTTTAAGCATGCAAAAAGTGATTTAAACATGTTTTTACCGAATGTCAAGCTTGGTCCTACAACAAAAATGTTATCATGTCATTTAGATTTGAAGCTCTTTTTAGTTTGAAATAATGAACTTTATAAAAAGAGCTCTTGGGTCTATGTTTTAATAAAAACATAGTAACCGACATTGATTTCTATAACCGATGATGGTTACATTTTCTAACCAATGTCAGTTATCCAAATGACATCGGTTATGGCAATGTAACTGATGGCAGGTATAGAACCGATGTCAGTTTTACTAACCAATGTTAGTTAAGATATTCAACCTATGTCAGTTTTACTTACTGATGTCAGTTACTATGTAAAAATTGTGGCAAACAAAAATAGAAAAATGAAGTTAGAAAATCAATTTGCAAGAGTTTTAAGGGTCCAAATAAATATTTTAAAGTTTTAAAATTATCTTCTTTAGTTGTGAGATGCATCTAATCCCATCGTATGTACCATAATGTGATCTAGGAATTTGACTCAAGAGAGGATGGTTAGTATGGTGTTAGTTCCAAAATGGAAATAAAATGAAAGAAACACACTAATAGCATAACATCTCTAGGCTTAGACACTAGGGAGAGCTTAGTTAACAAAAAAAATGGAAAACACAACTTAAAAGTAAGGAATAAAACACAATAATTCCTTCACCTTCCTTGGATGCTCCAAATGCCTTTGTAGTAGTGGCTTGTTTGATTTTGTGATCATGAAGTCCTTGGTAATGAAAGCTTGGCTACCTCCATCTCTCCTTAGCACCTTTGGCTTGTAGCTTGACTTGGATTGGAATCAATTTGGAATGGTAATACTAGTTGCAATAGATTCTTGAAGATATTTATGCATTATAACTTTACACCAAACTAGCTTAGAAATGTTCTTGGCCTCTCTATTTATAGATTTTTCAAATGTCTAGAATCAACCTAAACCATCCATCCTGAGATTGAGATGTGTGGTTGAGGATTAATTCAATTTTTGTAATTAGGTTTTTAATTATCCTCATCATGACATTTGAATAAGGGGAGATTAAGAGGCATGGAAGGCATGATGGAAGGCATTGATGAGGCATGGAGGGCATGAATCTTGATATTTGTGGCATTTATGGCCTAGGGATGTCTTCCCAAGAAATGAGGTCACTTGATGATGTAGATATTCAATATTCATTTCTAAAAACAAGTTTTCATGGAATTATTAATTAGGCCTTGATTTGGGTTAATTATCTCTGAAGCATGTTTAAGCACTTTGTGCACAAATTACTCAAATTGATCAGAATGCATTATAATTGGTCTAAAATTTGGCTGGATTAAAAATGGAAGTTAATGTTAGATGCATTAGATACATTATCCAATTTAGGATGTTATCAATAGAAAATAACAAAGGCATATGTCTTGTGTAAGAGATTTGATAGGAAAGAACAATCCAAAGCATTGAGGTGAAAAATTGGCATTTTGACTTGAAATGATCTAATCAAAGTTAGTTGTTTCATAAATTTCATTTCCCCATTTAGGGATACCCTAGCCAAAATCAACACTTTAATATGTCAGTTTCACATCATTTATCGAGTTTTAGTGTTTTTAGGCTAAATTATGTATTTTGGGTGGAAATTGGTCAAAACCCTGATTGGAGGTTATTGGTGGCTAGATTTAGGTGTATACACAAGGTTTCATGGACCTAATTAGACACACCTTCAATATTGGATAATAAGATCAAAAATTCTAAAAGGCCATAAGGTATATAGTCAAAACCACAAATGATCAACTATAGGTAGCTCAGGTTATTCTCAAGCTTGAGGATATAGTTTCATACATAATAGTAAGCTTGGAGCTTAAGGAGGTAGATAAGGTGCTAGGCATCACTTGAAGACATAGATACCTAAGGAAAAGGGTCAAGAAGAGATGATCAAAACCAACTCATTTTGACCTTATAGATAGTCAGTAGATGCCTACAAGAGTGCCTAATAGCTTAATTAGTTTTTAGCTTGACAGAGAAGGTCATTATTAGTTTGAATAGAAGGAGTGTAGATAAGATAAAACCATGTGAAAATAATCTTATAATGATCTATCATAATCCCCATGTGATCCTCTCAATTAGTGAGAAATGGTGACAAAGTTGTAAGGTCTATTGAGTCTAGAACCCCACACACAAACCTGTTTATGTATGGTTATGAAAGTGTGTTTAATTTTAGAATATGAGGGATACCTAAGCCCAATAAGGTATTAATATATCTATGGTTACACTCCATGAGTATTCTAACTCCCTTGTTAGTGATTAAATAAGGAAACACATAATACTCAAGGTATTAACATCAACCAGCTTGAGAACCTAGTATAAGCTAATGATGGTCATAGCAGGCCTAAAGAGGGAGAATGATAGAGACAAATATTTGGGCCACTATGATACTATATAAAAGTTAAATTTTTAATGTATAAAATTCCAATAAATCTTTGAGGTCACCACAAGCACCTATAGGTGGTCTAGTCCCTTGGAGATTAGTTTAGGCTTATAAGGCCTAAAACCCTACATAAGCCCTCAAACCTCCAACTCCATTATTATGGAAAGATGAGTTCATTATGAATATGTAGGGATATATAAGGTTTTATAATTATGGTATAGGTATTAAAATAGGTATCATAGGTAGGATAATACAAGGGAATTGATCATTTATCCTAATAGCCCTCCTCGAGCTCTCTCATCACAGTCTACCAATTCAAGATGTAAGTTTGGATGCTCATATCTTGTAGGATTAAATTCATGGGTAAAAATTATATTAAGTAAAATTTATGACCCTTATACACTTTTCATCCATGGTGGAGATATTTATATCTAGGGAGAAGCTTTATGAACAATCCTAAAGACTGTAAACATGCCTAGACTACCTAGAAAGAACCTGAGGATTACCAACCTTTACTTAGATCTCACTTAAAAGTATTCAAGGGAGAAAGAGATGTTATGGAAACTTTAGGATTTATATGAAATTAATATTCATGGCCTTAAGTTTCCAATCCAAGGTTTGTGCTTTATGAACCATCATTAAGATGGTAAGCCACTACAAACCCTCCAAAACCCTCATGGAGAACCCAATGGAAAAGAAACTATTCCTAATGACTATAATGGACCTTAAATACCATGGTAGCATAAATAAGACACATACATGTCCCATGTTATCCATATTCACAAGAAATTTGGCACTTGTGAGGCAAAATTTGTAGGAAAATGGCTTACAGTGTCTAATTTTGAGTCTATTTTCATAGTTCCCAAGCATGTTAAAGGTCCTAATTGAGTAGGAAGGCCTCTTGGGCCTATGTAGAGATGTAATTATATAAAAACAAGCACTAATGAGCCCCTATAGTGGCATAATAAAATAATAATTAGTAGACTTGAACTTAATTGAAGAGATAACCCTCATTTGCATTGAAAAGAGAGTGTTTCTACCCTATTCACATAGTTATAAGACTCTCAAAGGTAGAAATATCACTATAACAACCTCTAAAATACATTGTAAAACTCATCAATCAATTGAAATTCTTTAAATCTCATGCCTCTCACTCATCAATGTGACTAATGCATTCTAGGGACTATAAATGGCATAAAGGGTGGCAACTAGGCAAGTAATAGACGCATTCAAACATGTAATTACCTTCCTAGAATAGATTCATGACCTATTAATACATGTCAAAGAGTAATGGATAACTTTCAAGGATCATGGTGTCTTCATGAATTCAACTATGACCATAAATAGGTCATCCATTACACTTCTATGCCCAAAAGGCTCATTGAAGGCCACTATACCATCAAAGCAATGCATGGGAAGAGTTATGGGATTATTTATACCCCTCATTAATGTTTATAACTAATAACTGGATTAGTGATGGTCATTATGTACTTTTCACTCCACTTCTACACCACACTCTTCCTCCCTCTCTCTCTCTCTCTATTTCTCATGTTTTATAAAATAGGCTTAGAATGCCATTACAATTATCCCTCTATTGGGTATGAGAAAGTTATGCCCATCTGTATCTTTCACCCTTGAGCTAATGTAAAGATAAATACAACCTTCTCCATATTTTTTTGATTTTTTTAAGTTGTTTATCTTTTCTCCCTTTCCATGTCCTTGTCTCTCACCTAGATACTAGTGGATTGTCTTATGTAGGTTACATGGTGTGTGAAGATGATTATTCTTGTAATCACACTATAAACTGACTATTAGTTTCTTTTATCAAACCTTTCACTCATCACCCTTAGGTTATAGGTCATTAACATGACCTCCATGTGAATCACTGATGTGTAGGAGTCCTTTGGAGAGAGTGTGTTAATAACCAAGTCCTTATTTTGTCCATAAGTGTTGTTGAATGATCAAGCAAAGGAGATATAATATATTAGTGCATCTTCTCCTATAGTATAGGGTTTAATTAAATGTACTTTTTATCCCTTTTCATTTTCAATACAAGTAGGTTTAAGTATTAGTTGATCTTAGATGATGTATCAAGGGAGCTAGCCCCAAAACTAGAGACTCACCTCACTCATTAGGTTACCCACACCTAGAGGTTACTCCATTATATTATATGGATGAGTTAGGCCTAAAAATCCTTTGCCTCAAGTGTGTAATCTAGACTGATAATAGTTTCTAAAATTCCCAATGGGACAAAAATTCAAGGAGGTTGAAGCACTTACTCTCAAGATTTAGTGACCTCAAGGAGCTTTAGACACTCTAATAGCATATTAACATCCAAATTTCATGCCAAAAGTATTCACAAGATATTTATCCAAGGGTAAGGAAGCTGAAATTTTTGAATTATCTATGTATTTTTTTGAGAGGAAAAGGTACACCAAGTCCAATCCCTATCTTACACCCCCTACTTCTCCTAGTCCTATTCAACATAGCCCTATTGCAACTCCTATATCTCTAATGGCTAGACCCAAAAACCAAGCCTTTGTACCCTTCAATGGTGGAATCCCTTTGAACCTAAACTAATTTTATGACATCCATGCTATTTCACTTAAAAGCCTTCCATACTTCATAGGGGAAAACTCTACCACTCATGTTGAACACATTAGAGACATAGCCAACCTTTGTTTAGTGCATAATTTGACTCAAGAGAATGTGGAAATGAGGTTATTAGCTACATCCTTTAGAGTCAAGGCACTTAAATGACATATAGGTATGGCACCTACCTCCATCAATACTTGGGATGAGTTTGGGGAGCACATATATAATCACTTTGAAGATAAAAGTGACCACTTGTCCCTAGTAGAACAATTGACCATAATTAAAAGGGCACCTCAAGAGGTTATGGTGGATTTTAACTATAGGGTTTTAAAAACTTGGGATAGGATTCCAAAATTAGTTAAACTCACCCTAAATTATGCCTTTTAATACTATTTTAGATCCCTCAATTATGATGCGGTAGTCATGATATAGTCAGTGGGTGGGAACAAATTACCTAATGCCTATAAAGTGGTAATAAGGGAAGAAAACTATCTCATTCAATAAGTAAAAATCACACCAATTCAACTCATTCTATTATTCCCATAAATATAACCTCATGTGCTTACCATTTCCCCCATATCTATGCCAACCAATAATAAGTAGGTAGATCCTAGTCAGGCTGATAAGTTGGTTAAGCTTGAAGGGTTGCTCAAGGCACAAAATAATAAGATAGTGGCCTTATAAAGGCAAAAAATTTCACCCCATATACTATATCAAGATTCTTATCAAACTCCCTATCAACCTTATCAGTTTAATATTACCAAGCCAATCCTCAAGGTCAATGGAAGATCACTCACACAAGGTCATTTATCAGCTTCGATCCTAACTCTGTCAGCACTTTTCGAACATTAGTACCTAATCAGAATAACTATGCTCAAGAAGGCCAATGATATACACAATTGGTATAATATCATTAACAATGTGTTTACTCAATTAAAGGTTCTAATCAAGATTCTCTTATGCAACATAATCAAACTCTTCCTATGCAAAACAATCAGGTTCTTGCTACACAACGTAAAAAAGTTCCATTTGTGAAACATGGAGAAGTCCCTTTCATAACTCAATTTAATTTTCCAAATAAATAAGTAATGGGTGGAGATAAAACACAATCAAAGGCCACATTTTTCAACTATAAAAAAGGATAAAGCCCCTTTAGACAATGTGCAGTCAATCAACTTGGAAGTGTCACTAAGGTGGGCAGTCCTATTGTAGCTAATACAAGGGCTAAAATAAGGGTAGTAAGTGGTGACCCCAAGGTAAGGAGAGTAGTTCCTTCATATTCTCAACCACTTAAAAAACTAATGAACAAGATTTAGCCCCTAAATCCCTACCACTTCAAAAGGGTCAGAATGACAATGGTCCATTCATACCTCATTTCACAAGCTCTAAGTACTGCTATTACTCCTAAATTGTAGTCAAAGGTTGATGGACCTCACATCAACATTGTAGACTAGATAAAGAAGGCTCATTTCACCATACCAATGTGGGACAAATTACTTATTCTAGGGCAAAAAGACCTTCTCCAAGAAGAGTTATCAAATCTCAACATCTCAGACAAGTAAGCAGAAAAGGAAGGTGCAGTCCTAACCAATACTAGTCAACCTATTCAACCCCAAGTAGCCAAGGTAAATAAACCCCTTCCCTTATATATTTTATTCATAATATCAGATTCCTTAGTACATAACTATATGATAGATAGTGGGTCAAGTACATCTATCATGCCAAAGTCAATAATAGATAAGTTGGGGTTAAAATATGAGCCTAATTTTAAGAGAGTCTTACAATTAGATGGGTATCCTACCAAGACAGTTGGTGTGCTTAAATACTTAAAACCTATCCTAGCTACTTGCCCAATTACACCATATCCCAAGATTTTATATTGGTTGATCTACCTCCCTATTTTGTTTTGTGTTTATCTAGATACTTCACTAATAAAATAGAAGGCTACCTATCATCTAACTATCTTATATGATCTTTAAAATGAGGTATGGGACCAAAGTCACCATTAGGTCTAATCCTATCTCTATGTTTCATTTATATCCCTACATGCCTAATCTATCAAATGTCAACTTCACTATTATTGATGAAGATGATAACCCTAATGATCAAGATCTAGTTAAACCACTTGAGGGCATATCAGACCTACTTCTTGATGATTAGGGGATGAATAACCATGGTTATGATCCATACAAGAGCATTGAGGAAGAAATTCTAGGGATATATTGTATGCATGAGGAGGAGGTAGTCATACCAGCCATTACCAATCCAAACCAAGACAATGATGAATTATGAAGACTATATTTTGATGTCTCTAGGTGCAAGAATGGAAGTGGAGTGGGTGTCGTGCTTGTTTCTCCATCTAATCAAAGGTATTTTTCAATCATAATGTTACAATTAAATTATAAATGTAATACAATAGAGTATGAGGCCCTAATTCATTAATTTAAATGGGAAAGGACAAGAGGCATTGAGCTAATATAGGATATGGGAGATAGTGAACTAGTATTCCACCAAGTGAGAGGGTAGAATTTAGTCAAAAATACACTATTAAAGGCATATAAGCATAGGGTTTGGTACCCCCTAGAATACTTTACATTCAC
This sequence comes from Torreya grandis, assembly GCA_037957365.1. Taxonomy (NCBI): domain Eukaryota; kingdom Viridiplantae; phylum Streptophyta; class Pinopsida; order Cupressales; family Taxaceae; genus Torreya; species Torreya grandis. The sequence goes on from JARHVA010000156.1 coordinate 205,104, forward strand.
TCAATCCCAAGAGAGGAAAATCAACATGTAGACAGGCTGGAAGCAATAGGGGCATAATATGACATCCTAAGTGAAGTTAAAAACTTAAAGGATTAGTCACAAATCAAGGTTGTTTTTAAACCCTCAGTGCTTGATAATGAATTCATTTGGTATGTGTTTAATAGTGATAAGCATATAACATGTTTCTTGTAATAAGAGGTAGAAATCTACATAAGGAACCAAGGTAGACTTCAACAATAGTATGGTGACCAAATTATTCAATTAAAGATTAAAAAACTTCTTAAGGGATTGGTGACTCTCAAAAACATATTCAATGAATATGATTAGTAGAGATAACACTATGAGAAGGACACCATTTTTAAATATAATCTACTCGAACTAAGCAAGTTGTGCACTAGAGAAGAGAGGATTGCCTTCATAGAGCTATGTAAGGAGTTTGTGAACATCTTTGCTTGGGAATATAGTGACTTGAAAGGGTTTGACCCTAGTTTAGCTCAGCATACCATCAAATTGGAAGCAAGTGCCAAATCTATGAGGTAAAATCAAAGACCAATCAACCCCAAAATTGAGCTCCTCATGAATAAAGATCTAACTAAATTGATTGAATTAAATATTATATTCCCCACCAAACACTCTTCATGGGTGGCTAACCTTGTGCATATAAGGAAAAATAATGGGAATATAAGGTTATGTGTGGATTTTATGGACCTTAATAGGGTGTCATTGAGATACCATTGCCCCTTGCCATCTATGGATCAGATTCTCCAAAATTTTGTAGGTTCACAATGTTTATCCTTGCTTGATGGATACTCGAGGTATAACCAGGTGTTGGTGAAGGAAGAAGACCAACACAAGATGACCTTCATAAAAAAGTGGGGCACTTATGATTACAATAATATTCCCATTGGGATATCTAATGCAAGAGCCACCTTTTAAAGGGCAAAGGATATAGATTTCCAAGGACTAATCAATGAGATGGTGCACATATACCTTGATGATATTATTATCTTCTCAAAGTAAACCAAAGACCACTTGACACACATAAGGAAAATATTTGATAGGTGTAGGTAGTATGGAGTCTCTTTGAATCCCAAAAAGTTTATTTTTGTAGTCCATGAGGGTAGACTTTTAGGCCACATTGTGTCTAAATAAGGCCTCTCTATAGACCTTGAGAGGGTGAGTGCAATCCTAACTCTATTACTGCTCAAACATAATAAAGGACTAAAGAATTTTCTAGGTAAGATCAATTTCATTAGAAGGATCATTCCCAAATTTATTAAGTTAGTTAGACCCCTAAATTTTATGCTCAATAAACATAAGGACTTCGTATGAAATAGGGAAAGAAAGAGGAGTTTTGAATCAATTAAGCATGATATTGGTCAAACACCCACTCTCCTTAACCCTAATTTATCAAAAGACTTATTTTTGTATGACTTACCAACCAATGACACCATATCTACCATGTTGATGTAACAAAATAGTGAGGGTCTTGAGTAGACCCTATCTTTATTTAGCCAAGTATTAGATGGATATAAAGAGAGGTATACTTATGTATAAAAGCATGTACTTGTAGTCATGAGAAACCTTAACAAATTAAGGCACATGTTGTCCAACCACAAGATATATGTCATGGTGGCCCACCCTAGCATCAAGGACTTTCTTCTTAACTAGGATTTGAGTGAGAAAAGAGTAGGGTGGGTGACTAGATGCATGAAGTATGACATAGAGGTGAAAGTTACCAAGCTAGTGAGGGGTAGAGGATTATGTGAACACTTGGAAATAGATGTTAATAAGAGTAAAGAGATGGTTTTGGTAATTCACAATGATCCTCAAGTAGTTTCACCTGCACCTTATGCCAACTAGACTCAAGACATGGTAAGATTCCTTAAAATAGGTGAAGTTTAGATAGGACAAGAAGGCATTATAGGTTGAAATCAATTCCTTATGTCTTGGTAGATGGGTTCCTATTTAATAAATATATTTATGGCATGATTTTAAGGTGTGTGGAGACTAATGAAGTTGACAATCTATTGGATTAGGTTCATGATGGGCCTGTAGGAGGACACTTTTTAGCTAGGACTACAACAAGGATAATGAGAGTAGGCTACTTTTGGCCAAGCCTATTCAAAGACTCCAATGCTTGGGTTAGGAGATGTCTATCTACTTTTCCCCTAGATCCTATTCTAGTGGAAAAACCTTTCATGCATTGGGGCCTAGATTTTATAGGTATGATACATCCTTCATATAGTGTAGGTCACAAATTGGTCTTGACTACTACATACTAATTCACTAGGTGGGTAGAGGTAGTATCCCTTAAAAATGTAAATGAAAACTCAATCTTGGAGTTTTATGATAGCCTATTAAATATATTTGGGGTCCCCTCCACAATCAGATTAGATAATGCATTATATTTTAATGGTGAAAGGGTACATGAATGGGATCTATATTATGGCATTTACTTTAGTACCTCTTCAAACTACTATCCTCAAACAAATAATAACTTAATCAAGATATTAAAGAGGACTATGGAAGATAGTTAGAAGATGTGGCATACCAATTTAAGGATAGCCTTATGGGCAGATAGTATCATCCCAAAGAGATTTATTTTCATTCTCAATACCTTATTGTCTATGGAAAACTATCACTTGAGTTTACAGCTTTGTAACTCACACATAATCTTGAGATAGTGGAGAGTGATGCCATGAAAATAATGATGAATGAGTTGAGAGATATAGAAGAGACAATATATAATGATATGCATGCATATGGTCTCTCAAGACCAATTTAAAAGGTCATTTGATAAGATATCTATCTCAGATAATTTCAAATAAGGTGATATTGTGCTTAAGTGGGATGAGGACTGAGATAAACTAGGTAAGCACTCAAAATTTAGTAGCCTATAGAATGGGCCCTACATCATCACCAGCTACAAGGAGCACAATGCATTCCAATTGTCAACATTGAATGGTGAGGAACTCCATATCCCTATCAATGGGGTGTTCCTTAAATAATGTTATTAAAGAGCATATATTATCCTAGTACATAGTAGTTTAGGTTTTTTTTCCCTATAAGTGATGTTTCATAGCTTCCTTGATTTGGTTAGTTGCTTTTCTATCATATTGATTTTTTATGTGTTTATTAGTTGGTATTCTTTTGTGTCCTTGTTGTGAGTGGTAAGGTTATTGTAGTCCTTAATAGCTTGTAAAGTTTCTAGGTCTAATTGTCATTCCAAGTAAATTTGTCTCTTAGTTGAGTCATGACTATCATGTATGAGATAGCTAGTTCTCTTGACCAATAGGTAGGTCAACCCTTGGGAGTCACAAATGATGTTGATATCTTTCTGCCCCTAGACTTATAAAGGATCAACTCTTTCACAAAACACTTTGATAATTCCTTTATCATTTCATGAATCTTATGTTTATTATGATAGTCTAGGAGGGGGGTCATTTATCTTAAGGTTCATAATAAGGATGATCATGTGGTGTGCTTATGTCAAAAAGGTGTTGTATTAGTCTTCATTTCACCTTGATTAAACTTATATCAAGGTTTCATCTTGTGTGACTATGTTTAGGGGTCTATAACAAATCTTAATGTGACCTTCATGGTCTAAAACTATACATGACAATATGACCTATGATGTTGCAACCTATGAACAATCATGTGTGTCCATTTAAGAATGGAAAGAACCTAAAAAATGTGGTATGTTTCAAGGAATTGGAGCTAGCAATAAAATAAGGGTAACTTTGTTTAAAGCATTTAGCATATTTTAAGGTTTTTTAGCGAATGTTAACATAAATTCTTTAATTGATATTACATTTGAGATCATGTATATATTACCTTCAAGGGATGTTAAAACCATGTAAATAATGATAATATGGCCCCTTAGACACCACTAGAGTCACCACCAAGGGGTAATATATCTCCAAAAGTGTTTCATAGCCATCATAATATCATTATGAGGTGGTTTTATATGTAACATGGGTATTTTTTAGAAGTCAAATACCTTTCATTTACCAAAAATTCCCCACACACTTGAAAAGGTGACTTTTAATATTCTCTCCATATGTACTCTCTAATTTAAAAATGTATTTTACCACTAATTTCCATCCTTTGGCCTCCAATGGTTCCTCAAGATCTCAAACCTAAAAAAATGTAGATAAATGATGTTTTTCATGTGTTTTCAAGACTTGTATAGTCAGGTCAGACCCAAAGAGGTTAGACATCTTATGGAGGATCAATTTGAGGAATAAAGGAGAAGAAGCCATGCTTGTAGATCTAAGAGAAAGGTAGAAATGGCAGCAAGATCTCCACTGAGCTCTTCACAAACTCACAAGGGCTAGTTTGAGTTAAATAGTATGGTTTGTATAAGGGGGAGTCAGAGCTCAATATATTATCTAGAGGTGGAGTCCCTAATGGGCTTGAAATTAGTGGAATTGGTCTATATATCCAAGCCTTGGGCTTTATGAATAATCACTAAGACCCCTAGGTGGTCTTAAACCCTTTGTAAACCCCACAAGCTTAGTTATAGGAAAATTTATGAGAAATACAAGCTCATTATGGTAACTTAAGCATGGGTTAATATCTCCAAAGTTATAATGGGAGTCTTAAACTCCTCTAAGCATGTTCCCATGTCACTTGTAGAGATAGATCAACACCAAACCTTCTATCATTGGTAGGTTGCATGTTCATATGTTATAATTTATGTTTTTCATGAAGAACAAAGAACAAAGATGATTAGTGAAGGTTTTATATGATCCCCCCATGTTCTTCACATAATCCACATGGTCACCATTTAGCCACCATGTGAAAAGGGGATAAAAGCTCCAAGCATATCTTAGTTTGTTCTCATGCAAAATAATCTCCAAGTTGAAATTCTATAGGTGATATCTTCTTCAAGTTTCATGGGTGATTTAAGAATATGGAGGAGTTACTCCTTCAATGGAAATAAACTTCCACAAGGCCCTAAAAACCAACACCCATAAACCAACTTCAAAGGCATCTGAATGCAATCAAAAATGTATTATGTTTATGAATTAATCCTAGATCAGATAAGATAGATCACACCTACACTTTTGATTTGGAATACACTTGTTAAGTAGGATCATGACCAATATAGGGATCTGTTACACCAAATTAAAGGATCACTTGTCATAACACATCATGCTAGGAAGAGTTCCAAAGCCAACAATTTAACATAATCACACAACAACCCTAATGGAGTCCTAATGTTTAAAATGTTCACTCTATTCTAATAACAAGAAATAAAAATCTAATCTAATGCACACCAAAGCTTGTGGAAAAAATTGGGGGTTAAAAAAATAAAACAAATAACTAAACTAAACATGTATTAGAAGACATATACTCATGCCAATGTATACAAAATCCTAATACATGGAGAGAATAATACAAATGCATTATCTATCTACTCTTATAAAGGATAAATAAAGTTAGGAATACTTACCTTTGAAAAAGAGCCCATCGAGCCTCAATCTCTCCCTTGGCCAAGGTGTTTCATAATAATTTGTTTTGGTATATAAGGATAACCAAGATAAATCAGTGCTAGGTAGGCCACATAACCTATATAAGCATCTAAAAGACTTATCCACAAGACAAGATCCATATCTCCAAAGAAAGTATGGAACCCTAAGCTTTATTCCTTAAGTATAATGGTCAATAATTAGATGTTTTTTCTCACTTCTTCACTAATAATTATTCTCTTATAAAATGGTGGTAAATGACCTTGTATATATAGGTGGATATTTCCCTAAATGCTCTTGAGAATTTTAGCTATATAGGGTCGACCTAGGACCTAGTGTGTTTTTGGGGACAAATCACTAGGTTTGTTTAGGTTGGTTGAAAGGAAAACAAGATAAGAAAGTAAAAATTACCCCTAAATTGTACTTGGTCATTCTAGTCGACCCAGTACATCTAAATATCTAAAAGGGTGTTAAGGGAAAAAAAGGAGGAATGGAAAGAGGAAAAGACTAGAATAGGTAGGACTAAGAAAAATAAGATCAGGCTTAATGGTTTTAGGAGACAAGTGTGTAAATGGCAAGTGGAAAAAGGGACAATAATCTTATGAAGCATCGATGGTCTACCCACCCTTTTCTCAATGTACCCATTAAGGCATGTACTCAAAGAGATTGAGACTTGATAGGTTCCTGCAAGATACAAAGTTTCAGTAATAAATTAAAAAATTAAAATATTATGTGTATACCTATTCCCCACTTTAATCTCATCATGTGTCATGTAAATACAACACAGGATAGTGCTTTGAGATAAATCATGATAACACAGAAAGTTGATACTAAGTAAAGTGAAATAAGCAACAAATAAGATAAATGAAAGCACAAAATTTAAAAACACATACCTTTAAATTACATTAGTACCATAGATAAATAAGTAGACTACAAGGGATGTGAAGGTGTCTAATGTAGAGAACACTAGACTAACTTGTAGAAGTTAGTGCAAAAAGTAGCCAAAATTTGAGATTTTGGCAATATAGACAAATAGTAGTTAGGAATAGCAGAGAAGATAATTGGAAATTTAGGATTGGTAAAGCAAGGTTTGTATAATATTGAAGGATAATAAATGATAAAATAATGGAAAATGAATGAAAAATTATTGGCAAATGAATGAGAAATTATGGAAAATTAATGACAAATGATAATAAATAAATGACAAATGTTATTGGAAAGCATGTAAAGCATAAATGGCAAAAATGAATGTCAATGCAAGAAAACTCTAATAAAGATATGTAATGGAGTGAAAAGTAAGCTCATGCAAGATAGGAAAAAATGAAAACATGAAATAAATAAAATGCAATGTAATTGAAGATGGAAGGCAAACATGAGGAAAACATATATGTAATAATGGCAAAAAGGTGTAGAATCAGCTACCCACAATAGAAGGGTAGTACAATAATGATAAATGAAAGAAAAGAGTGATCCATAGTTATTCAAACATGTTGTTTTGCTCTAAGGATAGATAAAAATGAAACAAAGTAATGATATGATGTTTATAAGGGATGAGGAAAAAGGAGTTGAAGAAGAATGGAAAATAAATTTGGAATCACAATTTGCCTATCAAGGGGGAAATGAAATGGGTAGAGGGGAAAATGAAGGAAAAACCAAGGTAGAGGAACTCTTTATCAAATTCAAGACACTCATATTAGGTTTGTCAAAATAAGAGGAATTTCAACCTTAAGTACTCTAAAGAACTTTTCTTAGCCACACAAGTCTTAGGTCAACAAATGGAGTGTATAGATCATCCTATGAAGGTTATATGTATGAAAATTGAAATGGACCAACCTTCCCACAACATGTTCCCCATTCTTTAGGACCCCTTATAGAGCCATCAGTCTACTGAAAAGATTAGGTACTTGTGTGATAAAGTAGGTAGTAGCATAAAGTTTTTTTAAATCCCCTATTCTAATATACTATCCTACCACACCCCAAAGGACCTCGGCTCTATGTGAGGCCAACTATGGAGTTTGATCTTCGATTGGAGATACGAGATGTGTTTTTAATCACATCTTTTGGTGTGAATTTAACTTTTGAGATTCGTATGTTTCTTTTTAGATATCATTTCTTTTTGTTTCAAATGATTTGGATTTTAAATTTCTTGATGGATTTTTCTATTCCTCCTCCATACATATTTGAAAGACCAAACATGGGTGATAAATATGAATTTCATTTTAATACTTGGGACTTGGCTTCTCAAAGAGAGAACTTCAAAGAGCATGGGGTCTAAGAGTCTCATAAATCCAGGTGAAATAAAAGTGTTATCTTGACTTTGACCTTATTTTATCCAAAGTGGAGATGAAAGAAAGGGGGAAATAAAGAGGAATGACACATAAAACAATTTGAATTGCTTAAAATCACAAAAAATGTGACAAAGGGCAAAGAGGGGTAAAATGATAGTAAAGTGTGATTCCTTATCATACGAATGAGGGAAATGGAGGAAAACATCCTAACATATATTGTGTGCACAAATTCCATCTATAAATAGAATCAAAAGTTAAATTTTAAAACAAGGATCAAAAGCATTAAAAGAGGGTGATTTTATGAGGAGGGTCAGGTCTTATCCATGGTATTACACTAAAAATTTATAAAAGATTAACCCATGAGGGTACCAAAAGAGAAATGCAAAACAAAAGTGAGAAAAATAAGTAAAAAGATGGTAATTTTGTGAGGAGTGTCAGGTCCTATCCATGGTCTTACAAAGAAACCCACAAAAGATAAACCCATAGGGGTGCCAAAAGATAAAGTTCAGAAGATAAAGAAGACTATGATACATCAAGAGGTAAATGATAAATAAAAGGCAAAAATGATCATAAATCTACTGAGGTAAAGAGTGACATAAAAAGACAAATGAACGAGGTATATAAAGATAAAAATGAAAACAAATTCCAAACATAATGTGGAAGAAAACTAAAGAATGTAAAGGAAAACAATGATGCTAGTAAAATGAAAGTAATGGAAGGAAAGAAAAATGCACAAAAATAAAGAAACATGATACAAGAGAACAAGACATATGCTAACGTCTATATCAAATATGAGCAAGTGAAATACAAGTCTAGAAGTCTTGAAAGGTTGTTTGAAGCTAGATTTGTTTGTTATTATGCATTATAGAATAAGAGTGGATAACACAAGATGCACCAATGGGTAAGTGGATGTAGGGATGGGCATCGTAAGATGTCCCAAAGTCAAAAGGGACATGTTGATGGGCATCACAAGATTCCACAACATGTGAGTTGGAGTGAGGTAACATTGAACCATTAAAATGATTTGCATTGGGTTGGAAAGTGTTTTTGGAGATAGGTAAATGTGTTAGTTTGTTATATTTTAAGGATGTTGAATTTGACATATGATGTGTAGAAGAGGTATGAGGAGATAAATGAGGTAAAGGAGGACCATGGATGATATGCTTTAGAATAGGCATTTTAATGAGGTACACTTTTAGTTTATATGACCTAAGAGGTTAAGGTTCAATGGATGAAATAATATGTTTAAAGTTGTTCATATTAGTTATCATTTCCCTAATGGTATAGGAAGAAGGATCAACTATGGTTTGAAAAAAATTAGAAGATGAGGTATAGGTATGGGATGATTGTTTTTGATCATTAGGTATTTGATTTTGATGTGATTTTGGTTCTTGAGATTTAATTTGAGAAGCTTCAAGTTAGTTTTGATAACATTGTTTTGTTAGAGTATCAAGATTAAAATGCAGACCAAGAAAGGAATAAAGAAGAAATTAGTGAAGATCACAATAAGACTCATGAGAATGACCTATAGTAGAATGTCACCAAAACAATTTATCAAAATTGCACCATTTTGGAGGAGGTTTGGAAGGATAAAAGTTCATGGGTTTATAAGGTGGAAATTTATTCTTAAATTGTTCTAAAGTCAAGGGTGGGTGGCTTGGGTTAAAATTGGTTAAATTGGATGCTCCACTTTGAGGTTGGGGTGGCTTGGATGAATCAATGATATGAGAGGATGATTGGAAAGGTGCTTTAGTAGTTGTTTGAAATGCTTCAAATTGATTCATAAGAAAATATTGCCTTTTTTCTTGGTCTAAGGTTTCTTCCAAAGTTTTAGGTGAAAATATTTGAACTTTGTATTGAAGGGGAGGTTTAAGAGTAGTGAAAAATAGTTTTAAAAGAGTATCATCATTCATGTTATGGTCTAAATTATGAGTGGGAGACTTACATCATTTGATTAAAGTAAGATTAGATTCATTAGGGAGTTACATGGCATTGATGAAATGGCTAAGGTAATTTTTAGGAAGGTCATCATGTTGGAATTCCTTCACTAGAACATTGACTAAATCCTCTAGTTGTGAGATGGAATGTCTAAGAATTTGGTTGTATCATTCAAGTGCATCACCAACAAAGGTTTTGGATAAGATCTTGGTGGTATCAAAGGTGTTATTTTGGACCCATTCTTTATAAATATTACTAAAATATTTAAGAAAGATAATAGGGTCCTTAACCTCATTATATGTGATAGTTGGAGAAATGTTTCCAATATCTATGGATGTAATGAATAAGGCTAGTTTAATTTTGAAGATGTTGAAGCATTTTGTTATTCATTAAAGGTTAAGGGATGATATTCCCATTGGCATCTCTAAGATGAGGAAGGAAATTTTTTTGATTTGGTTGACTAGTCATGTGTAATAAATGTTATTGCATGTTCATCATTTGATATTGATTGTAAGTTTGCATGATGTTAATTTGTTGTATGACTTAGGAAAGAAGTTGAGTTGTATCAATAGGAGGGGAAATGGTAGTGTTGGTATGAGGAGGATTGTTAGTGTTGGTGGGAGGATTCCAAAAATTGGTATTGGGAGGAGGATTAGTATGAATGACCTCAACTACATTACATTATCTAATTAGTAGTTTTGGTTTAGGAGAAGGTGAAGGAATAAAATGGATAGTTTCATCTAAAGTAATGAAATAACTGAGGTTATTATCCAAGTCCTTGATTATGCAATGTTATGTACTAATGGAAGGTTGAAAATATGTCATCATGATGAAATAAGAATAGATATCCATAGAAGGGAAACAAGAAGTGATATAAAATAGTACAAGGTTGACTGGGTTGATCCTGTATAGCAAACAGGGGTTGAAAAGGGTCTATAAACAATACAAGGTCAACTGGGTCGATCTTGTATGGTAAATAGAGATTGAAAAAGGGTATATAAATAGTATAAGGTTGATTAGGTCAATCCTATATAGTGGATAGAGTTTGAAAAAGGTCTAAAAATAGTACAAGGTCGACTGAGTTGATCTTGTATAGTGAATGAAGGCTAGAAATAGGTAGATTCCTTGTTTTGCCTATATCTTTGTTTCTAATCATCCATTTTGCCAATAATAAAATGTGTTGGATTCATGATGAGGTAGAGAATGAAAATAGATAAGATAATAAATTTGACAAGTTGTGAATAATACAATTTTGCAAGTAATGTAAAGAAGTACTAAAAGGAAATAAATAGTCAATTGGATCAACGTTAGCCAATCCAATTGAGGAACACAAAACAAAACCTTGCACTAACACTAGATAATTCAAGTTTTTACACATAAAATTGAGCAAAGAGAAAGTAATAAACTTGAAAATTAAAGAGATAACTAATTGGTCAAGCTAATTGTTAATTAGATTATTAAGAATGGTTTTAAATGTGATTGGAAGTTTGGTTGTAATCAAAGAACTAGATAACAATATAAGGATGGTTTCAAGTAGTTTGGGTAGAAAGGGAATGTAGTGGCAATGATATAGGCCTGGTATTGGGGCCTACCCCTCACTTCACACATAGCATTGATAAGGGTGTTAGGTGATTAGCCAAAATATACCATTAACCATGTTTTATACTTGACTAGAGCATCAAGTTGTCTTCCCCCTTCGTGATGAAATCCAAGTAGGTTAGCCTAGGGTAGATAGAATGTTAAATTTATTTTTTATGTTATGTGATTTGTCAATGTGTGTATAAAATAGAAATAGTGAAACTAAGTGATAAATTAAAAATCCCTAATTAAACTATGTGAACTATTCTAAGCATGTAAGAAACAAGAAAATAAAGATGTGAACTAATTACTAGTAGATATGAGGATAATTCCAACTTGAAACAAGGTATATTATTGACACCATATGCATAAAATATAGAATAGGGTTGAAACTGTACTACAGAAGCAAGGTCTTAAAATAAATTGGGTTAGCAGTGTTGATCCAATTGACTATCCAAGGGTAGTTTTAAATACTACAAACTATGAAAGGGAAGATAGTTAAAGAGATAAATAGAGAGGTAGAAAAGAACCTTGGTGGATTAGATATGTAATGAAGGAATATTTCTAATGAAAAACCTTTAAGTATTCTTGAGAAACCTACAAACTAGGTTAATATGATCGATCAAGTTGTACAAAAACTTGCTAAAAAGTGTTGAAACTATAAAGGGTTGACTAGGTCAACCTAGTAGGCTAAACCAAGTGTCTAAAATGTTGGAAATCTATACTGAGTTGATTGGGTTGATCTAGTTGCCTATTCTTGCAACCTGTGCATAGATAAAAATAGTTGGGTCAACAAAATCAATCTCGTATGTCAAAATATATGATAAAAATGATGATCAAAAGAATGAAATAAAAGAGAACAAATCCTTCAAGGGTTAGTTCGCATCAGGTTCACTAGAATGTATGTAATCAAAAATGCATCGTGTCTATGAATTAATCCTATATCAGATAAGATAAATCATACCTACACTTATGATTAGGAATACACTAATTAAATGGGAGCATAACCAATATGGGGATCTACTGGACTTTTTTAGGGGATCATTTATCATAACACATCATGTTAGGAAGGGTTCCAAAGCCTAAAATATAGCACAATCACAGAATAACCCTAATGGATTCTTAAGGTTTAAAATGTTCACTCTATTCTAATAACAAGAAATTAAAATCTAATCTAGTGCACACCAAATCTTGTGGTACAAAGTCGGGGTTAGAAACAATAAAATAAATAACTTAACTAAACATATATTAGAATAAATATACTCATGTTAATGTATATAGAATCCTAATACATGGAGAGAAGAATACAAATGCATTATCTATCTACTCTTACAAAGGAGAAATAAAGTTAGGAATACTAACCTTTGAAGACTAACCCACCAAGCCTCAATCTCTCCCTTGTCCAAGGTGCTTCAAAATAAATTATTTTAGTATGTAAGGATAACCAAGATAATCATATCTAGGCTACACAACCTATCTAAGCATCCAAAATACTTATCCACAAGACAATATCTGTATCTCCAAATAAAGTATGGAACCCTAAGATTTATCCCTCAAGTAGAAGGGTCAATAAGCAAATGTTCATTTACACTTCTTATCTAATAATTCTTCTCTTATAAAATGGTGGAAAATGACCTTGTATATATATCTAACTCTTGCCCTAAATCCTACTAGGAATGTCAACTATACAAGGTCAACCTAGTGTGTTTTTAGGGATAAATAACTAGGTTTATGTTAGGTCGGCCAAAAGGCTAACAAGCTAAGAAGGTGAAAAATACCCCTAAATTGTACTGGGTTAACCCAATCGACCTAGTATAGCTGAATGTCCAAAAGGGTATTAAGGTAAGAAAAGGAGGAATGAAAAGAGTAAAATACTAAAATAGGTAGGACTGAGAAGAATAAGTTTAAGGTTAATGATTTTAGGATACACGTGTGTATATGGAAAGTGGAAAAAAGGAAAACAATCTTACGAATCACCGATGGTCTACCTACCCCTTTCCCAATGCATCCCTTAAGGCATGCACTCAAAGAGATTGAGATTTGATAGGTTCTTGAAAGATAAAAAGTGTCAGTAATCAATTAAAGTTTGAAAATATTGTATAGACATAATCTATTGATTATTTAGCATAGTTTAAGGTTTATTTGTATTCTTTAAAGGTTTTTTAAGATTCTTAGGTTTCATTTTCTCTATCAATATGTTTGATTCACCTGGTCAAATGTAGTACCTTATTAGATACCCAAATAGAGTATGTTTAAGTCTCTATAGGTGGTATTGAGTATACAAGAGTATTTCATATGAGGTCTCACAAAAACATTTATTTCATAGTGAATATATCAATCCATTTTCACCTTATTATGAGCCTTGTCTCTCAAAACTTAGAACTTTAAAAGATTGTAGGCTTGTTTGGGTTTTCAAGTTGGTCTTCAAGTTTGAAGGAATATGGATAATTCAAGTCGGTTGAAGGAGTAACTTGTGATGGGTAATGAGATGTATAAGGACTTAAATAAGAGAATAACCTACTCACACATTAAATGATCACCTATAGGTCCATCTTAGGCCTGAGGCATCACATTAATCTATATACAAACTTCTCAAAAGGACTTATATATTATGAAGAAAATGTAAGCATCAAAGTTTCATGGATCTAATTACACACACCTTCACCAGGGGTTAATAATATATAAGGTTCTAAAATTCCATAAGGTATGTGGTTAAGGCCCCAAATGATCATCTATAAGTAGCTCAGGTTGTTCTCAAGCTTGAGGAGAGAATATCATTCATAATAATGAACTTGGAGATTATGGAGGTAGATAAAGTGTAGGAATCACTTGGAGATAGAGAGACCTAAGTAAAATTTTCAAAAATATATGATCAAAACCAACTCATTTTGACCCTACAAATAGTCATTAGACACCTACAGGACTACCTAGTAGCTTAGTTGGAATTTAGCTTAATAGAGAAGGGTATGCTTAGTTTGAATACAAAGAGGTCAGTGTTGGGGATCAACCAACAATGTTGATTACAATGTGAAAGCAATAAATGCAGAATTAAACCAGAAAGATAAGTAACTAGAATCAAAAATAGCAAAGAATAAGAGATACAAGAAATCACCCTAAAAACTTGTATTAAACTCTTTACAGAAGGAATACAATTGAAGAAACTTTTTTTCTTCCACACCTCTCTCAGATGTACAGATCTCTCTCTAGATCTCTTTCCCTCAAGAGCTCTCTCTCTCAATTACAATCAACTCCAACATATACAATTGTACTATCCAATTCAACATTACAATTCTAATAAGCTATGAAGATCTATCCTATTATATAATAATTAGGAAACATGAGCATACAAATACAGCCATTAGATGCACCTCCTAATCAAGGGCTCTAAATAGTCTTACTAATAATAGAGATGTAGACTTAAGACTATCACTTAATCCTACCATGCAAACATTCTATTCTGTCCATGAAAATAGCATTCTAGACGCATAGGTGACCGATGTCAATACCTGCCTGTCTGCCTGTGACTGACGTCGGCTGAACATAACCGATGCCAGCATCTCCCAATCGACTCTTGACCGACATCAGTTGCTCCTGACCGATGCTGGTGACTGTGTAATTCCTGCAACTATCAAACTCACTCATTTGGTGAAGCTTTTAGATCCACACCTTAACAATCTCCCACTTGGAGATATACAGCTGCACCAATACCTATACAACAACATCTTCTAGCTCCTCCATCTTCATCTCAATCATGAAGACCAACACAAGTTGAATGAAGATTCAACTTCTCTTTTATTACCGGCTTGGTTAACATATCAACAGGGTTCTTATCTGTATGGATCTTCTCCAGCTTCAACTCACCATCCTCCAATACCTGTCTAATGAAGTGGTACCTAAGCTGTATATGCTTTGTTCTTGAATGAAAGGCTGAATTCTTAGCCAAATGAATTGCACTCTGACTATCACTGTATAATTTGCAACTCTCTTACTCCTTTCCAAGCTCTTATATGAACCGTGTCATCCATATCATCTCTTTGCTAGCCTCTGTGACTGCAATATATTATGCTTCTGTAGTTGACAAGGCAACAACCTTTTGCAACTTTGATATCCAGCTAACCGCCGTTCCACCATTAGTGAAAACATATCCTGTGGTGCTTCTCTTGCCATCTAAATCACCTACCATATTTGAATCTACATAACCATGTAGAGAAGTATCTAAATCTCCATAGCACAAATGCCTACTGTTGGTTCCTCTTAGATATCTAAGGATCCACTAAACTGCTTTCCAGTGCTCCTTCCCTGGATTGGCATATACTTACTTATAACTCCCACTACTTGGGCAATATCTGGTCTAGTACATACCATTGCATACATTAAACTCCCTACTGCGGAAGAATATGGAAATATACTCATGTACTCTACCTCATCATGTGAATTAGGACATTGTTCTTTACTCAATTTAAAATGTCCAGCCAAAGGTGTGCTTATCGGTTTTGCATCCTGCATATTGAACCATTTCAACACCTTGTTCACATAATCCTCTTGAGACAAAATCAACCTGTGATTTTTCCTATCTCTCCTAATGCTCATGCCAAGGATTTTATTTGTTGCTTCCAAATCCTTCATGGAAAATGTGTGAGCTAATTTCACCTTAAGCTTAGAGATATCCTGCATGTGTGATCCTGTAACCAGCATATCATCTACATACAACAACAAAATAATATATCTACCATTATCCAATCTCTTAAAATACACACAATGGTTAGATTGACACCTACTATAGCCATGCTCAGTCATAAACCTGTCAAATCTCAAATACCACTGTCTAGGAGCTTGCTTGAGGCCATACAAGCTTTTCTTCAATCTGCACACTAGCTTCTCCTTACCTTTGACCTCAAATCCTTTCGGCTGATCCATATATATTTCTTCATTCAAATCTCTATGAAGAAACATTGTCTTAACATCAAGCTGCTCAAGATGCAAATCCTCAATAGCAACTAAAGACAATACAGTCTATATAGAAGTCATTTTAATAACAGGAGAAAAAATCCCACCAAAATCAATACCTGGTTTCTGTGTAAATCCTTTCACTACCAACCTGGCCTTATATCTCATCTGTCCATTCTCACCTTCCTTCAATTTATAGATCCATCTATTCTTCAGTGTCTTCTTTCCCATTGGAAACTCAACCAAATCCCATGTTTGGTTCTCTCTCAAGGAATCAATCTCCTCATTCATGCCTAGCTCCCACTAATTCTTGGATTCCACCTGTATTTCTTCATCAAAACTCTCTAATTCTCCACCATCAGTAAGAAATAAATAGAATAATGAAGGGGAATATCTAATTGGAGGTTTACTTACCCTTTCTGACCTCCTGATGGGTGTCTGAGACTCATTCACAACACACTGTCTGCCCAAATTCTCTGACAGTGACCGACCTCGATCACTTTCAGGCCTATAACTGGCTGACATCGATTCTGCCTGACCGACATCAGTTCCTTCCTGATCGACATCAGTTCCTTCCTGACCGACGTTAGTCACTTTCTGACTGACATCAGTTCCTATATTGTCGACGTCGATTCCTACCTGACTGACATCAATCTCTGTGTTTTCCTATCTGTGATTAATTTTTCCTGCGAGCTCATTTTGGACCGTCACCTCATCCAATTCTCCATTGCTCTGCCTAGATTGATTTAGATTCTTGAGTTGATCACTATACATCACTTTTTCATTGAAAACAATATCACAGCTCCTAATTATTTTGTTAGTTCCTAGATTCCAAAACCTGAATCCAAAATTATCAGAGCCATAGCCAATAAATGTGCACCTCATAGACTTAGCATCCAGCGTCTTTCTGTTTTCCTTATCAATGTGCACAAAGGCTTCACAACCAAAAACTTTGAGAAATAAGAGATCTACCTTTTTACCTATCCATGCCTCTTCTAGAATTCCACCATCTAGAGCTGTAGAGGGTCCTCTATTAATCAGGTACACTACAGTATCAACAGCTTCTGCCCAAAACTCTAAGGGAAAACCAACATGCAATCTCATACATCTTACACGCTCCATTATTGTTCTATTCATCCTTTCAACAACTCAATTTTGTTGAGGTGTTCTTAGAACTATCCTTTTCCTGCGTATTCCATTCATATAACAATAATATCTAAACTTATAGCTGCAGAACTCACCACCATTGTCAGATCTCAGGCACTTCAATCTTCTACCTATTTCATTCTCAACCATAGCTTTCCAAATCTTAAAAGTGTCAAAAACATCAGATTTCTTCCTTATACAATAGACCCATACCTTTCTTGTAGCATCATCAATGAAAGAGATAAAGTATTATGATCCTCCAATAGAAGTAACCTGAGCTGGTCCCCACATGTCTGGGTGAATAAGCTACAACTTATGCTTCTTCTTTGTTGATCCAGTCTTGAGAAAACTCACTCTCTTCTATTTTCCAAAAACACAGTGCTCACAAAAATCCAAATCTATGATTTTCAAATCTGAAAGCTTACCTTTTGACTTAAGAATAGACATTCCCTTCTCACTCATGTGGCCGAGCCTAGAGTGCCACAACTTTGCATCCACATCTGAAGTAGATAATATAGAAGGAGAATTATTAGTAACACAATTACATAAATAAAGAGTACCTACTCTCTTACCTCTGGCCATTACAAGTGCACCCTTGTTCACCTTCCAAGATTTAGCTATGAGAGTTACTGTACAACCCTCATCCCCTAACTTTCCTGTAGAAATCAAATTCCTCTTCAAGCTGGGAACATGCATGACATCTCTCAACACCCATGTGTTGCCATTCTGCATTTTCAGCTGCACTTTTCCTTTGCCAACAATTTTACAAGGCTCATCATCCCCTAAATACACTATTCCAAAATCTCCATGGACATAGTCACTAAAATATTCTCTATTAGGGGTTGCATGGAAAGATGCACTAGAATCTAAAACCCAAGATTCTATATTATTATGCAAAGAGAATATAAGAGCATCTTGTGCAATACCTGCAACTTTTGCTTCTTCTTTACCTTCATGTTGATTGTCTTCTTTTGGCTTTGACCAGCAATCTTTGCTTATGTGCCCTATCTTTCCATAATTCCAGCATTGTGGCTTCCTACCATTTTTGGATTTGGATCTACCTCTCACCTTTGACTTAGACCTTGATCTCCCTTTCTTGCTCTTCTCTTTTTGCCTTCCCCTACTCTCAAAACTTAAAGCATTCCTTGATGTTTCCTCTGTGCTTTTCTTGCAAATTTTTTCATTCAAGATTACACTAACAACATCCTCTACTTTTAAAATATTTGAAGCAAATGCAGTATTACTAACTACCATTACCAAGCTATGCCAATTTTTAGGTAAAGAACATAATATTAAAAGAGCCTTAATTTCATCATCAAACACTATTTTGACTGAACTTAATTGATTTATAATTCCATGGAAATCATTTAGATGATTAGATACAGATCCACCTTCCTGCATTCGTAAATTAAATAACTGCTTCATAAGATATAACTTATTTGAAGCTGAGGGTTTTTCATATAAATTTTCTAAAGTAGTCATCAACTCTACTGTTGTCTTTGCCTGTGATAAATTAGATATCACAGTAGATGCTAGACTCAATCTTATAGATCCAAGGGCCTTTCTATTAAGAACTTCCCATTCTTCATCATCCATGTCTTTGGGCTTCTTTAAAACCCCACCTAACGATAAGTATAGATCTTTCTGATACAGATAATCCTCTATCTGCATTATCCAATGTTGATAATTCTCTCCATTAAACTTCTCCATTCTCAGTTTACTTTCTTCTGCCATTGCTTCTCCCACTCAAATAGAAATCCCTGTGAGTAACCTGTAATCAATACACACTAACCAGATCTGAAACACCTGTTAGTCAACCTAAGCTCTGATACCACTTGTTGGGGATCAACCAACAATGTTGATTATAATGTGAAAGCAATAAATGCGAAATTAAACTAGAAAGATAAGTAACTAGAATCAAAAATAACAAAGAATAAGAGATACAAGAAACCACCCTGAAAACTTGTATTAAACTCTTTACAGAAGGAATACAATTAAAGAAACTTTTTTTCTTCCACACCTCTCTCAAATGTATAGATCTCTCTCTAGATCTCTTTCCCTCAAGAGCTCTCTCTCTCAATTACAATCAACTCCAACAACCTGGATTGATTCACATATACAATTGTACTGTCCAATTCAACATTACAATTCTAATAAGCTATGAAGATATATCCTATTATATAATAATTAGGAAACATGAGCATACAACTACAGCTATTAGATTCACCTCCTAATCAAGAGCTCTAAACAGTCTTACTAATAATAGAGATGTGGACTTAAGACTATCACTTAATCCTACCATGCAAACATTCTATTCTGTCCACAAAAATAGCATTCTGGATGCACAAGTAACCGAAATTAGTCCCTGCCTATCTGCTTGTGACTGATGTTAGCTAAACATAACTGATGCTGGGATCTCCCAGTCGACTCCTGATCAACGTCGATCGCTCCTGACTGACGCCGGTGACTGTGTAATTCCTGCAACTATCAAACTTGCTCATTTGGTGAAGATTTTAGCTCCACACCTTAACAATCAGAGAATATCAAACCACATGAAAAATATATTATGAGGATATATCATAATCCCCATGTAATATTCTCAATTATTGAGAAAGGGTGGAAAAGTTGGAAGGCCTTTTTAGGTCTATTGAGTCTAGAACCCTACATACATACCTATTTATTTATAGTTATGAAAGTGTGTTTGATTGAAAAATATGAGGGATACCTAAGCCCAATAAGGTATTGATAGATATATTGGTACACTCCATGAGGATTATAACTCCCTTAGTAGTGAGGAAAGAATGAAACACATACTACTCAGGGCATTAGCATCAACTAGTTTGAGAACCTAGTATAAGTTAATGATGGTCATAGTAGGCCTAAAGTGGGAGAGTGATAGAGACAAACATCTAAGACACTATGATACTATATAAAAGGTTAAATTTTAATATATAATATTATATTAAGGCTTTTAGGTCACCATAATCACCTATAGGTGGTTTGGTGCCTTGGAGATCAGTTTAGGCTTATAAGGCCTAAAACCCTGTATAAGCCCTCAAACCTCCAACTCCACTCATATGGTAAGATGAGTTATTTAGGAACATGTAGGCATATATAAGGTTATATAATGATGGTAAAAGTATTTAAATAGGTTTCATAGGTAGGATAATACAATAGAAGTGACAATTTGGCTTAATATCTCTCCTCAAGCTCTCTCATCATAGTCTGCCAATTTAAGTTGCAAGCTTGGGTACTCATATCTTGCAAGAGGAAATGCATGGGTATAAATTATATTAGGTTAATTTGAGTACCCCTATTAAATTTTCATACATTTTATATATATTTGTATCTAGGGGTAAACTTTATGAACAATCCTTAAGACTGTAAACATGCCTAGGTTACCTAAAAGGAACCTGAGGAGTACCAACCTTTGTTTAGATCTCACCAAACAAGATGCATGGTACCATGATAGATTAGGTAAATTTTAGGGGTTATGTGCACTAAATATTCATTTCCTTAAGTTTCCAATCCAAGTCTTTTAATTTATGAACCATCGTTAATATGGTAAGCCACTCCAATTATTAGGTGTGGAGCCTGATTATCTTCTAGGATCAGAGGTTAAAATTTTGATTTTATTTCAGATCGGTTTGGATCTCATTATTTTAATCCCTCATATTTTATGGGGTTTAAATGGGGGAACCCAATTCGTGGGGTCTAGGGGGGATGACCCCCTAGTGGGGGGGTCTAGTGGTCGTGTGCCCTAGAGAAATTTTTTATTAAAATTACCTTGTTAAATTATAATTTTGTAGTCAATGTTGGCCATTGATTAAAGGTTTCTATATATGATGGTATAGGTCATGTTTAGGTTTTTTTACCCTAAAATTTATTTATATATGGCTGAAATTGATTATCATGATGTATCAATGAAAAATTAGTGCACAGAGTGGATGCAAAAAAGGTAGAGAGGTGTAATAGGGTTTGTTACAGGATTTTGTTTCTCCCTTGTATTGCTAAAAATAATATACTAGACAAGTTTGGTGGATGTATCCCATTTTGGGTGAACCACATTAAATTTGGAATCTCTTGTTATTTGCACATTTATGCTTATTTTCTAAATGTTTGATTAATTCATTTCATAGTTTCTCTTGTATGTAATTTGGGGATAGATCTAGGTTTTAATTTATCCTAACACCAAATTCTCCAAAACCCTCATGGATAACTCGATGGAAAATAAATTGTTATTAATGACTCTAATGGCCTTGAAATACCTTGGTAACATCAAGAAGACACCTACATGTTCCATTTTCTCCCTGTGTACCAGGAATTTGACATGTGTGAGGAAATGCTTTCATGAAAATGGCTTATAGTGTCTAATTTTGGATCTATTTTCATAGTTCCCAAGAATTTTAAAGGTCCTATGTAAGTAGGAATTCCTCTTGAACTTATGCATAAATGGAATTATCTCAAAACAATCATTAATGAACCCTTATAGTGTTATAGTCAAATAAAAATGAGCATACTTGAACTCAATTGAAGAGATAACCCTCATTTACATTGAGAAGAAAATGTTTTAGGCCTATTCACATAGCGATAAGACTCTCAAAGTCAAAAACATCACTGTACCAACCTCTACAAGCCATTATCAAACTCATCACTCAATTGAAATTCTTTAAGTCTCAGGCCTCTCACTCATCAAAGTGACTAATGCATTATATGGCCTATAAATAGCATGAAGGGTGGCATTTAGGTGGGTAATGGACATGTTCAAACATGTAACTACCTTCCTAAAATAGATTCATGACCTTTTGCTACATGTCAAAGAGTAATGGATTAGTTTCAAGGAGCATGGTGTCTTCATGGAGTCAATTATGACCATATATAGGTCATCCATTACACTTATATACCAAAAAGGATCATTAAGGCCATTATACCACCAAGGCAATGCATGGGGAGAGTTATGGGACTATTTCTACCCCTCATTCATGTTTATAACTAACCATTAAATGAGTGATTATCATTATGGCCTTTCCACTCAACTTCTATGCCACACTCTTCCTCCTTCTCTATCTCATGTTCTATAAATTAGGTTTATAAAGCCATTATAATTATCCCTCTATTGGGTATGAGAAAGTTATACCCATTTATATCTTTCATCCTTGAGCTAATATAAGGACTGATTCATCCTTCTCCATAATGGTCTTATAGTGTGTTCATACTTTTTTGATTTGCATAAGTGGTTGATCTTTTCTCCCTTTGCAAGTCCTTATCTCTCACCTAAATACTAGTGGATTGTGTTATGCAGGTTACATGGTGTGTGAAGATACTTGTGCTTCTAATCACATTGGGAAATGACTATTACTATATTTTATCAGACATTGCACTCATCACCCTTAGGTTATAGTTAGTTGGTATGACCTCCATTTGAATCATTGATGTGTAGGAGTCCTTTAGAGAGAGAGAGTGTTAGTAACTAGTCCTTGTTTTATCCATAAGTTTTCTTGTATGATCAAGTAGAGGAGATATAATCTATTGTTACATCACCTCCTTTAGTATATGTTTTGATTTCATGTCCTTTATATCCCTTTTCATTGGCAAGACAATTAGGTTTAATTAGTAATTAAGCTTAGATGATGCATCAAGGGAGATAGCCCCAAAACTAGAGACTCACCTCACTCATTAGGCTACCCACACATAAAGGTGATTATATTGTATCAACTAGATGAGGCAGGTCTAAAACTTCTTTTCTTCAAGTGTGCAATCTAGATTGATAAGAATAGGTTTATAATATTTTGATTGTGATAGAAGGTTTGAATTATTAGAATAACATTGGTCAGACTAAGAGATAATTAATTTAGTGCAAATAGATAGTGTATGTGAGCCTTTTGGTAGATAGAAACATATAAACTAAGAGGAAAATCCATAATATGTATTTTCCATGTGTACAAGACTGAGGTGTTATATAATTTATGACTAGTGTCTACATTCCCCCTCCTAATCTAATAATGAAATTACTATTTTAAAGGAAAATAAATGTGTACTTTAGTGTGTATAACACACCTTGTCTTTGAGTGAGCCTAACTTGAGTGCTTTGTCAGTGACTAAATTACAACTAGGATCATCTTACAATATATAATAGCTGCATATACTCTAAATTTTGAAATCATTGAAATGATTTAAATAGAAAGAGAAAAAGGTTTAGAAGTATATGTTTATTGAAGAAACCATCTTTCCTTTTGGAAATTTTATTTGAAAATATGTATCGTTATGAACCATTAGAGTTGAGATTAAAACAAATATAAATATTGCAAGTGCATATATATAAATATTTGAGAACACATGTCCCTAGCCTTGGAGAAAATGTGAGTTACCACTTGACAGTTGAGATTAGCTCAACTATGCAACCTAATCATACTCTTAACTTGGTGAGCGTGAGTGAACCAAGTCAAATCACACTATAAATATAGTGAGGTTGGATGATGGAATCAATTCCAACCCATAAAATGGTCAATATTAAGTGATTTAATCACCTTAACCATACCAAAATGTGAACCAACTATTACATTAGATTGGATCAATATAGTTTATAATGGTCTAACCTGATGACCTAAAGTCCATTGAAGTATTTTAAATTTGAAAGATGATATTTATTTTGTAATTTATGTGCCCTTTTCATAACATATGCACCTTATGTATGTCTCATGCTGAAACATAGGTATAACATGGTACCAATGTATAGAATTATGCCACAAATGTGTATCTAAATAATATAACTGTATAATCTAACCAATTTGGAATTTGAACAAGTGTGGAATCCATGCTATCATAACATGCCCCCACTATATATGGATAAATTTGAAAATTGATATAAGTGCCAATGTGGAGGACATGTTTCCAAAACATGCCACCACTATGATTTGGAGATACTACATATTGAATAAGTGTGGAAAACATGTCTCTAAAACATGCCTCTATTGAATCTATGATAAATGTGGATAACGTGTTTCCAAAACATTCCCCCACTATAATTTGAATCTATGAACTATTAAAAATGTGGAATCCATGCCTCTATAGCATGTCCCCATTGATTTGCCCCCCCCCCCCCATTTTGAGGTAACGGGACCTATAAATTGTTGGTTACCTTACCTCAAAAGGATAAGATAATCATATAATTTATGTACGAACCATGTAGCATAAAGAAATAATAGGTCTAGGTAGATGTAACATTGAATCATGAAAAATGTGATCACATCAAGTCCTAAGATACATGACATATATCATGGAAATGTATAGATAATAACCATACAAGTTCAAAAAAAATCAAACACACATACAAGAGTATTCAAAATCAAGACAAAAGGAAATGGTCCAAGTAGACCAAAAATAATGGGCATGTTCAAATGCCACATAATTGAATGGGCATGACTTAGCTAGGTGTCCAAAAATTAAGAAATGAAATATTCAAATGTTTAAGAAGGCAAACACAGGCACAAGGGCCACAAATGAAGGAGCATGTTTAAATGTTCAATCAAACAAGATAATAATAGGGAAAGGCACTCAAAGAAGTGCATAAAGGAAAAGCATGGATTATAGGTAGTCATCATAAACATAACAACTAGTCCATTGATCCTATGTGTTAGAAAAATTGCTAAGTACATAACATATAAAGTACATTTTGAAATATATAAGCATGGATAATGTCATGTGTAAGTACATAATCTCAAATATGATAATATAAAATGGTCATAAAATGATATAACCTATATGTATCATGATAAAATAAATAAATGAACTTAATGTCCATATGACATGAGTAGAAGGAATGTCCAACATCTAAAAGTTCATAGATCATGTATCTATGTATTCCTATATCACACTCAAAAATATGCATGAAACACATGTGTATATAAAAATTTATGATATGTTATCTATAAGTATGAAACTAACATAGATACCAAGGAGCTAATAGAACATGTAAATGTTGGACATGTTTTTGGAATTTTTGTTTGTTTTGTTTTTTTTGTATTTGATCAAAAGTACTCATCAAGGAGATGCTTCTATGAAGGATTTGTATCATGTGTTTCATATTCATATGTTTCATAATTAATATCATCAATATCATATAATATGTAATATCATTAGTATCATAATCATCAATGTAATCATTATTATAGGTGTGAATTAGGATTACAAAATAGGTTAGTCTCTTTGTTAGTATCAAAATATAAAAAAATTAACAAAACTAGCATATTAGGCATACTACTTTGTTTTTAAAATTTAAATAAAGTGAAGAAACTAAACAAGAAGCATAAAAAATTTATTATACCTTCCCAAAATGACTTCTCTTCATAAAAAGTCCACAAGCGTGTTTTTGCCTAATTGTGAAACATAAAATATTTAGCAATGTGGTTGGGCAAGTGCCTCTAATATATCCTCATGAACCATTTTGATTGGATTTATGTATGCAAAATAAATATAAATGGTCAAATATTTAACATAAATTTTGCATTATATCTTTGTACTAAGAAGATTGATAATCATACATGGTGGATCTTGCATTTATAGGATAGAAAAATCAATTATGGCCTTTGGATCAAAAATGAGATGAGTGGTCACAAATGACTTCAATTTTGGAGGGGAAAACAATTAATATTTTAGAACAAATGAGCAATTAATAAGCATGTCAAGCCTTAATCAGATATTTATCTCCATTAATGCTTGGTGGATGGCACCCCTTTTGATGATATCATGGGTGATGTCATGGCTTTGTTAATTGAATTTTTATTTTCCAATATTATATATTCATTAATTTGTCATGGTTTTTTCACTTTAGAATTTGATTGGATTTTCTTAACTAAGTGATTCTAACAAGGCTTTTAATAATTTTTGGAATTTGATAATTTGCCTTGCACTATTGGTCAAAAATATCAATTTTCTAGGTCACAATTTGACTAGTGATGAATTAGAAAAAGGTGATGATTACATACAGGGTAATGCCCCAATTAGGGATATATTGATGTGAATCAAAAATTGCACATGATGTATGCAGATGAGTTAGAGCATTTTGGTGGTTTTACTCTAGTTTGTGAATTATTATGGAAAGTCATTTAGACTTGCAATTTTGATGTGGAAGTGGTGATAATTGGATGTCTACAATAGGAAAAATGTAACTTTGTAGGTTGTTCTTGAACATGTGATATACCATTTTGAGCATCTATGTATGAAAAACCAACTGCACTATAGAGTGGAATTTCCTTCTTGAAAGATTATTTTTATTGAGTATGTTCATCATTGGCCACCATATTTGTAGCCTTTGAATGTGTATGCATGTCTTGATTTGATAAATAATTTGTTAGAAACCATCTTTTTAGAATGTTTGTTTGCATACCTTAAGTGTGATTTTCAGCTTCTACTCTTGCTCTTTTTGTAACATTGTCTTTTTTAATTTGGATCTTTTTGTAATATTAGTTGTTCTATCTTTGCCTTTTGAATATTTTCTTGTTATAGGTTTTGCATTTGTAATTATTTGCATTATGAATTGTCCTTCGGTACCCATATTTTATGTTTTGGCCCTTGTGTTTAGGGAGAGGTGCTCATAATGTTTATGGTTTTCTTAATTTCTATTCCAATGATGTGAACACCACAATATTTGATATTTTATATTTTTTTATTCAATTTAAAACAATAATTTGTATGATGACCATTCATGCATAATAATATTTGGATCTCCTTATAGGATGTAGAGGAGGTAGTTGGATCAATTTGTTTCAAAGCATGTCTCTTAAGATTTCACTTGGACTCTTAGGAGCTTTTGGTATAATATTTGAATCACTTATTTTAGATGCATTTTGTTGGATCTTTTCATTTGGATAAGATACCTTTTTTAGTATAACATTACTAGATGAAAATGCAAACACATGATTAACTGTAGCATATGTTTGATTTTGTAGGTATGTAATATGATTTTCTAATAATATGATCTTTGAATTTAAATTATTTAGAAACTCCTCTATTAAGTTTCTCATAAGGATGATTTGATATTTTATGGCTTCACAAGCACAAATTTTGGGTACCTTAGGTTGAATATGCATACAGACACCATCTACCTTACCCCTTGAAGAAGTGATAACATAGACCTAGTTAAAGGGATGGTAGGTATCACCCTCCTTAAGTTACTAGGAGTAATAGGATCTTTTGTATCCATTTTAAATGTTCTAAAAGTTGATATGAGAACAAGATAATAAAGACATGCAAATGTTAGGTAGCAATAAATCATGATAATAACATTCAAAATTGAAAAATTATGGTAATAAAAAATTAGAAAATAGAGAGAAAATTAGAGACCCTAGATCAACTAGGGTTTTGATACTAGAGGTCATGTTCACTAAATGTTTAACCCTAAAATATAGATTAAGGTATCTAGGGTTAAAGGGGTAGAGATAGCTTAGGGCACAAGGGTGATAAACTATCTCTATAGGTGGCCAATTAATTTTCAAACTTAGATAAACAATATTTTAAATTTAAATACTAAGATATGCTAAAAATAGGAAGTACAAGCAATGATTGATATTGAAATTAATTAAAAAATAAAATTACTTAGCTATTTTACTGTGTGTATGTGAATCTAATATAAAATAGGTTAGAAATAGATTAGATCTAGATTCTAGATCAGTTGTCTAATTTTGAAAATGATAATTATATGGCCTTAGACACTTGCATCCACCTCAAATATTTGTTTTGATGTTTTTATCTAACATAAATGTAAGTGTCTTGTATGTAATATTGACTAGATCTAGATGCAACCACCTAGGATATTCTAGGTTCTATTTATCTTTTGCTCTGGTGTGCTCAGATTTAGATCATGTATTATTGTTCCTTGTCAAATAGCAAAACCCTATTTCTTCATCTTCATAATGGCTATGGGAAAAATGGGTTAGTGAGATCATAGTTTCGATCTACCCCAAGGACCCCAATGTCAATAGGCACTACCTACATATCCAATACTCTAAAGAGGACCTAATACTTATGTAGTTATCCCCTATAAATTGGTTTATGTGTGCATAAGGATGCAATGTGTGATAAGCAAGTACATAGAGTGACCTAGCTTTTACCTTGGAAAATGTGGATCATGGGATGCTCCTTCAATACTTCAGACCTATAGATGTGTTTTCCCTATGACTATATGTAAATAGGGGGAAATATGGAAGCTTTTCTCACTTAAATGCTTAATTGGATGCTTTTGGTAGGTTACATGTGAGAGGTAAGAAGTTACTAGGTGAGTAATGAATGAGGATTGATCATGCATATATACCAATCCTTTCGATAAATACCTCACATTAAATCACTTAGGCCAACCATAAGAATACATTTCATTTATAAATTGGATGAATTTAGGGCATTAGACACTTGTATTAGAATAGGACACTTGCATCAATGTAAGTATCTAATGGCGATACAAGTGTCCAGGCAGTTGGAAAATAAGAATATGTCCAAAACTTGTAAAGATAGATAAGTAGGTTTATATAATTATGAGTATGACATAAGGTCTGAATCATTATAATAACATTGGTCAGACTAAGATGTAAGTAATTTGGCACAAAGAGATGGTGTATGCAAGCTTTTTGGTAGTTGAAAAGGTCTAAAACTAAAAGTAACATCCATGATATGTATTTTCCAAGTGTATAAGACTAAGATGCTATATAATTTATAAATTGTGTCTACATAAATGCTGTATTATGAATATCTTCATCTCTAATTTTGATTTGATGATACCCTGAACAAAGATCTAGTTTTATGAAATAAACAATACCATGTAAATCATCTAGTAAAACATCAATTACTAGACTAACAAACTATTGTTTGATGGTGTGCTGGTTGAGTTATATATAGTTCAAATACATGCACCAAGTGTTATATTTCTTATGCACCATAACCACAAAATAAAAATAATCACAATGTCTATGAATAATAATATATGCTTCCAATATAACTTATACCATATTTTCAATCTCACTCTTTTTCATATATTTTACCTATAAGGTCTGATGCTTGGTGGTTTTTTCCCTAGCATGGCATGATCGTGATCTCTTTTGGGAGGCAATATATTAGGCATATACCCAAAAAAAATAAGTTTTTATATATAATTGTTTCTAGATCTAGTAGTGTAGACACCTTTGACTTGTATGCCTTCCATGAAAATAATCAACCACAACTACATATGCACCCTTTTTAAGCATCTGTTGCATCTGATGAGAGCTCACCAATTCTAGAGACTTTGCATGTAATTCATGTAGTTCTAAATTCCTACCCTCTGAATGAAATTCCATGAACAAATTTTGGAAGTTCATCTTAATAGTTCCCAAGGGAGTGAGCTATTGAACTTATAAAACAATGTCTTCACTCATGGAAATGGAGAACATAGGGAAATTTAGTAGGTAGTCTCCCATGGTGAGTTTAATATTATGCCATTTCCATGAACATCTAACTATGCCCCCATTACAATCATGACCTAAAATTATGGAGTTAGATAAACAAAAGAGTTCAAACACACATCCAACTTCTTTTTGATGAACTTGTGAGTAGTTCATAAGTCAACTGATATTGTCACCTTGTATTTTTTTAAGAAACCTACTATCTTAATATTTTGTTAGGGATAATAATTGAAATTTTATGTAAAAATATTGTTATATAGGAAACTTATAATGCCTCCTCTAGCTCATCAATAACCTCTAATGCACCTACTTCATCCTAATTTTCTTCATTTGGACCCTTAATATAGAATAAATGCTTTTCGACACATTTATGTCCTCAACTATATTTTCTATCACAATTAAAACATAACCTTTTCCCCCTTTTTCTTCAATTTTTTGAGATATCAACTTGGTAATTTGAGTGAATCATGGTGTTAGGATGCTATGATCTCTAATGTTAGTGAATTTTTGCCTCTTATTAGATAAGAATATTTCTTTTGCCCTACAAACCATGATAATAGAATCAAAAACATTAAGTAGATTAAACATACATAACTCATATTGAATGTGGTCCTTAAAATCACCTAGAAATAGGTCATTCAAGTTCTCATCTATAATCATTTCCATTGTGTAAAGATAACTTGTAAAAATAATGGTTATAATCCTTGATCGAGCTTGTTTTCCACAAATTTTCAAATTAGCTGAAGTAATTCTCCATCACACCAATACTATAGTGCATTTTTAGCTCCTTCATAAAAACTCAACAATTGACACTAAGAGCATTTTTCTTCTTTTTAGAACTCAATCATTGATACTATATGAAATATTTAGGTTCCACATATAGGGATGCCATGGTAACATTATACCCACATGGGATTTGATGTATATTTAAAAATATCCATTTCATTGATCCAATAGAGTGAATCCTTTCCATCAAACATACAAAGGAATTAGTGTTATCCATGGAATGAGGTTGTGTAGTATTTGGAATATGACTGGATTGTCCCTTAGATCCACCTTTATTCAATTGTGAGAACAACAACATATTGATAGAATTCATGAGAAAGGACAATTATCATTCCATGTCATTACACATATTCTATAGATATCATTTCATTCCATTGCACATATTCTTTGTATCTCCATTTATTTCCTTACACATATTCTCTAATTCAGACTCTATGCTGTACTACCACCCAAATCACACACTTTTTCATATAGTGAAGAAGAATTCAAATTTGAAGTCTCAATTGATTTAAGCCCCACCTACTCTTTTTTATATTTTTCCCTGATGCAAATAAATTCTTTCCCTAGCTTTTATTTTGTGGCCCTATCATGTTGAGGCTTGACAGTGTAGAATTTGATTTTTTTTCCTTTGAACAAACCTTAAAGAAAAGGTTTTAGACATAGGTTAGCCTCAAAACCAAAACTTCAAATAAAAAACCCCCACTATAATTTTATGAGCTTTCAAAAAATGCAAATAAAAGAGCAAAAAAAAAAGGTGGCCTATAGAGTGAATTTATGAAAAAACCTAAAATCATGATAAATAACTAAGAATTTATCACCAAACTCTATTTTTTTACTATAGCATCCATGAATGATTCTAAAAATTTAGTGTGTGTGTGTATGTGTGTGTGTGTGTGTCTGTGTGTATAATTTCTCAATGGTTTGCAAGATATAACAAATTATCTAAACTTAAGGATTTGCCCACATTTTTTCCCAAATCAAATATTTGATACCACTTGTAATGAAATTACTCCACCAATAATTATAATTAACACAATATATCATAATATGATTAAAATAAGATAAAAATACTTGAATAAATGATGAGCCACTTCGATGGGCAACCTCCACAACCTTACATAAAGAATAGAATTCATAATATGATGATCAAATACTAACCACTACCTCCTATTACCTAATCATGTTATGGGAACACCCTAGGTTGACCCTACTACTAATATGAAGTTATATAAATGACATATGAATTAATTAAATATTATAATATCCAAAAGATAGCCATACATAACCCAATACATGTTATAGGTCAAGGGTGTAGCACGTAAGATGTAGGCACTGCAAGATATGATATAATCAATGTAAATGGATCTATATGATAAATGGAAAGCAATAAAGTTATCACCATAACATACATTATATAGATATGCCCCTAACATAAGGCATATCACCAATGTGATAATGTCCCTAGAGTATGGGCATGAAATCAGTTGTGTAGCATTTAATTTCCATGATAATATAAAACTTGTATATCCTACATCTCACGCACTCAAATAATACCATGATAATCATGTTTTTAAATGTATGCATATGTAAAACTTATCATATAAATATAAGCATGATATATATTGATAAATAAAGATAAATGAAAATAAAGTTTTGATTTTGTCATTTCTAATGTTTTTACATTTTGTAATATTTTTAGAATAATATTTCACATATAGGAAGCTAGGGGATGCACACAAAAAGAAACCCAATCAATAAAAATAAAATCCCAGAGGCACACTCAAATAACAATTATAAATAGTTAGGCCAATTGGCACAATACAATAATAAAAAAAGAGGAAGATTCCAAACAACCTACAACTTCCCCAAAAACTCAATACAGAGTATGATAGAAAATCTTGATATATATGTTATCATCAATAAATATAGGCAAGTGTTTGGAATGGGATCAATAATCAGTAGGTAAGGGCCAATATAACATAGAAAGCAATGATTACCAAGTGGATATAAAAATGTCAATGCTAATTAGAAGGAAAATGTGGAATGTCAAATCTAGAAGAAAGGTGAGGCATGTAATGGATTCAAATGAGAAAGCCAGGTAAAAGTATAACATATAGAAGAAAGAGTTTATGTATAATAATAAAATTATAGTATAATAATGGTATATTAAAAAAGTGTGAGAGATAGGCTAGCATAACTAATCATTGATATCATCTATAAAGTGGAATCTTAGATAGGGGAGTCAGATGCATTTTTTCAAAGTATCAAAGAAACATTTACAAGATGTGTAATAACTAAAATCATTATCGTGAAGATAATTAAGATAACCGTGACTTGAGGAGTTGTTTAATGTCTCAAAAAACACTCATAAAAATATGTAATAATGAATATTAAATAAGATCATGTCATTAGATATGATCCATTACAATAGGTTTTAACCCATTAATGGGATGTATATGAATATGTATTATAGGTCTCAAAGGTGCAATTGTAGGAGTCTCAACTCATTAAAGTGATGCCATAAATAAAAATGTCATAGGAACCATAACATTAGGTGATGAAACTATAGTAAGCACCACATGATGTTGAAATATTTAATCTATGAAGCAATATAGATAAATTCACATGTGGTCTTTAAGGTCAAATAATAACTCAAAATTTGTGCCATAAATGGTATGTACTAAATCATCATGCACAAAATTGAAACAATGATGTAGTATGGAAGGTATTGATTTCATCTAATTAATCCATGGATTCCCAAGTAATAGATTATATGAACTAATATTCATCACTACATAATACCAAACTAATATGGTCCAAGGATTGATTGTAATAGGTAAAGTGATACCACCAAGTGGTGTACATGAAATGTCATAATAACTCATAAGTATCATATATGTGCCAATTAAATCTTTCTCATTATATTATTAGATCAATATAAGTGACATTGTAATTAGGTTTCGCAAGAACCATTGTTAATCATAATGTCGTGTGTGATCATAGGACAATAATCAAAAAAATCATGTATGTAAAGAGGATTATTGTTTGTTTCATCATTTAGTATATCATGATAATAAAATTTAACAAAAGGTGTTTATCATTGAGATCTCAAAACCATGACAATAATGTTATAAATTTCATTATCATCATGAATAGTTGAATGATTTATAGAAATTGACATATGAATGTTGTATTTATTTTTAGTGTCATGAATTGGCATTGGATTATTGGAAAATTACAAGGATTGATTAAGAATTGTGAAAAAAAAATATATGTTTAATTATGTCCTTCAATTCAAATGGTGTTACTATCGATGAGATCTTGAATTTTATGTCTTAATTTGAAGCAACAATTAATTTAATGTATTGAAACTCTATTGTAGTCACAATACTAATTGTAATCATATCCTTTATGTAAATCTCAAGTAGTATCCAAATAAAAATGATTGTGTAGTGTAATAAAGTTGCATTAAAGTAAGTGTCTAAGTACTAAGAAAGGTGGGTTGGTTAAGCTAGTAAATTATTGCATTTTCATATAAGGTGGAAGGACTAACATGTTGTTTGTCTTCCATTTTTATCATTTTGGATTCATTCTTAGCTTCAAATTTAGGGTCATCATTAGTCTTAATTTTGAATGTTAATTTTACCTTATATTTTTATATAATAGATTTGAAGGCAATAGATGTATACTTAAGCATACTAGCCTTTAAAATTTTAATCTCAATGTTACAAAACATTTGAAAAAGTTCATAACAATTTTGGTAAGTTGTAAACATAACTTTGTCTTTGGTGGTGTAAGCAAGTTGGTTGAGAAAATATTTTTAAGTTTCACATCAAGTATTTGATGTGAATTTATCATAATCATGGTCTTGAATCTAATAACTTAATTAACAACATTCTCATTAGGTCCTTGTTTGATTTGAGTGACTTGAGAAATTCTAACCTTTTTTACTAAAATGAGCTAAGAACATGTTGGCCAAATTTTTAAACTGATGTATGAAGCCTTAGGTCGAGTGTATAAATAATATAAGGCATACTATTTTTGACTTATAGGAACAAGCTTGGTCATAATTAAATCATCGTGAATAAAACCAAATCATGATGGAAATAGGGCCAAACAACAATGCCACTAAATAAATCAAATTTTGGCACTAAAAAAGGTGGCAAAAGATGAACAAAAACCTAAATAGACAATGGGTTGTGTAATATGTTGTTAGATGAAACCACATGATTTGGTTTTTGGTATGCTTGAGATAATTGGGTAAGTTGTAATTATGAAGCATTAAGTTGTTGTTGCACCAATGGATCTAGATATGCACCACCATATATGTGCCTTGAAGCATGAGTAACATTAATATGCATATGTTTAGACACCTTCATAAGATTAGCATTGGTATTTTGACTATGTCCAAGACTAATATATACATTATAAAAATTATATACATGGTCATTAGATGATAATAAGAGAAACCCTAGAATTCTTAGGTCTTGTATTAATAGTAAGATTAACATAAGAGGGTCTAACACTAGGTGAAGGCATATAAGATCTAGGAGCACTAAGAGCACTAGCTTCATTTCCCAATGTAGACAAAGTATAAATATTCAAAGAATCTATAGGAGTAATCTCACATGTAAGTCATATTGACACCTAAATTTGGTTTGTGGCACTTTGGAAAAAACAACTTTGACATACTTTGACACACTTGGAAATTACAAATATATTTCAATTTTGAGCACACGTTCCCTCTATCCATCTAGCCATCTACTATCTTATCCACTTTTATTCACTAGATGTATTTATTAAGGATTATCTTAGTTTGCATAAGAACCCCTCATAATCCTAGATAAACATTCTCCATATTTTAGGTTCATATTTTTAATTTTAAATACAATATTGTTAAACCCAAATAATATCACTTACCATAGGTGTCTCCTTCTACTAGCCGTGTCCAAGAGCGCTCAATGGCTATTTTTCAAATTGGGAAGTCTTATTTAGGTCAGCATAGACATGTTTCATGGGTTGATCATATCATAAAATTAATGAAGATTCATCTATAAATATAAATCACCCCTAAGGTTATTATTCACTTGGAAAGTATTAGTAACATTGAGGAATCACCTATCACTCTCTTATAACATTAACAAAAGGTATACACATATTTCAAATCTTTAAGGATTAATTTAAAGAGATAAATCTAAATATGTAAATTCAAAGTTGAATGGTATTAAGTATCAAATATCAAAATATTGTATTACATTTTAGATTATTCAAATGTTTCAAAACACACATAAGTGGGAGAACTATGTGTGGTTTGACCCCTTCAAAGTATTGGAATGTAGGAAACACTGAACCATTCAACAAGGAGTGGATGGATTTAGTCTAATCTAAAATACTAACCCATTTTAAGGGCATATTTTGGTCAGTAAATAATAATTATAGTTTGGACAAAAGAAAAAAAAACCAAGAATTTTAACACAAGATTGAAGAAGTGTACACACAAAAAACTATATTGCAATCATAAGCATAAGATTGTTATAAGTTTCAAACCCTTAATGTAAAAAAGGACACTACCAATAAACCCTATAATTTTATCTACCATAGGAATTTGACTTTGTTATAAACAACGTGGTATGTTTTCAGATATTATGATAATTTGAGTAGTTGACAAAGCACATATAGAGTATTTCTAGGTTCAGTGTCACCTTCAATGAGTAGAAGGTGTGTAGAATTAGTGAAGTATGCAGCATCCATCTCTTATTTTTTCATTAATAATTTAAGTAATCACAATATCAATTAGTCACTTTCAATTCAAATTAGTGTGTTTATTTATATATTTTCCATAATCCAAATTAGTGGATAATTTTCAATATTTTATATATATATTAGGTGTAAAACAAGCAAAATAGTGTCTTATATGTAATTTATTTATTTTGTGCCTCGGTAACTAGACAAAGCATGGCATAAAATTACTTATGGATAGATTCAAGATGGGTTTCAAGAATAAATTCAAATATTTCCTCAAAATTTGGTACATCTACATTCCTAGGAGGTTTATTATTATAATTATTGTCATTATTATTACTAGCATGTTCATCATCAAAATAAACATAATCATGAAGAACATCATCAAAATAAACATAATCACTATCATTCACATATGGATCATCATCAACCATAGGATTAACATCCCTAGAGGCAACCATTTTGGATTTTTGAATAAAAAACAATTGTATTTGGGTCAAATCACAACTACAACCATTCAATCTAATACTTTACCTACTAGGATATGTAGATATAGGCTTCCTAGTTAGCATAACATATAAGCATGAAAAAAACAAAATAAGCTAGGTTAATGACTGAACTATACAATAGGCATAAATAAGATTCAAATTTGAAAATAATATTTGAAATGAAGTATCAAACGCTAAAATAAACCTTAGAAAAGATGTCTGCATTCAAGGAATGAACGTGTGTATGACAATTTTTGAAGATGGATAATATATTTGAAATATAAAAATGTGAATGGAAAGTTAAGGTTTGATCAATAAATTTACATATTCATAATTTATCCATGAAAATCAAAAAATCATACCCTAATTTTTTTTTAAAACAGACCTAAGGGGATTAAGGTTTTTAGAGAACCTATGCATGCACTAATTTCTAAAAAGTGGATGTAAATATGAAAGTATAAAAAGATGAAATGGAACTATGAGGCTAATAATTTATCCATGTAAGATAATTTGAAACTCTAAATATCAAATTTGAAAATGTATAAATCAAACCCTCAGTGGGAAACCTCAAAACATATAGATATTCAAAGAATGGAGGGGTTACCAAATGTTTTAACTATTTTGGACACTATGGAGATAAATTGAATTCATGGTTAATTTATATGGTGGTGTTGAGGTTAACATACCTCCATTTTTGAAAAATGAGGACCCTTATTTAATTTTGTAAATTATGTTATAAATTGACATTCAAATTGATCAAAATACACTATTGAATATCATGATTGATCTGGCTTAATTGACATGTTTGCATGCAATCCTTATTTGACTTCATCCAATGTTGTTAACATTTGATTCTTATGATTCCATGTTGTAGGTTTAATGGAGTTCCATTTGAATGAACAATGTTCAGGGTTTTATGCTTTAATGATAATTTGACCCTTTTATCCCTTGGTATTTAATTAATTAATTGGATCCATGTTTAAATAAGTGTTGAAAACCTTAGTCTAAATGTTTTAGCCTAAGTTCCTTTTGAAATAAATTCAAATTTACATGAGATTCATATTTATACAGGAGCATTTTATTATATCTTAGACTTAGTTTAAGCTTTTTCCTAAGTTTTAATCATGTTTATTAATACATCTAAAATCTACCCTAAGTCTCTATATATCCCAAGGGCTTATGTCTTTGATTTTATATCCACAAGTACTAATTAAACGTGAACTGCCAAGTGTCCTATTCTCAAGAGCTTGAAGCAAATATCAATGATCCATAGGTAAAGCTAAGGTTAATAAGTCAAAGGAATTAATTGATAGTGTATATTAATAGTGTAATGGAGATCTTATGGTGAGCAAGGAATTAAATTATAAAAGGATTCTAAAATCAAATATGAGAGTGACAAGTGTCATGATCTTGATAAAGAAGTAATAAATCTAACATTGAGCGAAGGTCAATAATTCAAAGATGTTGAGAAGGAATGCAAGAGTGACAAGTGTCACAATCTCAGCAAGTGATCAAGTAGATCAATGGCCCATGCTTGATCTTATGAATAAAAAGATTGATGGAGCACATTTAATCTCACATAAGGAAGATCAATGGCCCATATTCAATAATATATTCAAAATTAATGGTATGAGTGGAGTCATAATTAAAATATCCCAAATATAATGTGAAGCTACTACATGTCATGAGAGCATTCATGTAATGAATATTGTCTTGCATAACTATTAAGTATCATGATCTCAGAAGCTTGGAAAGAAAATCAATAACTAGTGATAGAGGCAAGGCTAGAGGACTTATTAAGAGATTAATGATGTAAATTTATTGAGATTTAAGATTACACAAGGTAATGACATGTGTCTAAAATAAAAAAATTGTCACTTTTTAAATAAATGAATAGCATGACATGGCAATGCCACCTAGGTAAAACATGTCATACTAGAATATCTTATAGACTTAAGCATGTAGAAGGTATAAATATGCAATCCAAATGTAATATAAATCATAAAATATAATATTTTAAACTTACTTTCCATTATTAGATCTTTGTGTAAACCTTTGAAAAAACCCTAAAAGTGTATGGATAACCCTAATTTATCCCTAAATTCACTAGTTTAAGCCTGAAGATTTGAAATATTATGTGAAAAAGGATAACTCAATTGGAATTATAGTAATGGCATCTCATAAACATGTTTTAAATCAAGAATTTGATATATATTTGATATCAAATGCTAAAGGATGAGTGTTTAAGGACACCGAGTTTGTAGTTGATTCTTTGAATCTAGGGGATAATAATTGTTATAATTTATTCTTGACAATTAAAAACCAGCCAGTGATCACTAAGAAATAATACAATATCCTCTTAGAAAAGAGATTATATGATGACATTTTAGCCATCTAGATGATTGGACTTCACTATGTAGCTGCAAAACTAGAGGTACTTCATTAGATTGATATTCTTGGTCCCATTTGTCAGGAAGCTAAGATAGACAAGGTTATGTTAATTAATGAACATAATCTGAGGAAAGTTGATTGCATTTTCCCAATTGTCCTAAACCCCAAATGGAACTAACCTCTATTAATTCATGGTATAAAGAGCATGGCATGATGGATACCCTAGCTATGTGGTTATAAATGTTAGGTTGTGGAGCTAAAAGCTTCAACCCTTTGCAAACTGAAGGAACAATGGTCGCTGAGATCCAGGAGCACCAGCGTCGACAGTAAGACCGACGTCGGTAGAGACCAGTGCAGAAGGCCACCAGCGATGGCAGGGAGTCGGCCGACGTCGACAGAACCAGACAAGCAGGGACCGACGTCGGTCGCCTGTGTGTTCCAGAACTACTCGTTTCACAGACAGTTAGTTAAGTGAACGAAGACTTTGCATGTTGAGACCAGTTAGAGTCTTGGGCTGCGAGGATAATTGTCTAAATTAAGAGTCTAAGTTATTGTTTGAGTTAGGGATCTATTTATAGACCCATTGGCATGTATTGTTAATATATGAGATAGAAAGGAAGAGTTCCTTCTAGTTGTAAGATCTGTGAGTTGCAGGTTGTTGCAAGCTCATTGGGGATCTACATGTAAGTTTGGTCTTTGAATTGCAAGTTGCAGGTTCATGAGAGATCAGCTTGAAGTGCTATAGAGTGCTTGGTGTACCGGCAGGGTTATTACTGACTGGTTGGTGAGGTGAACACCAATTCTGTGTGTGAGTTGGTTGTTGGGACCGTTTTTTGTGTAGGAGTGTGTGTGTGAGAAGAATTACTATACACTTGAGGTGTGGTGAACCTTTGTAAGGTGAAAGAGTGTGGCGGCTCTTTGATGTATTCTTTTCTGTATAGTGTTAATACAAGATAGTGTATTATCTCTCATATTTTGTGCTATTGGTGAATTCTAGTTACTTGTGTTTCTGGTTATTTCTGCATATTCAATTGCTTATATTTGGTAATCATACTGTGCTCTTTCTGAGGAGCAAGATCCTAACGGGTGGAATTAGAACAGGTGTGTTTGTTCTTGAATTGCAGGTTGCAGGTTCATGAGAGATCAGCTTGAAGTGCTATAGAGTGCTTGGTGTACCGGCAGGGTTATTACTGACTGGTTGGTGAGGTGAACACCAATTCTGTGTGTGAGTTGGTTATTGGGACCATTTTTTGTGTAGGAGAGTGTGTGTGAGAAGAATTACTGTACACTTGAGGTGTGGCGAACCTCTGTAAGGTGAAAGAGTGTGGCGGCTCTTTGATGTATTCTTTTCTGTATAGTGTTAATACAAGATAGTGTATTGTCTCTCATATTCTGTGCTATTGGTGAATTCTAGTTACTTGTGTTTTTGGTTATTTCCGCATATTCAATTGCTTATATTTGGTAATCATACTGTGCTCTTTCTGAGGAGCAAGATCCTAACGGGTGGAATTAGAACAGGTGTGTTTGTTCTTGGATTTAAATCCACCCTTTCACCCAACAAGTGGTATCAGAGCTTTTGGTTGGGATACTAACAGATTGGTGTAGATCTGGGTAGTGTGTTTTGATTACAGGTTACTCACAGGGTTTCTGTTTGAGTGAGAGTTGAGCAATGGCAGAAAACAATCAACTACGAATGGAAAAGTTTAATGGCAAGAACTACCAATTATGGAGGATGTAGATTGAGGACTATTTGTATCAGAAAGATTTGTGCTTATCGTTGGGTGCGGTTGCTAGCAAACCCTTGGATATGAAAGATGAAGAATGGGAGGTTCTTGATCGGAAGGCTCTGGGATCTGTTAGATTGAGTCTTGAATCATCTGTGATTTCCAGCTTATCACAGTGTAAGACAATGGTGGAGTTGATGAAATCTTTGGCAAATTTGTATGAAAAACCCTCAGCTTCTAATAAGGTATTTCTTATGAAGCATTTATTTAATTTGCAAATGTTGAAAGGTGGATCTGTTCATAGCCATCTTAGTGATTTCCATGGTTTGGTAAACCAGTTAAGTTTCGTTAATATTGTATTTGATGATGAAATTAGAGCTCTCTTAATCTTGTGTTCATTACCTGAAAGTTGGGAAGGTTTGGTAATGGCAGTTTCTAATACTATGTCTCCTTCAAAAGTCTTAAAAGTGGATGATGTTGTGAGTGTGATCTTGAACGAAGAGATACGCAGGAAAAGCACAGGTGAATCATCTAGAGATGCTTTGAGTGTTGAAGGAAAAGGAAGGCAAAGAGAGAAGATAGAGCGTGGGAGATCAAGGTCGAAGATGGGCAAGAGATCCAAGTCCAGGTATGGCAGAATAACTTGCTGGAAATGTGGAAAGCAAGGGAACTTAAAGAGAGATTGTAGATCGGGTGAAGATCAGCATGAAGGACATGGAGAAGAAGTAGATGTTGCGGGTTATGTTGCACAAGATGCTCTGGTATGTTCTTTGGATAAAGTAGAATCTTGGGTATTAGATTCTGGTGCCTCTTTTCATGCATCCCCACATAGAGAATTTTTTCATGAGTATGTCCAGGGAGACTTTGGAGAAATTTGTGTAGGGGATGGTAAGCCTTGTCAGATTGTTGGCAAAGGCAAAGTGAAGCTGAAATTGCAGACAGGTGACACATGGGTGTTAAAGGAGGTCATGCATGTCCCGTTCTGAAGTGAAATCTGATTTCTGTTAGAAGTTTGGGTGAAGAGGGTTGCACAGTAACTCTCATAGCGGACTCTTGGAAGGTTACCAAGGGTACACTTGTTGTAGCTAGAGGTAAGAAAGTAGGTACGATTTATCTATCTACTTGTTTTACTGATTCTCTTTCTAGGTTATCTACTTCAGCTGTAGATTCGGAGATGTGGCTTAATAGGCTTGGTCACATAGATAAGAAGGAGATGCTGGTTCTTGAGTCAAAGAGTATGCTTTCAGATTTGGAAGGCATGGATCGTGGTTTCTGTATGCAGAATAACAAGGTGACATTTCTTGAGGAATCCGATGTTAGTGACAAGAACAGGAAAGCCTTGGTTTTCAAGGAGAAAGTGACGGACAGAGTTCAGCACAAGGTGCAGAGGAATTTTGAGTAGAGCAAGGGTGATTTGGACAAGGGTTTGATCCAAAAAGAGCTCACGGGAAAAAGTCAGGTCTCACAAGAAAAACACAGAGACCGACGTCGGCAAGAAAACCAGCGTCGGTGTCCAGACAGGGACCGACGTCGGCTATGTGCAGCCCGACGTCAGTGACTCAGGGCAGACAGAGACCGGTGTTGGCTAGGGGAAATCGACGTTGGCAGGGAGGCAGTCGCAGGGAATTGACATCGGTTAGCTGTAGACTGAGATGTGACCGGCATCGGTCACTAAGATGAATTTTGGGTGGACAGCAAGCTATCATGGAGTCTCAAGCGCCCATATGGAGGACTGAAGGTGTAAGTAAGTTCTTAAATTCATCATTTCCCTTCTTTACACTACTTGTTGCTCACTTATGGCATAGGACTAGGAAGTTATTGAAGAAGCAGAACAGGTAGATCCAGGAAACAGTGGGAGCTAGGCATGAATGAGGATGTGATTCCTTGGAGGAGAACCAAACAGGTGTTTCAGGTAGTGTTGCCAGCTGGAAGTAAGCACTGAGATATGAATGGATGTTCAGGATAAAGAAGAGTGGAAATGGATACGTGAGATGGAAGATCAGGGTATTTGATCTTGTATTAGCTACAAGGCAATGGAGGTTTGATCATTATGTTTCTCTTTACCAGGTTGGATAGTATTAGCTACACTATCCTATTTCTGTATGATGTGCTTGTTGCAGGGTTACATATACAGGTATTGTTGAACTAAAGGTAAAGCTAGTTCAGGTGTTTGTCATGGAGAATATAGAAGCAGCAAGATTCTTTGGCATGAGTGTGTTCTAGAGACATGGTAGGTCATATGTTGACTTTGTTTCAGGATGATTGTGTGAAACCGGTTAGCACGCCGATGGTTAGACAGTTCACAGAACAGGTGTCTTGATTCATATAATGAGGTTGAGTGCATGGTATGTACTAAACCTGAGTTTTCCCAAGCAGTGGGAGTTATCACAAGTTGGAGTCAATCTGGGAAAGTAATACTGAAGGGCAGTTCAATGGGACCAGCAGCAGGTGCACATGCTATGCAGGGTCAAGTTATTTTTTCTACATGGTTGTAGATGCGGATGTGGCAGGTAATTTGGATGACAGATTTTTTGCACCACAAATTTTGTGGTGGTTAGTCTTCAAGAGTGATCTTGAGGAGGGATACAAAGCCAAGGGAACAAACTAGACGGTGTACAGGTATAGGTATAGGTTGCAGCTATTTATCTCCAAGTGGGAGATTGTTAGGTTGTGGAGCTAAAAGCTTCAACCCTTTGCAAACTGAAGGAACAATGG
This sequence comes from Torreya grandis, assembly GCA_037957365.1. Taxonomy (NCBI): domain Eukaryota; kingdom Viridiplantae; phylum Streptophyta; class Pinopsida; order Cupressales; family Taxaceae; genus Torreya; species Torreya grandis. The sequence continues at coordinate 248,752 of JARHVA010000156.1, forward strand.
TTGCTGAGATCGAGGAGCACCGGCGTCGGCAGCAGGACCAACGTCGGTAGAGACCAGTGCAGAAGGCCACCGGCGACGACAGGGAGTCGGCCGACGTCGGTCGCCTGTGTGTTCTAGAACTGCTTGTTTCACGGACAGTTAGTTAAGTGAACGAAGAGTTTGCATGTTGAGACCAGTTAGAGTCTTGGGCTGCAAGGATAATTGTCTAAATTAAGAGTCTAAGTTATTGTTTGAGTTAGGGATCTATTTATAGACCCATTGGCATGTATTGTTAATATATGAGATAGAAAGGAAGAGTTCCTTCTAGTTGTAAGATCTGTGAGTTGCAGGTTGTTGCAAGCTCATTGGGGATCTACATGTAAGTTTGGTCTTTGAATTTTAGGTTGCAGGTTCATGAGAGATCAGCTTGAAGTGCTATAGAGTGCTTGGTGTACCGGCAGGGTTATTACTGACTGGTTGGTGAGGTGAACACCAATTCTGTGTGTGAGTTGGTTGTTGGGACCATTTTTTGTGTAGGAGAGTGTGTGTGAGAAGAATTACTATACACTTGAGGTGTGGTGAACCTCTGTAAGGTGAAAGAGTGTGGCGGCTCTTTGATGTATTCTTTTCTGTATAGTGTTAATACAAGATAGTGTATTGTCTCTCATATTCTGTGCTATTGGTGAATTCTAGTTACTTGTGTTTTTGGTTATTTCCGCATATTCAATTGCTTATATTTGGTAATCATACTGTGCTCTTTCTGAGGAGCAAGATCCTAATGGGTGGAATTAGAACAGGTGTGTTTGTTCTTGGATTTACCTCCACCCTTTCACCCAACAATAAATTGGCAACTAGGTAGTTATAGACCCCACAAAGAACATCCCAATAAGTCAATTTAGATTTGGAATTTGGATGGTAATGATCATGTTGAAAAATTTATATGGATGTGTAACTATAGAATATTTAAATCCAATGTGGGTGTTTTATGGTGTATTTCATCATTGAAAATGTGATAGTTCCTCCGTTAGGAGAGATAATCAGCAAATCCTTGAAAAAGACAAATATATGTAATCAGACATAAGAAGAATAATTAGTTTTACATGATGTCCTATCTTTTAGATGCCCTATGTATAACCACAAATATTCCCAACTAGATATAATGGTATCCAAGTGGTACTCAGACCATTTCCCAATACTATTCCAAATTGCATATCTATAAGTATAGAGATCACATCCAGTTCATTTGTGATTGTGTCTACCCTACATTAAGTGAAGCTATAAATGGTATTCCTATGGAGAGAGTTAGCCATTTGATTAATAAATATATTGAATAAATGTGGATATATGGTTATACCCTAACTATACTATTATAAGGATTGAAGGAACTCAAAATTCTCCTCTCAAATTACCAATCCATGTACCTGATAAGTTAGTTGAACAAGAAGTAGCCTATCAGTTGTTCCATGGTATAGATGGTCTTTATAAAACTAAGAGAAAATGTCTCCTACATAGTTTTCCTATGAAAATTGGTAAAAATATATTTAGATAGTGGGATCACATTGAGGTAACCTCAAAACATGGGTTGTCTTTCAACCTACAGATGGATGATCTTAGACAATGGGACCCTTATGGGAGGGTAAAATAACATTTGAAGATTAAGGGTATTTTAAATGTACCATATGAATATGATACCAGTTAATTTGACTTCATATACATTAAAGCATCCTCAAGTTATGAAGTTGCCAAGAGATCAAAAGAGCACAACATAATACTTGAGTTCAGATTAAATAGGGACTAGCAAATGAAAGATAGGTGGCAACTAGGCCCTAGGCAGTATCACTTGATTGATGTTGGTTATTCCAAGTTTTCTACAATAGAGGTATAAGTAGATCATAAAATTTAAGAGAGGAATCCAAATGAAATTGCTTCAAGTTCATCACTTCCTAAATCTTCAAAAGTAGCAGAGCAAGAGTTACCTTAGGAGGTACATATGATAGCATTGGACCCCAATGAATTAGTTGAAGATGCACTTAAGATGTTATCTATGGCTTATGACATAGATTTAGATTAAGAGGAAAAGGTTGAAAAAGTCAAATAGGATAAAGGAAAGTTTTTGGACCTAATTATTATTGAAATTCCTAAAAGTAAAGCTGAGATGGCCATTATTCCAAAGTTAAAAAACCCTAAAGTAACTATCACTCCTCCTTTGAGTGAAGTCAACTTATTAAATGAAGAAAACATATTATATGGTCCACCTATTCTTGAGTGGTTCATTTATGAACCAATATTAGAAAAGCTTCCCACTATTCATCATCCATGGGCTATGGTGAAGGCTACTAACATCCCAATACAACAAGAATTGAAACCATGAATCATTTCCCTACAAGAAGAAGAAATAAGGAGACTGAATACTCCAAGTAAGTCAGCCCAATCACAATTAGAAATCCTATTTCCACATGTGACCCAATTTCTAGTTGGGGTCGAGTATGATCCAAATATTGTTAGTTTGCAAAGGGTGACTGACAAAATAATCATGCAAGGTGGTGAAGAGATTACATATCAAAAGGTGGACCCCTTGACTAATTTGACCAAAGAGAAAGGATAGAGACCTGGTGAAGATCAAATATTTGAGGAGGATGTATTATAATTTGCTCAACTATAATTAAAATAGTTGTAAGTTACTCTCAAAGACTTGAAGCAACAAAAGAAGAAATTATAGGATTAATATACCCTATCAGTGCTATGGGATATGGTTAATAAGTTTGAAACAATCATTTATGATGCATTCAACTTTATGAAATCTATAAGGTCCAAGCAAGACATGGTGAACAAGTAGCATTCCATGGTTATGTAACACATCAATCAATGGCAAGAATCAAGTAATAAGGTAAATGAATTGATCAATATATTGATGGATGGTCAAATTCCTGAGTTTTAAATAGCTAGTTTGGCACATTTAAACATGGATATGATTATCTTTTCAAAAAAAATAAAAGGATATTAACAAATGGTCCAAGGGCATGAAGGATATTTCTAAAGACTTCAAGCAATTAGAGAGTAAAATAGTGTATATACTAGGAGGTTTGATCAAGGACCCAACTACCATTAGTTCCATTGGATTATTAACTAATGAGGAGTTCAAATACAAGGATAATCAATTCATGTAAAAAGTGAAGAGCAAAATCCAAGGAAAAATAATGGTAGGAAATAAAAGGACCTTGGACATGATCCTATCTATAGAGGAGAAAATTGGTGATGTTAGGATTATTAGAGAGGCCTTAGATAGAGTTGAAAAGGATTTCAAAGGCCTCATAGATTAATAAGAAGATATTTTCATGGATCCCATCATCAAATTCAAGCTACTTGATGAATAACATGATAAGGCAATGAAGATGAAGTAGTAAAATCAGAAGACTACAATTAGACGAGCTTATCAAAGTCAAATTTGTTGACTTAGCATATTCTTTTTGTAGCAAAACATGTATATCATTTGAAAAGAAAATATTTTATTTTGTAAAATCATGTGCATATTTTAAATTGCATTTCTTATAGGTCAATCCATATTGTAAAGAATTTGATTCTAGAATGTTGTAGAAGGACAACTATCCTTGACACTTGTTCAATTCTCATTTGATATGACTGACTGGCATACCTCAAAGTCTTATATAAAAGGGGTATTGTCATTTGTAAAAAGAGGAAGAAGTTTTTAGATTAAAAAAATTATGTAAATTTTGAGCAAGTAATGCAAGCAAGAAATTCTACAAAGATTGTCCAATATTTGTTTGTGTGATTGTTATTATGGCTGCTTCCTCAACCATCTGGTCTAATGTTTAGATTTGAATTAATTCTATGAATTTTTTATATGTACATGTTAATTCAAAGTTGTAAATTTGTGCTTATGTTAGATTAATTGAAGGATTTTATATTCATTTCATCTTCTTTGATTTTCTTGAAGATGTGTTAATCATATTTTCTTATGGAAGTAAATATTGAAAATGAATTTGATTTCTTATTTGCATTATTTCCATTATCCTTAGACATTTGCCTAGTATATGATAGGATCTGTGCCTTTGCAATTTCTTGTCATATGTTGGTTTAGCACATGTTTGGATGAAATTTAAGATTTGTCATAATGTCTAGACTAAAGATCAAAAATACTTTTCTCTTCTTCCCTACCCTTCTTTTTGCTCATTTTTTAATCAAATCACTATAGCTTAGCTTTCATTGTAAATATACATGCTAGATTAGACTTTGAACTTTAGGGTTTGATCATAATTCATTGAGCTTAGTTCAAATTACTTTCATGTTCAAAAGAAGGATTTAACACAATGGTTTCTCCCGATAACCATTTACATTTTCATTTTTGAAATAATCATTAGCTTTACCACTACTCCACCAAAGATATCAAGAATATCAAAACCAAAAACTCTTGCAATAGATTCTTTGTATCCAAAAATGAGAAGTGTTTCTTAAACACTATTAAAACCCTATGATGCACTTTCAGTCATCAACAAGTGGATGCAATGAAATATATGGTATATCAATCTAAATATTAAATTCATAACCTTGAGTGTTGCAAAACATGAATAAACTAAACATGCAATGACAAAATTAAAAAAATAGTAATGCAAAGATAATGGTGATAGTAATTTGACATTCTTATGTAGGATTTTGGAATTTTAAAGATAGAGAAAGGATATGGATGTGATGATTTAAGCCTATGTCAAATAGGGATCTTTGACTATTATAGTGCAAAATTAATGCTTCAATAGGAAATTTTGATTTTTCCATAGGTAAATTCGGTAGTTCACTTCTATAACCACCAAACCCATTATAAGTAACCAAATATGCACATTATTACTTTTTAGGTTCTATATTAATATTTGTAGGTCCATTTTTAGGTGTTGTACAGTGTTATGTAATCACAATGCAAGATGGATAAACATATTTTTCATATTTGTTTTCTTTTTCTCATTGACCTAACCTTTTGATATAACATTCAAACAAGTGTGTGCAAAGTGAGTTAACTTAGATACACCTTTAAGGAGTTGTGATACATATCCCACACACTTGGAATTAGGTTAAATGTATTTATATTGTGCATATATGTGTAATTTTTAGTAAGAGTTTTTACTCTCTCCCTAGTGATGTTTCAATGCAAACTAATATTTTAACTTATTTTTGATTTAGTGATCTAAATAAACCAAACTATTGAATATTCAAATTACATAAGATACATCATTTACTATGCTAATCTAAATGTAAACAATAGATTATTGTTGAGCTTACTATTTATATAAATGAAAAAATTATAGGGTACTTAGCTTATTTTTATTATGTTATGTTTTCTATCTATGCACAATCATCAAAAATAGTCTATAATGGATCCATGATCACTTGGATCAAGAGATTAACTATCAAAATCTAATAGCATACTAGTAATTAGGTTTAAACATCTATAATTATCAATCAATTTTATATACCATAACTCCCTGCACCTACTTTTCAAGATGTTTGTTGTAAAATTTCTTGCCCTCGATCTTGTGGTAGATTCAAATTTTATCTTCCTTTGCCTTGAAACCCTAGATTCACTTTTTATACTTGTTTAACTTATAAAAAGGGTTAAAATATGGTTTAGCTATCCCCAAACACACCCCATTTAATTTTTTATCATTCCCTACATTCTAATACTCTTAAGAATGATAAAATGCACATTTCTCCAACTTATGTGTATGTGTGTTGAATAGTGATTTGTTAAAATGCATTACATCTCTTTAGCATTTGAGACATGACAATATACAAATTTAAACTTATTTTATGGTTATATACTTTGATTATGGAGTGTTCCTTTGAGGTGTTTTCAGATTTATATGCTTTGGGATAGTGTATTAAGGATGTGCAAAATAGATATCTCAATATGCAAGTAGTTTTCCTAGTAGTGACTAAGTTATAGCTAAATGAGTGATAAAATAGCCTTAGGATTGATATGTGTATATATATATATATATATATATATATATATATATATATATATATATATATATATATATATATATGAATTAAAGTATTATTTTATACTATCAACCATTATTTTGTAGGGACCAAGATTCTCATCTTTTATTTGGTACTTGTTGACCATTTTTACAATAGGCCAAAATGGGTCAACCCCCTATAGACAAAATCTTGAATAGGGGATATTTATAATGTCATACTGTATGTTGTAGCCCAATTTATGTCATTTCATATGCCATTATAGCTTTGGTCATAGTCTAGCTTAGTCCTTGTGTCATTTGATGTCTTAGGGGTCATTATTTTTGAGTCATATATGCCAGTGGTAGGTTTTCATGGTGCTGAATAGTTGTAAGAACAAGTCAAAAAAAGCCTAAGTTTACACTTAAGAAACTCTCAAATAAATTGTTCCACACATTATTTGTAACAAAATTACAAGGCATAATTCCTTTAGAGAAATTGTTACATTTTATTTGGCTAAGTGTTGGAATTATTTTGGGAAATTTATTTTAGGATTTTTGGATAAGTATCAGGAATTATTTTGGACATTTTATCTAAATAAAATATCTCAAAGAGTAAAATATTTCGGACATTTTGTCTGACGTAAAAGCATATAGGTCATTTCTTTCAGGAAAATTGTCTAAATTTTTTTCCTAAAGGGGCATTATTTAGCAAAGTGTCCTGATACAAAAGTTTTGAAGGGTTATTTTCTCAACAAAGTATCTTATACAAAAGTCCCTAAGGGTCACAAATGTTGTTCAAAATTAAAAAGCCTGAAGATTAAAATTTTGACAAAAGGTACAAGGGCACAAATTCTTTCAAGAAAATTTTCTTGAAGGCAAAATTATTTTAGGGAATTTGTTTTGAGGTAAAATACTAAGTACGAATTCTTTTGTAGAAAGTGGTCGAGAAAAAATCCTGAAGGCATGAATTATTTCAAACATTTTTTCTAAATCAAAAGGTCTAAAAAAAGAGCTAAGGACATAATTCTCTTAGATATTTTTTCCATATAAAAAAGCTCAATGACCTAAATTATTTTAGGAAAAATGTTTCATGGAAAATCTAAGTATGAATTCTTTCAAGAAAATTATCCCACAATAATTTCCCTAAGACCAATTTATCTCAGACATTTTGTATATGAAAAAATTCCTAAAGAAAAATTCCTTCAAAGGAAATGTCTTGGCACAAAGCCTAAAATATTTGTTCAATATAAAAAGCCTAATGAAAATGATCTATAGTAAAAGGCCAAAACATAAAGTCTAAAAGAATTGTTTGTTGTGGGGAAAATGCATCGATTAATTTGTTTCAAAAAAGTTGATCCATTAGGGTGGTGATAGGTGCACAAATGTCAAAATCAAAGTCAAAAATCATCCATTGAGGTCCAAAGATTGATGGTCATGTAAACATATTTAATTCTCCCATGAATGTTAATTGACGGGTGAATAGATGTTAAAATTAGGCCTCATGAAATAGTCATTTGAGTTCAAATCATGGGTTCAAATAAATTAAATGGTCCACATTTTATTTTTCATCATGATCTGATGATATATTATGATTCAAAGGGTTAAAGAGCTTAGGAGGCCACCACATGGTGTAAGCATGTAAAGAAACAAGCTAACAATAGGACCCTAAGTGGAAATACATAGGTGACAAGTGGTATAAATGCGTAGGTCTTAGCAAAGGATCTACGGATTGCATTCATTTGCATCTATTAGATCAACACAGTGTGACGAGTCAAAATATCAATGATTCAAGCTAGTTTTTGATGGCTAATAAAATGAAGGTGAGCCTAGGTGACTTAGACGAAGGTTGACAAAGTAATTTTCAACAAGGTAAGGTAATAAAATGCATGGAATAGAGTTTTATCATGGTCTAATTTAGACCAAAGATAAAATTTGAAAGATGCCACTGAGGTAGACATGTAGACTTTAATGGTTTTGTCACCAGATCCAACTGCATGAAAGTGACTCCTCTCTCCTAGTAAAGAGTAGTTAGTGACATGATAAACCCTAATAGATTCATTTTATTATGGTAATTGCATTGATGTCAAAACCTAGCTCAAAAAAACTTATTATTAACATTTTAACCATTAGGGAGCATCAATGAGGGAATATGTAACTATGTAGCCACTTGAAGTGACCTAGATCAATCAAATGGTCTAAATGAGCATAATTTATAGAAGCAATTGTAATTGTGGTTCAAACATTTGAACTATTTGATTTCCTTTTTCAATGCAAAATCTCCCTTTCTCTTGCTTCCTTTCTTCTATAAATATATCTCTTGAGCTATTGTAAAATAGTCCCACTCCATTTATGATGGATCCCTACTATAATGGTCAAATTTTTCCTTTAAACATTAATGCAAATCTGATTTTGAGTTCATAAACAATTATCTAAGTATTCAAGTGATGTATGGGATACAAAGTGATAATTCTATTTGTGCAAGAGTTCATGTTCTAATAGGTCATATAAAGTGTTGTCAAGTGTATGATCCTATAGTTTAACTGCACAATGGGCCTTAGTGTCTGAAACTATCCTAAGGTTCACTTACCTTGGATAGCTCTCATGCATCTCACCTCCATATTAAAATACTCATGTTAGAATCCATAGGACATGAAAGTTAGTTTGTGTGTCTTTTTTCTTAGTTCAAGAATGTATGTTGGTCATATAGAAGACATTTGAGTGCATCACATCCTTTAGAGTAGGTTCAGCTTATGTAACTTTTAACTCTTTTCCCATAAACAAGCATTAACAATAGGTGTGAGAATTTCAAGATACATTCAGGGGGATAGCCCTTAAATCTAGAGGCTCATTTCCAATATAGGTACACCCACATACCTAAAAATGTTTCCATGTTTCCCAAATCTAAGATAGGTTTGAACGCCCTATTCTAGGGTGAGAGATTTGGTGACACTAGTTTTGGCATGCCCAATAAGACCCATTATCTTCAAGACAACTTGTTAAGGTGATTGTTAGTCTTGATAACATTATCTATAATTTGTATGCTACTCAACATTTGATTAATCCTTCAAGGTAAATTTGGTTTCCTATTCTTGGTGACTCCTTTAAGGTCTAAGAGAGTGGAAAGATTATTGGTGTGTCTTTCCTCTAATTAGCTTATTAAATTGAATAAATTAGCACCAATGGTGACTCCAAATGATAATTTCTAGTTATAAGCAGTCCAATCATCTTTAGTTAAAGTTTTGATCAATTTTTACATCTCATTTGATACATGATGTTGACATGAACAGATATGGTAAATATCCCTACCATAGACCCCCTCATTAGCCTTGATGTGAACCATAGTATATTCCCCAATATTCCTATCAAAATGGATATCAATCCTATGAGCCATGACATCCCTATAATCCTCCATTTTCAACTAATATAGACACCATGTTATTAGACAACGCTTTGAGGAAGGCTACCAAGATACCTATCAATAAATAGCTCCTTATCATTCCCAATATGAGCCCTATAAACCATACCATGATGCATATGAAACTCAAGAGTACTCATATGAGTCTTGCCATGATGAATTAGATGTTTACATGAATTGTAAATAAAGGTATTATAAGGAAAGATATATATTCTTATAGATTAAAGTGAAACAAAATAAAGTTAGTCTTGATCCCCATCATTACCCTCCTCCTCCACTTTTTCCATATTATATCATGTCTTTGTTAGAATCCATACCATAATTACTAGATATTGAAGATGAAATGAGTACATGGGATGATCATTGTGATGTGTTCCCTAATATTCTCATAGAATGGTTGAGAAGTACTACCTGAGGTTACATGCAAAAGTTATGGATGTTTGAAGAGTTATAAGGAACTCAATGGGAGATCAAGGTACAAATGGACTTGGAAAATAAGTTCCTTTAATGCTCAATAGATAGGCTACGTATGTGGGAGTACAAAGAGATAAAAATTGAACATTTTGTTGAATAATCTTAAGAAAGTTATTGACAAGATGTAACTCTTGATTATGTATATGATTGTCCTTCTAACTAGCCCAAGAAGTCACTTCTCTATGAGCTTACTAGTGTTTTTCTCTTTCCTAAATCCATTGATAATCCTTCACCTCACACTCCGCCCCCATTTCATCATCCCCCCATCACATCTCATCCTTCCACTACATCTCATATCCCAACTCCTTCACATGAGCCCATCTTGAGGGAAACAAATGAAGAGGTTAAAATCCAAGACAAAGCTAACCAAGAAGATGTCATGAGTAATTATGAGGAGTAAATCACCATAAGGAATCCCCTTAGTGACCACAAGTGTAACTCTACCTTCTTAGATGAATAAAATCACATTGAATATCCTACCATAACTACTAGTGCAGATTTTGATATGGAAGAGGAACATATTGAAGACTTTTTTGTGGTTATCCATGAATAATATGGCCAAGACTTGAAGAGAGAGACAATTGAGGAAGACTCCATGTCTAATCATGAAGTTTTGGATGACCATCACAAACATGAAGTGGATTGTACTATAAAATAATAAGGTGAAGTCACTTATCAAAAAAAATTAATCCCAAGAGAGTCTCATGAGACCAAGATAGATGAAACAATTCTTGAAGAAGACACTCATGAGGTGGGTGAAAATTACTTGTGGTAAAATTTTGATTTCATATTGCATGAGTTTGATCAACTTGGTAAGGTTAATCCACCTCCCACGAAGTCTACATCTGATTTGGATAATTCCTCTCATAAGAATGTTAATGATTACCTCAATAAGTGTGGAGAAAGGTCTCATGTTGTGAATGAAGAAGAACTATGGTAAAATCCTAATGTTATATGCAAAGATTTTGACAAGTTGGGTAAGTCTCTTCTCCAAAAGATTACATATCTAATGATAAGTTTGCTGATGAGTCTAATAATTAGGATCATGTTGAAAAGTATTCCATCAATCATAAAGATGAAGGTCAGCCTATTGATCGAGAATCTACTGTCATAAAGCAATTTGATGATATTAATGTCCAAGAGATTGTAGACATGGAAAGTGAGGGCAAGGTGGAAGTTACTGAACTTCAAGAACAATCGAGAGACCCACCTAGTATTGAGCCATATCCAAAGGTATTAGATCATGAGGAATAAGAACTTGATGCTTCCAAACATTAAATACAATCTATCAAAGAGAAAAGCAAGGCTGAGAGGACTGTCATATTTTTAGACTTGTATATTAAGGGCCAAGTACTTGAGAAGGTGGGGGGAAAGTTTTTCATGAAGGATAAAGATGATTTGTATCTGAAAATAAATATCTTTCAAGAGCTTAAAGATATTTTCTAAGTTAAGGGTCAAGTACTTGAGAAGGTGGACAAATAATTTCCCATGGGGAACAATGACCAAGATTGGGTGGACTATGTAAAGCTCCTTGATGAGCTTGAAGAACTTGCAGCTGAAGATAAACCCAATCTTATTGAGGATACTATGGAAATCAAAAGGGAAAACCTTGTTTAACCACTATTAGAGGTTATAGCTAAGGATCAATTTGGATATTAAGAAGATTTCATTTCCATATCTAACATGTGTGGAGCTACTTGGTTTTCATTGAACATCATGCCAATGAAGTTGTCAAACACCATGAAGATATTGAAGGAATCAATGTCAAGGATAAAAAGGCTACATGTCTCATTCAACCCTTCTTTCAATGAAGTTCTTGAACACCATGAAGAAATTGGAGGAATTAATGTCAAGGATCAAAAGGCTACATGTCTCATTCAACCCTCCATGTCATAAAGTATGAGAGTTTTCAAACTTCCCCTTTGATCCTGAAGGAAGTTTCCATCTCAAGTTAATTGGTGATTAAGTGTGTGTTTCCTTTCTTGTTGTGTGTGTCATGTTCCCTAAGTTCTCTTGAAGCACTAGTGTGTTTTTCTTGGTTTCTTATCTTATCTATTACTTTTTATTTGTCTTTCCTTGTGTTTTATGTGTTGCTCAAGGCAATTTATATGTCAAAACTACTGTACATGTGACTCCATATCCCAATGGATGGGATTAGGTAACTGGTCATGGCGTAGCTAGCATACCACCCTTGAGAAATTGCCAAAGATGCTGACCATTTTTATTGCAGGCCAAATTGCGTCAACCCCCTATATATATAATCTTGTATAGGGGAATTTTATAATATGTTGTATCTCAATTTATGTCTTTTCATATGCCATTCTAGCTTTGGTTATAGTTTAGCTTGGTCCTTATGTCATTCAGTGTCTTAGGGGTCATTATTTTTGAGTCATATATGCAAGTGGTAGGTTTTCATGATGTTGAACAATTATAGTAAGAGGTCTAGAAAATCCTAAGTTTAAACTTAGGAAGATCTTACAAAAAAATTTCCACACATTGTCCATAATAAAATTACAAGACATAATTCCCTTAGAGAAATTATTCCACTTTATTTGGCTAAGTGATGGAATTCTTTTGATAAATTTGTTTTGGGTCTTTTGGCTAAGCATCAAGAATTGTTTTGAACATTTTATTCAAAGAAAAAATCCTGAAGAGTAAAATCTTTCAGACATTTTGTTCATAGTAAAATCCTAAAGGTCATTTATTTTGAGAAAATTGTCTAAACAATTTTCTCTAAGGGTCATTCTTCAGCAAAGTGTCCTAACACAAAAGTTCTAAAGAGTAATTATTTCAACAAAGTATCCTCCATAAAAGCACTGAAGGGTCACAAATGTTGTTCAAAATCAAAAAACCTAAAGACAAAATTTTTGACAAAAGGTACAAGGGAATGAATTATTTTGGAAAAAAAATTTGAGACAATTTTCTTGAAGGTAGAATTCTTTCAGAGAATTTGTTCCAAGGCAAAAGACTAGGAATGAATTCTTTTAGGGAAAGTGGCTAAGAAAAAATACTAAAGGCATTAATTCTTTCAAACATTTTGTCTAAATCAAAAGGTCCATGGAAAGAGCTAAGGACATAATTCTCTTAGATATTTTATCTACACAAAGAGGCCAACAACCTGAATTGTTTTGGGAAAAATGTTTCGTGAAAAAGCTAAGTATGAATTCTTTCAAGAAAATAATCCCATGACAATTTCCTTGAAGACTAAGTTCTCTCAAAAAATTTATCCATGATAAAATTATTAAATACCAGTTCTTTCAAAGAAAATGTCTTGGCACAAATCCCACAATAGTTATTTGATATAAAAAGCTCGAGGAAAATAGTCCACAACAAAATGTTGAAACACAAAGTCTAAAAGAAATGTTTCCTATAGGGAAAATGCATCAGCCAATTTATTTTGGTAAAGTTGATATAGTAGGGTGGTGATAGGTGATATCAAAATAAAATCAATAGTCATCCATGAGGGTCCAAATATTGACAGTTGTACATATATCTTTAACATTCCCATAAATGTCAATTAATGGGTGTATAGATGTAAAAATTAGGCATCTTAAAATATCCATTTGAGTTTAAATAGTGGGTCCAGACAAATCCAATGGTCTAAATTGCATCATTCATATTGATCTGATAGTGAGAGATGATTTAAAGGGTCAAATAGCTCAAGAGGCCACCATTTGACATAAGCACATAAAGCAGTAGACTAATAATAAGACCTTGAATGTAAATGCATAAGTGACAATTGGCACAAGTGCATAAGTGTTGGTAGAGGATCTACGGATTGCATTCATTCACATCAAGTAGATCAACAGAGTGAGATGAGTCAAAAGATCAATTATCTGAGCCAATTTTTTATGGCCAATCAAATGAAGGTGAGCCTAGGTGACTTAGATGAAGGTTGACAAAGAAATTTTCAATGGGGTAAGGTAAATAAAAGGAATAGAACCATGCTTGATCATGGTTTAGTTCAGATCAGATCCAACATTTTGAAGGTTACCATCAAGGTAAACACATAGACTTAAACAGCTTCATCGCTAGATCCAACTGCATGAAAGTGACTCCTCTCATGTTTTGATAAACAAATAAATATAAATTATCACCAAATAAAACCCTAATAGTTTGATCCAATTGTGGTAACTAATTTAATGTTAGAACCCATCTCAAAATAACTCGATCCCACCATTGTAACCATTAGGGAGCATCAATGAGGGAATATGTAATTGTAAAACCACTCAAGGTGACCTAGATCAATCAAATGGTCTAAATGAGCATAATTTGTAGAAAAAATTATAACTATGGTTCAAACATTTTAACTAATTAATTCTTCTTTTCAGTGCAAATTCTCCCTTTTTCTTACTTCTTTTCTTCTATAAATATAGCTCTTGAGCTATTGTAAAATTATTCCACTCCATATATGGTGGAGCCCTACTAGAATGATGTCATATTTTTCCTTTAAACATTAATTCAAATTTGATTTCTAGTTCTTGAATAATTTTCTAAGTATGCAAGTGATGTATGGTGATGCAAAGTGATAATTTTCTATCCTTTCTTCATTTATACTTTCATTTTTGTTCAAGATTTCTTGTTCTAACAAGTCATATGAAGTATTGTCAAGTGTATGAGCCTATATTTTAAGTGCAAAATGATCTTTAGTGTCTATAACTAGCCTATGGTTCACTTACCTTGGATAACTCTCATGCATCTCACCTCCATATTAAAATACTCATGCTGGAATCCATAGGACTTGAAAGTTAGTTTGTGTGTCTTATTTCTTAGTGTAGAGAAGTATGATGGTCATATGGAATACATCTTGGTGCATCACCTCCTTTAGAGTAGGTTCATTTCATGAAGCTTCTAACTCTTTTCCCATAAGCAAGAATTAGCAATAGGTGTGAGCATTTTAAGATACATTTAGGGAGCTAGCCCTTAAATCTAAAGTCTCATTTCCAATATAGGTACACCCACATACTTAGAAATGTTCTTATGTTTCCCAAATATAGAAGAGTCTTGAATACCCTCTTTTTGGGTGTGAGATTTGGTGACAACATTACTCATCATTGACTTTATTGATTATGAGTTGTGGTTATCTATATTCTGATAGGTGTTGAATACTCCATTGGATGGCTATTTTTAGATTGAAATTAAGGGTTTCATATTCCACAATGTTATTGATGCAATGGAATCCTATTTGAAATGCCTTTAGGATAAGATTTCCATGTGGATTAATTATCAAGATACCTTCCCTTGAGCCATTCGTTGGGAAAGAACCATCAAATTAAACTACCATTCTAATTACTCATCAAGGGATAAGATAGATTCATCAAGGAAGTTAACATTTAATGGTTGATTATCCATCAAAGGTGCATCTTCTAATTGATCTACAAGAAATTGTCCTCTAATGGATTTTTTGCTTACATACTTAATGTCAATTTAATTATCAACATGACCCACTTAGCCATCATTCTTGTAAGAGTTGATTTTGATAGGATGTACTTGAGTAGATCTACTTTAGAAATAATCTTTGTTTGATTGTTGAGCATGTATTGTCAAATATTTTATAAATCAAATATAATATCTAAGCATGCTTTTTCAATTATGGAGTGGTTGAGCTCATAATACACCAAAGTTTTGCTTAAGTGTCACTCTACTATTTCTATTCATGTTTCATCATGTTGTGCTAGAAGTGCCCCCAAGGCATATTTAGTAGTTGATATGTACAAGAACAATGGTGTACCTAGAATGGGTGGCATCAAAATTAGTGGATTGGATATATATTTTTTGAGATTATAAAATACATATATAAATTATTTATTCTATATAAAGACAATATCCTTCTTGATAAAATATGTGAATGGTAGGCATTTGTCAGCAAGTTGGGAAATAAATCTTCTAATGTCTTTGATTTTACCTTGCAGACTACGAAGTTGTTTAAGATTGGTAGGAGGAGGCATTTCTATTATATCTTTGACTCTGGTTGGATCAACCTTTATGCCTCTTTTTTTTTTTATAATGAATCCTAATATCTTTCTTGATGTGACCCTAAAAACACACTTCTTAGGATTCAAGTTTTTGATTTGGCCAATATGTCATCAACGTAGTCTTTCACAATGTCATAGAGCATGTCATGGAAAATTATTGTCATTACTCATTGATATGTTGTTCCTACATTATTTAAAATGAATAGCATGACTTAGTATTAAAAATTACCCCAAGGTGTGATAAATTTTGTTTTATGTTGGTCCTCATGTGCAATTTTGATTTGGTTATAACTTGAAAAACCATGCATTAGAGATAATATCTCATGTCCTATTATAGAATATGTTATCATGTCAATGTTGGGGAGTGCAAAGTCATCCTTTGGGCCAGCCTTATTTATGTCCCAAGATTATATGCACACTCTAATTCTTGTGTATTTTTTGTTGAATGGAATGATATTGAAAATCCATAATGAGTAGTTAGCAAACCTAATAATCTAACATCTAAGTATTTTACAGTTCTTTTTTGACCAATAATTCCACTTTAGGATGCATTATTTTAGTTTATTTTTGACTAATTTTACATCTTCATGAGTTACTAAGTGATGTACCATAAGTGAGGGATCTATTCCTGACATATCTACATATGACCAATCAAAAACATCTACAAATTTTGTCAAGAGAATGGTAAGGATTTCTCATTCTTCAAGACTAAGAGTTATTTCCAACTTTTTGATTTCAAGGTTTTCTTTTGTGTTAATGTTTACATCAATGGTTTATTCAATCAACAATGTGGAACCATCTTGTTGAAATCAAACCAAATTAGTCCACATTTTTTTTCAAAACAAGGGTTCTTTCCTATTTTGTCCTAGCATTACACAGATTCCAATAGTGTACTTGAGTGATGATTCCCAAGATTAATAGATATTTAACTTAACTATAAGTATCAATGCTAAAGGAGTATTTCACTTAATTGATATTTTCTTAAGTAAATTGAAGAATGATCCATTCTCACAAGTTCATCTACCATCCTTATAAAATGGCCCACATTTGAGCAACTCAGTTTAAGCAAATAATTTGGTTACCAAGACCCATAGCTAGCAAATAATGAGAATGTTGAACAAATAGGGAATACAATCCCTTATGGAATATTATCAAGATCATTCCACCAAGATGCACCAAAATACTTAAGAGAATAATAAAGTAATTTTTATATCATATATCATGAATAAATATACAAGCTTATCAAACATATCAAACAAACCAAGTCTCCTAGAAGTGTATTTGAGCCCTATGCAAAGGTTCTTAAACTGTTGCCTTTATTAGAGTGGTGAAACAACAATCAAAGTAAAAAGGTTGATATTTCCTTTGAATCTATGCAAGGATGTAATAACTCTCTCAAATCATATTTAGTCATCCTTTACTTATCAGTGCACTTAGGATTAATATAAAACCCTTTGTTATTGAGATAAGGTAACCTATAAAAGAGATTTGAGACAACATGTCTCTTATAACAAATAGGAGAAAGATACAGTTTGATAAAGCCATAAATTTAACAATATAGAACCATTCATTAAATCACATATACATATTATGTAAGTTACCAAAAAAAGGACCTTATAGCCTTTAACACAATAAGACTAAAAGAGATGGGCAATCTCCATAAATTATGACAAATATTAAGAGGTTAATATATATTCCCACTTTTATATTAATTTGAGATACATATAAATTTACATGTTTATAAATATTACTTATAAAAATGGATAGTACCCAAATGATACCTTTACAATTTAAATTAACCTCTTATACAAATACACTCTAAATAAGAGAGGTTCATTTAACAAGGCAAACACAATACAACTCATAGCACATAATTTGAATGTAAGAAGGTAAATATATTGGAATGATTCCAAACTTTGCCTCTCCAATGAGTGCTCAAAATATATTAATGAATAAAATATCAATCTAGACATACTTTGCAAACAACATTAAGCAACCATGAATTATACTCTATTGATCCCTTACAATTTATTTTGCCACTAAACCTGCACTGAGAATGTTAACAAAAAGGGTCAACATAATGTTGAGCAATTCAACTTCCTCATAATAAATATTTTTTCATAAAACTTTAAATTAAAATGTGACAATTCATATTTTTTGAATCATTAAACATATATCAGGGTTATGACAATAAAATCATTTACAAGAATAACTAATAAATAGATTTATGCCATCCAAATCCTTACACACTCAAAATATACGCAATATAATCCTTATGTACCACTTATTTATTAAATTTATATGTATTTGGTAGTGACCACTTTTTACTAGAATTATCTACATAAAAGGATAACATTTTACAAATTTATAAGTGAATGACATACTATTCACAATAGTGGCATGCACTACTTGATTCTTTCATTCCAACTCTCATACTATGAGAATCCTAATGAGAAATTTTTATTTCAAAATTTTATTATTACCAACCAAAATCATTCCAATAATAAAATAAAAAAACACTCTAACTTTATTTATTTAGATTGGGACAATTCCAAGCACCTTTGTAATCAACAGGCTAAACAAGGAGAAATTATGTTACAAAAGCATCCCAAAAATGAGATTTAAATATCATGTCCAAAAGGAGGAAGGTTGTCTCCATTATTTATTTCAATACTTGTGATGTTAATATTTAAGTAACAAGTATTACTAATAAAAAATTATGGAGTTAGATATTTTTTTAAACCATCAACTTCTAGGCTGATGTGAGCTGATTTGTACAGAAAAACAAAGTAAATGACTAGAAATAACTCCTTATAAAAAATAATAAATGGCCCAATTAGAGAAATAAAATTGTATATCATCCAATATAAAACTATAAATAATCCATTATAAGTTTTAATTTTTATAAAATCAGATGAATACTATAAAAACTAAGTCTCTTTTAAGGCAAACTTACAGCGAGTTAAAACTCAGAAATGTAGTTTTTTTCTGCTACTACATTCTAGAAATGGTGCCAAAAAAATTAATTCATGTTAGGGAGGATTAATATAATAATTTATTCTATTTATCATATGGTAAGATAATACGTTCCAACTTTTTTTTGTCAATAAATAAAAGTTTAAGTATTTATTGAAAGTTGTTCTTCGGGCTATTATGGGTTAATTTTCTAACCATAAGAGGATTATCAAAATAATTATGCTTCTTTACAAGATTTATTAAATTACCCAACCACCTAAAAATGAACCAAGAGAAATACCCCAACAATCAATTCACTTTCAGCTATAAGTGACAACACATATACTCACTTATACAAGGTGAATAATTGACCATTCAAGATTTTAAATACATACAATAAAATCAGCCATTGCAATGATTTGACCCAGCCATTTAATAGCTTAAAAATTTCATCAAAAAGTTCATAAGCATCATTTATGAACTAATTTCCAGCCATATAATATTATAGACATTTTGTCAAATAGTTTATAAGCATCTATTATGAACTAATTTTCAGCCATATAATGGTTTAGGCATTTCATCAAACAGTTCATAAGAATCCTCTTTGAGGATATTTAGAAAATAAATTTTAGCCATAAAATTGGAAAACAATTTCCAACCATTTAATTTATCAACATATTCCATCCAATCTATTTAACAAAAAAATCTAGCCATTCAATTTAGCAAACAAATTCCAGCCATACATTTTGGCAAACAAATTTCAGACATATAGTTTGGCAAACAAATTCCATGTTTTAAAACTATCTATTGCTATCCATGATAAAGTAATAATACTCAAAAGGAATATAAAATATGCTTGAAAAACCCTGCTTCTGATTTTTCCACTCAATGCTATAGCTTTTCATTTTTCAAAAGAAAAAAAACCCATGGCATCAATATAATGGAAAATGAACTATTAAGCACAGTCAAGGCCAATTAATTTACTACACCCCCTATTAATTTTTAATAGGTAGAGCATGGAATTTATTTAATTATAACCGAAATACCCCTAATACTTATTGAGTTATAGGCTCACATATGCATGCTTATACATGCTTATAAAGACCTATATCTCAACAAGAAAAATTGCAAATTACCACAATGCAATTTAAACCAAAATGCAAAATTATTTAGGAGGAGGAGGGAAACTTACTTGAATTCATTGCCATAAAATATCAAGTAGATTTTTTCACTTATATTCCTTTATTTCATGGTGCCATAAAAATCTTCTTAAGAGTAGCCTTTCATTTCCAAATGTTCCTCTTTGAAATGCAACTAACAGTTATGATTTTTTTGCAGGGAAATAAATGTTTCCAAATGAATTTACATGGCATCCCTAAGAATATTTCTCATTAACCTACAAATTTCCCATGGCTACCATGAATTTATATCATTTCGCTACTACCCACACTTGGCATGACTATTATGCAACTTAGACTTTCAGCTACCAAGACATCCCCCTCACTCATCTTCTTCCAGAAGTTTCCTTACAAGCTAGAAACCCTATTTGGGCTTCTCCAAAATTAACCTTTTGGTCAATAAAAAAATGATAAAAGATATAATATTTACCATATTTTGATCTTTATAAAAATCAATTTCTAATGCTAGCAATAATTGATTTAAATATAAAACTAGTCCATTTACGGACTATAGAAAAATCATAATATATATTAAATTAAATCCTTTAATTTAAACATTAGAAATTAAAAATTTTAATGATTTTTATAATTTCATGCTCAATGACTTTATGAGAATCTGATATTAATCCAAACAACACAAAAAGGCTTAACACATTAGCCATATAATACTTATTCACACAAAGTCTTCACCTTAATAACTTGGTTTGTGACACTTGTATTTATGTTGGTGCTAGGGTAAGTTCTTCATCTATTGGATCCTCTTAGAGGTTTACAATGGGGGACTCTGATTTTTTACTTTTTTTAAGAGTGTATTATTTTAGACTAAGGAACTCTTTTGGATCCCCAAAATATGTTGATATATGCAAGTTGATCTCAATGCCTTTTTTGTGGTATCCCAATGGAATATTATTTTTGACTCCCATGAATCTTATTAGTGTTTTTTTTTTGAATAAATTGAGTGGTATTAGAATTTTTTGGTCCCAATAAATTAATTAAGGATATTTTGATTCAAGGGTAAGGATGGTCATGTTATTAAAGAGATTTGTGGATGTTAAGTATCCATAGAGGCTATGATCATAACTCATTTTTTCATCAAAAGAGGACTCTTTAGACATCATGATAAAGTCACTGATGTAATCATATAGGTCACCATTTGGTGGTTTATATTTAATGCCATGGTATTCCTTGTTGTCTTGAGAAATTATAGGTTCTAAAATTCCTTGTTCATGGAGAACAAGACCTTTGCCTTTATAGTTCATAATATTGTGCATGATTTCCTTAGCTACGAGATACTCATTATTTTGAAAATAGGTTGCAATTTCATCACTATATATCCATGAGTTATTTAAGCTCTCAATATGTTCATTTAAAATAATACATCCTTTTATAAAAGAGGTTTTACCATACTAATGGGGTATTTGTGCTTTCTTCTTGATTTGGCATGGCTTACCATGGTTGTTAGGATACATGTGTAGTTTTCCTACATGGTAAGAATCCTATTTTTCATGCTCTCCATTACCATTATCAATTATTTTTAGCTTGGATTTAGAGAATGTGGGTTTAGAAGTGGATTTTGGTGTGGATGTGGATGTAGAAGGTGAGTTTTCAAAGATGGGTGGTAGGTCATTTGGATGGATCTAATTTTTAAGCTTTGGTGATTCTATTATTGTGGATTTATAGGCATCTTTAGTAATAGGTAAATAATTTGTTATTTTTTTATCACCCTTCCAATAATTTAAAATATTGGAAGGGATCACCAAGAATGGTAACTTTCATACCAAAATGGGGGAATTTAATGCATTTATGAAGTGTGGATGGAATGGTGCACATGGCATGAATCCATGGTCAACCAAGGAAGATTTTTTATGGAAGTTCAATATCAATTATATGTAGTAAATTTTGGTACATGACAATATTTACCATAATTGAAAGGTTTATTATACTAGTTGAGTGATGTTTTGCATTATCATAAGCTTTTATGTTGATGGTTTTAGCCACTAATGTTATTGTTATGTAACCTAGATTTTTAATCAATGTTAAATTGCATATATTAAGATGAGATGAATTATTTATTATCACCCAATTTAATTTTTGTTTTAATAGTATGGCTTATATGTATAATGGTAAGTTATGAGATGGACTTGTAGGCGAGATGTCATCTTGGTTAAACATGACATGGTGGTTTGAGGATAAGTTTCCTACAAGTGCATGGAAGTTGTATGGATCAATGTCCTTTGGGACTCTTGAATCTTGTAAAGATTTATACAAGATATCTTTATAAGCATTATATGTTTTAAGCAGGTTTAAAATGGATATTTGGATTGGTGTCTTCTCAATATGCTCTACCGATAAGAACTATGGTCAGAGCTATAACTAGTAATAACTAATATATAATTGGTAATTATGTTGTATCTATAAACTGAGTTATAACTTCATGTGGGATAAGTAGAGGATATCATATGAAAGACCATCAAATGTGATCCCCTGATTTGCATGTATATATTTAAGGCATATGTGCACAATGAAATGGGGTGGTTCATTACTATTATATCCATGGCCTACCTAATAACATTTCAAATCTATTTATACTAGGTGCTGATAAGAATATATTTGCCATATGTGTTAGTCCAACCTATAATGTAAGTACAGTCTCCTCGATGGAGTTTTGAACATGGCCACTAAACCACAAATAACTATCTCTAGGAATTATATCTTACTCTTAATACCCCAAATGTTATATATGTGTGATATTGCACATGTTAATACTCGTTGTGAACCATAACACTAGATATGATGATGATCTATATAGGCTTGGACAAAGAGTGCATATAAATTTGAATCATCATCAATAATCTCCTACTTTGAGAAAGTGATGAGTGGTCTAGCTGGAACTATAGTATGGTACACACCAATAATATTGTGTAGTGGGTGTGTATCCTTTGTAGTAATGTGATATGATGTATTATAGAATAATCAAAGTATATTTTATTTTGATCTAAAAAAATACATTTATAAAGATTTATTTATACACAAATATAAGCTCATAATAGTTCCTATAAAATAAGAATTATAAAACTAAAAACAATATAATCTCCCAAATATAAATCGGAAGTTACAATTACTAACTTTAAAAGATTTTTAAGATTTACTAATCTAAATAACCTAACAATCTATCTATGATAGCTAACTATATTACAAATAACTATGAGTAATTAAATATTACTCATTTATTTAATAATGGTGAATTAATCACCCTAACATTCCCCCCCTTAATTCAACAATGTCTCAAGTGAATACGAGAGAAATAATCTGAATGCCTCAAATTTTCTTACACAATTACTTTGGTAAAAACATTTGCAAATTATTGATCTATCAAGAAATACTGGAGATGGATGTTGTTGTTTTGAACATGTTCATGGATGAAATGATCTTATACCTAAATGTGTTTATTTCATTAATGAAAGACTGGATTGTAAACAAGATTCATTACTCCATTATTTACATGAAGAATTGTTGGTTGATCCTATAGTAATCCAAATCTTTCAAGTATATGTCTGAGCCAAATAGTGTCACAGACAGCTCCTCCTATGGCGTGATATTATATTCTATGGAGGACCTTGAAACACAATTTTGCTTCTTACTCCCCCATGATATCAATCCAAATTCCAAAAAGAATACAAATCCTAAAGTGGATTTCTTGTCATTAATTTTCCCTACATGATCTAAGTTTGAGTATCCTATCAAAAAAAAGTTATCATTTTTATTGTATTCTAAGCCAAAATCCATAGTTCCTCTAATGTACCTCAATACTCACTTTTTTACTTTCTAGTGACTGATCTTAGGCTCTTTCATGAACCTTGAAAGATAACTGATAGCATAGCTAATATATGGCCTAGTATAGGTTAGGTAAATGAGACTCCCCATCAACTGTTGATATAGAGTTGCATTTACCTGTGCTGATGGATTTGCTCAAGACAACTGAAGCTTTGTCTCCATAAGTGTGGAAAATGATTTGATATCAATCATTTGAAATTTCTTGAGTGTTATCCTATAATATTTGATCTAAGATACAAAAATATAATTTTCTCTCTACCAAACTTCTAAACCAAGATAATAATGCAAAAGCCTGAGATTATCATGTCAAATGATTGATTTAGATCTTTTTTTGTTGATTCAATCATCTTCACTAAAATATCAGTGATGAATAGATAATAAACATCTAAAACTACAATAATTATCTCCCCCCTTTCTATTTGAGGTAGAGATTTGGATCATATAGACTCCTTTCAAATCCATGTTTCAAGAGATGCTCATCAATCTTGATATACCATGCCTTGGGAGCTTGTTTAAGACCATACAATGATTTGACAAGTCTATAAACTTTATCTTATTTTATAAATTTGAAAAAACCTTTAGGTTGAGTCATGTAGACTTCTTCTTATAAGTCACCATTAATAAAGGCACTTTTCACATCCATTTAATGGACTTTCAAGTCAAACTATGCAATTAGAGAAAAAATTATCCTTATTATTTTGATCTTTGTTATGGGAGAAAGTGTCTCTTCATAGTCAATGCCTTATTTTTGAGCATACCCTTTCACAATCAGTCTTGAATTATGTTTTTTGATACTACCATCTACTTTTTACTTCATCTTGAAGATCCATTTGCATCTGATTGGCTTCTTCCCTAGTGGAAGATCTACAAGCTACCATGTTTTATTTTTCATCAATGAACTATATTCTACATCCATGGCATATTTCTAAAGTTTTAACTATTGGGATTCATAAACTAAAGAGCTCTCGATAGATTCAACAATTCTACTCATTAAGGCTAAATTGACCTCACCATGAGCCATACTATGAGTCATTGGTTGAGTGGTGGATGTGTTTAGAACACCATCTAACTTTACATTTCTAAGTGTATTTGTATACCATTTAGGCATACATTGAGTAGTTATTGTGGGTGGTGGAGATTCACCATTATTCATATCATCATTATTGGATTCATCTTGGATATCTCCATCTTTTACATTTTCTATGGGATTGGTTTGTTTGTTAGGTGCACTTATAAAAGAAACTTCTACTTCTTTCTTTTCAAAGAATTCAACATCCCTATTGATGTAGATTTATCTGGTTTTTAGATCATGAGTCCACAGGTAAGTGATTCTTCACTGTACCCTAAGAACACATATTTTTTGGATTTCATATCAAGCTTAGTCCATTCTACTTTGAGAATATGCATACTTTCTTGACATTCAAAAACTCAAAGATGTGTTATAGATGGGTTTTTCTCTAACTAGGCTTCATGTGGCGTTACTCCATCAAGAGCTATAGTGGGTACTCTATTTAGTAGATATATGGTAGTTTTGGCAGCTTCTATCTAAAATGCCTTTGTCAAGCTTAAGTCATGTATCATACATCACACCATTTCTACAATAGTATGATTCCTTCATTCAATAACTGCATTTTGTTGTGGTGTATGAAGAGGTGTCATTTGATGATGAATACCATTTATTTGTAGAAAGTGTTTAAACTCATTACTTGTGAATTACCCCCCATAATATATGTAGAGGGTCCTAATGTGTTGACCATATTCATTATCAATAGTCACTTTGAACTTATTGAAAGTTTCAAAGGCTTGATCCTTTGTTTTTAGATAGTAAATCCACATTTTTATAGAACAATCATCAATAAAGAGCATAAATTAATTAAATCTAACATGGATATGCATATATTTATGTGAACTAGATCAATTTTACCATTGGATCTATAGGTATTTTTTTGAAATGGAATTTGATGTTGTTTTTCTTTTAAGCAATCATAACATTTGTATATACCCTTTTTAAGAGGTGGTAATCCTCTTACCATGTTTTTATGGTGGAGTGTGTCAAGAAATCAGAAACTAATGTGGCCAAATTTCTTGTGCCATAGTTGTGGCAAGTTTGTGTCTTTTATAATTAGTGTTTGATTATTTTTCTGAATGAAATCAAGATGAAACATACGGTTCACATTGGAAGCTCATGCAACAATTTTAGAGTTTCTAGATTTGTCTCTAGTCAAACATAATTTCATTCCACCTTTACAGTCAAAATTAATCTTCAAATTTTGGTCTAAGAGTTGACTTATTGATAACAAGTTTTTGATTAATCTAAGTAAATAGAGAACATATATGATTTTACATGTTTGCATACCTAGGGGTAAGGCAATGTTGCCAATTCCTTACATACTGTATGTTAAATCATCACCCAAAGAAACATGGTTTTTATTAGGTGTGTCCTTCAAAGTGAAAAACCAATGTTTTATAAATGTCATGTGTTAGGTTTTACCTGAGTCAACATAACACATGTCACTTTATGATGTGGATACATCATGGGTATCTACAGAGTAGATATAGTCATCTTCCTCATCATGTCTTCTTGTTCAACAATATTGCCTTGTTATTTTGATTTCTTATGCCAAGTCCCCTTTTTCTATCCTTGTGGCTTACTAAATGATCTAAGGGATGATTATTGGTTAGTTAACTTGTGACCACTATAATATCCTTTTATGAAGGTATTGTACCAATAATCTTTTAGGTCATGTCCCTAACAACCACAAATGAGACATTATTTTTGTGACTTTCTTCCTTATGAATTCTAATTTGAATTAGGTTTTGATGAAGATTGGCTAGTTTATTTCCTTTATATTGATGAGAAGCTAGTACATGTTCTTCTTATTTGTCATGAGTTTTGAAATCCTCTTCCTATTGCAACATATTTACCAATTTTTCAAAACTTGGTTTTTATTCTATGACAATCAAAGTGGTCACAAAAATCTTGTATAAGGGTGGTAGTGCTCTCAAGATAATAGGTAGAAGAGAGTAATACAAAAATATATCACTCAAGGATTGAATTTATTCCCTTAGCATTGTTACACATCTTATAATGCCTCCACTATTTCTCTTGATCTCAATTTGAATGAGTGAAGTTGACTTTACAAATGCAAAATTATGCTCTCATTTTTTTCCTCATATATAGTTTGGATCTTGTCCCAAGCTTCCTTAGCTATTTTGGCTTCACAAATATGTGGTTGAACTTCATTAAATACTCCAAACATGATAATCAACGTAGCCTTCTAATTGACTTTGTCAAATTTACATTGTTGATCAATGTCTATTACATGTCAAGTATATGAGCCATCTACTACAGACCAAATATCTTCAAACTCAAGTTGAGTTCTAAGCTTTTTCCTCCATGTAGATTAGTCATCACCTTTGAGTAATTATGAATCTGGTAGAAATAATTTTGAAGCTTGTACATCCATTATCAAGACTGTGGGTGATGGATTGGTTCCTTATCACTCCAAGTATAGAGGTCTCCCTTTCAATATACCATCAGACTAATATACCAGACCTTTATTTATATGTTCCCTTCCTTTATACCCATCGATATAGATAATAATTTCACTTTTTTTGTATACCTAGTGATATGGGAAAGAGGTGTAAACATATGGGAAAGAATCTGATACTTGGTACCTATATAGTACTAAAAGGGTTCATTCAATCACTAGCACCTATTTAGATGGATTTCCACATATGTGCACATAACTTCATTATATACTTAGAAATACTACCAATCAATATTTATTCCCTTTAATTGAAATGAATATGTAGATAAAGGGAATGTTATGAGTGAATGTGCCTTATTTCTCCTTAATGATTTGAAGGGATGATGCCCAGATGTCATTATTGTATCTATGTTAGGTTGTGTATGTAGTAACTTAAACATGATAGCATTACCTGTAAACATGATTCATAGGCATAGCTATGTTTGAACACTATGTCAAGTTTTTAAAAACCTCATGAATTATGCAATATGCAATATAATTATAATTTTTTGCAACAAAAATTTACAATACTTTTCAAAAAAATGAAAATTCACTTGTTTTTCATTTTGGGCTCTTTGGCCTCTTTTTAGTATATATATATATATATATATATATATATATATATATATATATATATATATATATATATATAACTTTGCCTTTTCTTCTTTTTATTAGTAAATTTATCATTAATTTAGTTAGTTATAAATAAATTTAATGGATTTGCCAAATTTGGAGGGACTACTAAAATTTCACTAAAAATTATTTTTGGGGGATTTGAACCTCCCACCCCCATTTTCCTAAAAGTAATCCCACCAACTCGCCTATGCAATAATACAAGTTTTAATAAGACAAAACTTGTATTTGAATGATAAAAGTTTCTATTTTTTAAGCAAAACCACTAGCCTTAATATACCATGGATTTTCTAATGAGATGTATTTCATAGAATTTATAGCAAAGTATTAATTTTGAAAGTAGTTTTGGGAATTAAAAGGCTATTTATGAGGTTTAGACAATATTTTTTTATAAATTTTTAGCAAATCATATTATAGGATGGCACTATTGGAGTCTTTTAAAAAACTAAGAATTTAGAAGCTCAAAAAAATATTAACACCAACCTTTTAATGCTAATCTCAAACTTTTAACGCTTTTTGGCATCATCTATTCTACAGTCTCACAACTTATTTTAGATCAAACTACTCATATTTAGCATTTGGATTTACTTCAGGTCGATGCTATACTAGAAATGGATGCCATCATTTACATGCCCAACTAATGGATATCCCAACAAGACTCACAACTCAACACTCATGGCTTCTACAGGTTTACTTTGTAGAACTTAGATATTATTATTGCCAAAAATATATATTGGTAATGATTGCAATATATTGATTATTATCACCAAAATATACCAAATCTAACTCATAATGAATGCAATAAATTATGTTGAGAAAAAGAATGCAAAGATAGAATAACCTTTACAATCAGGAGAGTGAGAGTAGTGGGCCTCTCAATTTATCCTCTACATCTCCTCCTTTGCTTGTTACTTCTAGTGACTTTGGTGTGGGAGTGCATGGGCTTCTCCTCATAGGTTCAAGATCTCTCAGGAGCTCTGATACTAGATATTTTGGAATAATTAAAGTATATTTTATTTTGATCAAAAAAATACATTTACAGAGATTTATTTATACATAAATATAAGTTCCTAATAGATCCTATAAAATAAGAATAATAAAACCAAAAATAAAATAATCTCCCAAATATAAATCAAAAGTTACAATTACTAATCTTAAAAGATTTATAAGATTTACTAACCTAAACAATATACCAGCCTATCTATGGTAACTAATTGTATTACAAACAACTATGAGTAATTAAATATTAATCATTTATTTAATAATGGTGAATTAATCACCCTAACATGATGTTGGTGGTGGATGTGTTTACTATGTGTAGTGAACACCTGAAGTGCCCCATGCCTCATTTGTTATATGATTTAGAAATGGATTTGAGAATATTTTCAATGCCTTAGATTCAATTTGTTGAACTTATGTGCCTCTATGGGTGTGCCCACAACAATAATTTTAGCTGATCAAATTTTGTATCTTATGTTTCAAGCTTATGCATCCATTTATTATATGGCCCAACACCCTATGATATTCATAGAATGCATTGAATCATAGTTCTCTAGAAGAGGTCATGTCGTATCAACCTCTTGGATGGGAGGGAGAGATATGTCATTTCATTCCAAAAGATGCTATAAAACACGTGTTGGTGATTTTTGAAGGTTGGTGAAAATTATACATGGAAGAGCTAATAAAACTAGGTGAGGAGATGGATCTGAAGTTGCATTAACTGTGACCTTTAGATCAATCTTATTTTCAATGGCCTTTACTTCATATGGAGGCTTAATATAAGTCTTAGTAGTTTATTCTAGTCTACTTGTATATTTTAGTTTGCCTATAGAGAGACGTTTGACTTCTCTTTATTTCACTATGTGGAGAAAATATGTGAAGGTTGTAAAATTCTTGAACAAGATAGATTCATGTAATATTGGTAGTAGGATCTATTTGAATATATCCTAGAGATATTTATCTATCATGGGTCTAGTCAACTTAGCCAATATAGTCTTATATTGCAAGACATATTTTATAATAGGATCATTTGATTTTTCTTTAGTTGTGCTACTTGAGCATATAGGATACTATCACTGATGTTTATTAAGAAGTGTGATAAAAACATATTTTCCAATGGATTGAATGTGGTGATAGACTAATTTTGTAGATCATAAAACCATTGTAAGGCATAATCCTTTAGACTGGATGGAAAAAACTTAGTGAAGAGCGAATCATTGGACACATAGTCTAAACATGCTATGTGTAAGGCTCAAAGATGGTGCTATGGGTCATCCTTACCATTATATAATGTAATCTTAGGTTCCACAAATCCATATGGAAAAGGATTTATCACTCTATGATATGTCAAAGGTATATGTAAAATAACATGAGAATCAAAGGCACATGGTGGCCAAGTGGCTCCCTACTCAAGATATAACACCTTAGCCTATAGAGTATAAACCTCCTACATAAGGGATTGTACATATGGGGAGGAGGAACTATCCATAGGAGGTGTAACTATCATTGAATTTTGTTGAGTTATGATTAATTATTGTGCTAGATGAGTTGACCCCAATGTAGGTGCAATAATGTTATTATCTGGGGGAGTAAAAGATTGACCATTATTTAATTTTTGAATCTTTTTTCAGATAATATTGATAAGGTCATCTTGCATATCTAAACGTTTGGAAACAAAATCATGTAATTGTCTCTTATTGATTTCATCAAGTTAGTTGTTGAATTCTACCATTGTAGTTTGGGGAGTAGGAAAACAAATTGTATATTTAGAATCTTTAAATAAAATTAATCTATGAAAGATTGAAAGTAAATAATGAAATAAATTTGAGATTTTAGAACTAATGTCTGAGCATAGAAACAAAAAGGATACAAACCCTAAGAGCATATAGGGTTAAGGTTTGAATAATATTTGAAGTAAGTCATGTTCACCAAATGTTTTAACATTTTAGGACTTAGATGAATGTAAATCTTATATTTCTAAAGATTTGAGTATAGTAAATCAAGGTATAAATATGCAATAAATATAGCCACTAATTTGTTATATAATTGACTAAATTTGGCCTTTCTAAAAATAGCAATAAATAATACAAATAATAACTTATCTATAAAATGACTGAGATGGATGATCTAAAAGCTAAAAAAACTAGGTAGAGGCTTGTCTGAGTGTCACAAACATGATCCAAGTTCTAAAAACCCTATTGGATAGTATCACCCTTATTGGATAGTATTTCTATGTGGTGATAGTTTCCCTTTATTGGCTGTAGTGTCCTCTATATAGGACTATCCTAAGCTTCTGGGTGCACCTGTGTCTAGATATGTAAAGTTTGTTCCTGTATGTATGAGTTATAAAACCCTATAGATGACCTATTTTGATTAATTTTATGAGTACATCCTAATCCTTCATGTTATTAAGGTATCTATTTGAGACAAGTGAAAAAGTGTGCTTGTTAGTGGGGTAGGATAGACATCTTCAACATCTCATTGTGATGAGAGTTGCCTACATATCGATAATCTAAAGAGGTATCAAGCTTGATGTAGTTCTCCCCACCTAAGTGTTGGTATAAGTGCAAGTGAAGCTAGTATGATAGTTGACTTGAGTGTTCTAAATGTGCTTGAGAGTGGGAATCTAAGTAATCTTAGCTTAATAATGTTATATATGGTAATATGCATAAGTAGGGTAGAATAGGGATTGACAACCTTAATTATGCATAACTTGTTCTAGGTTTGCATATATAATTTTCATCTGATGTCCATCTAGTGGTTAGATGGCTTAAATTCATGTATATATACTATTTTTGTGCTTGTGTAGGTGTTAAAAGAGGTTTAGGCCAACCCTAAGAGCTATAAGATTTGAAAACATATCCATTTGTGAAAAAGGAGGGAAAGGATAGTAGCACCAATATTGGGATACTAGAACCATGTGGTGTTACTATCTCTATTATGGTGCTAGTGTCTAAGTGATAAAACCCTAGGCATAAAGGGCTAGGATGTAATAATGAGGGTTTGGGACTACTTTAGGGATGATTTGGGATGCATGTGGCCCACATGAAGGATGGATAAGTGTGAAAATAGGCCCTAAGATAGGTCTAGGAAGCTAGGGATAGGTGGTCTCAAGTAACACTCTTAACACTCAAGTGTCATTTTAGGTGATTACACTCTATGATATTATATTTACCTTAAAAATTGAACATATGAGGCTTTGGGATAGTGAATTTTATGCACTTAGTGGTGACTACACAATATTTAGATTTAATTTTGATGGTTACAACGTGATTGTCCATATATTGGACATGACTCACAATAGAATCAAATTGATGGGTATACTTTTTGGATTTGATGTTATTTGTTTGGCTCTAACCTTGATTTATTTGAGATTGAGGTTGGTCATGCTTTAGAAATAGATCTTGGCACATCCTTGAGTTTTGGTTTTTGGATGTAAATGCATTATCTTCTATTTCTATCACCTTGATCCATTAGGTCTTGGACATAGTTTTTTGATTGCATGCATCTATTTTTGGAGTGACATTTGAATTTTTGATATTCATAATATTCATTTTCCTTATACCAGTAATAATATCAAAAATTCAAAGGTCACTCCACTGTAATTCATGTTCCTTATTCCTACCAATGAAATTTCCAAATGAATTATGATCATGATCTAGAGTGGTTTAGTTCCTCTTACTAATGATGTGAAACAAAATCTCAAGATTTAAGTCCAAAGGTAACGTGGCCCCTAATTCTAAAATTTATAATAAGACTTCATGTTTATGCTCAAAAAGATAGTTTTTAATTTGGTCAATGATTTCTCTTGACTTGGATAGATCATTAGTCTTGAGGTTGTATTCACTCTTATCAGTGAGGCTATCATTATCATTTCTGTTTACATGGCCATGTCGATTCTCAAAATGGAAAGGATCCCTACCAAATGTTCCTTAACTATATTGGGTTTGGCTCAATAATGCTTGAAATATAGTGGTTGGGGCCATAGTTTAACTTCTTGCTATGGATTTAACTCAATATTCATTTATAGGACAAATGGTTTTTAGATTGTTTGACAAGTTTTATTTGAAAAATAAAATTTTATTGTGATTTGAAAAATAAGTTTGCAAATGAACGTTTGGTTTTGGAAATAAATTTGGTTTTTTGGTTAAACCAACTCAATTACTAGCTTAACACAAAAGAAGCAAATAAAACACAAAATCAATACAATCCTAAACTAGTCAGAAAGGTGTGAAATAAAGTAGTATCCCATTGATAATACACTTAAGTTTGATAGATAAATGGTGAGTAATATTTATGAATGTTTTTTTCCATGTAGTACTCCTTGATTATAGTTGAAGGTTTATATGATGGGATTTATAAGATTAACTAGAGGATTCATTTTATATACCTTTTAGTACATTGAGACCCGATTCCGTGTATGGGGTTGTCTAAACCTTTGGTATTGGTGGTCAAATCCACCTCACGTAACTTGAGGGATAACCAAGCTTAGGTAATGAAGACAATCAATCCTTGAATTTTTTTAGCCCACTGGTACACAAGCTCTAGCCTACCTCTTGGTGATGAAATCTAAGGTTAATGGAGCCCCTATAAATAAAAATAAATAAGGATTGGATTTTTTATAATTTCCAAGATTACCTATATGGCACAAGGAAAGATTATACTCAAATCTGATCCTTGGGATACATAAATCACTAAGGTTATTTTTGATTCACCAAATTACTTTGTGGTGTAAGAGAAGAACATATGTAAACCTTTAGTGATACACACAAAAGACAAATAAATGATAATGTAAATAAATCAAAACTTAACTCAAAAACATTAGCAAAAAATAATGTTTTGATTTTATGACTATGGCCCACAGTGTTGCAAAAAAAAATTAGTAGTTTGTATGACATCTTTAACAAGTGATGAGTTGTAGGTTAGCCAAAACTACAAGAAAAAAAGTAAATAAAATACAAATAAATTCACTAAAACACATAATGAATTTATTATTTTATAGGATGATTTTTTTTTAGTTAAAAAAACTAAAAACAAAAACAAAATATAGAATGTCGAAAATGATACCTGTCAAGTTCATTGAAACATAGAATGAATTCACCATTTTATAGGATAAATTCATTATTGCATAGTATAATTTTATTTTTAGTAGAAAAATATAACAAAAAGACAAAATAATGATACATATGACAAATTCTTTGATCCTCAGGATGGTTTCACCTATTCTCAATATAGTT
The DNA here is from genome assembly GCA_037957365.1 of Torreya grandis. NCBI lineage: Eukaryota > Viridiplantae > Streptophyta > Pinopsida > Cupressales > Taxaceae > Torreya > Torreya grandis. The sequence continues at coordinate 282,936 of JARHVA010000156.1, forward strand.
TTGTTGATGCTTAAAATGATTTCACTACTTAATAGGATGATTTCATTATTGCAGAGTATAATTTCATTGTTAGAGGTTACAATTTAGATGTTATTCAGAACTATATGAACCAAAACATATAAAATAGAAAATTCTAGGTAGAATGATTATTTTGATTAATATAATGAACTCACCTTTATTGAGGATGAATTCATTGTTTAATAGTATGAACTCGTTAAAACATAAAAGATGACTATCACTGAATAAAACTGACTAAAACTAGTTATATTTTTCCTATAATAAATGAGAACTTATACTACAATAATTCTAAATAGGCCAATTATTAAAAAAATGAAACATACTCTAAAAACAATGAAAATGTGTTAGTAAAATCTTGAAAACATGTCCCTCCAAGGGTGTTAAATTGTAATACACATAATTTAGTAACTTGGCTAGAAACTAACAATAATTATTATTATAAACTTATATATAGCTTTAAAATATGTATAACTCCTAGCTCTTAAATTTGATAGATATAATGTTTATAATGACTAGCTTGAATGAATATATAACACCTTATTTGAATCTCCTCTATACTTATACTTAGTGTGGCTATAAGTTTTTTTAAGTATGTCATTTCCCACTTTAGGTGACCCAGGACCTCATTTGCCTACCATGGTTCCTTACCCTTTCTAGTTCATTTTTAACCATCCCCCTTATTTGTGTTTCTAGTTTAGTAATACTTTATTAATTTCAATATTATATACCTAGTTAGGGTTATTTCATTATAAAGATTGCCTAGATGTCTTAAAACCCTCTCTATTGATGTTGTTTCATACGTATTCCTCTTGATAGGTTTATTAGATCTATTCATTAATATCTTGATACATTAAGCATGAATGGGTTCTATTTGATTTATCTTCTTCAATTTTGGATCTCTTAGATAGGATAAGTTACAAGTCAATCATATCTCATTACATACAGGTAAATGTCTTAAATAAGTTTGTTGGAATGTGTAATAATGTCTTAAATGAAGTTTTTGAAAGTTGGAATGTCATTGGTATTGGACATTTATGTCTTACGGATTCAACTTATTGGGACATTTTTCTACTAGACATCTCTTCTTTATTTTTAGAGTCTCACATTTTGGATCTAGATGACACCATTGAGGACATTTGTATTCTCTTTTATGACATCTCTATTGAAGTTGCATATTCTTCTCTGGATGTAATGAGGGTACTTATAAACCCTTTTGCTCTCTCTTTAATTTTATTCTTCCTTATTATCATATTCTATAGTTAGGCCTATGATTCTTGATCAGACTTTCGCACATTTAAACACTAGTAGGAAGACATTTGAGCATTTTATAGTGATCTACATCCTTATTCCTACATGCATTCCACTTGAGTGGGAATTTAGCAATTTGGTTACTCAAGGTTTCTTTATTTAAAAAAAAAAGATGTAATTTTTTTCAAAGGGACCCACTAAAACATTCAACATGCAACATTATACATTTACCTTCTCTCTCTTCTTTGTGGAGACACACATAGGCCCTATTTTATAGGATATAGGGTGACTATAGTTTTTTTATCTTCTAGTGGGGTCTTTTATCACTCACTTATTTCTTTATCTCTTTTAGGGGGGAGTTTTTCCTATGGGTTTTCTCTTTTCTCTACTTTATGAGAGATTTTTTTGTACTTGGGTATCTCATTAGGCCTTATTATCAAGACCCATTTCTTTTACCCACCTAAGCTATGCTTAAAGAGAGATGTTGGTGTGTAGGGTTTTCTTACACTTCTAGTTATCTTACTTAGATGTTTTATTTGATAACTTGGGAAGTCATTCCCACATGCCTAATTTGTTAGGTCATACCTATCTTTCACTTATTTTGGGAAAGTTAATCCCACATTCATGAGGATGTCGTGTCTTATCTACCTTTCTATTATATATGTACCTCTCCTATTCTAAGCTACTCATATAGAATATTTGGAGTCTTATGGATTATGGTGAGCTACTTAGTTTTGAGTTGTGATATTTTTATATTTATGAGTTTTGATCCTTTGTTATGCAATCCATATCCATTTTTTAATACATCTATTGTAGTTTCTGCTCATTTCTTGATTTGTAGCTTCAATAGATTTGTTTGTTCGATCTTCTTGTCAATGGTCTTGGATGCCCATTCTTGGATGAATATTACATATCTTAATGAATGTGTTTGAATTCCTTTTAAATTCAAAGTGAGGCTTGAACAATTTGGTTAGTATTTAAATTATGAGGTTAGGGAATTAAATGAGATGGGTTGAGTAAGATGATGAGGTGACATGGGTGATTTTTATTTATTTTTAATTATTTATTTGTGATTTTATGGGCATGATTAATTAATATGACTAATATAGATTAATTAGTTAATTAATCAAAAGGGGCCATGTTAGGTGTAAGAGTCCATTTTTTAAATGATGGATGATTTAGTAATGTGTTTTGAATGTCAAATGTTGATAATTAGTGATGACACTAAAATGTGAAATTTAGGTGTCTACACTTGTGAATCACTCATCTTAAAAAAAGATCTATACACATCATATTATATAGAAATATGTAAGTATTTAAAGCATCTAGTAACATGATTATATAATTTCATCGTATAAAAATTTGATCATTCAAGCACATATGAAACATGTAACCCAATGCATAAAAGTGTCATGTTAAGTAGATGTAGCATTTACACCTACAGTAATAGTCATCATAGTAATGATCATTGTATATAGAAGTACTCAATAGTAAGCCATACATAAGATGCATGATAGAAATCATGACATCACACAAAAGTATAAGAGTGCATGTTATAAATAATGACACCACAATATCAATGATTGTGTAGATAAACATACACATATGTGCATAATTTCATGATCATGACATAAATAGTCATTCAATACATAACACATTGTGACTTAACTCTAACCCAATAGAGACAACATGGCTATGACATGGACTAAATGATCCTCAACACAATTGATACATGACATGACAACACACAATCAATGCACTTGTTAAAACACACAAGATAAAAATCAATGACACACAAATCAATGGTCACATAATGTAATAATCATCAATATTCACTCATGGATCACACAATGTAACACAAAATGGTCACACAATGTAAAAGTCATAAATAGTCACTCATGGACCATGCAATGTAACACACAATGGTCACACATGTGACACATAATGTCACGCACAAAAATTTTCATAATGTAATACATAATTAAGAATCACACCATGTAATAATTAATAACATCAAACATGCATAGAACAAACAAGGCTAGTATACACAACCAATTCATGTCATTATCATAGCATAACAAAGTACACTATCCATATCATATATCACTCTAAATAGTATATGTAAGATAAATTCATATGTAATTATTCTAATAAACTCAATATGATCAATAGAATGGTCATAAAAATAAAGAACTTATAAGGTGTACTAAGATTCCCCCAAAGTAGAAAGGTAGCTCCTTGGTTTAATGAATTGACTACATTTGTATCTACATGTGTCATATATAACTTTAAATTTCATCCCACTCATGTATATTGTAAAAATAATATTCATATAGAATGGATATTTAATCTATTGTATATACAATAAATGATGTACATTAATTATGTAACTAACAGAATATGTCATGCATAGGTCCTAATTTTTAATTTTTTAAATATTTTAATTTTTTAAATTTTTTAATTTTTTAATTATGTCCATGTTAACCAATTATCCCATAAATGAGGTACTTTCATTTATAATCTATATCAACTGAGTCAAATGCCACCCATTGTGTGTGAGTAGTAACACATGTATTTGTATCAAAATATGGGAAGTGATCATGTGTTGTAACGTATCCATCATATTCATCATAGCCCATGTGATCTTGTATATGTTGTGTATATATAGATATCATATTAACTTGTGAATTTCATTGTATACAAGGAATATAAGATGGTTCACTTTGTGGAACGTGTTGAGCATCCTATAGAACCAACTTAGGACATGACATATTAGGTAACATTTTTGTGAAAAATGAATAGGCCTCTAATGTAATGGATGCTAAAGCACAATTCATCAAGGATGATTAATTACATTTATTTTAATTACCTATGTATAATGAACCTAAATAGGTCTTACAAAAAAAATTTAAGGAGGTTTTCAAGGAATTGTATTCAAATAAATAGCATACTCATATTGAATACCTAGAATTGTAACCACTCAGTTAATATATATATATATATATATACTTCACACATCAATGTACCAAATATGATATTGCATGTACATTATGTATCCAATGAAATCCTAGTAACATGTCGAATGCCCCCATGTTAGGAAAAACTAAGAACAAAGTAGTAACTATCGCATTCCCTACCATAGGTGTTAACACAATACTTCCTAGATGGTTTTGTCTCTTTCCATAAAATCCTTCAACTTTATTTATTATAATAATAAAATCCTAATGTGTATTAAAGACTATTAATTAGTTTCATAGTTAAAACATTTTCACTTGATCCATTATCCACCATGACATTATTTACAGGTTGTGATTCCATGTAAGTGAACACAAACAATTGCTCATTAATAGTACCATTGTCAACAATCTCATGCTAATCAAATGTGAGTATGTTTATGTACTTGTGGGTATTTATTTTTACTAATAATACCATAAAAAATATGTTACTATTTTTTATTCTTTAAATTAGACAACATATGAGGATAATGTATTTTGTAAATCATATGCACCACATGATTATTCTTAGTCTCCTTTGTTGCATGATTTGAAAATGGATCAAAAAATATCTTCAAATTTTCATTCCCATTAGGTTGTGGCACTAAATTATTTTATTATGTGATAATAAAATTAATTATAAAGATATTATCATTGATTATATCTTGTACCTTATGTCTCAAACCAAAAAAAAAATTTCAGAATGTCCCACAAATCTATGACAATCATCACATGAATTGATGTTGAATCCCTTATATGGCATTATTCATATCAACCTTATTTTCAAAGGGACATATATGAGATTGCACTCAAATAATTTTTTTAATATATTATGAGTATGTCTAGATAATGGTGCAAACTACGTCCTTTGTGCATTGATAGGATAAGTCAATTAGTAGGTTATGACACTGAATTAACTATTAATTTTGCCTCATTCTTATTTTCATTTTCCTTAGATTTTAAGTTTGGTTTTCTTTGAAATTTTTTTATAAAAATAGTGGGATGATTGGACCCATAATTTATCTTATTCATAGCAAGGAGTTTAACTTCATTATCTTTGACTGTATGGTGCAAGTCATTGAAATATTGGAATCCTTTAAACATAATGGATTCATTTTGTGGAGAAAATAGGCATTATTTAGTTACCCAAATTTTGTCAATAAAATAAAAGTATTGTCTTTTTGTGACTTTACTTATATAAGATTATAATATTGAATACAACTCTATTTACATGTCCCATATCAGTCCTACACCTTTTCATTTTGGTCTTCATTTGATGTTTACATTTTATATTTTTACAAGTGTTATTATGATATTTAATTTTTTATTGAGTCAAAGGGATCCTTAGTATTTTTTCCTCTGTTATCTTGTTATTTTATTATTCTTAGACAAGACCATTTTATATAGATAAGCATGCCCTGCATGATTATCTGGAAATCATGGTCTTGTCCTAATGTCACTTTCAATCCTTATTTCAAAAATGGTTCATTTGGGTCTCCTTGATTTGAATGTGATATTGACTGAGGTTCCCTTAGATCCATATGAATGAATTTTTGATTCATTTTGATGTGATCAATAGATTTGGACAACTACAAACTTCATCCTTTCCATGATGGCACAAATTTGTCTTAATTGAGTGTGGAATAAATATACAAATCATAAAACTATGTGACACTACATGTAGATGATTTTTAAACCATCAGATATGTCTAGTATATATATAAATTTAGATTGCATACAAGTGATCAATCCATATTTTCATTTGTTTGATTAAAACCCTAACTATTCCATATGCTTACAAAATAAATCTATGTAAATTATAAATAACTGGCATTATATTTTACTCAATTTTTTATCTAAATTAGATTACATTTATTTATCCTAATATCCAATTTTTTTAAACCATATAGGTGAATACACTTTATTTATTGAATATAGTAAACCCTAGTTTTCATTATGGTTTTCCTTCTTGATTCTTTTCATAGGGGTTTAAACAAAATTTTGATTACCTTCTCATGTTAGATTTTTTGTTAGAATTTGTGTGTCTTTCTCCTCTTGATCTCATTTTAGTCTTTGGAAAATTTAAAATATATAAAAAACTATCTCTTCTTCCTCTTCCCATTGATGTTCTCTTAGACATTCCTTATAATATAATAAAGAAGGGACTTACTATTAGGATTGTGCGTTAGATGCTAATGAAGAACATGATTATGTATATAATGATGATAATGAATAATATTATTCAATTGATTATCATTATGATAAATATATTAATGTATATGAATGTTTTTCTCTTACCTCTTCTATTATTTCCATAAAAATCCATGTGAAAGAAACTAACAATATAGTTGCAAATGAACCTCTTACTAGAAATGCATCTTTTTTATGATACTCCTAAATTGTCAAACACTTCAAATATGTATATTTTTCACATTTAATAATATAAAGGAAAGAAAATTAAGATTTTGATGCATGATAAAATGAAAATTGTGTATCTCATGAGTTTCATCCTAGTTATGCCAATGTTCCTCTTATATATGATGATGCTTTGAAAAAAAATAGAAAGTGTAAATACATCTCCTACCCCCTCTTCCTGTGAAATTTAAAATGTTACTATTTCAAATTTTGATGATGCTTTGAACAAAGTATAAATTTTAAATACATCTCCTACCCCCTCTTCTTATGAAAATTAAAATGTTGTTATTTCAAATGTTGATTCTGAAAATGAAAAAAATGATAATCATAATGAGGATTATTATTATTATTATTATTATTATTATTATTATTATTATTATTATTATTATTGTGTATAGTGAAGAGGAAGATGTTTTTACTAACACTAGTATAATATCTTTTATACCTTCCTCTCATGTTGATGATGATTATATGTTACTTGATCAATAAAATGATAGTTTTATTAGTGATAATGTTATTTTAAATAATGATGATGTCCTAGTTCCCCTTTAAAATCCAAAATGTATAAATATGTTGATTCTAGTGATGAGAATAGTAGTGTTATTTCTTCTATTTTATTGGAATGTAATATGCCTTTGCAAACTACTGATCTACTAAATAACAATGAATCTCCCATGGCTACCATTATTAAGAATGAATTTATTCCTAGTCTTCCTCTCATATCCAAAATATTTTACCATTGGATAAGATTAATAATAAAATTCAACTATTAAATTATCCCCTTAAATATCTTAATATGCCTTCACAAGAGGTTCTTTATTTAATGCATGTCATTGATGCTTTACAACATAAATTATTTCAACTCATCTTGTAAAGTAAGGCATATCACTCTTGGGTTGGTTTAAATGATATATATGGTAACCCTATAGTGCAAAATATCTTGTATGCACCATTTATGTGTAATTTTAAGAGACCAACATTTTCTAAGTTCGATAAAAGTGGGGATCCCTATTTACATCTTAAAGATTACAAAAAAACTATGAATGGTTGTACCAGTAGTTGAATATTTTTATAGTTATTTCCAAATAGTTTAGAAGGTGATGAATTCAAATGGTTTCATCATTCACTACCTAATGGGACTTTACATACATATGTTGAGTTAGAGGAAGTCTTTCTTATGCACTTTATTTAGAATAAAGAACCCAAAGTTACATATGAGAGATTACCATTCCTACAATAAGAAAATTCAAAGCCAATTTGTGATTATATCTTACAATTTAAGACATTATACAATAGTTACTTTATCAACCAATATATTTGGATAAATGGTATATATTTCTAAGGTTTCTCATTTCCCCCTTAAGGAAAATTTATATCAAATGACTAAGTCATTTCAGAATCTTTGCTATGAGACTATTACATTAGAGGAGAAATTGGGATGTCTACAAGAAAATAAAGAGGTAGATTTCAAGATTGAATTATTACCACCAAAGTCACCTAAAAAATTTGAGGATCCTAATCCACATTTTCATAAATAAAATATTCAATAGAAACCACAAGGTACTACATAAAGGGAAAGGATCAATTTTTTTATCAGCTCCTATAGTAACTAAAGCACTTTATGTTAGAAATCAATCCATCAATTTGAATCATTTAGAGATAGGCATCATGACACTCTTAATAAATTATTCGATAGGAGGAAGATTAGAATTCCTCCCAATCATTATCATCTACTAGATCGATTAGGTTAAATAAAAAATAGACCTTATTGAAACTATCATCACATTAATGGTCATTTGGATAAAATCAATTGTGCTCTTAGAAATATGGTTTAGAAATATGTTGATAGAGGTATCATCACATTTTTTAAGGGGACATCTAATTTTCCTTCTCCTCATTTGACTAGATCAAATTCTACCATGACTAAGTTATCCTAGGATGTTGATGTTAAAGAACAAATGGTCACTCATCATGTTGCTACAAATGCATCTAGAGAACAAATTTATGAAAGATCAATGGTATCATCAGTTTAAAAAGATGGAATCCAATGCAAAAATTTAAATCAATAGATAATAGTGTTGTAATACAAGGAAATAAGAATCAATCAGCATTAACAATACAATAACCAATAAATATTTTTTCAACAAATGTTACATTCCTACTACAACTATCTAGAATAGGGCAGTGTCATAACTAAATTACATTAATTCAGTTATGCAAGATGATCAATATGATTCATGATTCTTATTTCATTTAGGTTTTTATATGATTATATAGGACACATATAGTTCTTTACATGATTTTTAGATGTACATTATAGCTATAATTTAAAATATTAAAACTTATCATATGCAATAAAATTAAAACATACGTTTAAAAATTACCATCTATCAAATCCATAAGATAAGAACAAATTCAAATACTAAATAAAATAATATATATAATGTTGTCTAATAGCATGTAATATAATAAAATTTTATACCATACAACAATCGATAGTCAATTAATAATTGGAGCATGGCCAACATGACCCTCCATCTCCATTTCAACATCCTCTATATTTAATAATAATGGATCCCTAGACATAGAAGCCCTAAGATCTCCTCATGTACTCAATATCAATCCATCCCTCTACTATCAGTCATAAATAGCTATCCCTTCCTTGAGGTCTACAAACTCTCTTTACATTTTACTCATCTAATAATCTTAGACTAATAATCTTAGACCTAAGGCAAAAGCTTGATCAAGAGGGGCATCTATGCTTTTTCTAACTTTATTCTTTGATCATCCCACTCTCCAACAACTCGAACATAAGTAGTAGTAATAATGGAAGCAAAATCAAAGAGTAGAGTATGTAATCTCACAACCATTATCTCTTACTCAATCTATATTCCCTCCATAGCATCATCAAGAACATGGAAAGTCAAATCCTATAATGTAGACTCAATAGTCATCATCTAATACTCCTCATCCTCTGCATAAAAAATAAGTGAAAAATGTTAGTTATTATTTAAAAATCCAAATCAAAGTAAATTAAAACTATGATTATACACTTTCTACCTCTACTAATGGTTGCCTAAGGTGGTGTATCTATTACAACATTTTTATTACCATATGATCTCACTAGAGATAATATGGGCCACTTGTGCTTATCCCACCACACAACTTAAGCATTTGTACAACTTGTATCATTTGTGTTGAGGATCTCTATCATTGAATCCCTATTTTTTTTTAATCAATTCTCATGGAATAAATAGATCCATGTCTCATAAACATATTAATCAAAATTTCAAAAGCAACCTGGTTTAACAGATTAACCATCAAGGTATATAGCTAACTAAATGCCAAAGTGTTAAACATCTAAAAGTTTTTGGTTTTTTTTAAATTACTTTCAGACCAAATAAAAAAAAAGCTCAACATTACTATCTATCATCTTTCATCAACTAGAAGAACTCAATGTCCTTGCAGGAGAATTAAGAATGAGGTGGCCTTTCTTTCTATTTCTAACTACCTTCTATTCTTCTTGATTATTTAATTTTTTTGAGACCCAACTTTATAAAACACCCACTTTTTTGGGTTTACATTTATCTAATTTATTCTTACTATTCAGCTCCCTTTCTCTCTTAGCATTAGGTTCAATGATCTTTGAATTCAACTAAGAGATCATAGTGGGTTTTTTACTAAACTCTCAAATCTTTTCTAGAAAATATTTTGCAACATATCTGGAATACAAATGATGATTTCTAACCAAAATAACAAAAAGAATCTCCTCTTTATTCTCCTTCCTCTAGCAAGAGACTAATTTTATCTTAGCTTTAAGACATGAAGTTGAAACATGACCAATTTGAAATAAATTCATGTATTTGAAAGGAATCCATTCAAAGTCAATGGATTGAGACCAACACCTCTATTTTACTTTTAATTCAATATTCTTTGGAAAATTTTGAGAGATATCTAAACAAACCAGCATTCTAGCAAAGGTTATCTAGGAAAAATTGAGTGAAAAGGCATCAATTTCTAGTAGTTCCCCCAAAGATTTACTAATAACAGTAAGCCCATACTCATTCTAGTATTGAAGAGGAAGATATGATAGTTTTACCCAAATAAGGTGAACAAAAATATTTTTAGTTAAAGGGTTAAAAGAAGGAAACCATGGTTTCAACAAAATAAGGTGATTATCAAGATTCCAAGATTTTCCTAAAAAAATATTATTTCGGTCAATTAGAGAATCAAAAGTCACAACAAAAAAGCCTTTTGCACATGGATAAATTTCCATATTACCTTCCAACAAAGGTTTCCAGTAAAGTGAAAGCCACTTATGCAAATCTGAAAGAGATGGCCAAAACCTGTCAAAGTAATCAATTAGGCCCCTCTCTAAAAACAAATGTTTACTTTCAAAAATATCTTCAAGAGCTTTACCTTTGAAATTGACCACTAAGGCATTTTTAACTCTCAATAAATGGATGAAATTTGAGGAAGCCCTAACTTCTAGATCTAACTTAAATGGGGTCGATAATAAACTTCTCGAATCCTCTTTACTAGATCTTACTTATATCAAAGACTCAGAAGATTTAGAGTTTCCAACCTAGGAATGAAATAACGACTACAAAATTGGCTTGAAACCCTTTCCCTCTACCAATGGATCCAAAATCTACCCTTAATCTGCCCTAGCCCAACTATCAAACCCTTCTTTTAGTGACTTGAGTGACATCACTTTAATCGTATCAGATCTCATGATAATAATTTTAGTTGGTTTGAAGAAATACCTAGCACAAAAAGGAAGATCCCACATAAAAAATTTGAAACACTAAGGAAAAAAGTAATGCTAGGATCACCTAATGGCCAATCCCTAAGCTCAAGTGTAATCTTACACCACCAAGCAGTGAGGAGTAGTGAAAAACTATTCTTAATTATGAATATTAATTTTGGATATCAATCCTCATCATTTAATCCCTCTTATTCATAAGTATGGTAGTGATATCTACCTTCAATGGAATAATTCTATCTCCTAGCCCCACTACAACTCTAACACTCCATACCCACACCCATGACATTGGCATCACATCTTATTGTATCCAAAACTATCACATGACATGATCATATTAAAATTTATCATAAACATTAGGATAACTATCATGGAACCAATATCTAACCCAAATTTTCCACAACTATGTGTTATCATCATCCCACCCAATATGGCCCCTATAGAGCTGCCATATAATAGAATCTTAAGTCTACTCATTCAATAATCTCCTACAACCCATAGTTATTTGGTCTCACATTAAACCTTTATTGACCCATCATTTTGCATATATCTAATAATATTTCCATTGATCATGAGGTATCCCAATAGGTTATGTCATAATAATGTACTTATATTCCAAATAATGAAGAAGTCTGGCAGATCTAATCCCACCGCTAAACTCCTCATGAGTAAATCTATATGGATATCAGTATAAGTGTGTCAACATAGTATGACCCCATGATTACATGGTGCCATGATCCTCAATATCCTAAATAATCACATGAATCTTATAATAAATAGACACTCCACCACCATCCACAACTATAAAAGAATCCAAAATTATAGCCAAAAAATTTTGCACATGAAAAATAGAAATAAAACAACCTCTAAAAATATTACATCAAAATCCCTAGCATGATAATGATGTCAAGAGATATAAAAATAAAATACTTGTGAGAAAAATACTTAGGGCCAATCCTCATAACACTTTGTGTAATCTAAGAATTTGAGTCAAGAGAAAATGGTTAGTATCATGTTAGTTTCAAAATGAAAACAAAATGAAAGAAGCACACTAACTAACATAACATATCTAGCCCTAGACACTAGGGAGAGCTTAGTTAACAAACATGAATAAAACACAACTAAAATTTAAAAGAAACCTTATTTTACCTTCCTTGGATGCTCCAAAATGCTTGTTGTAGTGGCTTTCTTGGCTTGTGCTCATGAAGTCTTCATCAAATGAGGCTTGACTATCTCCTCTTCTCCTTGGCACCTTTGGATTTGGCTTGGATTGGAATCAATTCAGCATGGTAACACTAATTGCAATGGCTTCTTGAAGATATTTTTTCATTATAAATTTTCACCAAAATATCTTAGAAATGATGTTCATAACCTCTCTATTTATAGTTTTTTGTAAATGGCTAGAATCAACCTAAATCATCCATCTCAAGATTGAGATGTGTGGCTAAGAATTAATCCAATTATGTAATTAAAATTGATAAATAGGCTTATCAATATTTGGGATAGAGGAGCAATTAAGAGGCATGGAGGGCTTTGATGAGGCATGGGAGGCATGAATCTTAATATTTATGGCATTTATGGCCTAGGGATGTCTTCTCAAGAAATGAGGTCACTTGATGATGTAGATATTCAATATTCATTTCCAAAAATAAGTATTCAACAAGTTTCCATGGAATTCTTAATTAGGCTCTAATTTTGTTTAATTATCTATTAATCATGATTAATCACTTTGTGCACAAATTACTCAAATTGACCAGAATGCCTTATTATTGGTCTAAAATTTGACTAGATTGGAATTAGAAGTCAATGTTAGATGCGTAGGATCCTCTATTCCATTTAAGATGTTACCAATATAAAATAACAAAGAAACATTTCTTGTGTAAGAGATTTGATAGGAAATAGCAATCTAGAGCATCCAAGTGCAAAATTAACATTTTAACTCAAAATGATATGATCAAAGCTAGCTAGAGCATAAATTACATTGCCTAATTTAATGATACCCTAGCTAAAATCAGCAATTGAATATATAAAATTCAAATATTTTAATGTGTTTTAGTGTTTCTAGGCTAAATTGTGTATTTTAATAAGAATTGGTCAAAAGCTTGATTAGAGGTCATTGGTGGCTAGATTTAGGTATCTACAATTTGCCCTTGTTTGGGAAGGCATTACAGGCTATAAGCATAGTAATGTATTCTCAAAGAATGAAAATTTCATGTATTCCTACAACTATAATGAAGATAAACTAACTATATGATGCCCCCTCAAGGGAATGGTCTGCATAAATAAGTCACCAAATGGTCCCTCAAAAAGAAAAAAGTGAAATGAGGGGACCAAAGAAAAGAAATATGATGGGGTGAAAACACAATGATTTTGAAAAAGTAGTCAAAATCACTAAGAATGCAAGTGGGATGGTGTACAATGGTTTGCCTAAAGGTGGTTATAAGCATTATACCCTAATAGTGGTAACGTGGTATGATAACACAATGATTTGCCCAAAGGTGGTTATAATCATTGAGAAGATGGAGCTACCCCAGTTAGGAAAGACAAAAAAGATAATAATATACCCCTGTATGGGCATAAAAAGTAAAGTGGTGAAAACACAATGATTTTCCCAAAGATGGTTATAATCATTGAGAAATGCAGGTGGGATGGTGTGTAATGATTTGCCCATAGACAGTTATAATCGTTGGACTCTAATTATGGCAAACATGATAAAATTTCTTGAAGATGATGATAACTTAAGACAAAGGGTAATGATAAATTGGAATGACCTAATAGTAAGGAGATGCTCATCTAAACTAGTAAAGGTTAAAATTATTTCATGGTTAATTACTCTATTTGGGATATTATTGGGATTGAATCAAGATGTCAGTGTTGAAGAGATACCACCATTGCTGAATAGACTTATTAAATTTGAGGTTTATTGTAGCACGTGTTGGTAAGCATCATGGTATAAGATCATGAGGACTTGGCTAAAATATGCATAAGGACTGACTCCCAAAATCTAATACTCAAATAGAAATAATGCACCAATGATAGAAACCCTGATGACAATGTAAACATATGAATATGGATGGATTCAAGTATAAGTGTGGGCAAGGAATCACCCAATGAACACACAAATAAAATCAATGAAATAGTGATAAAAGTAAACAAATAGGCAAAAAAATGAATAAAATAATTAGAAACAAACAAATAATGCAAACAACATAACAGAAACCATACGAACATTACCCCTAGAAAATAGGTGATAACAAATGAATAAAATAGGGGAATAGAAGAAAAAAGAAGGGGGTGGTTGAGCTATCTCCATATGCACTAGGCAAGTGGATGCTACCTACATAGTTCCATGGATGTAATATCTAATAAAAAACTTTAGGCCAAATGTAGTTCTTATTGATGTTTAAAATTACGCTTGTTCTAACACCAACAATGGGAAGTTTCAAGATGTGGGACGTGCGACTTGAAACAACCTCCAAATTTTTAAGAAACTAGTCTCTTTTTTATATCAAGTGTATACTAGGAAAAGGGATAGGAATTTTAACAAAAACACAAATGCAAGAAAGAAAATCTAACTATGGCGATGCACCTAAATGTAATTTGACCTTAATCTTGAGCACAGTGAAACTATATGTAAGATTCAATTACATTTAAGAGCAAACAAGTGCATGATCAATGTAAAAGATGGAAACAATAGAAATAGAGGCTCACAGCATAGACTGCTTTTGCAGTGATATAAAAAATATCAACAAAGGCACAGGGTTCAATCTTATTATTTGAATTCTCCAGTCACATAAGAGGCACAGAAACATGCATAGTTATATAAACCTTCCTACTCAAGAAAATGAAACAAAGGCAAATGACATTCCTAATCACAGCTCTAGAAAGTCTAAAACTCTTGACAACACAGCCTAGACTACTTTTGTAATGACACAGAAAGTATCAACAAAGGCATAGGATTCAATATTCTTATTAATTCTCCAGTCACATAAGAGGCACAAAAACATGCACAGTTACATAAACTTTCCAACTTAAGAAATAGAACAAAGGCAAATGATATTCCTAGTCAAAGCTCTAGAAAGTATAAACTCTTGAAAATAATTCTCTCAAAAAATTCTCTCTGGTATCTGATCATCATCTTGGTGATCTCTGCACCCTTATTTATAGCCTTGGATTCACTCTGGATTGTCTGTGTGTTCCCAATCTAACAGCCCAACTAAAATCTAACTAAACTGGAAGTGTCTAATAGAAGATATTTCTTAGATTTTGAAACGCTCTGTCTTTCGATAGTTCATTGGCTGAAATAGATCACAGGATGCTCCCTTCTTTTAAATAGAAGAGGACACTTGGCATATTCCTTGAAAACCTTCTTATTACCGAAGAATGACACTTGGCATGTTTCGCAACACTTACTAAAGACACACATCACTTTCCACTTTATCTATACTCTTACTATATCTTTGCTCAGGAACGTTCTGCCTTTGACACCTATCACAATCCACTTCTTGAAACTTTAAAAACTTAATAGAAATAAGACCCACAACATTTCTTGCCTACGCAACTTTTAAAAGGGGCATAGGGATAGGTGGTGATTTTTGCTTAACTTTGACAAAGGACACATGGCAATCTCCACTTTACTTAACTAGGGATATGTGGTAATCTCCACTACTTTTAGCCACCTTTTGAGAAACCTGTAGAAGGTGACACGTGTTGGTCTCTGCATCACTCTATTTATATTATAGAAATAATCAGGCTTCATTTCATATTTACATGGACAATGACACTTGGCAGCTTCCACTTGCTTTAGAAATAAAACTGGAGACCCACCACAGTCTTTACTATATCTATGAAACAAAATGAAGATAATTCAGATCTTGACACATGGTGGTTTCCACTCTCTTCAGCTGAAATACATGGCATCTTCCATCGCTTTTAGAAAAGAAAATTGAAACCTTTCACAATTGCCACTTGGCACTTTTCGCCTGATCCTGATACTTAGCTTGCTGAAACCTTCTGCTAAAAAGAGATTTGAAATGTGGGTGCCGATATGAAATGTAGATGCCGACACTTGTCACATTCTACTGAGTTTCTATGAGATACGTGGCATGTTCCACATCCTTATTGAAATTATGAAAGGTACCTCAGTCGATGACACTTGGTAGCTTTCGCTTTACTTCGACACTTAGACAAAATGAATCAAAAGGAAATCAATCCCATGCTCTGTTTCAAAACTTCTTCGTCACAAACCAAAGTATGCGGGAACAAAATTTTGTAGTGCACAACTAAAAATCAAAATGAAACATAGAGTATTTTTTACTCTACAGTTATTGGCAACCCCAAGGACTTTTGAGCCTACTCAAAAAGAAACCAAAACTCTCACTAGATCAAAATTTCAAAATTACAGTTTCAGCAATGTTGTTTGGTAGGCAGACCACTCATCATCAGATAACCCCTATTTATTCTGCAATTCATTGAAGGCTAGATCAAGGCTAATAATATCCTTGTGTTAAAAAATTTGCAAAATCTGAACCATAGCCTTCAATTTGAATTCAAGTTGGGAAACAGGAATCAAAATAGCTGGGACAATGAATTATGCCAGTTGTGAAGTCCATATCCTCATGGGAAATTTCTCATATTGCCCTAATATGGCCCTCTGAAGGCACCTTTGATGTGCCCCTTCTCTAAGATTTTTGTTGCTAGCTCTTTGAATAATTGGGTCCATGACTCCATCTACATAATCTTTTATCTTTACTGGGTCACTTTCTTGACCAACTTCAAGGATTCTGGTCTATGGATAGGTCTTCAATGGTTATGCAAGAGCTGAAGCATATGACTTGCTCGCAAAAACCTTGTCAAGGGATTCATACATCCCAGCTCCTTGTTGTGAAGATTGTGCTTCCTCCATCTCTATATCTATTCTATGATAACTGGTATGAACTTTTGCAAAATAGAAACACTTTTGCTGAAGCAAGTTTACTAGGCACTAAAAATGCAAGTAGTAGGATATTTTCTCACAGATGCAAGAATGTTTGAGAAACTATAAGCTTTAACTCTTGATAAGAGGTATTTATTGACCTATCAAGTCTCAAAATGGCATTAAACTCATATAATCATTAGCAAATCTTACTCAATCTTTATGGGATAGCGAGATAGACATGTTATGTAAGTGGTAGTGCAAGGTACCTTAGGGATTTCTAAAGATTTGGAAGATATTTGATGCATTGAGAAATTTTGAAGACTTTGAAAAAAAACTCTCTGAGCTGTCAACTATGTGTTTAAAGAACACTTATTTAAAAGAAAAGCAGGAAAACAAAAATGGGAAAACAAAGCAATACGAAAAGGGGAAACTGTCTAACTATGATACAGCTAACTGGGTATATTTGCCTATCTCCTGGATCAAAGGGAAGATTTATGAAGTATCCTTTATAACACGAAAACTTATGATGCCAAACAAGTGATTGAATGGTATGAAACTTTGATGGATTGTTCTTCTTGTTTATCACATTAATTTTCCTACATCTGAATGAGCCAGAATCAAACATGTCCCCAACATATACATATTCTTCTTGTTCTTTAAAGCTTATTGAATGTTGATTCTTTATGCTCTCATGTCTCATCAAGAAATCAATGTTTGTTGGATCTCCACATTGTGTCTTTTGATATACATCATTTTTTGGCTTATCTCCTTCTGCCTCATGCTCAGGTTCCATTGGATGATCATTCTCTTTAATGACTTCAAAAATATCATCTTCAAATTTACCAACCTCTTGAAAGGATAAGCCTGATAGTTTACAGCAATTTTGCGTATTTATTTGAGTCTCAATGCTGCCTTCTCTACCTGAAGCCAGCTCACAACCTTCTTGAAGAATATTGTAACCTGCCCCAATGAATTCAAACAAGTCATTCAAAACATGATCAGAAATTATCTATTTTTCATTAGAGATAGAGTCAAAAGCTTGTGACTTATCCTCTGGTTCATCAAAGGGTGTACCTATGGTGATTTCTTCTTCATCTGCACTCATGAAATCTTCCTGACTAGCCATGAACTGAGTAACTCCTCTTTACTTGCTTCCTCCAAAATATATTCCTCTTTGAAAAGGGATGAAGAAGACTGATGGTTATACATATGCAGAAGAGGAGATAATTCTTGAGCTAGAATTGAATGATTCTCTTCTTTCTATTTGTCCATCACTTCATCTATATCAGATGTAGCTTGATAGCTCTCTTGGAGGGGTGCAGATGGGGTGTGTTCAAATGTAGGATCTTCTGCTTGATTATCACCATGAGTAAGAGCATCCTTGACTTCTTCAAGGTTTTGAGCAAAACTTTTCTCTTCTTCCCTTCTACCCCATGATTCCATTGTTTGTTTCCAACTCATGACCTTAGGTCTAGAACTTTTCTCTTGGAAAGAGTCAGCAATTTTATCTTCTTCAAAGTTTGTAGCTGGTTCATGATTTTCTTTCTTCTGACTTGGAATCTTGTCATAATGTTGAAGGACCTAAGGATTGGTATAAGAGGTATCTTTTGGCGTAGGCTCCTTTCTAAGGTCTAAAACCTCTATCTCTCTTTCACTAAGCAATCTCATTTTTTCCTCTAATTCTTCAATTTGCTTAGCTAGACTTTCTTGAACAAGTCTTTCTTGGAGCTCATAGGAGTCATCAAATAAATGGGGAGTGCATGAAGGTTACCATGAAAAACAAGAAGATTCTTGAGGAAGGGTGGGAGAGACTTGAAAGGGACTAGCCTCATTTTGTATCTCACACTCTTGGACAAAGTCTTTCTCCTTCTTTTTGCCCCATAATTCCATTGTTTGTTCCCAACTCATGACCTTAGGTCTAAAACTTGTCTCTTGGGAAGACAGGGTTACAAGGTGAAGGGGAAGTGAGGGTTTGGGTTCCAATTCCCTTGCTGCCAACATAGATTATTGTTTTTGAAGATTTGCCAATTCAATCTGTTTATCAAGATTGGCCTTAAACACCAATTTTATTGTTTCAAAACTTTCCTCAACATGATTGGGGAAAGAACCATGACAGGCTTGACTTGGCTCCTGAGTTAGGGTTGAGTATGTCTGATATGAAACTTGGGGTAGTGGATATGTGGGTTTATAGACTTGGTAAGGCTTCCTCTCATGAATACTCAATTTCTCTTTCAAAGATGCAATTAAGCCACTCACATCCAACATCTCATATGTAAGCCTTTGCCAATTTGCTCTTTTAATGGGAGCCCATTCACTTTTAACCAGATCTACTGCATTTCTTACTTGATGGATGACATGATTAGGAATTTCATGGCCACATCCCCTTCTATTGTCAAGCTCTAATACATGTTTTTTATATCCCAAAAATGCTTGTTTGAAGGTGGAAATGAGATTAGGTTGAGTATGAGATGTAACATATTGAGAAGACTGGGCATAAGACTGATATAGCTCATGACAGGGCTGAGGCTGGTCATATTGGACCTGTGAAAGGAAAAATTCATAACCATATGCATCCTTGTTTCTTGATGTGATTCCATGAGCAACCTGATCTGTATTAAAAATATATGAAGGGGAATAACACCCATAGCTCTGAGTAATAGAATTATACATACCAAATGGTGATTTCTTCTTGACTTTGATTCTTTGAGGTAATTGGTGATGATAGAAGATTTATATCTTGTTAATGATCCACAACTCTGACTCCTTGTAGCTCTCTGGTTCATATGGCTAGAAAGAAACTTCAAGATGGAGTCCCACTGGGCGTGCCAAAAACTATTGATGTTCAAAATTGCACTTGTTCTAACACCAACAATGGGAAGTTTCAAGATGTGGGACTTGAAACTTGAAACAACCTCCAAATTTTTAAGAAGTTGGTCTCTTCTTTATATCAAGTGTATTCTAGGAAAAGGGATAGGAATTTTAACAGAAACATAAATGCAAGAAAGAAAATCTAACTATGGCAATGCACCTGAATGTAATTCAACCTTAATCCTGAGCATAGTGAGACTATATGTAAGATTCAATTACATTTAAGAGCAAACAAGTGCATGATAAATGTAAAAGATGGAAACAATAGAAATAGAGGCTCACAGCATAGACTGGTTTTACAGTGATATAGAAAATATCAACAAAGGCACAGGGTTCAATCTTCTTATTTGAATTCTCCAATCACATAAGAGGCACAAAAACATGCACAGTTATATAAACCTTCCTACTCAAGAAAATGAAACAAAGGAAAATGACATTCCTAATCATAGCTCTAGAAAGTCTAAAACTCTTGACAACACAGCCTAGAATACTTTTGCAATGACACAAAAAGTATCAACAAAGGCACAGGATTCAATCTTCTTATTAATTTTCTAGTCACATAAGAGGCACAGTTACATAAACTTTCCAACTTAAGAAAATAGAACAAAGGCAAATGATATTCCTAGTCATAGCTCTAGAAAATCTAAACTCTTAACAATAATTCTCTCAAAAAAATCTCTCTGGTATCTGATCATCATCTTGGTGATCTCTGCACCCTTATTTATAGCCTAGGATTCACTCTAGATTGTCTACGTGTTCCCAATCTAATAGCCCAACTGAAATCTAACTGAACTGGAAGTGTCTAACAGAAGATATTTCTTAGATTTTGAAATGCTCTATCTTATGGTAGTTCATTGGCTGAAATAGATCACAGGACGCTCCCTTCTTTTAAATGGAAGAGGACACTTGGCGTATTCCTTGAAAACCTTCTTATTACTAGAGAATGATACTTAGCGTGTTCTGCAACACTTATTGAAGACACGTGGCACTTTTTGCTTTACCTATACTCTTACTATATCTTTTCTCAGGAACGTTCCACCTTTGACACCTATCACAATTCACTTCTTGAAACTTTAACAACTTAATAGAAATAAGACCCATAACATTTCTTGCCCAAGAAACTTTTAAAAGGGGCATAGGGATAGGTGGCAATTTTTGCTTGACTTTGACAAAGGACACGTGGCAATCTCTGCTTTACTTAACTAGGGATATGTGGCAATCTTTGCTGCTTTTAGCCACCTTTTGAGAAACTTGTGAAAGGTGACACATGTTGGTCTCTGCTTCACTCTATTTATATTATAGAAACAATCGGGCCTCATTTCATATTTACATAGATAGCGACACTTGGTGGCTTCTGCTTGCTTTAGAAGCAAAACCAGAGACCCACCATAGTCTTTGCTATATCTGTGAAATAAAATGAAGATAATTTAGATCTTGACACATAGTGGCTTTCGCTCTCTTTAGCTGAAATACGTGGCATCTTCTATCACTTTTAGAAAAGCAAATTGTAACCTTTCGTGATTGCCACTTGGTTCTTTCCACCTGATCCTAATACTTAGCTTATTAAAACCTTCTACTGAAAAGAGATTTGAAATGTGGGTGCCGATATGAAATGCGGATGCTAAAACTTGTCACATTCTACTGAGTTGTTATGAGATACATGGCACATTCCATAGCCTTATTGAAATTATGAAAGGTACCTCGACCAATGACACTTGGTAGCTTCCGCTTTACTTCGACACTTAGACAAAATGAATCAAAAGGAAATCAAGCCCGTGCTCTGTTTCAAAACTTTACCATCACAAACCAAAGTATGCGGGAACAAAATTTTGCACTGCACAACTGAAAATCAAAATGAAATGTAGAGTATTTTTTACTCTACAGTTCTCTCAGGGAATGGGAAGAAAATGATAACTAGTGAAAATAAATAGAATGGATGTGATAGAATAATAAGAATAGTCTTGCAAAATGACAAGTGCATGAGATAAAAGGCCAAAAAGAATGGGGAAACTAAGTGACAAATGATTTTCTTGAAACTTAGTAAGGGTGCCCAAAATATTTAAAGCAAATAAGTGGTTAATGTTTTTGTTATTTTCTATCAATTTTATAAATGTTTTTATAATTTTTTTTTGGAGTATCTCAACTCAATTGAGAATGATGAGATACTAGATGTTTCAATCTCACAAAATGGTGAGAATATTCAAACTTAGGTTGATCATAAAATGGTGAGAGAGTTTTACTTAGGTCACTCACAAAATGGCAAGAGCATGGAAACTTAAGGTGCTCACAAAATGGCAAGATAATTACTTAGGTTGCTCACAAAATGGTGAGAGTGTTACTTAGGTTGCCCATAAAATGGTGAGAGTATGGAAACTTAGGGTGCTCATAAAATAGTGAGAGAATTACTTAGGTTGCTCACAAAATGGTGAGAAGATGGAAACTTAGAGTGACTAAGTTGACCTCAATAAGTAATGAGTATTACCTACATAGTCCCAAAGGATGACCTTAAGTCACTTTAGTTTCACCCAACAGTGGAGGAATTCAACTAGTGTAGCAGTTAATTCAACTTAAAATAGGCATAATTGGTAAAAAGTCATAGTATGGTATAAGAAGTGGCAAGTTGGTATGTCAAGGCTCAAATAAACACATGTTTCCCCTAGTTTGACCATAGGTGGTTATAACTAGGACACAATGGCATGGATCAATGGTACTAATTTTCCCAAAGGCAATTATAATTAGTAGCAAGACTGGTGATAAGAAAGAAATAAAAAATGAAGGATGTAACTACCAAAAATTTTGTCATACTACTCCAAAATATGATCTCTATCTAAAATAATTAAAATAATTTATGAAATTGATCAGATTCCTCAATGTTGAAAATGTGTAATGAATGGAAAAAACCAAGGTCAAACAAGATGGGTGGATAGGATTTAGAACATGTTTGATCGATAGAACTAGATGGTAAAGTAGATAAGGCTAAGAGGATGGATAAAAATGATATTTGTACAAATAAAAATAGAAACAAAATGGCATAACATGAAATTATCCTTATAGACAATACACCTTAGTACTCAAGCATAGTATTTCTTGAGGTGAGTAATATTCATCAGCTCAGGAAGTTCATTTTTGTCTAGTGTGGCAAGCCTATATGCTCCTGATCCATAATTTGTAGTAATGATGAAAGGCCTTATCCAATTTGGTTTGAATTTACCTTTATGTTTTTTCTTCATCATGGTATTCTTTTGGTTTTCTTTAAGCAAAAGATCACCAAGTTTAAATGTTCTATACTTGACACATCGATTGTAGTGGCCTTTGAATCAATTTTGATATGCCTAAATATTTTGAGCATAGTTGTGCATTTTTCATCAAGTAGGTATAGCTCTTAAAAGTAAGCTACTCGATAGTCATGATCATATAAGACATGTTTGAAAGATATGCATAGTGAAGTCAAATCAACCTCAATGGGAAGGATGTCTTCAATACCATAAATAAGTGAGTATGAAGTGGCTCTTATGGGGGTACAATGATTAGTACGGTATGCCCAAAGGGTAAGAAATATCTATAGGTGCTAATCATGACCAACATCATTGACAATATTTTTGAGAATATTGGTAATGGTTTTGTTTGATGCTTTGGCCTGGCCATTACCTTGAGGGAAATATGTTATAGAAAAAATTTATGTGATGTTATATTTGGTACATAGTTGGTCTACATCTTTGTTCTTAAATGATACTCTATTATTAGATATAATTTTGGAGGGGATACCATAGTGGCAAATGAGATGGTTGAAGATGAATTTGGAAATTTGTTTTCCAGTCATGTAAGTGAGGGGTATAGCAACAGTTGAAGGTTCATGAGCTAGTGCAAAAATATTCTCAACAAGGAACTAATATTCTCTTTGTTTGTCGAATCAGAGAGATGATGGTAATCTACAATTCTATTACTAGCCCTTGGTATATGCTTAAATTGAATTTTAGTGATTTGTTTCTTGAGAGTGTCGACCATAGATTTATATGGAACTAGTTTGTCATCTTTGGTTTGGAAATCTTCTATGACCTAATTGGTGATTAACTAAGAATCACCATAAACTTAGAGATGAGATATGTTCCATTATACTACCTGTTGAAGTCCTAAAACAAGTGTTTCATACTTGGCCATGTTGTTTGTACAGGGAAAATTGATTCTGAATGATTTTGATATTAGATCCCCCTATGGTGTAATAAATAAAAGGCCTACCCTTGATCCATGTGCAATAAATGAACCATAAAAATATAGCTTATAGTGCTGCTCCTCAAGAGGTGTGTCAATGATGGTCATTATGGATTCATTAGAAAAATGAAATGTGAGTGGCTTTGTGTTTGCAAGGGGTGCTTCAGTAAGTTGATCTATAAGGACCTGTCCTTTGATTGCCTTTTGATTGACATACTCTATGTAAAACTCACTAAGAATTATGATCCATTTGTTCATTCTACCTTGTAAATTTATTTTAGATAGTATATACTTGATTAGATCTACTTTTTAAATGACCATGGTCTTATTGTTCAACATGTAATGGTGCAGTTTCTGAGCTGTGAAGACCATGGCTTGACAAGCTTTTTCAATAAGTGCATAGTTGTGTTCATATGTGACCAAGGTACGGCTTAAGTAGTATACTACATGCTCTTTTGCATTTTTATCATGTTGAGCTAAAAGTTCCCCCAAGGCATTGTCATTAGCTAATAGATACAATAAGAATGGCTTTCATGACATAGGAGGTAACAAAACAAGTGGATTAACTAGATAGTCCTTGAGTTGTTGAAAAGCTATTTGGCAGTGGTTATCCTAGTGAAATGTAACTCCCTTCTTTATAATATGTGTAAATGGATGACACTTGTCTACTAACTGAGAGATGAAACATTAGATTGACTGGATCTTGCCCTGTAAACTATGGAGTTGCTTCAAATTGGTCGATGGTGGCATCTCGGTGATAGCATGGACTTTGGCTAAATCAATTTTAATACCCCTATGAGACACAATGAATCCAATTAACTTTCCTGAAGTTACTCCAAACACATATTTATTTGGATTGAGTTTGACTTTGTACTCCCATAATATTTCAAATATCTTACATAACACTGCTAGATGGTTAGCCTTGGTCTTAGATTTTCTTAATATGTCATTGACATAGTCTTCAACAATATCATGTATCATATCATGGAATATGATATTCATGGCCCTTTGATATGTAGCTCCAACATTCTTAAGACCAAATGGCATTACTTGATAACAAAATGTTCCCCATGGAGTGGTGAATGTTATTTTATGTTGATCTTTTGGTGCTTTTCTGATCTAGTTGTATCCTAAAAATCCATCCATGAGTGACAGCATTTCATAACCCACTATGGAGTCAAAGATCATGTCAATATTATGAAATGAAAATTCATCCTTAGGATAAGCTCTATTTATGTCTCAAAAATTAGTACAAATTTTGATTCATTTAGGCTTTTTGCTAATAGGTACAACATAGGATATTTATTTTGAGTAGTCAATGGATTGGATACATCCTACTTCTAAGAGTTTTTCCAACTCTTTCTTTACCAAGACAACAATACAAGGATGGATCTTTCACTAGTTTGGCATCAGGATTGACCACAAGGTATTGTAGAACCAAGGTGGGGTCCAAACTTGGCATGTCAAAATAACTCCATGTAAAGATATCTACAAATTCTCTGAACATACCTGTAAATACTTCATGTTCCTCCTTCATGAGGGATATGCCTAATTTTATCCATTTTAGGTCTGATGGAATCTCGATCTTTGACTAGAAGGGTCAAACCATCTTGTAAGATAGTAGGTAAAGACTTGAACTATTAGACTATATTAGGGTCCTCTATTAGGACTTGATCTTCAACATCTCTTAGGCATGATGAATCTAAGTCCCCCAATGGAAGAGTTGGCCATGTGACAAAAATAGTCAAAAATTCTTGAAGAATTTTATCAAACACTTGTTGCTCAAAATTGAACTCAAATACATATGCAAGTTCATCATTGATGGTCTCCTAGTCTAAATTCAAAGAAGAATGAACACCCCCATCTAATGGCACCTAAAATAGGTTTTCACCACTAGACTAGGTTTTATCTTTACTTTTTCCCTAGTTAAAAAGTGCCTCAAAGAGGTTTTCACTTTGGGACCTCAATGTTTTATTTCTTTGTTTTTGGCTAACAGTGTTCACCCACTCACAAAAATAAGCTTCAAGATCCAATGTAATTAAGAATCTTGATTTATGATCTCCCAATGGAATGTTGTTTCTAAGGCCTAAAATGTCACAAAATGCCTCATCATTTTGAAACTCATCGATTGGCAAATTGGATTCTTATTGGTCCCAATCTATCAATTGGGGATAGTATAATGGTAATGGGTTGTGATGAATGATGGGGGTAAGGGCAAAAATCGTATTGTTATCAAATAGGTTAGTCTCAGCTAGGTCATCAAAGGTGAGGATATGATTATATGCTACTTCACTATTGACATCATCATCACTAGCCATCAGTGATGGAACTCAAATAAGATATGTGGGGTCACCCCCAGGTGGTTTGAATCCAAGTCCATAGGGTCTTTTATATTTAGTCATGGAGATTGGCTCAATTTTTCCTTGTTGATTCAGTCTAAGGTCTCTTCTTTCATAATTTTGATGCTCCATGATCTTATTGGGAATAGGATACTTTGCACTTCTATAACAATTAGCTTAGTTGTCATTGTATAACCATGATTTGTCCCCTTCAAGAGGGTTTAGTTTTAGGCTAGATGTTGGTGCAAACATGACAGGTTCCTTATTTTTGTTCTTTTATTGCCAATGCATGTGTGGGGTATAATTAGGTCACTCAAAGGTCTTTGGATTCTAAGGAAGATTAGCAATATGGAAGGTATCATGGGTCACGTACACCCCTGGGCCATTATCTGAGATGGTGAAATGATTGGAAGCCTTAGGAGGTGACATGTGGGAAAGGGAATCTAAGGTATTAAGATCTATAAAATAATCCTATGGAGGATCAATAAGTATGGCCTTTCATTTATCCTACTTGGAACTTAGATTCATACCGTATTGGTAATTTTAGCTTTGAAACTTAGCCTCAAGATGTTTGCAGTGTTCATATGGGTGTAAATCTCCTAGAATATTCACTTCCATCCATAAGAGGGAGAACTTGATACATTTTTGCAGTGTTGATGGGACTGCATGAATCTTGTGTAATCAAGGCCTTCTTAGAAGCATATTATATGACAACTTAAGATCAAGCACATGGCAAAGTGTATCATGGGTCAAAGGCCCAATGATAACCGGTAAGCTAATCATGCCTTATGATTTTCTCTCTTGATTATCATAGGCTTTGATAGTTATCATTTATAGTTGGAGATATACCATTGTGTACCCAAGAAGCTTGATGAGCTTTAGAGACACTATGTTGAGGCCTGATCCATTGTCTATGAGGACACATTTCACTTTATGTCATTTTATATAAAATTCTATGTAAAATGGATTATTATGGAGTGGGCCAAGGGAAGACATATCACCTTGGTTGAATGTGACTTATTAGGTAGGAGCTAGGTGTCTAACCAAAGCTTGAAATTTATCTAGGGATATTTCACTAACAATAGTTGATTGGGTTAAAAACTCATTCAAAATGTTCTTATGGATTGTTGGAATTCATAGAAAATCTAAAATGAAAATTTGTGCTGGTATCTTCTATAATTATTCCATAATATCAAACTTCTTGTCTTGGTCAATGGTGAATGATTTATTCTAAATCTAAATGGTTGGTTGGATAATAGGGAAAGTGGTAGATGGTTATGGACCTAGGAAAGTAATATTTGACCTTTGAGTTGTGATTGCATAATTGGTATTAGATGTTGAACCATAATTACTAACAAATGTTGGGACTAGATAGGATGAGTATTGGTTATCGATGCACTTGTATGTGGTCACGTGGCAAGGGTGAGTTATCAATATATGGTCCTAAAGTGGGAGTCCCAATTTGTTAGTTTGCTTGTGTGTAATGCTAGGACAAAGAAGGATTATCCATGTAATTTGGTTGACCGGTATTGTTTAGCAATGGTATAGATTGATTAGTGCTCAGTCTAGGATTAATGGAGATGGTATTAACATTACCCCCTAAAATATGACCTACAACCCTGATGTAGTCATGTACAACCACATGGTAGGTTTATTGGTTATTACCATTCTAACCTTGGTTTTGTCCATTATTCTAATATTGTGGGTTTTACTATTGATCCTATTGATTCGACTAGTTTAGCCTTTTCTTTTGATACTATTGATTTTGTTATTGAATCGGCTAGTGTTGTTATTGTTGTTAATTGTTATGATACTTCTATGTGTTATATTGGGGAAAGGGGTTTTGATAAATCCCAAGAGTTTGATTGGAGGTGGAAGCACCATTATCCAATATTATTTCCTCATTCTCCAATATATTCTCAATCAAATGTTTGATTTACACACATCTTCATAGATTATGTCTGTTGACCCAATGATATTCACATAATTCATTTTCATCATACCAATCAAGATAAGGAATGCTTTGCAGATAATGCTTTGGTATAGGCCAACTAATCAAATTAGTAGTAGTAATTTTATGAAATACAGACTCAATAGGCTCTCCTAGGTCACTTAATACACGATGAGTAGGCACATTTCTCCTTGGGGGAGGAGTTTGCAATGGTAAAGGTTGTTGTATTTGTTGCATGGGTCTTGGTTGGTATGATTATGGCATTTGTTAGAGAGGTTTTTGGGTAGGAGTAAGATAAAAAGGTGGTGCATATGATGTTTTCACTATTTGGACATGATGTGACTCAGTTAATCCATTACCCACAACATTATTATTGTGGTTGAATTACTTTGGTCTATCTTGGTTATTAGCCTATGTTGGTTGTGATGCCTGCACTTGGATTGGATGTTGGTTTTGGTCACTTACCTAATTGGTACCTTGATTTTGATTAGTTGATGTAAGCTTGATGATCCCTTTATTAATAATGTCTTGCTCAATCAACAAGCCTTTGCCGATGATCTTCTTGAAAGTATGAGCACATTGTAGTTTCAGAGGATAAGCTATCTCACTATGCAAATTTATAGTAAACACAATGGCTAATTGTTTATCTAGTATATTTTGGGTGAGTTGGCTTGTAAGGGCTCTCCATCACTATAGATAACTTGTAAAACTCTCACCAGCCTTTTTTTTCTTGTGTTAAGTCAACCAATGAAATCTCATGTTTGATATTATAGGAAAAGTGTTGCACAAACATATCAAAAAAATCATTAAAATCTATAACTAAATTCTTGGAAAACTTTAAGAACCACTCTAAGTTTTATCCTACCAAGCTCCTTGGAAACAATAATAAAAGGTATATATCACTATATGCCATTGGTTGACATGCGACAAAGAACTTGATTAAATGGGCCTTAGGATCACCTTTGCCTTTATATTTGTTAAATTTTGGTGGTTCATATCCTGGAAGAAATGGTATCTACAATTACTTCATGTTGAATGGATAAGAAAACATGTCATCCAAATTAAAAAATTTAGTCTATTTCCCAATCTAAATGGCAGCAACTGCATCCTTCATTTGTTGTAATTCTTGAGATAGGAAACTAGAAGGAACATTGGTTTAAGGGAGAATATTGGTTTGAATAGATGGTTGGGAGGTCATAAGTGGGACACTTTGACCAGGGTATGATGGAGATATCTATTGGGTTATATTGGTTTGGTTTGGAAATGGACCAATAATTTGACACAAGAGAGGATGGTTAGTATAGTGTTTGTTTCAAAATGAAAACAAAATGAAAGAAACACACTAACTAGCATAACATCTCTAGGCCTAGACACTAGGGAGAGCTTAGTTAACAAACATGAATAAATAACATAACTAAAATTCAAAATAAACCTTATTTTACCTTCCTTGGATACTCTAAAATGTTTGTCACAGTGGCTTGCTCTGCTTGTGCTCATGAAGTCTTCATCAAATGAGACTTAACTATCTCCTCTTCTCCTTGGCACCTTTGGATTTGGCTTGGATTGGAATAATTTTGGCATGGTAACACTAATTACAATGGCTTCTTGAATATATTTTTGCATTATAAATTTTCACCAAAATAGCTTAGAAATGATGTTCATGGCCTCTTTATTTATAAATTTTTGTAAATGGATAGAATCAACCTAAACTATCCATCTCAACATTGAGATGTGTGGCTAAGAATTAATCCAATTATGTAATTAAAATTGATAAATAGGCTCATCAATATTTGGGATAGAGGAGAAATTAAGAAGGGATGAGGCATGGGAGGCATGAATCCTGATATTTGTGGCATTTATAGCCTAGGGATGTCTTCCCAAGAAATGAAATCATTTGATGATGCAGATATTCAATAGTCATTTCCAAAATAATTATTCAACAATTTTCCATGGAATTATTAATTAGGCTCTAATTTGGTTTAATTTTCTCTTAAGCATGATTAATCACTTTGTGCACAAATTACTCAAATTGACCAGAATGCCTTGTTATTGGTCCAAAATTCGACTAGGTTAGAATTGGAAGTTGATGTCAAATGTGTTGGATCCACTATCCCATTTAGGATGTTACCAATATAAAATAATAAAGACACATGTCTCGTGTAAGAGATTTGATAGGAAATAGCAATCCAAAGCACCCAGGTGCAAAATTAGCATTTTGACTTGAAATGATTTGATCAAAGTTAGCCAGACCATAAATTGCATTATCTCATTTAATGATACCCTAGCCAAAATCAGCACTTGAATATATCAAATTCAATGCTTTTAATGCATTTTAATTTTTTTAGGCCAAATTGTGTAGTTTAGTAAGAATTGGTCAAAATCCTGATTGGAGGTCAGTAGTGGCCAGATTTAGGTGTCTACACTTTGCAGTGCTACCCTCATCCCTATCACTATAAATTTGTATATCTACCACACATCCTCTAGTATCATTATCATCTCTCCAGTCGGTAAATATAAAGTATGTGTCTACATCTCATCTCTTCACCAATTTACTCATAATATGTACATTATAGGGCATTATATATAACTACCCTACATAACTCAAACCTAACCTCTCAATCATAGTCCTTTCATCATCAAAAATAGGTAATGTATGCATTATCTACATCATCTGACCACGTCGAACTCTCTACATCAAATGTCCTCCTATAACAAGAAGAAAAAAATCATTGGGAATGATGAAATATAAGTCTCAAATTAATAATATCTAATATATAACAATTTATTTTGACCTATGAGCCAAAATCAATACCACCACTATCCACAGGATAATAGCATTGAACATGTCTATGAGATTTTTGACAAATTCATGCATAATATAGACACTGTCAACCCATCAAAGATAGGGTCATGCCCTCAAATTCAAAATTTTAAAATGAAAATTAAAACAAATAAAAACAACTAAATAAATTTTCAAAAAACTATTAAGGATCAATTTTAGTACTAACCAATCCAACATCCTCCTTCCCTTAAATTACAACCTTGACCTCTCATATTGACTATAGGTAATCGCTCACTTTTGAGGCATTTTGTCTAAAGTCAAAGATAAAAGTTTCAATGTTTTCAAATTTCCAAATGAATAATAATTTTGAAATTTTATATATATTTGAAAAAAAATTGCACTACTATAGTATAACTTCAACATTGTCAAAATGCATGGCTTCCCACATTAAATGGATTTTATCTAGTTGTTCATAGCTCCTTTTCAAACATTGTTTATTTCATGTGGAAAATAATCACATAATCTTTTGCCTTGCTTATGTTTTGATCTTACTACAGCTTTTCTAATGCACCACTAACTCATAGTTTATTTCTCCATTGTAATTTCTTTCATTTTTATCGTTACTCGCACTAGTTCCAAAATCCATAAAATCTTTTACTAATAAAAAAATTGGTAATAAATGTTATACAAATTTTAAACTAATTCAATAATCATAGATACCTCATCTCTCACTTTGGCTCAGTATATTTACACCATTTTCATCCCTCTCACCAAAAGAGGGCATACATAGGGACTATCTCTACAATCTTAATACACATAGGTAGTTGAATCATCACATACTCACTACACATCAGATTTATACCTAATATTACTCAATACATTTCAATTGTGCCTCAAAACCATGCTTCAATTTATAAATATTTTGCTTAGTACATTATAGTTTCACTCAGGTTATGCACATATAGATACATATTATACTCATCGTATACACATTTTTTACATAGTATGACACATAGTAAATATAGGTTGACATCGATACTCAGAATATGCTTAGTGTATTTCATATTTTATGTAGAATTTTTTATTCATACAATTCCACACCATATAAATAGTAACACCCTATGTTATTATACAAAGTAGCATGGTATCATCTAGATTTACATAAAAATAATTATTTCGGATTGTCAAATATTTTCACATTTACCATCATGTTTTGTCTTAGTAAACCAAAGATTTGATTTAGATTTGGTAGATATTTATAAAAATCATAAGGAATAGGGTCATGTGCATAGAATGTTCACATTTTCCATAATTGGGCTCATTTTTAATGAAGATTATGATAATGGGAACATGTGCACAACACATATTTGTACTACAAAATTATTGCTCATAATTCAAATTTATTCCTCATATTGTATAAATTAGTTTGCTCAATAACTAGATTAGGGGCATGTGTGTGGTATATGATCTCGTCTCTCACATTTTTCACTAGATCATAAAAAAGGAATGGTAATTTCATGTCATTATCTATGTTGTTTACACCAAACTCAGTTCAAAATTATATTTACACTAGTTTTGCACCATCTATTTATCCAATTTTTTCACCGTAATCAATCTTATATCCATCTATAGCAATTGATTCACTTTTTACACTAGTGCCTAGCATATTGAGTTGTGTGTGTTAAATTTAAACATTGTTTTGACTTATAGGCACATCTCTAAATAGTAAAGATTGGGGGTAAGTTTAGCTTGGCTCTTTATACCATAGTGATTTGCTCACATTCTACACATGAACTCTACATTTTGGGTTCATATTTACAGGTAGTACTCGAAGACTTGTTTGATTCTTTGGCAAAGAAGAGAATGAGATTAAGGGTCATCTTCTCTCTACATGGGTTTATAATTTGGACCCATGACATCTCCATTCATAATTAATATTATATGACACAATTAAGATCAAGTATCACTTTTATTCATTTTACTCTAGTACTTTCATTTTATTTCATTATTAGAATAAAAAATGGGTAAATGTTGATAGGTATTGTAGGAGATATATGCAAATAATTAACTCATAGAAACTCATAGTAAAGCCATACATAGAGATATTTTGATCACACAATCATATTATTTCTCATGTTATTTTATATGAAAACTATTAAAAATATATAAGATAGCATATCCTATTATCTAGGGATCCCACCTACTATGAAATCTCCTAGAATATCCTATAATATCTCAATCTAACTATATTTACTATGAGATATATTTTTAACTATTAACAATATATTCATGTAACAAACTAACCTATTACAAACATATGAATGTATTATTATAATTGACAATAATAACATTATAGATTAATAATGTTTACACACCATACCTCGATATTCACCTCCCTGTGAACATTATTATTCATATCTACACCCCCTTAATGTGAGCATGGGGAGAATATACATCTTCAATAATTATCATGTATAGAATCATATGCCAATGCATATTTTTAGGTCTACATATTACTGACATGATCTTGCTGCAGATGACCACTACTATGTGAAGTAATGCATCCTAAATTTACTTTACATGACCATATATATGTGTCACTAAGGTCATCTCCATATATAAATAAGGCAGTCATGAGATCTCTCTAGTTAGATACCCTCCTATACAACTATTTTCCACATTCCATTATATCCACACTCTCCATTTTCTCCAAATTTTAGAGGTATTTTAAACAATAAGGGAAATGAAAAATACAAACAATTTAAAAAATAAAAATATCATGAGGAACCAATCCTTATTATTATTTGACATCACCTTTATTAATGTTTGTTGCCACCCAAACAAAAATAGCATAGACAGTCTTCACTACCATTGAAGAATTGTCCTTGGCATTAAATGGTTTGGTGTAGAGAACACCACACTGAAGAAACCATACCACAAATGTGAATAGGAAATTCCTTCTATCTTATTCAAACACAAAGTATAAATTATGAAAAACACATCACACTATATATGTCACCAAATCATTCTGGGCCCCATCATTGGTGACTGACGAGAGGCTTTAGAACCTCTAACCTCCATTTCCTCCTTCCTCCAGTAGATAATTACTTACTCATCACATGTGTCTAAGAAGTTTAGGTGCATGTTGATTTCAATGGAATAGAGTCCCCCTCATAGTTTGGATGTATGACTGAGGATGTCGCATACAATCGATAATGCATCCTTATATAAATAATTAATTTTAACTTTGATAATATGATGACGCATAATTTTTGATAGTGACTCTTTTGAAATTTTCATATTTGATTTTTGACAATAATACAAAATCTAAAACCCCAAATATAATGATTTTCTTGACCATAGAACTCAAAAAAACAATAAAAAAATATTAAATAAAATATTTTGACTAATGGCTATAAACTTATAATAATGACTCACTATAATATAAAACAAATAAATTATAATTATTGACCAAACTTGACTTTTAAAATTTTAATGACATATCTAAACTCAAAAAATAATTCTAATAATATCAATAAAATAATGACATTTAATAATGTTATATAACAAGACACCATATAAAACTCAAAACCTATGGAATTTTGACCAAAATATTACCTAAGAAATAACTTGGAAGGTGAGATGGAAATGTGGCGATATCTCCTGAGAATAAGTATTGATAGAATTTGTAGTTGTGAAATGGAATGTATTAGTTTTGATTTCAAATGAGATGATTCCAATAGGCCAAGACTAATGTCATGATACTAAGGTCAAGTATGATAAAATAACTAAATATCAAATTCCAAAAATGTAAATATGAACAGTAGCTCATCTAACTCATAGCTTGATCAACGATAATGGAACTTTTAAGACTGTAGGAAGGTTACGTTAGATATGGAAATTGACTTAAAAAATGAGTCTAAGTACCATGGCTACCAAATCTCTTTGACTCCTTGTTTTATTTATTCCCCATGTGTTTTTTCATTTTGTATCTATGCAAGGTATGAATTTAATACCTCTATGAATCTTCACCCAGTGTTAAGGTCAAAATTGCACACAGATATGATGTTTTTTATCAAATTTGAATAATGCAAAAATAAATACAATAAAAAAGAGAAGGCCATCAATTTCAAAATGTCATTATTAAATTTGAATGCATATTGAAATCACTCCTTTGTATTTGATCAGGAAACATGCACAAATCTATAAATAATGATGTCTTTTTATTTGAATATATTCATGACTGATTTAAATTCCCAAATCCAGTCTCCTAATGAGCCCTTAAATGATATCACTAGCACACTATAAATATATTTATAATAAATACTCACAAAATTATTGCATGCAAATTAAATAACCTACAATATAGGGTATTTACTCAAGGGCAATAACAATGATCCATACATAGGCAACTGGTAACAATCTTAGAGTCGCCCCATTCAATCCTCAAGCTCTCATGTTACTCTGATACCACTAATAGTTAGTGTAATATATATATATATATATAATTAACTCATGTAAACTCATAGTGAAGCCATACATAGAGATATTTTGATCACATAATAATATTATTTCTCATGCTATTACATATGAAAACTATTACAAATATATAGGATAGCATATCTTATTATCTAGGAATCTCACTAACTATGAAATATCCTAGAATATCCTATAATATATCAATCTAACTATATTTACTATGAGATACATTGTTAACTATTAACAATTTTGAACTAGGAATTTGACCCAAGAGAGGTGATTAGTATTGTGTTAGTCCAAAAATGTAAACAAATTGATAAAAACACACTAATTAGCATACATCTCTAGGCCTAGTTACTAGGGTTAGATTAATTAAAAAAAATGAAAAGCACAACTAAAAATTAAAGAAAAGCAAGAATCCTTCACCTTCCTTGGATGTTCTGAATGCTTGTTGTAGTGGCTTACTTGGCTTGTGCTCATGAAGTCTTCATCAAAGGAGGCTTGGATATCTCCTCTTCTCCTTGGCACCTTGTGGCTTTGGCTTGGCTTAGCTCAATATTTTGGCATCATAACTTTGGCATGTGAGAGCTCTTATAATTAATTTTACATGGTAACTTTTCACAAATTAAGCTTAAAAATGATGTTCATGGCCTCTGTATTTATAGATTTTTAAAAATGACCAGAATCAACCATGATCATCCATCTCAAGATTGAGATGTGTGGTTATGGATTAATTGAATTATGTAATTAAAATCTATAATTATCCTCATCATGACTTTGGAAGAAGAGAAATTAATGAGGTATGGGAGGTAATAAAGAGGCATGGGAGATGCATAATCTTGATATTTGTCGTATTTATGGCCTAGGGATTTCTTCCCAAGAAATGAGGTCACCTAATGATGCAGATATTAAATATTCATTACTTAAAACAAGTTTTCATGGAATTATTAATTAGGCCTTGATTTGAATTAATTATCTCTTAAGCATGATTAAGCACTTTGTGCACAAATTACTCAAATTGATCAAAATGCCTTGTTATTGATCTAAAGTTTGACTAGATTGGAAATGGATTTCAATGTTAGATGCATTAGATATGTTATCCCATTTAGGATGTTTCCAACACTAAATAACAAAGACACACATCTCATACAATAAATTTGATATAAAAGAGCAATCTAGAGCATCCAAGTGAAAAAATGGCATTTTGACTTGAAATGAAATGATCAAAGTTAGTTGGCCCATAAATTACATTGCCCCATTTAGTGATACCCTAGCCAAAATTGGCACTTGAATATTTAAATTTAAATTCATTTAATGTTCTTTAGTGTTTTTAGGCCAAATTATGCTCTTTGGTGGAAATTGGTCAAAAGCCTAGTTAAAAGTCATTGGTAGCCATATTTAGGTGTCTACAGTTTGCCCCTATTTGGGAAGGCATTACAAGCTATAAGCATAGTAACATCTTCTCAAATAATGAAAAGGTATTATATGCCTACAATTGCAATGATGATAAACTAAATGTATGATGGTTTTCCCCCTCGAGGGAATGGTTGGTAGAAGTAGGGCGGTAAATAGTGCCTTGATAAGAAGAAAAATGAGGGGACCAAAGAAAGGAAAGATGATGGGGTGAAGACATAATGATTTTGAAAAAGTAGTCAAAATCACTGAGAATGCAAGTGGGGTGGTGTATAATGGTTTGTCTAAAGGTGGTTATAAGAATTGTACCCTAATAGTAGCAACATGGTATGAAAACACAATGATTTGCCCAAAGTTAGTCATAATCATTAAGAAGATGGAGCTGCCCCAGTTAGGATAGAAAAACAAGATAACAATGTGCCCTTGTATGGGAAAAAAAATTAAAATGGTGAGAACACGTTGATTTGCCCAAAGGCGGTTATAATCATTGAGAAATGTAGGTGGGATAGTGCACAATGATTTTCTCATAGTTGGTTATAATCATTGGACCTAGATTATGGAAAACATGATAAACTTGGCCAAGGATGATGATAAATTAACACAAAGGGTAATGATGAATTGGAATAACCTACTAGTAGGGAAATGCTCATTTAAACTAATAAAGGTTGAAATTCTTTCATACTTAATTACTTTGTTTGGGATATGATTGGGATTGAATCAAGATGTCAGTGTCAAAGAAATGTTGGTGTTGCCATTACTAAATAGACATCTTGAAGCTAAGGTTTTTTGTAGCATGTGTCGGTAGGCATCATGGTATACCATCATGAGGACTAACTTTCATAATCTAATACTCAATAGAAAACAATGCATCAATGATAGAAACCATGATGACAATGTAAACATATGAATATGGATGAATTTGAGTATAAGTGTGGGAAAGGAATCACTCAATGAACACACATACAATGAATCAAGGAAATAATGATGAAATCAAACAAACAAGTAGACAAATAAATAAAATACGCAGAGATAAACAAACAAATAATGCAATAGAAACCATATGAACATTACCCCTATAAAATAGGTGAAAACTTAACAAATAAACAAAATAGGGGAATAGAAGAAAAGGAAGGGGGTGGTTGAGTTGTCTCCATATGCACTAGGCAAGTGGAAGTTACATACATAGTTCCATAGATGTAATATCTAATAAAAAAACTTTGTGCCAAATGTAGTTCTCCTAGAGAATGGGAAGAATGTGATAACTGATGAAAACAAATAGAATGGATGTGATAGAAGAAGAGGAATGGTCTTGAAAAATATCAAGTGTTTGAGAGAAAAGGCCAAAAATGATGGAGAAACTAAGTGACAAGTGTCTGCTTATAACTTAGTAAGGGTTCCCAGAATCCTTAAGGCAAAGAAGTGCTCAAATGGTTTTGGTTTTTTCTAACGATTTTACAAATGTTTTTAGAATTTTTTGAAGTATCTCAACTTGATCAAGAATGATGAGACACTAAATGGTTCAAGCTCATAAAATGGTGAGAGTGTTCAAACTTAGGTTGCTCATAAAAATATGAGAGTGTTAAAACTTAGGTTGATTGCAAAATAGTGAGAGCGTTCAAACTTAGATTGCTCACAAAATGGTGAGAGTGTGGCAAGGGGGTGGCTGAGCTAACCTCATCAAGTATCGAGTGTTTCCTACATAGTCCCAAATTAGGACCTCAAGTCACTATAGTTCCACCCTATAATGGAGTAATTTGACTAGTTTAGAAGTCAATTCAAACAAAATAAGCATAGGTGGTAAAAAGGCATAGTATGGCATAAGAAGTGGTAAGTTGGTATGTCAAGACTTAATAAACAAATGTTGCTCCTAGTTTTCCCATAGGTGGTTATAACTAAGACACAATGTCATAAATTAGTGGTACTAATTTGCCTAAGGGTGGTTATAATTAGTAGCAAGACTAGTGATAACAAATGAATAACAAATGAAGGATGCAACTATCAAAACTTCTATCATACTACTCCAAAATATGATCTCTATCTGAAGTACTTGAAACAACTAATGAAACTGTTCAGATTCCTTGGTGCTAAAAATAAATAATGAATGGAAAAAACCAAGGTAAAATAGGCTAGGCTTTAGAACATGTCTAGTTGATAGAACAAAATGGTAAAATGGATAAGGCTAAGAGGATAGATAAGAATGATATTTTTACAAAGAAGAATAGTGATAAAATGGCACCACTGAAATGATCTTTACAAATAATACACCTTAGCGCTCAAGCATACTACCACTTGATGTGAATAATATTCATTAGATCAAGAAGTTCATCTCTATTTGGTGTGGTAAGCCTGTATACCCCTAATCCATAATTTGTAGTAATGATGAAAGGCCCTATCTAGTTTGGTTTGAATTTACCTTTATGATTCTTCTCAACCATGGTATTCTTTCTATTTTCTTGAAGAACAAAATCACCAAGTTCAAATTTTCTATATTTGACAAATTGATTGTAGTGGCCTTTGAGTCAATTTTGATATGCTTAAAGATTATTGAGTGTAGCTCTATATTTTTCATCAAGTAGGTCTAACTCTTATAGGCAAACTACTTGATAGTCATGATCATCTAGGACATGTTTGAAAGATATGCATAGTGAAGGAAATTCAACCTCAATGGGAAGGATAACTTTAGTACCATAAATAAGTGATTACAGAGTGGCTCATGTAGGAGTACAATGATTGGTACAGTATGCCCAAAGGTCAAGGAATATCTATAGGTGCCAATCATGACTAGAATCATTAACAATCTTTTTGATAATATTGATAATGGTTTTGTTCGATGCTTCATCCTAGCCATTACCTTGCGGGTAATATGCTATATAAAAATGTTGTGTGATGCTATATTCATTACATATCTGGTCTATATCCTTGTTCTTGAATTATCTTCCATTATCAGATATAATCTTGAATGGGATACCATAGCGGTAAATGAGATGGTTGAAGATGAACTTGGAAATTTGCTTGTCAATCATGTAAGTGAGGGTATAGCTTCAACCTACTTAGTGAAATACTTAGTGGCAGTAAGGATATGTTTTTGGTTGTCAGATGAAGTGGGTTTGATTTTCCCAATGAGGTTGAGCCCCCGCATAGTAAATGGCCATGGTGTCAATAGTAGTTTCAGATTTTGTGTTGGGGCATGAATCAGATTAGCATGTCATTGACATTTGTCACACTTTTTTACATATGCAACTACATCTGTGTCCATTATGGGCCAATAATAACCCATATGTAATATATATTTGGATAGGACTACCCTGTTAGAATGAGCTCCACATGTTCCTTCATGAATTTCTCTTAACACTAGTGTAGACTCTACCAAAGTGAAACAATGAAGTAGAGTTTTATCAAAATTGTAGTGGTAAAGGGTGGATCCAAGTAGAATATAACAAGTGGAATGATGAATAAAGGCTTTGGTTTATTTTTGAGATAGGTTAGGTGGTATAACTTAGTCATGAAGTTAGTTGTAAAGGTCTAAGTACTAGATGGAATTAGGACCAACAATATCACAAATCATTCTAACAGATGAAGGTTCATGAGTTGGTGTGAACAAATTCTCAACAAGGAATTGATATTCTCTACCTTTGTCTATTGGTTGAATTAGAGAGTTGATAGTAGCCATGACATCTAAAATTAAATTACTATCCCTTGGTATATGCTCAAATTGGATATTTGTAATTTGTTTCTTTCATGTATCAACCATAGTCTTATATGGAACCAACTTGTCATCTTTGGTCTAAAAATGGTTTGTGTCTTGATTGATGATTAATTGAGAATCATCATGAACCTTTAGATGAGATATATTTCATTTTAATACCTATCAAAGACTTGTGATAAGTGATTCATACTCGTCCATGTTGTTTATACAAGGAAAACTAATTTTGAATGATTTAGGGATTAGATCCCCCTATGGTGTAATAAATAAGAGACCTAACTTGATTCATGTGAAGAAAACAAACCATCAAAATATAGCTTCCAATATTACCCACCAAGAGGTGTGTCAATGATGGTCATTATGGATTCATCAAGAAAATGAAATGTGAGTGGCTTTATGTCGACAAGGGGTGCTTCAGTAAGTTGATCTACAAGGACCTATCCTTTGATTGCCTTCTGATTGACATACTCTATGTCAAAATCACTAAGAAGCATGATCCATTTGGCCATTCTACCTTGTAAAGTTAGATAGTAGATACTTTAGTGTATATAATTTTTAAATGACCATGATCTTATTGTTCAACATGTAATGGCATAGTTTATGAGCTGTGAAGACCATGGCTAGACAAGCTTTTTCAATAGGTGCATAGTTGTGTTCATATGTGACCAAGGTATGGTTTAAGTAGTATACCGCATGATATTTTTCATTTTTATCATGTTGATCTAAAAT
Source organism: Torreya grandis (assembly GCA_037957365.1). Classification (NCBI taxonomy): domain Eukaryota; kingdom Viridiplantae; phylum Streptophyta; class Pinopsida; order Cupressales; family Taxaceae; genus Torreya; species Torreya grandis. The sequence continues at coordinate 324,765 of JARHVA010000156.1, forward strand.
TTCCCCCAAATAATTGTCTATCACTGATAGATATAATAAGAATAGCCTTCCTAGCATAGGAGGTAATAAAATAGGTAGTTTAACTAGATAGTCCTTGAGTTGTTGAAAAGTTATTTGGTAGTGGTCATCCCAGTGAAATGCAACTCCCTTCTTCAAAAAATGTGTAAATTTATGACACTTGTATACTAAATGAGAGATGAAGCATTGAATTTACTGGATCTTGCCCTGTAACCTATAGAATTGATTCAAATTGATTGGTGATGGCATCTCGATTATAGCATGGACTTTGGCTAGATTGACTTCAATTCCCCTATGAGACATAGTGAATCCAAGTAAATCTCCAAAGGTTACTCAAAAGACACATTTATTTGAATTGATTCTAACTTTATACTCCTATAATATTTTAAATATCCTACATAACACTGTTGGATGGTCAGCCCTAGTTTTGGATTTTCCTAATATGTCATCAACATTGTCTTCAATAATATCATGTATCATATCATGAAATATGATAGTCATGGCCTTTTGATATGTATCTCCAGCATTCTTTAGACCAAATGACATTACCTAATAATAATATGTTCCCCATGGAGTGGTGAACACTATTTTATGTTGGTCTTCTAGTGGTATTCTGATCTAGTTGTATCTTGAAAAGCCATCCATGAGTCAAAGCATTTCATAACCTATCATGGAGTCGATGATCATGTCAATATTATGAAATAAAAAGTCATCCTTAGGACAAGTTTTGTTTATGTCTTTAAAATTAGTACAGATTTTGATTCCTTCAAGCTTTTTGCTAATAGGTACAACATTAGATATCCATTTTGAGTAGTCAATGGATTGAATACATCCTACTTCTAAGAGTTTTTTCAACTCTTTCTTTACCAAGATATAAATGCAAGGATGCATCTTATGCAACTTTATTTCACTAGTTTAGAATCAATCTTGACCATAAGATGGTGTAGAACCAAGGTGGGGTCCAAACCTGGCATGTTAGAATAAGCCAATGCAAAGATATCTGCAAATTATCTCAATAGAGATATAAAGACTTCATGTTCCTCCTTAGTGATGGATGCACCTAATTTTATCTATTTTAGGTCTAATAGAGTCCTGATGTTTACCTCTATTATATCTTTAACTACAAAGGTCAAACCATCTTCTAGGATAGTAGGCAAAGACTTAAACTATTGGACTATATCAGGGTCCTCTGTTAGGATTTGCTCTTCAACATCTCTTAGACATGATGAATCTGAGTCCCCCAATGGGAGATCTAGCCATGTGAAAAAATAATTAGATCAAATACATGTTTTTTTGCAAAACTAAACTTAGATCCAGAGGCAAGATCATCATTGGTAGTCTCTTGGTCTAAATTTGAAGAAGAATGAACACCCCCATCTAACGGTTCCTAAACTAAGTTTTCACCACTAGAGTGGCCTTTATCTTTACTTTTTCCCTAGTTATAAATTGCCTCAAAGAGGTTTTCACTTGGGGACCTTAATGTTTTATTTATTTGTTTTTGGCTAAGGGTGTTTACCCGCTCTCCAAAATAGGCTTCAGGATCTAATGTAATTGAGAATCTTGATTTATGATCTTCTAACAAAATGTTGTCTCTAAGGCCTAAAAATTCACAAAATGCCTCATCATTCTAAAACTCATCAATCAAAAAATTGGATTCTTGTTGGTCCCAATCTATCAGTTGTGGATAGTATAATGTTAATGGGTTGTGACAAATGATTGGGTTAAGAGTACATATGGCATTGTTATCAAATAGGTTAGTCTCAGCTAGGTTATCAAAAGTGAAGCTATGATCAGACTTTGTTTCATTGTTAGCATTATCACTAGCCACTAGTGATGGAACTCAAATAAGATATGTGGGGTCACCCCCAGGTAATTTAAATCCAACTCCATTCGGTATTTTGTACTTAGTCATAGAAATTAGCTCAATGGTTCCTTAATGATTTGGTCTGAGGCCTCTTCCTTTATAATCTTGATGCTCCATGATCCTATTGGGAATAGGATACTTTGAACTTTTATAACAATTAGATTGGTTTTCATTGTACAACCATGATTCATCCCCTTCAAGAGGGTCTAGTTCTACGCCAGATGTTGGTACAAACATGGCAGGTCCCTTATCTTTGTTCTTTTATTGCCAATGCATGTGTGGGGTATTTTTAGGTCACCCAAAAGTCTTTGGATTCTAAGAAATATTGGCAATATGGAAGGTATCATGGGTCACATACTCCCCTAGGCTATTATCTAAAATGGTGAAATGGTTGGAAGCTTCAAGAGGTGGCATGTGGGAAAGGGAATCCAAGGTATTAGGATCTATGAAATTATCCTATGGAGGATCAATAAGTATGGCCTTTCTTTTATCTTGCTTGAAACTTGGATTCATGCCATATCGGTAATTATAAATTTGAAACTTGGCCTTGAGATTTTTGTAGTTTTCATATGGGTGTAAATCTCTTGGAATATTCACTTCCATCCCTAAGTGGGAGAACTTAATACATTGGTGCAACGTTGACGAGATTTTATGAATCTTATGTAACCAAAGCCTACCTAAAAGCATATTATATGACAACTCAAGATCAAGCACATGGTAAAGTGTATCATGGGTCTAAGGCCCAATGATAACTAGTAAGCTAATGGTGCCTTATGATTCTCTTTCTTGATTATCATAGGCTTTAATAGTTATCATTTCTAGCTGAAGATCTACCATTGTGTACCTAAAAATCTTGATGAGCTTTAGAGACACTATGTTGAGGCCTAATCCATTATCTATAAGGACATGCTTCACTTTATACCACTTTATATAAACTTCTATGTACAATGGATTATTAAGGAGTGGGCCAAGGGAAGACGCATCACTTTGGTTGAATGCGACTTGTTGGGTTGGAGCTAGGTGTCTAACCAAAGCTTGAAATTTATCAAGGGATATGTCACTGGCAATAGTGGATTAGGTTAAAAACTCATTCAAAATGTTCTTGTGGATTGTTGACATTCACATCAAATATAAAATAGAAATTTGTGATGGTGTCTTCTATAATTTTTCTACAATATCAAACTTCTTGTCTTGGTCAATGGTGAATGGTTTATTCTGAGGCTGAATGGTTGGTTGGATAACAGGAAAAGTGGTAGATGGTTGTGGATGTGGGATAGTAATATTTGACCTCTGACTTATGATTACACACTCAGGATTAGATGCTAGACCATAATTGCTAATAAATGTTGGGAATGGTGTGGGACCAAATATGACAAGTCTTAATTGCCAATACACTTGTATGTGGTCATGTGGCAAGGGTGAGTTATCAGTATATGGTCCAAAAGTGGGAGTCCTAATTTACTAGTTTGCATGTGTGCAATATTAGGTCAAATAAGGATTATCCATGTAAATTGGTTGAGTGGTATTATTTATCAATGGTCTAGATTTATTAGTGCTCAGTCTAGGATTAATGGAGATGGTATTAACGCTACCCACTAAAATATGACCTACAACCTTATTGTAGTCATGTGCAACTGCATGGTAGGTTTGTTGGTTATTACCATTTTGACCTTGGTTTTATCCATTATTTTGATGTTATGGGTTATATTGTTGATTCTATTAATTCTGCTAGTTTAGCCTTTGATTTTGATACTATTGATTTTATTATTGCACTGGTCGTTGTTCTTATTGTTGTTGATTGTTATGTTACTATTGTCTATTATGTTGGAGAAAGGGGTTTTAAAAAATCCTAAGATATTTATTAGAGGTGAAAGCACCATCATCCAATGTTATCTCACCATTCTCCAATATATTCTCAATTAAATGCTTGATTTGCACACATCTTCATAGATTATGCCCATTGACCCAATAATATTCATAGAATTCATTTTCTTCGTACCAATTAGGATAAGGAATGCCTTATGGTTAATGCTTTGGTATAGGCCAAATAATCAAATTAGATACGATAAGTTTTTGAAATAAAAACTCAATAGGCTCTCCTAGGTCACTAAAGACATGACGTATAGGCATAGTTCTCCTTGGAGGAGGGGTTTGTAATGGTAAAGGTTGTTGCATTTGTTGTGTGGGTATTAGTTATTGTGATTATGTCATTAGTTGGAGAGGTTGTTGGGTATGAGTAAGCTAAAAAGGTGGTACAGATGATGTTTTCACTATTTGGACATGACATGACTCAGTTACTCCATTACCCTCAACATTCCTATTATGGTTTAATTACTTTGGTCTATCTTGGTTATTGGCTTATGCTAGTTGTGATACTTGCACTTGGATTGGATGTTGGTTTTGGCCACTTCCCTGATTGGTACCTTAATCCTGATTAGTTGATGTAATCTTGATGATCCCTTTATTAATAAGGGCTCACTCAATCAAAATGCCTTTGTCGATGATATCCTTGAAAGTATGTGCACATTGTAGTTTTAGATGATAAGTTATCTCACTATACAAATTTTTAGTAAACATAGTAGTTAATTATTTATCTGGTAAACTACGGGTGAATCAGCTTGCAAGGGCTCCTCATGGCTATAGATAACTTGCAAAACTCTCACCAACCTTTTGTTTTATTTGTGTTAAGTCAACCAATGAAATATCATGTTCGATATTATAAGAAAAGTGTTTCACAAACTTATCAAAAATATCATCAAAATCTGTTACTGAATTCTTGGGCAACTTTAAAAACCACTCCAAGGCTTGTCCTGCCAAGCTCCTTGAAAACAAAAATAAAAGGTATATATCACTATATGTCATTGGTTGACATGTGATAAAGAACTTAGTTAAATGGGCCTTAGGGTCACCTTTCCTTTTGTATTTGTTGAATTTTGGTGGCTTGTATCCTAGAGGAAATGGTATTTATAAGTACTCCATGTTGAATAGATAATAACACATGTCATCTAATTTAAAAAATTTAGTCTATTTCCTAGCCTAAATGGTAGAAATCACATCCTTCTTCTATTGCAATTCTTGGGATAGAAAACTATAAGGAACATTGGTTTGAGGGAGAATATTAGTTTGGGTAGATGGTTGGGAGGTCACAAGTGGGACACTTTGACTAGGATATGATGGAGATATCTATTGGGGTGTATTGGTTTGGTTTGGAAATGGACTAGGAATATGCATACGTGGATTAATATGTACTTAAAATTGCACATTTGGTTGTGTAATATTCAGGTTTGGGTTGGCTATAAAGGTTTGACTTGGAGGATTTTTTGGTTGGAATGGAAGGATATAACTATACTGTGCCTATTTTGGTTGAAAAGGGACATGTTATTGACTAATCAAACCTTGTTATTGAGTGGGAAATTGTGGACCAAGACCCTATCTCTGAACTTGTGGCACATTTTGAACTGATTGTTGTCTAGTAGGTACTTGAGAAACATGAGAGCCTCTTGGTTAAATGAATCCTTATTGGGAAGTGAAATCATGTTGAATATTTGACATCTATCATTGACCAATATTTACACATTGTTGGCTAGTCAACATTTGGTTTTAAATTGGTACACTAGTCTACGACTGAGGAGGTATATTTGCCACTAACTAATAAGGTGGAACTTTAGTTACCCCTTGTTGTGGTGGAAATATATTTAGCCTCTATTGCGTTGGTACACTAGATTGTGCCTATTGTTATGGAATACTACTCATCGTTTGTTAAAGAAGAGTAGAATTCATTACATTCAATTGTTGAGGTGTGACATTGGTTGTTGGTTGACTACTTAATCCTTTTGGTTGCATACTTGATGAAGCACATGGTTGAGGTTGGGATACATAAACTCCTACTCCCTGGTATGATGGTCCACTCATGGTATTAACTAAAGCACATGTTGTTGACTAGTTTTTTATGTGTTAGTACCACTTTTATTTGGATTGGATGTTGCTTTCACATTCACCACTATATTTTGCTCATAATTATACATAGAAGTAGAAGACACTTATTCAATAATGGGCATATGCAGCAAGTTGTCTACTGAAGTGTTTTGTATTAATGGGTCTGAACTTTGATTATCTTGACTAGTTAGCTCTATCAAAACCCTTATTAAAGGAACTAAGCTAATAAGAGGTTTGTTTACCATGGTCATTTGATTGAAATCACATGCTAGATTTAGGTAGGTTTGATATGCCATTGATAAAAGAAGCATGTTGATCATAAATTATGTTGTGGGGCATTCTTACTAGGCTTAATAAATTCTTATGAGGGAAATCTGCTAAAAACTTGGCCCCTACCTCTATGACTCGAACCAAAATCTCATCTTTGTTCTCCAACAAATGATGCTCAAATAAAAATGGATCATACATGGAAGGTGTATTAGTAGAGCATGACTATTGAGGAATTAGTTCGTCAACTATGAGTATTGTAGCTAAGTATTATGTAGTTTGTTCTTGGTCTTGTTCTGAATAAGGTGGTGTATTAACAAAATAGTTAGCTAATGGATCTTGGATTTATGCCCCTAATTGAGTATTATAAGATGGATAAATATCCATCTCATAATCAATATTATCCACATAGGGGTCTTGCACCATTTTTTCCTATACAACCACAGTACTAATCCCTAAATTGTACATGAGTCTACTATGATTGTAGGAATACATGTTTGGTTCCATAATCAATGCTTTATGATAGAAAGGGAAGATATTTATACAAAATCTAAAAGTATAATATCTAAAAAGATGATCTTTAAACTTAGTCTAGATTCATCAAAAGGACCAAAAGGTTTATACAAAGATTTTATGATAACACAAGCTAATGTTAAGTGTCTAATGTTACACATCTTACACAAAAAGATTAAGTAATTGAACAAAAAATTGAAATGTCAAATGCTAAGGTCAAGGTGTTTCAAATCAATCTAATCTAAGAAATTAAAAGTTGCTAGGTCTTTGGCCAAACCTGACATCAAAAGGTAGGCTCAAATAAGGCATGCGCTAGGATTCTTGGCCAAACGGTGTCAAAAGATAGACTTTGAAAATAGATGAAATTTTTAATATAACAGATTTGAAACACTTCTAAAAAACATTAGGCATTTTATTCTTAGACATGGAATTGATCAAATAGGTATAAGGTATGAAACAAAAGGAACTTTAGAGATAGTTTATTTTCTCACAAATAATGGTATAAAACTTAGTTCTTTTGACAAATAAGCTAGACAAAAGTGAATGGTGTAACTGTGCTAGAAAAAGGTTCACAAAAAGTAAACTTGGATTGGTTTGAAAATGTAGGAACAAATTTTAACTCTATGCAAGAGGGCCTATGAAATAATATTTGAAATGTTTTGGGTAGCATAAAAATTCTAGACTACCAAAAAGATGTGACAAATGCTTGTTTTAAAAACTAAGGTAAAGATAATTTATCACAAATTTGATAGCATAACACTACCTTTCTTGACTCAAAATGTTGTGGTACATAGACTCAAAATGAAAGTGTTTAGCATGAAATGACTTAAGTCTATCGAGTGGTGATAATGATCATGAGTCTTAAACAGCCTTCAACCCAAATTAGAAATTAAACCTAATTTCCCTCAAGTTAGTTAAAATGGTAAACCCACTTAACACATCAACCCTATGAGCTTATAAAGGTGCAATTTTGAATTTAGATTATAAATAAAGAACTTAAACAACTTTGGCAAAGGTCTAGACTCAATTGGGTAGCATAACTATGCCAAAGTGGATGATATGACTCCGAGTTTTGATGAACTTTGAACAAGAAAAATTAATGTTTTCACGTGGGCAACATAATGCCTCTTTGTTAAAATGAAAATTAGGGCCATGTGTTTGGTTTTAATCATTTGTTTACACCAAGTTTTGGATCCAAACAAGACTTTAATCTAAGACAAAACCAACTAATTAATCGCTCTTAGATCCTAAATTGAAAAGTTTGGTTGGTATTGTTGGAATCCATTAATATACGTCATTTGAGAGGATTTTAAGTGTTCATCAAAAAGTAAATACACATTATATAGTAGGTTTTTTACACCCCCCTCCCTTATCTCAAATGATAGTACTACGACATGGACCTTGAATCATGCCTTGCACCAAGACTACTTTCGTGACAAGTGGAGATTTGTCTAAGATCTAAAAGTTTTTGAATGTTCTAGTAGAGTCAATTACATAATGAATTTCATGTCAAACAATTCAAAATAAAAGCACAAATTTTGGGTCTATATCTTTTGGCTTGTTGTAAAAAGGTTTAGTCCTTTTTGAAACCACTACATCATGTTGTTCGCTCAATGTAGTGAGATGTCCAAAGTGCCACTACATCCTGTGTGCAACTCCAATATGGAGACAAATGAAGTCAATGCTGAGAGGTAAAGCCCCAAGTCAAAGCTTCCATAAATAACTTGTGGGAGGTAATGATGCTCCCCTCATAAGCCAAGCTTACATGAAATAAAGAAATCATAAAATAGAAAGACTTTAGGGTCATTGTCAAGGTCACCTAATACTGTTGGAAATTTTTGGGGGGTGCTTTAGATGATGTTATTTCTATGCCTTGGACTAGGAAATTTTCAAATAGGGAAAGTGATTTTGATTCCAAGGGTTCCTTAAATGGGATAAATGGAAGACCATACACACAACATCCTTGTATTTTGTGAAAACAAAGTGCTAATTAAAAAAATGAAAACAAAATTGACAAGTGCATACAATTTTAAGCCCAAATGAAAGATTTGGTGGTGTTCATTTGACCCCTTGGTCTTAAAATTGTAAAATTTGAAAACTAATGCTAAAAACTTACTTAAGCACCTAAATGTTATATTAAGCACCAAAATAATGTTCCTAGTTTATTTTAAATCATATAAAAGATGATTTAAACACATTTTAGCAATTTTACAAGTTGGTTCTATAAGAAAAATGTTAGAAAGTGGTTTAGCTTTGAAGAATTTTTAAATATGAAATAATTAACTTAGGGAAATGAACTCTTAGGTTGACACAATCAAGTTGGGATCTAGGTCAGGGTGAGTTGGGTCAAGTCGGGTTGAGTTGGGATCCAAGTCAGGGTGAGTTGGGTTAAGTCAGGCCAAGTTGGGATTAAAGTCAGGTTGAGTTGGGTCAAGTCAAGCCAAGTTGGGATCTAAGTCGGGGTGATTAGGGTCAAGTCAGGCTAAGTTGGGATCCAAGTTGGGGTGAGTTGGGTCTAGTCAGGCTAAGTTGGGATCTAGGTTAGGTTGAGTTGGGTTAAGTTAGGCCAAGTTGGGATCCAAGTCAAGGTGAGTTGGGATCTAAGTTAGGGTGATTTGGGTCAAATTTAGTTGAGTTGGGATCTAAATTAGGGTGATTTGGGATCCAAGTCAGGGTAAGTTGGGTCAAGTCAGGTCAATTTGGGATTTGAGTTGGGGTGAGTTGGGTCAAGTCAGGCTAAGTTGGGATTTGACTCAGGGTGAGTTGGGTCAAGTTAGGATGAAATGGGATCTAAGTTAAAGAGAGTTAGGTTAAGTTAGGGTGAGTTGGGATCTAAGTTAGGGTGAGTTGGGTCAAGTCAAGCTGGGTTGGGATCTGAGTTGGGGCGAGTTGGGTCAAGTCAGGTTGAGTTAGGATCTGATTCAGGGAGATTTGGGATCTGAGTTGAGGTAAGTTTGGTCAAGTTAGGATGAGTTGAGATCTAATTCAAGGTGAGTGGGGATCCAAATTACATACTCTTGATAATAAAACTGTGAACTCTAAAAAATAATCTTTTTGCTCAAATCTTCACCTTTTTTGTGTCCACATTACAAGACCCTTCATGAAAATGGTTAGTATGTTACTTGTACATGTTATTCGATCAAATTTATGGGGTGTAGTCCCACTAGGTGTGCAATTATGTGAACTAAGAATTTGAATTAAGAGAGGTGATTAGTATTGTGTTAGTCTAAAAATGCAAACAAGTTGATAAAAACACACTAATTAGCATACATCTCTAGGCCTAGTTACCAGGGTGAGCTTAATAAAAAAACAAATGAAAAGCACAAATAAAAAGTAAAGAAAAATAAGAATCCTTCACCTTCCTTGGATGCTCCAAATGCTTATTGTAGTGGCTTTCTTAGCTTGTGCTCATGAAGTCTTCATCAAAGGAGGCTTGGCTATCTCTTCTCCTTGACACATTGTGGCTTTGGCTTGGCTTGGATCAATATTTTGGCATCATAACGTGGTATATGAGAGCTCTTGGAATGAATTTGACATGGTAACTTTTCACAAATTAAGCTTAAAAATGATGTTCATGGCCTCTCTATTTATAGATTTTCAAGAATGACTAGAATCAACCATAATCATCCATCTCAAGATTGAGATGTGTGGTCATGAATTAATTGAATTATGTAATTGAAATCCATAATTATCCTCAACATGACTTTGTAATAAGGGACATTATTGAGGCATGGGAGGTAATAAAGAGGCATGGGAGACCCATAATCCTAATATTTGTGGCATTTATGGCCTAGGGATGTCTTCCCAAAAAATGAGGTCACCTGATGATGAAAATATTCAATATTCATTTATAAAAACAATTTTTCAACAAGTTTCCATGGAATTATTAATTAGGCCTTGATTTGGATTGATTATCTCTTAAGCATGATTAAGCACTTTGGGCACAAATTACTCAAATTGATCAAAATGCCTTGTTATTGGTCCAAATTTTGACTGGATTGGAATTGGAAGTTAATTTTAGATGTGTTGGATCTGCTATCCCATTTAGGATGTTTCCAACACCAAATAACAAAGACACGTATCTCATATAAGAAATTTTATAGAAAAGAGCAATCTAAAGCACCCTGGTGTAAAATTGGTAGTTTGACTCAAAATGATCTGATCAAAGTTAGCTAGCCCATAAATTGCATTTCCCCATTTAGTGATACCCTAGCCAAAATTAGCACTTGAATATGTCAATTTGAACTCATTTAATATACTTTAGTGTTTTTAGGCCAAATTGTGCACTTTGGTGGAAATTGGTCAAAATCCTGGTTGGAGGTCATTGGTGGCTAGATTTAGGTGTCTACAACAATATATTTGTGTAAAAAACTAACCTATTACAAACATATGAATGTATTATTGTAACTAACAATAATAGCATTATAGATTAAAAATGTTTACACACCATACCTCAACAAATGTAAACACCCAAATTTGGTCAAGAAAACACAAGTACTATGTTTTTTTTTGACTTTACTTATATAAGATTTTAATATTAAATAATGATTTATTTAAACATCCTATATTATTCCTACACCTTCTCCTTTTGGTTTTCATGTTGATGTTTACATTTTATATTTTTACAAGTGTTATTCTGATATTCAAAATTTTATGTGATTCATAGGAACCTTTGTTATGTTTCCCTCTTTTATCTTTTTGTTTTCTTATTCTCAGACAAAACTACTCTAAATAGACAAGCACACCCTATATGATTATCCAAAAACTATGGTCTTAAACTAACATATAGTCCTTGTTTGGGGCATGTTTCCTTTGGATCTCTTTTTATGATTGTTTTATCCCAATTGATTAAGTTTGACATGCTAGTAGGTTTTTAAAATTAGAATTAGGCGTATTCTATATATAGAGCCCTCAAAGGCATTTTACAACTAGCACTTATTTAACTAGAAAACACAATTTGAAAAAAGACACATCACAATAATCTCTACACAATAATTTTGATATCAGAAGTTTATAATATTACATATATATTGCATGCTTAGACCAAAGGAAGATATAGGCAAAAGATCATTTAGATTAATAGTGTTATGATCTAGTCACACACATAGTAGGAGAGAACTATATCAACCTAAGGCTTGTTTTGGGACTATGTAGGTAACACTTAGTTATAGGTGGTTTCTGAGGTAATTTGATTGTTTTCTTAACCCTAAATCCCCCCTTTTATATTTAAATTCTATTTAGTTTATGTGCATGATAATGATAGGGATTTTGAAAGGAAGATAATTCATAGCATGTGACCAGACATATCCAATGGGATAAAAAAACATCTACAAGTATGGTTGTATAGTTTTATAATTTAAAAATTTATTTCAAAATTGGCATAGACAAAATCATGCCACCAAGACTAGGTCACAAGTCATAGTTATCCAAATCCATTGGATGTGTCTAAATCAATAAAATAGTCATTCATGTGGATCTAAGGGTATCTTTATTAGTATCACAATCAAATCATGATTTTCTATATATCTATGAATCTATATTACATGTAAGTGTTTAATCCATATTTTCATATCTTTGATTAAAACCCTAACTATTCCATATGCTTACAAAATATATGCATATTTAAATTCTTATTGAATTTCAACATATTATACTTGTTTTTTATCTAAATTAGATTATATTCATTCCCCTAATATCCAATTATAATAAAACACTTTGTTTTAATATGTATTATAACGTATTATTGATCATCGGATTTTTCATCTTAGAGAGCATAGTATTGTAACAAAACACACAATCATTGATGGGTTCATTGGTTCCTTACTTAAGATTCATAATTTGAGCATAGGATAACTTCTCCCTAATGTTTATTGAAATTTTTTATAATAGTTTATCAACCAAAGGATTGACTTCATGCATTAATTGTAATGGAAGGTCATAGAACCATCACAAAGCATGGTCCTTAAGACTACTTGGAAAACCTTGGTCAATAACTTGTCATTAGATGCATAGTCCAAACATGATGTGTGAAAGGTATATGCAATTAAAAATTCATCATGTCTATAAATCAATCCTAACTTGTAGAATATAGATCATACTATACACTTTCGATTGGGGACACATTAGATAAGTAAAAACATGACCAATATGGGGATCTTCTAGACCCAATTAGGGGATCTCTTACCAAAATATACTATGCTAGTGAGTGTTCCAAAGCCTCCATTAAATCACAATCATGAAATAACACTGAGGGATTCTTGTGTTTTGATATCTCACTAAACTAATAACAAGTAAATCTAATCTAATCTAATCTAGTGCTCACCAAAGCATGTAACACAAAGTGGGGGTTAGAAATAATAAAAATGAAAGTGCATAAGAGATGTATACTCATTTCAATGAATACAAAATCCTAATGCATGGAAGAGAATTACAAATACATATCTATATACTCTTTCAAAGGAGGAACAAAGTTAGGAATACTTACCTTTGAAGACAAACCCATTGAGCCTCAATCTCTCCCTTGGCCAAGGTGCTTCACATGAGGTTGTTGTGGTATGTAAGGATGACAAGGATAAATCAACTCTAGGATACACAACCTATCAATGTATCCAAAATACTTCTCCATAAACCAAGATTTGTAACTCCAAAGAAAGTATGAAACCCTAATCTTGCTCCTCAAGTAGAATGGTGGATAAGCAAATGCATTATATCTCTTACTTCTTCTTCTCTGCTCTAAATAATGGAAAAATGAAATTGTATATATAGGTAACTCTAACCCTAAAACCTTATAAAAATTCTAGCACAAGGTTGACCTAGTCAACCTAGAAATGTTTTGGATAATAACCCATGTTAAAAATGAACTATGTCATCACTGTGGGCTAATGACAAAACAATACAGGGTCAACCCAGCTGACATAGTTTTAAAATTATTAAAAAGGGATATAGGCTAGGAAAAGATAAATGAAAGTGGAAAATGACTGGAGGAGGGTGAAATAGATAATAACAAGCTTAGGGAAATGGTTTTTAGGAGATAAGTGTATAGATAGCAAGTGGAAAAAGGGATAACCATCCTACAAAGCATAAATGGTCTACCCACCCCTTTCCCAGTACACCCCTTAAGTTGTACACTCAGAGAGATTGAGATTCATGGGTTCCTGTAAGATACAAAGTGTTAGTAATCGATAAAAGTTTGAAAATATTATGTGTATACATATCTCCCACTTGAATCTGATCATGTGTCACATGAATGCAACATGGGAAGGTGCTTCAAAAATAGAACATGATAACACATAACATTGATGCTAAGTAAAATATAGTAAGGAGAAAATAAGATAAATGAAAGGATAGAATTGAAAAACACATACCTTTACTTACCTTGGTGTTGTAGATAAAGAAGTAAATTACAAGAGAAGTGAAGGCATTCAATGTCAAGAACATTAGGTGAACCTATAGATAATAGTGCAAAAAATAGCCAAAAATTAAAAAAAAAATGGAAAATAAGCATATAGTACTGCAAAAATATTCTCTACATCATCATAATTTTAGAACATTTTATGGTTTGAAAAAGGGATTAGTTGGAACAAAGATATGAATAAAACAAAGAATCTAATGGAAAATATTTGAAAGATTGAGATTTTTGAAAAGTAATTTTAAATAAGGTCAAAGGGAAGTCATTTGTTATTTTTGACTTGTGAAGGAAAGAAAAAGAGCTCTAAGAGACAAAATGAGTGAGGATGGTGAGGAGACAACAAGTGAGATGAGAGGGACTCCCAGAAATTGCAGTGGGTGCAACATAGTTAAGTAACTAAGAATCTCAAATTAGTTTTTGAATATTTAATGGAATTTAAGTGTTTTTTAGAAATTTGAGTTTTAAAAACAATTCTAGGAAATGGAATGAACCCAAAAAAATTGTTAGGGGTACAAAAATTGAGGGAAATGGGTTTGAAAGGTTTAGAGTAATAACTATCAAAAGGTATTTATTACTAAAAATGTAAGGAGTCGATAGTCAAAAACAACTAGGTTGACCCAGTCAAACTAGTAGGCTAAAATTTTACAAAATCCATACTACTGACTTAGTAGGTATGTGTTGATGTAGTTTATTTTCCAGACTGTTAACTTAGTACATTTTTGTCGACCTAGTAGAAAAATCCACTCTATCGACTTAGTACTAAGAGGATAAAAAGTAAAGGGTCAACTGAGTTTGTTAAGTCAACCTAATGTTTTGACTAAGGGACCAAAATAGTACAAAAATGTGTGAAATAGGTTGAAAGAGTGCTAGAAAGGCCCAGAGTGGTTGATTGAGGGATAGAAGGGAAGAGTAGGCTAAAAATAGGCCCAATTGATTGAAAATGAATAGATTAAAGCAAATTATGCTTATTTTAGTTAAAATTTGAAAAGAATGTATTTTGATTATAAATGACATGGAGGATCTAATACATCTTGTGTTGTTTTATGGTTACAAGGATGGCCTAGATTTTGGTGCTTAGTTGATGTAGTATGTCTTCTCAACTTATTAGATCAATTATCTATTAGATATTAAGCCAGATTGATTACCTTAGGTTGAGGATGTATTTTAGATATATGTAGGATCTTACTTAGTTTAGATTTGTTATTCATGTTCTTGGGAGCCTAAGAATGATTGACTAATACATTTAGGTTGGAGGTGGAGTGGGATACCATAGAGGTTGGTATCATCTTATAAGATGTTCATTTCATCTTTGGATTACTTATATTAGGTACACCTATGGTTATGGGAGTACCAGATAGTGAGGAGGAGAGGAGAGCATTAGCCATATGGGTGATAGGCTCAGAGAGGATATACCGTGGATTAAGGGCTAGTTTATTTGATGTTTATAATTCATAGATTTTGGACATATATAAGGTGGTGATAAGACTTGTGATAGCACATGTGCTATGTCACAAGTTGTATGGTAAGGTGCCACTATTTATGATAGCCTTATAACAAATGATATTGGAGGATGGGGTGGTATATGGCTTAGGCTCTATCATCTAGGTACAAGTAGTTCATGACATGGATGGGGTGTTTTCTAGAGGGTAAAAGACAATAGGGCCCATTATATTGTTGACCACATGGATATATGATATGTTCCCTATGTATTGGTTGACTGGGTTATCCCATGTGGTCAATGATAGGCTACCTCAGGCATAGAGGTGGTAGTAAAATCAAGTAGCATGGGATGTTTTCCACATGCCAACATTATAGATGGTGAGATGAGTAAACATTATATGGTATCCTTATGGGAATATTACGATAGTGTGGCCAAGCTAGGAGATAGTGGCACTAGTATTGGCACGTATAGAGATTAATGGCCACTATACCTAGTGGATGAAGCCATATTTGGTGGCATAGGTACTAAGATAGATGGGATAGAGTCACCCAAAAATTACAATAGTGGTTTCCATCTTTTGGGCCCAAAATTTGAGAGAGTTGAGGGGGAGAGGATAATTAGGGCTACTAGTTACTAGGCCAGTGATTAGACCATGTCATGAAAGACTGTGGACAAGTCAGGCATGATAAGTAATAAAGGGAGAAGGAATAGCTATGGAGGTAGGAGTATTATAGGGACCACTACCAACATTATATCCATAGGAGAAGTGGCCACCATAAACATGGTATCAATGGAGGTAGGAGCAATAGGAGAGAGTAGATACTATCACTATCCCAAATGACCCATTAAATGGGCTAGGATAGAGTTGGATGATACAGAGACCACTGAAGTGTAGCCTAAGATGAGCATGAGTGGTGAATCTAAGATTTATTTTGGGTGATGACCTACAAATGAGGTTTTCAAAGGTTTTACTAATGGGGAGACCATGCTTGGTGGTCATGCATATGGTGATATGGTGTAGGCAACACACGACCAAGTAATAAAATATATTTAAATTTTTGCTTAAATTATTTAAGATAGAGTATAGATAGATAGATTTTGAGATATATCAATGATATAATATCTATCTAGTTGGAATTTTGTAAATGTTGTAGAGGAGGAGGAGACCATATGGGGGCCCCTAGTGAGGGGATCACTCTATGATATCCTAGATAAGGTGCTGACACCATACGACCTTGCCACACTAGAGGATCCCATGGTAACATCTACCCCAGCTCAGGTGAGTTGGTTCAAATTAGCACAAGAGGCCATGAGGAAATTTCAAGCACATAAAAAGGGGATGTGGCCACTAGTAGGGGTGGGTGTAGGAGAGGTAGTAGCATGTCAATCCCTAGATTAGGAGAGATTCATGTATCTATCTATCATGACATATATGGGATAGGTATAGGCCCAAGAGAGAGTGTTACATATAATGACCCTAACCTAGTTAAGGTAGGTAAAGGCATAGGTGGCACATTTATAGGGGTAGGTATCAAGACTAAGATCTCAGATATCCTCTTTACAATATTCTATTTGGAGGAGTTATACTAAGGCGTCTATGGGTAACATGGCTAGGCAACAAGATGGGCATGATAGGTCCCAACCACACACACACATATATAGTCTTATTTTGGTAGTTTGGATGTTGATTTTATGTGTTTAAAATGGGTTATGGTTGAGGATTATTGGATATGTTTATTGCTATCATAGGTGTTTAGTTGTTGTTGTATATGCTATGGGAAACATATGAGTTATATTTTTATTTTCTAACATTGTGTAGGAGACATGCATGGTTAAAATTAAATAGACAAAGGATGTGGTAAAATATAATCAATCAAAAAATGTACTACACACTATTTCATGTTGGGAAATGTTTACTAACAACAAAATGACTAAGTATAAAAAACCAAAGGGTGGTAATCAAGATGGTAAAAAGTTTGTTTTTAAACCAAGAGAAAGATTGGTACTAAATTAAAATAAGTAAAATCACACTAAATAATGTTGAGAAGTATGAAAATAATATAATAAAGTAGAAAATATATAAAATAATAAATGGTATAAAAATAAATCAATTAATTTAATCAATACTACTAAATCATGTGGTGAAGTATAAGAAAAAAACAAAATAGGCAAAATTGGTCTTAAATTTATCACACTAATTCAAGCTGGGAAGTATGAAAAATTCAAGAAATGGTTAGATTCCTACATGAAATCAGAAAATAAAAAGTTAAAAGAGTGAAAGAGTAATGAAGTCATCATAAAACATACTAAATCAAGCTAGGAAGCATGCCAATGACATGTAACTTCATAATCAATCACATCTTATCTCATATTTGACACATGTAATTTTGATTGTGACTCAGATTATTAGAAAATTTTATGAAGAAGACCAGGTCCTATCCATGGTCTTAAACTTAAACTCACAAATTTAACACCAATGAGGTGGGAAAATGTGAAAATATGGTAACAAGGGATGTTCGTAATAAGAATGTAAAATTGTGGTAATTTGTGAGGAACGCTAGGTCCTATCCATGGTCTTACAATATAATTCACAAATGGAATCCCTAAGGGAGTGAATAGTGAACAAAACAATATTTCTCAAGAGGAAATATGAGGAATGTAGGGCATGAAAAATGTAATGTAAAAATCATAACTAAGGCATCTTATGAGAAGACCTTAGGAGACAGGAGGCATACTCAGGACATGAAAAGACACTAAGTGACTAGTGACCATCAATGTACAAAGGAAACCTATTCACTATAGACACAAAGCTATGTAATAAAATAAGCATGATAATAAGATAAAATAATGAAAGTATATTCATAAAATAAAATTAAAATGGGCCTACCTTCCCATGACATGTTTTCCATTCCTTAGGACCCCTTATAGAGTCGTCAGTATACTGCAAAGATTGGGTACTTATGTGAGAAAGTAAGTAAAACTAAAATATTTTTTATTATCCTTTTCTAATCTACTAGCCCACTACACCCCAATGGATCTCAACTCTATCATTAATCCAAATAAGGAGTTTGAGCTTCAACTATAATAAGGAGATGTGCTTTGAATCACATCTTTTAGTGTGATTTGACTTTTAAGAATTCAAAAATATTTATGTCTTTTGTATCATTGCCTTTTATTAAATGATTTGGCTTTTGAATGTTTTTTAGGATTTTTAATATTCCTCCTCTATATGTACTTGGAATGACCAATCATGAGAGATATAGTGATACACATGAATGATTTTTAGGCTTAGGCTAAAGGAAGCTAAGTGACCAAAGACAAGACTGACTAGAACACTTAAGCTTAACAATAAACCAGCATGTTATCTCAAGTCTCAACCATGTATATGTTTAGTTTGAAAAAAGGGAATAAAGGGAACAAATTAGATCCAAAATTGGATTGGTATTAGGAGATTATAATGAGATTAATATTTTGATAACTGATCACATGGTAAAGAAGGAATGACTAAAGGGAACTAGGTTTATATATCCAAGTCATAATAAAAAGTATCCATGTATATAGAGATAAGAAAGCAAAAAATTATGAAAAGAAAACAAGGGAGTTTCAATAAATAAACTCAATAATAAAAATAAATAAATGATAAAGAAGGCATCCATAATCAAACATAAATGACATTATAAACAATATATAGTACGAAATGAAAATCACCATGTAAGATAAATAAAAATTTGACACAATGTTGAATGATATAACAAATAGTAAGATCAATGATGTAGGTAGGGATGAAATTATCATCTGATGAGGTGTGATTAATAGAATGCTAAGTCATAGTCAAGATAATGGGGATATCATCACAAGGTGGTTTGTGAGAATGAGGTTGCAAAGAAGTAGGAAGTTGAGAGATGAGATGACGTGAGATATTGGAAGTTTTAGTCTTTAAGTTTATCTCATCAGGGTCATCATCATTATAATCTAAGAGGTTAGGGGTAATATTCCCAATGAGTTTGGGATGATCATTGTAACCTTGATTTGAATTGATGAGAAAATTGAATTATTAAGACTCACAAAATAGAACACTGGGCAAACGGTCAAGAGTAAGAATCTTGAAGACACCACAGTCTTAGAATTATTTGAAATTCTAAGGATTAGTGTCACACTAAATCTTATAAATGGCTCCATTGTGAGATAATTTAATGCATTATTAGGTGAAATGAGTAACTGCTCTCATATGATGAGTCCATGACCTACCAAGAAGAATGTTATAAGATAGAGGAAAGTTAAATATCATCACCTTCACATGAATGATGATAGGTGGGATGGTAATGCGAAGCCACACACAAACTAAAGGAGGAATTTTCATTTGATCATATCCTTGACATGTGTTATGTGTGGATTTCAGATTACATTTATAATATCTAAGGGTTTTGATAAAATTGAGAGAGGCAACATAGGTTATAGAACCCTCATCAATCAAGGAATGCTTGACTTGGATATCTAAAATTTTAACACTAATTAATAGAGGAGGATCATTTGCATGAAGCATAATCTCATCATGAATCATAAAAAATTTGAAAAAATTTAAGGAAAGAGAAATTTTCATTTTTTGTCAACATGGATGGACATCTCTTCACATTGTTGTAATATGTTATCTTCAGATCTAGATAAGGTTGCTTTACAACCTACTAGGGGAGGATGAGGGATGTTTATTTTGAATAAGAGTTGCATTATATGGTTTTAATGATGTGGAGAGGTCCTCATAAGCTCAATAAATGGAATTTGGTATGTGAGAATAGTGAGTTCCATGATGGAGTCCCACTCATCATAACCCATAAGAAGGTTGTTATAAATAGGTGCATAGTGTTGAAGGAGATCCTTAGAAGGAGAAGATAAAGTGTATTAGGATTTGTGTTTATAAGAAGGAGAAGGTTTAGAACAAGGTTTTAAATCATGTTGAGAAGTTAAAGTAGTTGGTTCAAGTGTAGGTTGAGAGTATTGTAATAAGTATTGATAAAAACTTGATTACCATTAGTGTTGGGTAAAGAAAATGGAAGGATGGTATAAATAGAATGGGAAGTGTTATCCAAGGGAGGATTTGGAATTAGATCATCAAAATTTATAAGATCATCTTAACCCAACTCATTTAAGTGAGTTGGAGAATAATCCTAGATAACAGAAAATGTATGAGATAATCGAGGGGTGTAAATAGGTTGAGGGTCAATGAAACCAACCACCCTTCACATATTATTCATATAAACCACATTATCCTTAGGATTTGGGTCAAAAATACTTTATACATTAGTGGTGGAAGGTGTGGTCTTGTCTTGGTTGTCTTGGTTATTTTAGTGATTTGGAAGAGGGTCCTTATAGATAGCCAAATGAGCATTAGCTTGATTCAAGGCTTGAGATTTAATATTTGTTTCATGGGCCTTAAAATCAATGTCATAGGATTGTTGAAATTTCTAAATGATAGAATCATGATCAAAATTAGGACCAACAAAAAAATCCATAGCTAAATTACAAAGTTGCCTACATGTCTCATGAGAATTCCCTAACTAGTGTGAAACCAACAAAAATTGTTAGGATCATACCAAGATTTCATAAGATGGGTAGGATCAAGTTCTTGTGGTAGAGGCCTAGTTAAAAAATTTATTAATTCAATTGAGGATAAATTTTTGTGAACATTAATGTAATTAGGTGAAGATAAATTAGGATTAGTGTATTGTTAAGAAGGGGGAGATAGTTCCAAAGATTGGTTAGGAACAACAGCGTGAATATTGTGAATGGTATCATAAGAGTCCATGACACCATCATTGGTAGCATTACAATTTTTGTTTTCAAGTAAGATATGAGTACCTTTAGAAGGTTGGGGTGACTCAAATTGACACATAAGGAAATCTTGACATTTTATTTTGTTAATGTCCTCCTCTAAGGTACGTGGAGAGAAAGTATAGACCTGATATTGCAACTTGGGAAAAAGGGCATTGGTAAAAATATGGAAAAGGTTATCATCATCCATGTTATGTTAAAATTTGTTGGCTAATGTTTACCACATTTTAATACTTTCAAGTTGCTTAAAATTTATAAAATGTGCTAAGGTATTCTCATGAAGATCACTAGTTTGGAACTTTTAGACTAAAGCATTTACTAAATCTTCCAAACTAATAATAGAATGAGTTTTAAGTTGGTTGTACCAATTTAAAGCATCACGCATGAGGGTTTAGGATAAGATATTGGTGGTGGAAAAGGTATTCAATTTGACCTATTCTTTATAGAGATTTCCAAAAAAATTTAGATGAAGAGTAGGATCAGTTTACCCATTGTAATAAATGTTAGGGGTGATACCTCCTATATCAATATTATCAATTTGAGTTATAAGAGGCTCATTTTGAAGATGTTTAATTGTATTTTTTACAAGAGGAGGTTGAGATTTGGTATTTCCATTGTAATATCACATAGGAGTTGGGGGAACATTTTGATTATGCATACCCCAAGGCATTGGTTGAGGGTCATTTTGAAGATGGAGAAGGTGATTTTACATTCTCATCATTTAATTTGTATTATGATCTTGAAAAGTATTTATTTGATTAAGCATTTGTAATAATATTTGATGAGTTTTATCATTTTTTTAGCATTATTTTAAGTATTATAGTTGGTATTATTGGCATAGATACCACTATTAGTATTGATAAAAGCTTGAGAGGAATTGTTAAAATGTTAGGCACTAGTGGAAAAATTTGTTTGTGTGGAAAAATATGAAATAGTGAAGGGGTGTGAAGAGGAATTTTTCTCACTTGGATTTACATGATTTGAGGAGATATCTTAGCTCTCATCATCCAAGTGTCACAATTAAAACACCTCTAGGATGTGGGTATCCTAATAATGAGGTGAATCTCTAGATAGGGATAGCTCCCTTGATGTACCACTTATAAATCACTACTAAACCTAAACTTTGTGAGGGAAAAGGGAGAGAAAATTGAAAGTAAACTATCCTAAAGGAGGTGATACAAAAAATTAGTTGATGACTACCAACTAATTACATGTTACACATGATAACAAGGGACTAACCAAACATACACTTCTCCAATCTACATCTTCTCACATCAATATTTTATTATGAGTTTGTGATGAATGTTTAGGATATAAGGACTAAATAAGAGGCCTAAAATGGAACTATTTTAATATACTAACTCACTCAACCTTAACACATCAATAGAAAACTTCACATGACCTACAAGAAGAATCTTTCCAATTGCAAATAGGTGAAACAATCAAATAACAATGTTGAGAAAACAAGTCATCACTAAGAAAAATCAATCATCCAAGTGAATACACTATGAATAGTCATTGAAGAGGTAAAAATTAGTAGCCTTTATATATCCATGGTATGCAAATGAGAATGGATTTTCCATACTCTGGTGGTGCATAATTTATAAAGGCCAAAGAGGAGAAAGAAGTCAAAAGGTGATAAGGACACTTATCAAGATAATAAAATAAATTACTTGTGCATGATAAAGGAATGTGAAACTGATATTGCAAATTTAAGAAGCATAAGTGTCACCCCAAGTCTTAAAACTCTTGAAATGTGGTGTAAGAGTTCTCATCTTGCACAAAGAAATTACCTTCATGATTTAGCCCTATTTGAATGTCGCAAAACTAACTATGGATAGGTATAATGATTTTTATAAGAGTTAAGGGTTTTATACATGCCTCTCCATGTATTTTTTGTAGTCTTAATCATTGAGAAACTTTTGGAAGTGAGCCATCACTACCTATAGTCCAAGAAAACTCCTCTTTCAATCACCCCTCACACTTGGCCTCAAAATTGGATTTATTTTTCCATTATAATCCTTGGGAGGGAGTTTATTACACTTTTAAATACCCTCCATTTACTTAGAGGCATCATATACAGTTCAAAATCAACCCACTTGAAGATTGTCACCCTTCTCACTACCATGTTCACTATGCTAGTTTTGAATAGCTGATATGATAGCACTGGTAGGCAAAATTATGATTTTTTACAAGGAATTAAATGGAAATTTTTATTTATATTAAGTCTCGATCTTCCTTTCAAAGTTTATTTCATCTCTTGAAACCTCATAGAACCTGTATAATGTACAAAATAATCAAAAAGAGTAATTTTGTACCCTATTTGTATAGATTCCATAAAACTAATCATGATGTTATGTATATTGAGTGAGTATTATACAACATCCAACCAATTTCCTTATCATTATGGTCATTTGGATTCATCTCTAGCCTTGTTTTCCCAATCAATTCCTTTTAAGGGTTTAGCAAGGGTTTTGGGCCATTTCTACTTTTAAGGTTTGTTCATAAAGAGGGAACATTTAAAATTTAAAAAACTATCAAAATAATTATTTTAATGACCCTTTATAACACATATAAACCTATTTTATCTCCATGAAAATCATCAAAATAGATATGAGCTTTTAGAGTTGCCTTATCAAGTTTGAATCTCTATTTCCTGCAAGCCTAGTGTTGTCTTTGAGCCCAAAATGAATTCCTCGTGTTTCCTCTACAAAGTTAAATATTTAAAACACCTATAATGACCATAAAATCATTCAAAAATCCATTATAAATCTCATCCCATGCTAGATTTGAAGTTGACCTTTCATTTGGACACTAGGCCTAACCATGCCTAATAGCATGTTTGCACCTTAAAACCCAAAATGACATTTTTAAGGATTTACTTGAATCCAAATAGATTAGATAGATATATTTTGATCCTATATACATTATATGATCCATTATAATTTTCACCCCATACTAAAAATGAAAGTGGTTCTTTATTTGGCTTTAGACCTAAACTATGCCTTATAATCACGTCTACAACTTTGAGGGTCTGGGATACCCTATTGGGATTACTCCTTATATGTAAGATTTATAATATTTTACTAGTTGTTACTAGACTATTAAAACCTCCTATAAATGTTCATTTGACTTTTGGTCCATCTTTTTTTCTCCTTTTCTCAAGACTACAAGATATGCACATAAGGGGAGTGCCCTCTATCTGAGACAAAACAAAAAGCACTACTCTATTTCCTCAAATAATTGTGAATATTTTAGGGGATTATCCAATTCATAAATAACCTATACACAAAAATTTATCCCCTAGTTATGTCATTTGACCCTCTAAAATCTTTAAGTTCTAAGACAGACTTCTAGGCAAAAAGATTGTGTGCAGGGTTTCATGATATAGGTTGTGAACTACAATATTAGAGCCCTCTTTCTCTTAATTTCCACTATAAAGAGCCTCTTGAAATTTATTCCATAATTTTTAATGTACTTCAAACATATTTATCATCTTCTAGCCCTCCAATACTTCTCATTTCATAATTCTCCAATTGACTATTTGGAACTACAGACTATGTTCTTACTTGAGAAGGACCCCTGTAGATGATCTTGCCTAGTTAGACCTTGAACATGGTCATCCAAGACTTCCTTGAAATGTTTCAAGACTAATTGAAAATTATTTAGGTCAATTTTCCTCAAATTCATGTTATTTCCACACCAATAGCACTACCTTCCTGTTCACTATATTTCACAGTCATCTACAGTGGCTATAGGTGAACATTTTCAAATGAGGGGACACCTGTAGGTGTTTACTAGACTTTGAAACATCACTAATAAACTCCTAATAATGGTATCTATGCCCATTGTTATTCCTTTCACTCCATAAGGTCTTATAAGCATGGGAATATGCCTTGTTTGCTTCTTAAGATATCAACGGTCACACAAAGGTTCAAACCCTATAAATACTACTACCTAGATTTATTACATAAAAACACAACTTTGGGCCTCCAAAAACCCAATTTATATTGATTATCTACCTTCATATTTTTCATGGTTATTTTCCTATATGTATACTACTAATTTTTACCATTCATATGCCTTAAAACTATTGATGACCATGTTATAAGATATCAACCAAATGATAGGGGAATTTGTTTTGACATTTTGGGGATTGTGTCCTAGAATTCAGTCACTACCTCTTAAGAGATGGTTTACACTTCTACCTACCCATTTTACATTCCACATAAGTCTTGTCATGATCACCCACATTCTAGGATTCAAGGGAAAGATTTACCATACCCAACTTCCCCATACAAAGACTTTCATAACTCTATGATGCCACCTATAGGTGTGTTATTTCACATATAGGTAGAGAATATAAAACTATAGGTAGTGATTGATGAGTGTGAATAATTCACTACTTTTTTTACTTTCACAATTTTTATATCTCTCTCAAGGTTTGAAACTAGACTCTCCTCTTTATCATTACTCCCTTCGAACATGACTAGTCCTATGAGGACACCTAAAGGTGTGTGTGAGTTACTTGCAAATAGTGAGCAGGATTATAAACTACACTCATGATATATGAGCCTCCAACAACTATTTTATCTTATTCAAATGCCAAAATTAATCCCCTTCAACTTTTGAAGATTAAAACAAGTCAAAACTTCATTTCAACATGACATTTCCTCTCCATGGCACCTATAAATGAATATGTCCATGGCAGATAGTGTGAAAGTGTTCAATATGACTGCTACAATATCCTCTCAACTATTTCAATGCTAAACTTACTAATCCATGTTGATAAAAGACATACCAAATATTTTTAGCTTTCATCACACCTTTTTAAACATGTTATATAGGCACCATACACATACTTCACCGTGACTGCAAGTAGAAGTGGGAAAAGAGTTAACTGAGTATGATAATGGACTAAAATTTTGACCTAAACATGGAATTATGAGGCCAAACATAGAAATTAGGTATTCCATATAGCATTGAAACATGTAAAACACCATATCCACTTCACATTAATCTCTTGTAGAGAATATAAACTTCTAAAAGTAGTGAAAATGATTGTCATTCCACCTAGGACATCAACCTATAAACTACACTAAAAAGCCAATGATATCTTTTCCAAACATTAAATTAAGCATGGAAATCATGATAGGAGAGATTTAAAGTCATCTTGAAACAAACTTATTAATTGGATTGTACAAACTTCTCCAAACCAAAGTAAAACCTATAAGGTACATAAATTAGCAAGTAAATTGGATAGGTCAAATTCTTATGAATGGTTCATAAATCACAAGACACCATTCCTCTACAAAAAAATATTAAATGGAATCTGAATAAGTTTATAAGATACCCCTAAGATCATTTTTCTTGAAATCACTCATGTTGACTGTACCAAGTATAAACCTAAAGACCATTTTTACTTGCCAAGCCTAGTGGAAGGAGAGAGAAGTAGTTTTATTCATTTATTTGATATTCTAATCACAATAATCAATGGAATGAGTGTATATAACACAAAGGGACACTCATAAAATGTCCTCAACTATAGGAATTCATACAATTCTATACACCTCATTAAATGTTCATTTTCTCCAAGAAAACTACTTTTTTTCCTGAGAAACATGCCACTTTTTAGTTATAAATATTTACTTAAGAAATATGAGGACACATATGGCATGACATAATCATTTTAAACCTTCACATTTCCTAGGGATGTCGTACAAGTCATTTAATGCTCTATTTTGACCCCCAAAATGACCCAAAAAGACATAAATATTGAAAATGACCAAGACCAAGGATAATGTGACATCCAATGACATATAATACACATTATTACATAATATTAGACCCCTAAAATACCTAAAAATAAAGTTTTTACCTATAGGTTTCCCAATTTGACCTATAGGGTTAAATTTTGGTCAACAAATTGATGACTCATAGGGGTAGTATGCCTATTATACTAAAGACCAATAGCCTTATTAGTCTATTGGGCTTAGGGAGTCATCTAAATTTTGAAACACAAGGGGAATTTTACCATTGACAACAAGATTTGATCAAGACAAGACCACTTGACTACCACAATCACAAAAAACAAAGGGCACACACCAAATAAAGCAAACAAACTAACAAGACACATACACACATGTGCTCAAGGCACTTATAGAAATTAGAAAAACAATCCACTATGTACAACTAAAAATTAATCATACCTCCCTTTATAGGATAAAAATTAAAGTTACTTTCATCTCCTTCTTCATGAGATGAATCATAGTGCCAAGCATGTTGTTCTTTGGATTATTTACTTAATGGATCAGACCTATTTATTGGCACTTCACTTTATATGCTCTAAAGTATACCATCTTAAAATAGGTCTCCAATGTAAATGTATTCCTCTTGGCCTTATACGCATACCTCATATTGCTGCCCACTCTTCATCTCATGATCAACTTGCATCTTCTTTATAGGAATGATTTCAAGAGGAGTAGTTTCTTGTTCCTTGGAAGGTTGGGGCCAATAGAAGCTTGTTTTAACCTCCAAATTTTGAGGTGAACTTTGATTTGGATATTCAATGACATTTTGAAAAATGTCATCTTACTTACCATCACTTTTAATCAAATCTAAAGAATTTGTAAATCCCTTAAGAGACTCAAACTCATTGTAAATATTTTAAAACTATTGCCACAAGTCCTCATCTTCTCTTTGATCAGAATCACGGAGGGGAATAACAAGAGAAGTTCCTTCATCCTCTTATTTATAATCTAAAAAGACTTCATCTAAGATTTCTTCTTTGACACAAGGAAGGAATTATTCATTATCAACCAAATAAGAAGACACAACATAAGGACTCACATCTTCCTTAGTATTTAGGACCTCTTGAGGACTCTCAAGTTGTATCTCAACTTTCATAATCTGATTTTGCTTATCAAGGGATAAAATATATTCAATATCCTTCTCCTTCTTGGTGATGCCAAGACTAGGCATCTTTAAATCAGGTGGCTTATCCCAATGAGGCTAATAACGAGCTACACTTTCTTCAAGTAAGAGTTCTAAATTTTCCTCAGCCAAATTCTCCTCTTTAGGTTTCCATACAATAGGTCCATCAAGGCAAAGGGTGATTGGGTGAGGACAAGATGAACTAGTTGGTGGAAGTGGAACTTAGAATTCAAAATCAAATTAAAAATGAATTATAGGGGATATTTTTGGAAGATCTTGAGGAATGGGAGGCATACCTTGGGATGAAATAGCTTGGTTTTCTTCCTCCTATTTGATAATCACTTCATTTAAATTTGATTCATCTTGAGCATTCTCTTGAGGAAGGTTAGATGGGGTGTGTTTAGGAATAGGATCTTCTTTTGGCTCTAAACCTTCCATCACACCTTAACTCAACAATTTCATTCTCAAATACAACTCTTCAATCTACTTGGCTAGGCTCTCTTAGAAAATTCTCTCTTGAATTTGATAGGCATATTCATGAAGATGAGGAGTACAAGAGGGATAACATGGAACACAAGAGGTGTATTGATGAAGGGTGGGAGGGAATTGCATAGGATCAATCTCTTTCTCAACTTCATACTCCTTATCAAGGATTTTATCCTCTTTCTTTCCCCATGATTCCACTATCTTATTATAGCTTAGGATGTTAGGATTAAGAGTCTCTTCTTGAGGTAGTGATGTAATTTGATGAGTCGATGAAGTGTTTAAGAAACTTGTAATCTCTTTAGGATTGGATTCTCCACCTTGTCTCCAACTTGGAATCTCATATCTAGAGGTCTCTTCTTGAGGTGGGGATGTAATGGGAGAGGTTAGTCAGGTCTCAAATTCCACTTATTTTTTTGAGGATATGGACTGATACATCTACATATTATCCAACTTAATATACCTATCAAGATTTGTTTTAAAAACCAAGTTTGTCTTTCCAACTCTCTCTTCCAGCTAATTAAGTAAAAGATGACTTTGATAAGCTTGATTGGGCTCATATGTAGGGGTCAAGTATTACTAATAGTAATCTAGGGAGGTGTATATGAGGGTTGATAGACTTGGTGAGGCTATTACTCATGAATTCTTATCCTATCTTCTAAGGATGAAATTGGGTCATCCATATCAAGCATCTCACTTGTGAGCCTTTGCTAATTTACTATCTCAATAGGTACCCACTCTCTTTTAACTAGATCTAATGTTTCTCTCAAATCATGATTAAAATGACTAGGAACATTTTGACCATGTCCCCTTAGTGTATCAATCTCTATCATGTACTTCTCATAGCCCAAGAGTGTTTTCTTTAAAGTTTAAATGGATTGATTAGAAAAATGACTAGGTTGAATATAAGGAGCAATATATTGGGAAGGTTGGTTATAAGATTGATACAACTCATAAAAAGGATGGTAAGGATAATATTATAGCTAATAAGGATCATGACAAGGCTAATATGGAATGCCATAATCTTGATTAACCTCATCAACTTGTGTAAAATAATACTCAACCCCAAAGTTAGCCATGAAACTTCATTAGGAAGCAACAACACAAGTAATGATTATCAACAATCTTCAAAGGAATAACTGGGCTGTTTGACTAGCTCATGTTATCTTGGACTTGTCATTGATGTTTAGATAGATGCCTCCAAAGGCTGATGTGTTGAAACACAACACCAAAAATATTTTAACTTATTGGACTAAGAGTCCCATTGAGCATGCCAAAAACTATTGTCCCTTAGATTTTCACCCTTTGAGGAGATGTTTCATCTCTCCTCATCCAAGTAGCATAATTAAAACACCTCTAGGTTGTGGGTAGCCTAAGAATGAGGTGAATCTCTAGATAGGGATAGATCCCTTGATGTACCACTTGTAAATCACTACTACACCTAAACTTTATGAAGGAAAAGGGAGATAAAATTAAAATTAAACTATTCTAAAGGAGGTGATACACAAAATTAGTTGATAATTACCAACCAGTTGCAAGTTACACATGAGAACAAGGGACTAACCAAATATACACTTCTTCAATCTACATCTTCTCACACCAAAATATTTCATTATGAGGTTGTGATGAATTTTTATGCTAGGAGGACTAAAAAATAGGCCTATAATGGCACTATTTGAATATACTAACTCACTCGAATAATCAATAGAACACTTCACATGACCTGTAAGAAGAAGATTTCTAACTACAAATAGGTGAGAGAATGAAACAACAATGTTGAGGAAACAATAAGTCATCACTAAGAAAATTCAATCATCCAAGTGAAAAAACTATGAATAGTTATGGAATATGTAAAAATTAGTAGTCTTCATTTATCCATGATATGCAAATGAGCAAGGTTTCATCATACTCAGGTGGAACATAATTTACAAAGGCCAAAATTGCTAGTTCTTATAGAATTGAGAGAGAGAAGAGGAGAAAGAATTCCAAAGGTCTAAAAGACACTTTTCAAGATGAAAAAATGAGTTACTTATGCATAAAAAATGAATATGAAATTTATCATTCAATTTTAGGATGCACAATTGTCACCCAAGTCATAAAACTCTTGAAATGTGGCGTAGGAGTTCTCATCTTGCACAAAGAAACTACATTCATGATTTAGCCATGTTTTAACATCATAAAACTGACTAGTGATAGTTATAATGATTTTATTGAGAGGAAAGGGTTTTATACATGCCTCTCCATGCATTGGTTGTAGTCTTGATCACCTAGAAACTTCTAAAAGTGAGACATCACTGCCTGTAGTCTAAGAAAACTCCTCTTTTAGTCACCCCTCACACTTGGCCTCAAAATTGGATTTATTTTTCCATGAAAATCCATGAGATGGAGTGGATAACACTTTTAAATACCTTTCATGTCCTTAGAGGCATTGGGTGCACCTTAAAATCAACCCACTTGAAGCTTGTCACCCTTCTCACTACCATGTTCACTATGCTAGTTTTGACTCATTGAGATGAGAGCTCAGGTAGGCACACTAATAATATTTTAAAAGGAATTAAATGGACATGGGTAGTTATCTTAAGTCTCAATATTCCTTCCAAATTTTATTTCGTCTCTTTAAACCTCCTATAACCTGCACAATGCACAAAATAGTAAAAAGAGCAATTTTATACCCTATCTGTATAGATTCTATATAAATAATCCTAATGGTAGGTATCCTAAATAAGTCTTGTACAACCTATAACCACATTTATTTTCATTTTGGTCCATTTGGATGCATCTCCAACCTTATTTTTCCAATTGGGTCCTTTTAAGGGTTTAGCAAGGGTTTTGGGTCATTTTTGCTCTTAAGGTTTATTCATGAATATGGAACATTGTAAATGCAAAAAAATATCACAAGAATTATTTTCAAGACCCCTAATAACACCTATAAACCTCTTTTATCTCCATCCAAATTAAACTTCTAGAGTTGCCTTATCAAGTTTGAATCTCCATTTCCTACAGGGTTGGTGTTGTCTCTAAGCTCAAAATGAATTCTTCATGTTTCCTCTACAAAGTGAAAGATTAAACACACCTTTAATGACCCTAAAATAATTTCACAATCCATTATAAATCTCATCCCATGCTAGAGTTTAAGTTGACCTTTCATTTGGACACTAGGCCTAATCATGCTTAATAGCCTATCTACACCTTAAAGCCCAAAATAAATTTTTTTATGGATTTCCCTACATCCTGATAGCTTATATAACTATATTATTTCCCCATATACATTTTATAATACATTATAATTTTCATCCCATACTATAAGTTAAATTTGTTCTCCATTTGGATTTAGACCTAAATTATGTCATACAAGCCTGTCTGTAATTTTGAGGGTCGAAGATACCTTGTTTGGATTCCTCCTTCTATGAAAGATTTATCATGTTTTTAAATGTTAAATCAACTTCTAGTCCATCATTTTCTCTCTTTTTCTCAAGACTACAGGGTTTGCAGATAAGGGGAGTGTCCTCTATCTAAGACAAAACAAAGGGCACTCCCCTATTTCCCTAGACAATGGTGAATATTTTAAGGGATTATCCAAGTAATTGATACCCTTTACATAAAACTTTATCCCCTATTTAGGTAATTTCACCCTCCAAAATCTTCAAGTTCCAAGATAGACTTTTAGGCAAAAAAGATTGGGTGCAGGTTTTCATGCTATGGGATGTGAACTACATTATTAGATCCCTCTCTCTCTTAATTTCCAATGTCAAGATCTTATTTAAATTTATTAAATAATTTTGAAGGTCTTTCAAACACATTTATCATCGTATAACCCTCTAACACTTTTCATTGTATATTTCTCTAATTGATTGCCTTAAACTACAGACTGTGTTCTTGCTTGAGGACCCCTATAAATGATCTTGCCTAGTTGGACCTTGAACATGGTTCTCCAGGACTTAATTTAAAGGTTTAAAGAATAATTTAAAATTATTTAGGTCAATTTGACTAATTTTCAAGTTATTTACACACCAATGTCACTACCTTCTTATTCACTGTCTTTCACAATCATCTACAATGGTTGTAGGTGAACATTTTCAGATGAGGGGACACATGTAGGTGTTTACTAGACCTTGAAACATCACTAATCAACTCATCATAATGGTATCTATTACCATTTTTATTCATTTCACTCCATAAGGTATTCTAAGCATGAGAATATTCCTTATTTTCTTCTTGTGATATCAATGGTCACTCAAAGGTTCAAAACTTGTAGATACTACTGCCTAGAATTAATGCATAAAAGCACAACTTTGGGCCTCCAAAACACCAATTTTCATTGATTATCTACCCTTAATATTTTGCATGGTTATTTTCCTATATGTATACTACTAAGTTTGACCATTTATATGTGCCTTAAAACTATTGATTACCCTATTATAAGATATCAACTAAATGATAGGGGGCTCTATTTTGGCATTTTGGGGATTATGTCCCAAAATTTAGTCACTACCTCTTAAGAGATGGTTTACACTTCTACCTTCCAATTTGAAACTCCACATAAATATTTTAATGATCACCGACATGTTATGATTCAAGGTAAATATTTAACATACCCAAACTCCCCATATAAAGACTTTCATAACTCTATGATGCCACTTGTAGGTGTGTATTTTCACATACAAGTAGAGAATGCAAAACTATAGGTAGTCAGTGATGAGTGTGAATAGTACACTAATTTTTGTCCTTTCATGAGTTTTATATCTCTCTCGAGGATTTAAACTAGACTCTCCTCTTTATAACTACTCCCTTCCAACATTACTAGTCCTATGAGGACACCTGAAGGTGTGTGTGAGTTACTTGCAGGCAGTGAGCAAGGTTAAGAACTACACTCATGGTATATGAGCCTCCAACAACCATTGTATCTTCTTCAAATGTCAAAATGAATCCCCTTAAAATTTTGAATATTATAACAAGTTAAAATTATTAGTGTGGGTTTTTATTTTTCCCTATTTATTAATAGGGAAATTGTATTTCTTGTGCATACATGGAGTTTTCATACATTTGTGGGATAGGCTAGCTTATGTGGAGGTGTGTGTCATAGATGTGTCATAGGTGTCATAAGAATGTCATAAGTAACTCCCTTGATGGGAGTTACTTCTCTATTCTTAGCACCTTGTCACCACCTTTCATGGAGGAGTTACATTCTATTCTTGGGGTGCCTTGTCCACCTTTTGTGGAGGAGTTAATTTCGTACTCTCCTATTTGTATTCCTCACTTTGGCCATCTCATGCTAATCAGATTTTAGTTTTTCTTCATTTTGTCTTGTGCAATTTATCTTATTGTGTTAATTTCAAATCGCTTTAGCATCTATGTGGTGTGCACTTGCTTTAACTTGTGTGATCATGTCTCCATTGCACTTGCATTATCCGGATTCTGGCAACAACTCCGATATGGTATCAGAGCTTTCCTGATAATCTTGTGTGTGATTATGCTTTTAGCTTATTTTGGAATCAAGAGGAGTGGAGTTCTTTTTTAATTCCAGATTTAGTCTAAAATTAAAAAAAAACATGTCAATATTATTTCCTTGAAAATCCTTGGCCTTTGAGTGTTTTTTTGTTGTCTTCACTTCAGGGAGTAGAGGGAGGAGCAGCTCAAAGCTCTTCTGATCAGCAGCACTCTTCTAGTCCAGGCACCAAGCTTATGTCCTTCACCAACATCAGCTTCAGCGCCACTTCTGCTGCCACGTTTCAGTGTTTCCAGTGCCGTCCAACAGTAGTCTTCTAGCAAAGCGCCCAGCTTCTGGCTTCACTTCTACGCCAACCTCCTTTCCAACAAGTTTCAGCAAGTTGCAGTCAGTTCTAGCCATGTCATATGGCTGTACGGCATCTTTCTAGCAAGTCTGTTGTCTTTTTTTGGTTGTTTTTTGCAAAAAAATTCAGATTTGCGCCCTCCTTTTTGGGACGCCACTTCATGTTGTGTCTGTTGTTATACTTCCAGCTTATGCACCTATTTTTTGAGATTAAGTTCTGCCACACATCAGGCCGTACAGTTTCAATAGGGTGCATTTAGTTTTTTTGTCTTTTCTAAGTCAAAATTTTGGACTGTGCATTTTTGGACGCCCCTCCCTACTTGGCATCTTATTTGGCATCCTTTAGACACGTGGCATCTATCCAAACTGTCTTTGATTTATTTTTTTAGTGTAAAATTGACTTGATGAAACAAAAATCAGTCAATTTGACTGAATATTAAGGATTTTACAGTTTTGTATTTTAGAAATTTTCAATTAAAACTTGTATTTTCGACCTACGAAGACGAAGGGTGAGGCCCGGGTTGGTAAGAGGCCAATTCCCCCTCACACAAACCTCATTTGGATTCTTCATTCTGTGCCGAATCCAATGAGTGGTTGGAAGGCCACTTTCTCTCCCCATAACAGGAATTTTTTTAATGTTTTAGTATTTTTTTTGCAAAAACACTAGTTTACGGGAAAATTGTAACTTTAAAATCTTGCAAATGGTAGCTCAGTTTTGGGTGTCATTTTTTGCAAAAGTGTTTTTAATTCAATTCTCCATAGCGTAGACTTTTTATTTTTCAAAAATGCATTAGTTTATAAAGTGCCAAAATTTTGGGTCTCCCGGGACACATTTTCAGTTGAGTCTGACGTCCTGTTTGCTTTAGTCTTGCACTAATTGCTCTAAGACACATTTTTGGCTGAGTCTAACATCTTTTGAACATGCACTTGTATATTGGAGGGGGCTCAATATTTTGGGGGGGTGTGATTGCTTTTTCACAACTTGCAAATTTTCAGTTTCATTCTCCTTTCTGCATAAAATCACAACTTGTAATCAACACAACTTCACCTAAATTCAGCTAAAAATTAGATTCTTTTCAACTTAAACCCCTAACACCCTTCAACTATCATGAATGAAAAGTTAAAATGTCAATCATTCTTAGAAGCAAAGGGTTGTATAGGATCACAATGGGTATAGAAGTAGAACCCAACACAGATGCTGAAAAGGTTAAGTGGTACAATCATAGTGATGAAGCCTTTGGGTTACTAAGCTTGTCTGTGTCTCCAGAACTTCTCTTCCACTTAGAATCCTCCCAAACTCCTAATGACATATGGGACATCTTAGAAAAGTTATTTGGGAAGCTTGATGAGATGAGAGGTCATGAGCTCGAAAACGAATTCATAAGTCTAAGTCCTAGAAACTTTGACACTCTACAGGACTTCTTCACTAAGTTTAAGGCCCTTAGATTTCAATTGAAATAATGCGGGATAGAGAAGAAAGATGATCAACTTATTCTTTCTATTCTCACAAAGTTAGGTCTAAGTTATTCAGTCTTTGTCTCCACTT
Organism: Torreya grandis; assembly: GCA_037957365.1. Lineage (NCBI taxonomy): Eukaryota > Viridiplantae > Streptophyta > Pinopsida > Cupressales > Taxaceae > Torreya > Torreya grandis. The sequence continues at coordinate 360,791 of JARHVA010000156.1, forward strand.
TTTATGCCACTAAAAGTGCCCTTAGCACTGCATGGAAAATGCCTTCTTTGGATTCATTCATTGCCGACTTGACTAAGGAGCAAGATAAGCTAATTCAGATGGGACAAATGAAGTCTACTCAACCCTAAACTTTGATAGCTGGAAATGGTAAGGATAAGACTTCAACAAAGGAGAAGAAAAAAAAGAACAAGGACCAGGAGAAGAAGAAAGAAAACAATAATCCTACCAAAAACAACACTGAGTCTTCATCCTCAAATGCTAAACCGAAGAAGGAGAAGGTTAAGTGTGACTATTGTAAAAATATAGGGCATGATGAACACAAGTACATGAATAAACAAATAGACCACCTAACTCATCTTCTAGAGAAGAACAACATAAGTGTTCCTGAGTCCATCAAGCAGAATTCATCAACCCAAGATTCTACTAAGGCAAAAGGCAAGGGTAAGGAGAAAGAAAAGGGCAAGGCCCTTGTAGCTATAGTAGCTTCTACATCTTCATGGGTCATTGACTCGGGTGCTTCTCACCACATGGGCTCTTCACTAGTTGAGTTTTCATCTTTAGAACCTTGTAGCATGACTTCAATTAGTTTGGGTGATGACACGTCAGTTTTCATTGTAGGGAGAGGGTTAGTTGAAATGGAAGGAAGAACATTCAATAATTTTCTAAGTGTTCCTTCTCTTTCAACTAATCTCGTATCAGTGTACCAAATCACTCACATTGGTCAGGGCATGAGAGTTGAGTTTTCACCAGATTCAGTGGCTATCAGGGAGTTGCATAGTGATACTACAGTGGCAGTGAGAAGGGCAGATCACCAAGCCAAGTTATACACCTTTTCACATTTTGCATTAGATTCTTCTCCTACAGCATTACTGACTCATTCAGATAGAGTTAGCAAATTGTGGCATGAGCGGTTTGGCCACCTTAACTACCACTATCTTGAGCAACTTTGCAAAAATGGCATGGTCATTGGCTTGCCTCGTGTCCAATTCTCAAAAAGACTTTGCGAGGGGTACTCCCTTAGGAAGCATCCCGAAAAAAAATTTGACAAAGGCAAAGCTTGGAGGGTTTCACAACCTTTAGAGCTAGTCCACAGTGATGTATCAGGACCATTTTCCAAACCATCTTTCACAAGGGCCAAGTACATCCTCACTTTCATTGATGATTTCTCTAGGTACAATTGGATATATTTTCTCAAACAAAAGTCTGAAGTGTTTGAAAATTTTCTAGACTTCAAGGCTCTTGTTGAGAAATAGAGTGAGAAATCCATCAAGGTTCTTCAAACTAATAATGGAGGGGAGTATGTCAACATCAGATTTGAGTAGTTTTGCACTACAGAGGGGATTGATTTACAGTGCATAGTCACTTATAGTCCTTCACAGAATGGGGTTGCAGAATGCAAGAATAGGTTCTTGAAAGAGATGGGTAGCTATATGATTCACTCCAAATCCCTAGCACCATAGTACTGGGCAGAAGCTATCAATTGTGCTTGTTACATTCAGAATAGGGTTCCTCACAAAGCTTTGAAAGGGATAACACCCTTTGAAGCTTAACATAAAAGGAAACCTGATGTTGAGCACCTTAGAGTTTTTAGATCCCCAGCCATGGCCCGCATTCTGAAGAAGAAACATAAAGCTATGGAACGTCAGTCCAAGCCTTGCATCTTTGTAGGATATCTAGATGGTATTAAGGGATATCACCTTCTAGATCCAATCACACATGAGTTGTTTATCGAGAGAAGTGTCCATTTTCAGGAGAGTCTTAGAGACTCAACACTTGACACTTATTCTCCCTCATCGAATCTACTTCATGATGATTCCTTATCAGATTCAGATCAGCCATAGCAGGTTCTTAAGCCAGAGTCATCTTCTTTTTCTTCAAGTTCAGATAGTGAGGACAGTGATGCAGAGTCATCCACCTCTAGTCAGTCAAAGGATGAAGAGTTAGCACCTGACTTGCCCACTTCTGGGCCACTTTGGGCCAGACAGACACTTGAGAGTACTAGCACTTGGGCAGGAGATCCCGCAGATGACAGACATATTAGGGGGGATTTTCAGAGAGATCCACATGCTTTCTTTGCTACAATATTGGATCCGCAAACTTTTTGAGAGGCATCGGGGGTACCTAAGTGGGATAATGCTATGGAGGAAGAATATTCTTCCTTAATCAAAAATCACACTTGGGATTTGACTTCACTTCCTAAGGGAAGAAAGATGGTTCAATGTAGGTGGATATATCAGACCAAGTTTGTAGCAAATGAGTCAGTTGATAAGTATAAGGCGCGATTGGTCACCAAGGGTTTCTCACGAGTGGCAGGCATTGACTACTCAGAGACCTTTGCACCCGTTGCAAAGATGACTTCTATCTGACTCACCTTGGCTATTGCCGTAGCACATGGTTGGGATGTGCATCAAATGGATGTGAAGATTGCCTTTCTTCACAGAGACCTTGAGGAGGAGATCTACATGGAGCAGCCGCCAGGGTTTGTTTGAGATTCTTCTTTAGTATGTAGACTTAGAAAATCTATCTATGGCCTAAAATAGGCCCCTCGGGCTTGGTATGCCAAGATGGATTCCTTCCTTCTCATAGGTGGTTTCACTAGGTGCCATTCTGATCCTAATGTCTACTTCTTGCGGCATGATGATTCGCTCTTGATTTTGATTTTATGTTGATGACCTTTTGATCACCAGGAGTTCTTCACTGGCTATTACAGCAGTGAAGGCATCTCTTCAAGATATATTTGACATGACAGACTTGGGTTTGTTGCACTACTTCCTTGGAATCAAGATCTCACAGTCAAATTCAAGGATTTCTCTTACACAGCCTAAGTATGCTCTCGACTTATTGGCTCAGTTTCACATGTTTGATTATAATCCATCTCTGACTCCCTTTCTATCAGGAGTCAAGTTTGAGACTGATTGTTCTTCACCATTGCTTGATGCCACTCAGTATTGACAACTTGTTGGTAGTCTCATCTACTTGACTCACACTAGGCTCAACATTTCATATTCAGTGGGACTTGTCTCCAGATTCATGCAGGAACCCCATGAGCTACATTGAAAAGCAACTAAGAAGATCTTGCATTACATATAGGGTTCACATAGATATGGGATTCATTACAAATTTGGCACAGAGGTTGACTTGGTTAGATATACAGATTCAGACTGGGCTGGCAATTCATAGACTCGCAAGTCCACTTCTGGTTACAATTTCTCTCTAGGTTATGGTCCTATCAGTTGGTCTAGCAAGAAGTAGAATGTTATTGCTATATCATCCATAGAGGCAGAGTATAGGGGAGCTATTAATGCAGCTACTAAGGCTATTTGGCTTAAGGGGATTCTTTCTAAGTTTGGCATTCCTATTAGGCAGCCCACCATCATTTATTGTGACAATCAAAATATGATACAGATTTATAGGAATCCATTTCAGCACTAGTGAACCAAGCACATAGAGATTCAAATGCATTTCATTCGAGAGCTTATTCATAGTCAGGTCATTGACTTGATATGTTGCCAGTCTTCAGAGTAGGTTGTAGACATCTTCACCAAACCTTTCATCGAGAGCAAGTTCATTCATCTATGAGCTCTTCTTGGGGTGCGGTCCATATTTACAGTAGCAGCATCTTCAAGGGGGGCCTTCTAGCCTCTTCTTTTCTTTTATGTCTCTCTTTTGGGGCAGAGTTTTTTTCCTATGGGTTTTCTCCTTTTCTCTATCTTATGGGAGATTGCATTTGTACATGGGTACCTCATCAGGCCTAGTTGTTGGGACCCATTTTCTATTTCCACACTGCCCACCTAAGCTGTGCTTATGGGGGGGTATTAGTGTAGGTTTTTATTTTTTCCTATTTATTAATTAGGGAAATTGTATTTCATGTGCATACATGGAGTTTTCCTACATTTGTGGGATAGGCTAGCTTATGTGGAGGTGTGTGTCATAGATGTGTCATAGATGTGTCATAGGTGTCATAAGAATGTCATAAGTAAATCCCTTGATGGGAGTTACTTCTCTATTCTTAGCACCTTGTCACCACCTTTCATGGAGGAGTTGCATTCTATTCTTGGGGTGCCTTGTCCACCTTTTGTGGAGGAGTTAATTTCGTACTCTCCTATTTGTATTCCTCACTTTGGCCATCTCATGCTAATCAGATTTTGGTTTTCTCCATTTTGTCTTGTGCAATTTATGTTATTGTGTTAATTTTAAATTACTTTAGCATCTATATGGTGTGCACTTGCTTCAACTTGTGTGATCACATCTCCATTGCACTTGCATTATCTGGATCTGGCAACAACTCTGATAAAAACTTTATTTCAACATAACATTTCCTTTCCATAGCACCTATAGATGAATATGTCCATGGCAGACTATGTGAAAGTGTCCAATATGACTACTATAGTATCCTCTCAACTATTTGAATGCTCAACTTACTACTCCATGTTGATAAAATACATACCAAGGCTTTTTAATTTTCATCACACCTTTGTGAACATGTTATATAGTCCCCATACATGTACTTCACTATGATTGCAAGTAGAAGTGGGTAAAGAGTTGATTGAGTATGACAATGGACTGAAATTTTGATACAAACATGGAATTATGAGGCCAAACATGGAAATGAGGTGTTCCCTATAGAATTTAAACATGGAAAACACTATATCCCCTTCACATGAATCTCTTGTATAAAATACAACCTTCTACAAGTAGTGAAAATGACTATCATTCCACCTGGGACATCAACCTCAAAACTAAACTAAAAATCCCATGAGATATTTTCCAAACATGAAAATAATAATGGAAATCATGAGAGGAGATATTAAACATATATAAACAAACATTGTAATTTTATTATATAGACTTCTCAAAACCAAAGCAAAATCTATAGGGTGCATAGATTAGTAAGCAAATTAGATAGGTCAACTTCTTAGGAATGGTTCATAAAGCATAGGAGACAATTATTATACAACCAAAAATCAAATGTAATATGACTAAGTATATAAGACACCCCCAAGATCATTTTTCTTGAAACCTCTCTTGTTGATTGTACCAAGTACAAACTTGAAGACCATTTTCGTTTGCCAAGCCTAGTGGAAGGAGAGAGAAGTGGTTTTCTTCATTTATTTTAGATTACGATCAAACTAATTACTTTAATGATTTTATGGAATGCAAAGGGACAATCTTAAAATATCCTAAGCTGTAGGAGTCCATAAAAGTATGTACACATTATTAAATGCTCATTTTCTCTAAGAAAACTACCTTTTTCCTGAGGAACCTACCACTTTTTAGTTATGAATAGTTAATTAAGACATATTAAGACACATGGGGCATGAAATTATCCTTTTAAACCTTCACATTTCCCAAATATGTCATACAAGTTATTTAATGCTCTATTTTGACCCCCAAATGACCTAAAAGACATAAATATTTAAAATGACCAAGACTAAGGATAATATGACATCAAATGACCTATAATACACCTTATCACATAATATTAGACCCCTAAAACACCTTTAAAACAAGTTTTTACCTATAGGGATCCCAATTTGACCTACAGGGTCAAATTTGGTCAACAAGAAACACTAAAAGCATGATTACCTTGGGTAGTAAACAATGCACTAGTGTAAGAGTTAAGGAAAGTGGATCTTAGAAGATGCCCACCAGATGTATAACCTATGATGTTAGTGGAGCTACTAGGAATGGAGGTAGAATAAATTAAAGAAGAAGATATCATGGTATGATAAGGGGTTATAATAAAGGGAAGAGGCTGAGAATCAAATAAATTAGTACCCCTAAATTCATGTGAGAATTTGGGAGAAGGTGGATGAGGCTCTTCAACTTTACCACTAATCATGATATGGTAAATGGTAGAAGGATCCTTTCCTCAATGTTAAGGAAAGTCAGAGATAAAGGAGAGCATTTCAGGGGTATACTCTAATTCAGGTTGATATTTAAGTGATAAGAGAGGATTAAGAAGGAAAGAGGAATGAGGAGGGGTCCCATAATTCATTTTATGAGTGGCTATGTGAACATTACTCTCATCCAAGAGATGATCCCTAATTTACTTATGGTATACTCTATGAGGGTTGGTAAAACTCATCATATCCATTAAATTCAACTCGGTGTTGACATCAAATAGGAAGTTCATGATGAAGAATAAGGACTAAAAGAGGCGAGAGAGATGCAAAAACAAGGAAGTAGGAAGTGATAGTAAATTTTACAGAGTTGATTAGGTCAAGCTAGTACAAAAAATAGGGTCTAAAAATTTATACATACATAGGGTCAACCTAGTATAGAAAATAGGGGCTAAAAATTATACAAAGTCAACCTAATATAGAAAATAGGGGCCAAAAACTATATAGAATCAATAGATTTGACCTAGTATAGAAAACAAGGGATGAAAAAGTGTATAGAGTAGATAGAGTTGACCTAGTACTAAAAATAAGGGAAAAATAAATATTATATAAGAGACTATGTCAAGCCGAATGATTATGTACTAAAATAGGAAAAATTTTACAAGTACTTCTGAAAGCAAGAAATGAATGAAAACACACAATCAATTGGGTCAATGAGATTGATCCAATTAAGGCACAAAACACAAAACCTTACACCAATGCTAGCTGATGCAAGTTTTTCCAATACAACATACAATTGAACAAAGAGTAAGTGAATAACTTAGAATGTAAAATCTAACTAAGTGGTCATCCTAAATGTTGTTAGATTATTAGAATAATTTTAGATGTCATGGGAAGTTGGTTGTAAGCAAGGAAATAGAAAGCAATCTAAGGATGGTTTTAGGACATTTAGGCTGAAAGGGATCTATATTAGCAATGGTACTAGCTTGGTATTAGAGTCTACCCCCTCACTTCACACATCTCAATGTTAAGGGTGTTGGGTGCTTAGACAAAATATACCATTAACCACATGTTTATACCTAGCCAAAAAACCAAGTCAGCTTCCCCCTTGGTGATGAAATCCAAATAGGTAGGCCTTGGGTATACAATTTTTAAAATGTGTTTTAATATTTTGTGATTTGATAGTGTGTGCATAGGAGAGAAAATAGTGCAACTAAATGGTATATTGAAAAACCACCTAGTTAGACTATGTGATCTATTTTAAGCATGTAAGCAACAAGAAATGAAAGTGTGAGCTAATTACTATCATATAAGTGCTAATTCTAACTTTAAAACATAGTATAGTGTCGATTCAGCAATTGTGTATAAAAAAATATAGAATAGATCTGATAGTGTTGATTCTATATTGCAGAAGTAAGGGTCTAAAAATGAATTACATCGATAGTGTCAACCTAGTTTTCTAGACAATAAAATATAAAATTACGTCGATAGAGTAGACCTAGTTGACTATACAAGGGTAGTTATAAAGACTGCAAACTATGACAAATAGAACTATAAAAAATTTTAGAAATGATAAAGAAAGATATAATGGAACCTTGGTGGGTTGGAGGATGTAGAGGAAAATAAGATTATTATTGAAGTACCCTACTTTATACTTGTAAATTCTACCAATTGTGTCAACTAGGTTGACCTAGTTTTGTAAATTATGTTTGTTGAAAACTTAAAAAATGTACTACATCAATAGGGTCAACCTAATATGCCAAATTATATGCCTAAAAATGTATAGGGTTGACTGGGTCGACCTAGTAAGATGAACTAGATGCCTAAAAATGTACAGGGTTAACCTAGTAGTCTGAACTGGGAGTCTATAAAACTTACACAAACTAAATGGAGTCATATTGATGCGACTGTGTATTAAACCTGCACATAGAAGTTATAACTGTGTTTAAAATGTCTATCTAATATCATATATATATATATATATATATAATGATAAAATAAATAAAAATGTGAATTAAAACTTGCAAGGGTTAGATTCATGTTGGGTTCACCAGAATGTATGCAATCAAAAATGCATCATGTCTATAAATCAATCTTAACTTTGAGAAGATAGATCATACCATACACTTTTGATTGGGGACACATTAGATAATTGGGAACATGACCAATATGGGGATCTTATAAACCCAATTAAGGGATCTCTTACCATAATATACTATGTTAGGGAGGATTCCAAAGGCTCCAGTCAAGCACAATCATGCAATAACCCTAAAGGAGTCCTATGTTTTGATATCTCACTAAACCAATAACATGTAAATCAAATCTAATCTAGTGCTCACCAAATCTTGTGGCACAAATAAGGGGTTAGAAATAATAAAAGTAAACATGCATAAGAGACATATACTCACGTCAATGTATATAGAATCCTAATGCATGGAAGAGAAGTACAAATTCATATCTATCCACTCTTTCAAAAGAGGAACAAATTTAGGAATACTTACCTTTGTAGATGAACCTATCGAGCCTCAATCTCTCCCTTATCCAAGGTGCTTCATAAGAGGTTGTTTTGTTATGTAAGGATGAGAAGGATAAATTAGCTCTAGGCTACATAACCTATCAATGCATCTAAAAGTCTTTTCCATAAGACAAGATCTGTATCTCCAAAAAAAAGTATGAAACCCTAATTTTCTCCTCAATTAGAATGGTGGATAAGCATATGCACAATATCTCTTCTCTTCTCTCAATAATGGTGAAATGAATTTGTATATATAGGTAACTCTAACCCTAAACCCTTATAAAAAATTTGGCTGATAGGGTTGACCTATTTGACCTATTAATGTTTTGGATAATAACCCATGCTTAAAATGAACTATGTCAACATTGTGGGCTGATGACAAAATAATACAAGGTTGACCCAGCTGACATAGTTTGAAATTTTCTAAAAGGGGATTTAGGCTAGGAAAAGGTAAATAAAATTGGCAATAGAGAAGAAAAATCTTATGAAAATGGTTTTTAGGAAACAAGTTTTTATATAACAAGTGGCAAAAGGGCAATAATCCTGTGAAGCACCAATGGTTTGTCCACCCCTTTCCTGGTGCACCCCTTTAGGTATGCACTTAGAGATATTGAGACTCTATGGGTTCTTTCAAGATATAAAGTGTCAGTAATCAATAAAATTTTGAAAATATTATGTGTATACAACAGGCTCTAAGATATATTTATATATCACCTTAATACCATTAATGTAAGCTTAAGTGCCACAAATCCTATAGGTAAGGGATAAGCTTAAATATCTAGGGATAATAGGTTTTATAATAATGCTTCAGAATCTATCAAATGGCTCATTCTAGAGAAACCTTGTTGCAAAACCTTCACTTAAATATCAAAGATAAATTACATAAGCATCTAAGTAAAAGGCATAGTGGATTATGTAGAATAGATCATGTAATGTGACTAGCCATCCTAGGAGGGACAAAACTATGTTTTGTAAGGATAGCCACATAATTTTGAGGAATACCTTGTGATGATCTCACACTATGAGTGGGCACCACATGTGTCACCATAGGTGTAGATGTAGTGGCAGTAGTAGTAGGGACAGTGGTCTAAACACCTATTGGAGATTTATGACCTCTAAAATAAAATTATTATCATTGAAAAATATAAAATGTTGCTCCTTAAATGTAAATTCCTTGGCAATATTTTTTATTTTATCTTTAATTTTAGAAGCCAAATTCAAGGTCTTGGTCTCCCCCTCCAAATTTATCCCAAAAAATCAACTACTAAGATTGAAGGACTGTTTATGGAGTCAAAATATAAGTTAGATGGATTTTTTGGACCTTGTGAGACTTATTCTTGCATTAAACATTTAGAGAGGCTATGCCCTAATAGTAAACATCCCCCTAGTAATAGGGAGTTATCTATAAATGGGGGAAAAGAGGCCTATAAGGATGTATTTTATATAAAACCCAAAATGATACCATACTCATAGAAATTCGCTCATCTTCAACCACACTTTTCTACCTTGGAAGTAGATTTGACTCCATGGCTTGAGGATAAAGTCTAGTTGTAGCCTCATTTGGAGTCAAAGGTCACTTTGGGGAATTTGAATGAACTCAAAAATGGAAGGCCAAGGCCATCTATTTCTTTAAATATTATAGAGGATTCAAAATGGCATGCGGGTCTAGTAAATACTAAACCATTAGTTTTAGACAAATAGGTCATGTAGATAGTTGTGCCTCCCCAAGCTGCAATTGAAGATGATCTACCCTAATCTAATAGAAGGGGTAAGTTAAGTCCGAAATAACTGGTTCAAAAATATGATGATCTATTTATTGCACTTAAGGCTCCCTTAAATGACAAGTTATCTCACTAGAAAGACAACCCCCTCCACTCCCTTCCTACTAATTCTTTTAAACATGCTCCATAATAAAAGGAGGAATGGAAAAAAATTCCACCATCAAAATCCTTTTTCTAGCATAGGAAGATGTTTAAGGGAAAGTGCAAAGTTGATTGTGGCATTGAAAATAATCTAAGATCGAGATTACCCACTTGCAACAAGTGGGCACAAATTATGGAAGAGGAAATCATGAAGGGTACTCAAAGCATCCTTTTGGAGAGGAAATCACCTTTTTCCTAATGGGCCCCAATATTTTGTTTCTCTTTATGGCTTTATGAATTTTGGCTTGGGTCCTAATTTGGTTAGGAATTTGGGCACCATCAGGTTCTCTTTGTGTGAATTTTAGGAGGTTCTCCTCTTTTGTAACTATTGTACATTTTATCATATTTTTGTGTGTTGTTTTTCCCTTCTTGGATCTACCTTTCTCATCCTTTCACAAGCTCTTTTATGTGTTTGAATTTTACAGTGGTTGTCCATTTAATCTAACCATTCTTATGGGGATTTTTTAATATTTTTTATTTTAGCTCAATATACGATAAGTATCCACTTTTGGTAAATCAGATTTGGTCACTTATTTTAATAGATTTTATTTTTATTGCATTTGTCTCTTTCCCTCGTGGTAGTTCTACTGTCACATTATCATCCCCTATTATGGAATGACAGGGCACCCCTTCCCTCGACTAGATTTCCCTCTCCCTTTCATCATTACCTCACTCACTTTGGATCTCTCTCTGATTCATACCCATGTTATGATTAATTTCATTATTTTGTATTTATTTTTGCCTCTTCCATTTCATTTCAAGTGTTACTCATAGATTTACTTTTCACTACATCACCCTTTTCTATTTGTGTGTGATCCATTATGTTTTAACTTCATTGTCTCTATTTATATGTCTTATCTAGAAGACTCTCAGTGGATTGAACATGACTCTCATGAAGGAGATAGAATTAAGTTGAGTCTTGGGAGAACTAAACCCAATTCATGTTTTGAAATCATGCATAATAATCCTATGTTGTGGGGCATTATTGAAAGTGGTTGTCTGACCTAATTCATGTTAAAGATTTCTAGGAATGACCCAAAACTATCTAAGGAGTTCATAGTAGCATGGAAGGATAAAATATTTATTATAAGAGGCATGAGATTAGAAGTTTTTGAGGAGCCTATCACTCAAGCTATTGGGTTGGTTATCTATGACATAAAGTATTATAAATAAAAAGGTATGAAGGAAAAATGGGTCACTAAATTTTTCAACTCCCCTAAAATGTCTAAAAAGTTCACCAAGAGCTTTTGACATGGTGATCTTCTGAAAGCCTAGCCCAAAGTCTACAAATAGGTAATTTTATTATCTTACTTTGGATTTCAAATGTAGCTTGGTCAAGTTGTATAATTTCATGTTCTTAGATGATTTTAAGGATATTTACAAAACTAGTGTTCCCTTATTTTTATTATGTTCCCTTGAGGACTCAATTATATAATTCTAGGGTAATAATGAAGTATTTATTGCACACCAAGCCCTTATTCTCCTATTATTCAAAAATTCCACTTTGATGATAAGTAAGTCAATGTTACCAACACCATGTTCCAGCTCAATTTTGAATAATGATAAGAAATGAGCTAAGGGTGATGCCAAAGCTGACAAGTTGAGGAAAAGTTGATTTTAGAACTTAGGGATTCAAAGGAACTAAAGGAGGTATAAATTGGGACCTAGCCACCAAATGAACCTATTGAAAAAGTCTTGGCCTTAGCTCTAGATGCCTTGAATGATCCTATACAAGATATTATGATTGGGGTTGTGACTTGTTTGCTTAGATAAATAATTCACTTGCTTGAACTGGATATTAAGATTAAGGCCCTAGAATTGAGGGTGATGAGAAGTGTAGTTAAGTAAATTTAGGGTGCCTTCTTTCCTAAATTAGGATTGACAGTGAAGGAGGGCCTTATTTTTACTTATGGCACCCCTTATAGAAAATAGATAGAATACCCTAAGGATATTCAATTTATGGGTTATTTAGGAAACATTATGGAGTGGTCGATTCTCCTCTACCAACCCCCAAGTGTATTCCTTCCCCTTTTTAAGCCTATGGCTTAAATATGGGGGCAAAGATGGACCTATTTCTATGACTAGGGGGAGGAAGGGAAGAGCCCTTGGTAGAGCCTTTAGTGTTCCTCCTTAATCCTTTTTGGTTTGGTTATTCTCTTTTACCTCGTGATGTATTTATTTTTTATATTTTTTTACTTTATCTTTTTAGTCTCATGGTTTATAAGTCCTCTCTGGGATAAGTATGTTGTGCCCTATTTTTTTGCTAGCTAACCTTCTAGACTTTTTTGGATTCTTCAAAGGGAAACTTAGGATTCACATTATGTTCAAGTTGGGTTCCACACCAGTCAAAGGTGATATTATCTTAATCTAAAAAAATTCTTAGCCATGTGTGGATTCATTCTAAGATATTTTGATATTTTGGTTTGATCTATATCATTAAATCTATTATTATTATCAGTATAATCATTTCCCTTATTAGCATCCACATCAATTATAATTTCCATTATGATTATGTGAAAAACCATAAATCATATCCAAACCTCAATGTATGAGAAATTTTAAACCCTAATAAGGAAGGATGAAACCCTAAGGTAAACATATGATGTTCCCCACCCAAAAGAATTGTTGGGTTCAAAAAAATGTTTTAAATTATTTTGGATTTAGTGATCCAAATAAGACAAACTATTGAATATTTATATTACATAAGATACATCTTCACTATACATAATTGAATGTAAAAAATATATGATTATTGAGCTTACTATTTATAAAAATCATAAAATGATAGGGTATTGATATTTTTTTTTATGATTTTTGTCTATTCACAATTAATAGAAATAATATGCAATTGATATATGATTGCTCAACTCATGCGACTGATTATCCAAATCTACCAGGTCACTATTAGTAAGGATCAAACACATAAAAGAACCAAGTTTGTCCATTTTATACCAAAAAAATTATGTTGATTTTTTTATTCTATGTCACCATAGGTACCTATGCCTACCTATCAAGATGTTTCATGTACAATTTCATATCCTTAGACTTTGCATATATACATATTTTGTTTTCTTTTACCATAAGACCCTAGCTTCACTTTCAAAACTTGTTTGGCCTATAAAAAGAGATTATAAAAATGGGTTGGACAGCCCCAACCATGCCTCATTGGGTAATTTAGCATTTCTTATGTTTTAATACTCTAAATAAGGCTTTAATTGAAAGTAGTTCTCTCACCTATGTATGTGTGTTCAGTAGTGATCCATTAGAATGTAATGCATCTCTTTGGATTTTGAGACTTGACAATATTTAACATTTACCTTGATTCAGGTGTTTAGACTTGGCTTATGGATTGTTCCTTTGAGGGGATTTCAAATTTGAATTATATAAGATAGTGTCTCAAGTGTGTGAAAAATAGATCTCTCAATGTGCAAGTACTTTTCCTAGTAATGTCCAAGTGAGATCTAGATGAGTGATAGATAGGAATACCCTTAGGCTTTATGTGTATAAATATATGACTCTTTGGGTAATTTTCCCCATAACTGACATGAAAAACATGTGGACCAACCCAAGGGATGCATTTGAATTTGAAAATAGCCATTTGGAGAACCTAAAACATTATCAATGAATGTGGACATTATTGATAATTGGTAGCATCCAAATTTTATTAGCATTGTATAGGAGGAGGAAATAATGATCTAGAATATGGAGATATTCTATGTAAGTTAATAGATCATTAAGGCACAAAATAGGGAGATATTTTATATGAATGATGAAAATTTGGGAAGGCCAAGTCCATATATAGGCAAAGGATAGGAGAGAGTGTGAGAAAGAGCCAATATGCATGTTGTTTTATCAAAATTTGAAAATTAGGTGAATTTTAGACCCTAAATAGACAAACTATTGTATGAAATTAAAATGATTTAGATATGTAGTACATGACACAAACTAATTTAGAACTCACTAAATCTAGAAATAAACTAAATAGTGAAAGTGCTAAGGATAAAATAAACTTAGCTAGAAAATTGAGATGAAGATTGTTTCTACAAGTGAAACTAATAGGAATATTATGTTAACTAAGTGTGGATCAATAACATGACTTAATAGGTCTTCTAGATAGGAGCATTGTAACTAGATAGTATAGTGGTGTGTTGTTGTATCTAAGGAGTGTTGGTTTCTAAAAGGTAGTAGAGATTTAAAAAATTTAGGGTAGAGCCACCTTCACATGTTTATTTTGTGGAATATATAGTAACTTTTGATCTTTTGTAAAAAACCATTATAGAACTTCTTTTTCACTTGAAACCCTAGCTCAATAAACTAAGAAGATAAATGCAATCATGGGCTAAAATGGGTTAGCAATTGAAGTTTTGAATGACCTCAACACTCCATGTGTTGAGTGTTTCCTACATACCAATAATCCAAAGAGGGATAAAACTCTATGTAGTTCTCCCATGCTACATTGGTATGTGTGAAATACTAGTGAAAAAATTTATATGCTAGTGCAATCATGGTGTGATTAAGTGCTCCAACCATGACTTGTGACCTTAGAGGTATATTCAAACTTTAGCTCATGGCTACTAGGGTTGTATGTAATTAAAAATAGGAGAAATAAATATTTTTCTCTCAATGTGAAATTATAATTCTAGTTCTTTTTAGTATGGAATACTCTTATGTGCAATATGGTTTTAAATGTGGATTTATAATGGTATTTTAGGAATTCCTTTGGATGGGCCTTACTAAACTTATGGGCAGACCCTTTCATGAATTTGAATTTTGGAAGCTCTCCATTATTTGGTGGGAATAAAAGAGCTATGGATCTAAACAAGAGATCAATGTGTTTTCTAATTAGGGCATTATTCTCCAAGGAACATAAACAACTAATCTAGGTACTAATAAAAGTGTGTGTGAGCCTAAACTATTTTGCATAATGAATAGGGATATTCTAGTTTTATTGGTTTACTTAGAATAATGGTTCATCCATGTGTAAAGTGAAGTGGTCAAAATGCCCTAAAATAATCCATGAGCTAAGTGTGTAAAAAGGGTGGTCACAAGTGCATTATTTTAGCTTAAATGTTAATTTATGTGTCTACATTTTTCTCCTTTTTATTCTAGTAATGTAACAAATCTAATTAAATGAATAAAAGGAAAAGTATGTACCTAAACTTACCTATGAAATGTAGTCTTGAATGTAGGCCACAACATTGAACTTTTTTTCATGCAAACACGTAATGAAACATGTATAAATTTTTATTTAATTACAATGAATATCAATAAGCAAAGACAAAACACTTATAGATATAATAACAAGGAAATAATATGTATACATATAATAATTTCAAACTTTTATCAATTTTTGATGCTCCTTATATTGTAAGAACCCATTGAGTCTTAATCTCTTTGAGTGCACTCCTTAAGGGGTGCATCGGGAAAGGGGTGGGCATACCATTGGTGTTTCTTAAGATTATTGTCCATTTTACCACTTGTTATCTACACACTTATCTCCTGAAAAATAATCCCCTAAACTTATTCTTCTATCTTATACACTCCTCCAATTTTTACCATATTTAGTACCCCTATTCCTAACCTAAAACCCTTTTCAATAGTTTACATGACTAGGTTGATTGAGTTGAACTTGTATTCTTATTGGTGAAACTCATTTAGGGTCTAGGTCAACTCTTAGCTGACCTATCTCATGACATAGTTTTTATCAATAATGATAGTAGGTCAACTAGGTATACCCTGTTGGCCAAAAATTTTGAAAGGGTATAGTGTTGAATTAGCTTATATATATAATATCATTTCACCATTATTTAGAGAAAAGAAGAATTAAAAGCTATTATGCATCTGCTTATCCACCATTCTATTTGAGTAAGAAGCTCAAGGTTTCATACTTTCTTTAGAGATACGGATCTTGTCTTATGGAAAAGTCTTTTAGATGCATTGATAGGTTATGTATCCTAGATTTTATGTATGCTTGTCATCCTTACATACCATAACAACCTCTTATGAAGCCCCTTGGCCAAGGGAGATATTGAGGCTTGACAAGTACATCTTTAAAGGTAAGTATTCCTAACTTTGTTCCTCCTTTGTAAGAGTAGATAGATATGAATTTGTACTTATCTTTCATGCATTAATATTCCATATATATTGACATGAGTGTATGTCTTCTATACATGTTTACTTTTATTGTTTATTATCCCCACTTTGTGCCACAAGATTTGGTGAGCACTAGATTAGACTTTACTTTACTTGTTATTAGTTTAGTGAATATAAAAACATAGGACTTAGGGTTATTTCATAGTTTTACTTGACTGGAGAGTTTATAACCCTCCCTAGTGATCTTAATATAGTAAGATATCACCTAATTGGGTCTATCTGGATCCACATATTTTCCATGTTCCTGATTATCTAATGTATGCCCAATAAAAAGTGTAAGTAGGATCTATCTTCTTTGAGCTAGGATTGATTTATAGATCTGATGCATTTATGATTACATATATTCTAGTGAACCTGACATGAATCTAACCCTTGCATATTTTCCTTCACATTTTTCATTTTCTATTATTTTATTTATTATTTTTCTATATTTGTGATACTAGGTCGACATGGCCGGTATAGTTTCTAACTTTTATACATAGGTGATGCAGGAGCATCATTGCATCAATGTATATATTATTTAATTTTTCATATTTTATGTCTTTGGAAAGTTGTCTTAGTCATATTGAGTATATATGAATCAATTTTAGGTGATAGGGTTTTGTGAAATTTGTAGGTGTGTTTTGGCATTTTCCCACCAAAACCTAGATTTGAATTTTTAAATTACAATGTATGGTTTTGGAGGTCTCAATCTTGTACAAGAGGTCTCAACTTGAATTTTTGTGGTTAGGATCCAATTAAGGTATTAAGAGTGTTTTACACCCACATGACTCACATGATGATTCACCTTATTGAGTGGGTTAGGTAGTTTCTTTATTCTCAATGTACATAGGGTAGTTTGAAATCAGTTATGGATTCTTGAAGTCCTTTTTGAATAGATAGTGTATTGGAGGATGGATCATTTAATGTATGAGAAATGGAAGGGGGTTTTGATTTGAAGGAGAGATTTAAATAAACCTAAGAAGAAGATAATGATAAGTTCCTTATTTTGATAACTAATTAAGTTACAGACCTGTATTATGCATCTGTAATGAATTGTCTATATAAACAAAGTTATGAAACAAATTCTAGTTTGATTTGATATTGTTACTTGTAAGTCTCAAATGTGGAAATTATTATGATAATTGAAGTTCAATATTGAAATTAAATGTGGACATTAAGAGAATCAAATATTATTCTTAGTTTTGAATATTGGTTTCATATACCCTATTTTTGTTAGTGCTTTATTTGTCAATAGCGTATTTACATGGATTATATGCTAAGATTCTAAGCAAAGTTGATATGATTTCTCTTAGATATTGGTAAGAAAGTTGTTGATGTTCTCAAGGTATTGAGAAAGGTTTAAATAGTATTCATAAGTGTGGTAAAACCTTTAATAAAGTCAAGTACAATCATTATAACCCTTCCTAGTACATATAGTCCTATCACAATGAAATAAAACTTGCATAATCTAACATAAAATCATGGAAGGAATGGGAAAAATAATGATTTAGTGACTGACTAATGATTGAAAAATGTGTCATATGTTGATACAGGACTTAAACCATCTTCATAGTCTTTTGAAACCTTGTATAAAGCTTAAAAACCTAAATATTTTCCTCTCGGGTGTCTCTATTTGCAAAGAACCCTGTTCTAAGGTTTTAAGGTGAAAATTAATGTCGTATGTATTGTAACTGTCAAAAGTTCTCAAAATTGGTGTTTAGTGAGAGTTTCATATGATTTAATATTTTATGTCATTTTTAAGTCTATACATGCCTTGGAGTATGGACAAATGATGACTATGTATTGATGAAATAGATAGAGACCTTAAGATACCTATACAATGACCTAAAGTGACTAAGTAAAGTGATCTAAAGTTTGAATAAGAGCCTTAAAATTCATATACAAACAAAATTCCATAGAGTTTAGTTGTAAAAGGTTTTTATTTCTCAATATCCATCTGTACATAACTATATAAGGAAGAAATCCTTAGAAAAAGGCTACAAAAATTGACTATGATAGGGTTAAAAGAAAGGAAAGCAATATAAGGTTGTCTAAATAGTTTGAGGATGGAAAGGGTAGTTTGATAGAATATAATGAATGTGAAAAAGATCCTAAATTATATTTATAATCTAGTAAAGTCTTTAACTATGCTTTGAGTTGTATGTTGTCTTAGTGCAAGAAAGAATAAGATATGAAAAAGTTGTGAAAGTTTCTAAGAGTGTGTTTGATTAAGGATAACCAATGAGATTGTACATGAATAACATCAAGTAAAGATCAGATTGTTTGAAGTCTAAGTTAATAGTTTGGGTATAACCAAGGATCAAGAACCAAGCAAGACAAAGGTGTCAGATTTAGGAGACCTTGGTAGAGATAAGAGAAGGTGTATGAATTTTTTTTTTTCATGCAATTAGGACAAGATTTATAGAAGCCCTCTACATCAGTATGTTTAACACATAGTCACATCAAAAATGACTTTTTTATTTATATGAAATTCTTCATTAGATATAGGTTATTAGATCGATCAGGTTGACACAATACTCTTATTCACTTCTAGATAGCAAACTAGGTCAAAAAGGTTGACATAGTATTCTAGATAGCTTCCAAAAAACATACTAGGTCGACAAAGCCAATATAGTCATCTTAACAAGCTTCAACAAACAAGAAATTATAGCACTAGGTTGACCAAGTCAACATAGTTGAAAGAATTTGTAACTAACATTCAAGGAACTTCAACAGAAATTTCATAATACTTAGCATCTTCTAACCCACCAAGGTCCCTTTCTCTCTTTCTCTCTCTTTAAATTCAATTCTTCCTTATAGTTCTATTTTGAAAAGTTTGTAGTCTTTAAAACTACCATCATATAGTAAACTAGGCTGACCTAGTTGACCTAGTTTTATATTCTATCCTCTATTTGAAAAACCAGGTTGACCTAGTCAACTTAGTTCTTAAAGACCCTTGTTTATATAGTACAGTAGTGACATTATTGACTCTATTTTGTAATGCCTACATACACTATCATCTGAACCAACTCTATACTATGTTTTAAATTGGTAATTAACAACTATATGTTATTAATTACTTCACACTTTCACTTTTAACTATTTTCATGTTTAGATTAGATCATTTAGTTTCATTATTTTTTTCTTTCTTGCACACACTACAAAATCACATAATTACAAAACACATTTAAACATTTGTCTACCCAAGGCTTACCTACTTCAATTTCATCACCAAGGGGGAAGATGACTTGGTTTTATATCTAAGTATAAACACATGGTTAATGGTATATATTAGCAAAGCACCTGATACCCTTATCATTGTGGGATTATGAAGTGAGGGGGTAGGCCCTAATATCAAGCCAATACCATTACCAACACAGATCCTTTTCAACCTAAACATCCTAAAACCATCCATAGATTGTTTTCTATCTCCCTACTTTTAACCATCTTCCCTATCACACTTACAATAATACTTTATAATCTAAAAACATTCAGGATGACCACTTAGTTAGTGTTTACTTTTTAAATTTGACTACTTGCTCTTTGCTTATTGTATGTTGTATTGTAAAAACTTGCATTAGCTAATGTTGCTGCAAGGATTTATGTTGTGTGCCTTAATTGGATCATCTTCACTAATACAATTTCCCATGTGTGTGCTTCAATTTCCTACTTTAAATTATATTGCAAAAAAAATCCCTATTTTTAATACACTATCATTATGTTCAACACAATCTCTTACAGACTATTTATTTCCCCTATCTATAGTACTGAGTCAACCTGATCAACCTAGTATTTTTTTCTGCCTCTCAAGTTATAGTAATAGGTCAACTTTATATTATTTTTATGTTTTTATCTATCTTAGGTTATAGTACTACATCAACCCTATCAACTATGTATCCTTATTCACTTAATTTTCAAACCTTGTTTCCAGTACTAGGTTGACCTAGTCAATTTTGTACTTTTATTTATCCCTTTTTATTTCCTTGCTTTTGCATCACCTTTACCTTACCTAATATCTCTTTCATCATATCCATTTATTTCAACTCAAGAATCTTTTGGCTCCTATCCTAGATGAAATTAATGTTCATATAGCCACTCATACTACAAATTATGGGACCCTTCCTCATTCTTCTTCACGTCGCAATCCTTTATTCTCACTTGAAGATCACCCTGAATTACAATATACACTAGAAATGTTCTTATTTATCAATGAGTTTCATCAACATTAAGGAAAGGATCCTTCTAATATCTACCATCTCATGATAAGTGGTCAAATTGAGGAACCTCATTCACCTTCTCCCACATTCTCACACATATATAGGGATACTAGCTTCTTCTCTTCTTAGCATCTTCCCTCTATTTTGACCCCTTCTCATACCATGACTCCTTGTTTTAATTCTTATACCTCCATGCCTAGTATCTATACTAACATGGTGGGTTCTACATCTAGTGGGCCTCTTCTAAGACCCAGTCTTCTCAATTCTTCCACTAGTGCATCATTTTCTACCCAAAGAAATCATGCCTCTAGTGTTATTCCTTCTCATCCCTCTACTAGTCCATCTTTTTCCACACAAGCAAATTATGCCACTAATGCCTCACTTAATAACAGTTCTTCTCAAGCTCTTACTAACACTCATAGTGGTACCCAAGCCACTACTACCAATTCTAACACTTCAACCAATACCAATAATGCAACTCACACCCATCAAATCTTGTTAAAAACTCTTAATCAAATGAATTATTTTCAAGCTAACAATGCAAATCAAATGACGTAAATGAAAAATCACCTTATCCATCTTTAAACCCACTCTCAATAGATGTCATCAGGCATGCGTAACCAAAATGTTCCCCCACATCCTCTTAGGTATTCCCATGGTAATCTTATCCTTCAACCTCATCTTGTCAATAAGACAATCAATAATATTAAAAATGAGCCTCTTACATCTCAAATTACTAATATAGATATAGGAGGTATCACCCTTACCATTTCTTACAATGGATTAATTGATCCTAATCTTCACTTAAAAAACATTTTTAAATCTATATAAAGACTGGGTCAAATTAAATACCTTTGCCGCTACCAAGATATTAACCAAAACTCTCATAGGTAACGATTTAGATTGGTACAACCAACTTAAATCTCATTCTATTACTAATTTGGAAGATTTAGTCAATGCTTTAGTCTAAGAGTTCCAAATTAGTGATCTTCCTAAGAATACCTTGGCCCATTTTATCAATTGTAATCAACTTGAAACCAAAACTACACAAGCTTTCATTAAATGATGGAAGACTTTATCCAACATTTTTGAACATAATATGGTTGATGATAACCTCTTTCATCTCTTTACCAATGTTCTTTTTCCTAAGTTGTAATATCGGGTCTAGACTCTTTCTCCATGTACTTTAGAAGAGTCTATTGACCAAGCTACATGTTAATATTTCCTTATGCATCAATTCGATCCATCCTAACCTTCCATTGGGTACTTTCATGTTACTTAAGAATAAGAATTGTCATGCTACCAATGATGGTGTCACTGACTCTTATGATACCATTCACATTATTCAAGCTATTATTCCTAACCAAACTTTAGAACAAGCTTCCCCTCCCAAACACATCACCAATCCTCATTTATCTTCAGCCAAAAATATCAATGTTCATAAATCTTATCCTTAGCATAATTAAAAAAACATCTCCCAAGGCCTCTACCTCAATAAATTGATCCCACTCATCCCATGAAATCTTGGTATGATCCCAATTATTTTTGTTGGTTTCATGCTAGTTGGGGTCATTCTCATGACACCTATAGGTAGCTTTGTAATTCGGTTATGTATTTCCTTCTTGGTCCCAATTTTGACCATAATTATATTATTCATCAATGCCAATAAGCCTATGACATTGCTTTCAAATCCCATGAAATAAATTAAATCTCAAGTTTTGAATCAAGATAATGATCATTTGTCCATCTATAAAGCTCCTTTTCTAAATCATCAAGATACCCAAGACAAGCCTACCCCTTCTAACAATAATGTTCACAGTCTTCTTGACCCAAATCCTAAAGAAAATGTGGTCAATATGACTAATATGCAAAGGGTGGTTTTTTTCATTGATCCTCAACCCATCTACACACCTCCATTGTCTCGCACATTCCATGTTATCCAAGATTATTTTCCAACTCACTTAAATGATTTGGGGCAAGATGACCTTATATCTTTTGATGAACCTATTCCAACACCTCCCTTGGATAACACTTATCTTACTATTTCTACCATCCCTCCAGCTTCTTTACCTATCACCAATGATACTCATTCTTCTATCAACACTTCTTTTAACAATCCTCAAACCAAACCTACATCAACTACTCCATCTTCTCAACATAATCTATAAATGTATCCTCTTGTTAAAACCTTCTACCTCTTATCAGCATAAATTCACATTTAATTTAGTTCCTCCTTCTAAGGAACTCCTTCAACACTATGCACCTCTTTCCAACAATCTTCTTATGGGTTATGTTGAGTGGGATCCTATCATGAAACTCACTAATATCCCATCCCAAGTCCCATTTCTTGAACTTATGTAGACCTTTCCATGTCATCTTAACCATCTTATGTAGCTTTTATTCAAAATGAACATCCCTTGTCCTCCCTTAGTAGGATGCGAAGTAACATGACCGAATCAAAAGATATAATTTTATAGTAATGTGATGAGATGTCCATACATATTGATAAAACAATGGACACTTATCTTTCCCTCAAATTCCCCATTGCTTTTATAATCCTTGATGAGATTATACTTCATGTGGATGATCCCCCTCTCTTTATCATTATTCAAATTGATGATATCCAAGTCAAACATGCTTTTATTGATGAAGGTTTTAGCACTTGTGATGCCTCTCTCAATTTTATCAAAACCCTTAGATATTCTGAATGTAATCTTAAATCCACATGTATCATATGTCAAGGCTATGACCAAATTAAAATGCCTCCTTTAGGTTATGTGTGGCTCCCCATTACCATTCCACCTATCACCATTCATGTGAAGGTGATGATCTTCAATTTTCCTCTATCTTATAACTTTTTGCCTGGTTGGCCATAGACTCAACATATAAGAGTAGTAGCCTCTTTCTCTTACCAATGCATAAAATTTATTCACAATGGAACCATCTACAAGATTCAAGGTGACACCAACCCTTGGAATTTTGAATAATTCCAAGATCATGGTGTATTCAAATTCTTACCCTTGAACTCTTACCAAACATTCTATTTCATGAATCTCAATGATTTAACTTTCTTGTCAATTCTACCCAAGGTTACAATGGTCAACCCAAAATCATCAAGAATGTACCCCCTAACCTCTTTCATTTCAATGATTATGAGCCTAATGAGATTAATCTCAAGATTAAAACTTTGGATCTCTCACCTTATCTCATCTCTCAGCTTATCGCTTCTTTATAACCTCGTTCCCATCAATCACCTTGTGATGACACACATGTTGTCTTAACTAAGACTTGGCATTCCATTCATCACACCACATCAAATGATAAGATTATCCTTACTTGCACTATTGATATTCATATTCCTGATTATGATGATTATTATACCTTAGATG
This sequence comes from Torreya grandis, assembly GCA_037957365.1. Classification (NCBI taxonomy): domain Eukaryota; kingdom Viridiplantae; phylum Streptophyta; class Pinopsida; order Cupressales; family Taxaceae; genus Torreya; species Torreya grandis. The sequence continues at coordinate 384,812 of JARHVA010000156.1, forward strand.
ATCCATTTTTAGGAGGTCTTATTCAGGATCAAGATATTAATATTATTCATTATCATTCCTCTTTGCTTCAGTCTTTTAGTATATCTTCTCATATTTCATCCTATATTTTTCCTAATTATAGTATTTTTCCTCTTTATCATAAGGTAGAGATGGTGTGGACACCTCCAATTTTTGAATAACCTCATAGGAGTATGCTTATGGATCGTGCTATGACTATTCCCTATTGCTTTGATAGATACCATGACCCCTTTAGCTTATTCATCCCTAAGATATGTATGATTCTCCTTTAGCCTTTTGTAGACCCCACCCATCCTTCAGTAGAGCCCAATTCATATCCCTTGTTCACTCCATTTATAGCTAAGTACCTTCCTATTTTTGATCCTATCACTCCTTTAATTGAGCCTTGTCCAATATCTCCACCAAACCCATATTCTCTTGGTAATAGTTTTTTCCCTTTACTGTAACTGGATCCTTTATCCACCAATTAGGTTGATCAGCCTTATTATGACATTCATAAATTTACCAATCACTTGACTAAATATTATTCACTATACCAAGCTCCCTTGGTTTCTTCTACACCTCCCCGTATGAGTACACCTACCAAGACTACTCACAGGTGTATCTATTGCTTCCATGGAATAGATAACCATTCATCCACACATTATCATAAGTTGTGACAATATATTGACACCTTGTATCCCACCACTCCTCAGCCCTTAGATGAGGTTATACCTCCCCCAAAATTATTACTTGAGTATCTTCTTAAGTACATATAGGTATATTGTCTCTGGTACCAATGTGGCATACATCACATTGATCATTGTCATATCCTTTAGCAGCATCTCAAGGGTCAACTCCTAACCATTCCTAAACCTTCTAACATTCTTCCCACATGTCATTCCCAAAATAAGGCTCCCCTTTCTTCCCCCATAGTTCCACCTCTTATGGTTCCATCTCCTCCTATGGTCCCTTTTCCACCTACTATTCCTCCACCTATGAGTCCCTCACCCATGGACCTTCCCTCACTCATGGATCCTTCTCCACCCATGAGTCTCTCACCTGTGATGCCTTCCCCACCAATGACCCCTTCATCTCCCATAGAAACCAATCTCATGCAATTTCTGGAGCATAACTTATATGATAGGCCTCATCAACATGATCCTTTGAGCATTCCTACATTTCTTGTTGAGGAGATTCGATTTGAAGTATTTTCTTACCTTTCTTTGAATATCGATGAGACATTTAGTTGTAGTTCACATTCAACTTCATAGAGACTTATCAGATGTTATGGATAATGTGTGTGGATAAATATATCAGTACTTGTGAACACATGCATGGTGTTATTACATTTTTTTCTATATTGGGTGTGTTCTCCAACTTTACATTTATCTATTTTATATCATTTGACATTGTGTCAAATTCTTATCTATCTTATATGGCAACTTTGGTTTCACACTTGATATTGATTATGATGTCATTATGTTCTCTTATGGATTTATTTTTCCTCATTGCATTCTCTTTTCTTCTTGAATTCATTTTCTTATGATTACCTTATTCTTTTTCATGATTTTTTGCTCTATTATCTCTATACACACAAATAATAGTTATTGGGACTTGGTTATACAAACCTTGTTCCCTTTAGTCATTCCTTATTTACCATGTGATCAATTAGCAAATAATTCATCTCATTATAATCTCCTTTTACCAATCCACTCTAGATCTCCTTTTAGTCCCCTTTCTTCCCTTTCACAAACTAAACATATACATGGTTGAGACTTGAGATAACACGCTAGTTCATCATTAAGCCTAACTATTCTAATTAGTCTTGTATTTGGATACTTAGCTTCCTTTAGCCAAACCCTAAATCTCATTCATGTGTATCACTCTATATCTCATGATTGGTTACTCCAAGTCTGTATGGAGGAAGAATCTTAAAATCCATAAAAACATTCAAAATCCAAATCATTTAACAAAAGGCAATGATCTAAAAGGTAATATTCAAAATTCTCAAAAGTCAAATCACACTAAAAGATGTGATTCTATGAACATCTCCTTCTAATAAAATCTCAAAATTCATAGTTGGCCTCATAATAGATCTAAGGTCCATTGGAGTACGATAGGATAGTAGCTTAGAAAATAAAAATAAAAATATATATTTTAGTTCTACTTACTTTCTCATGCAAGTACCCAATCTTCACAGTATACTGATGGCTCTATAATAGGTCCTAAGGAATGGGGAACATGTTATGGGAAGGTAATTCCATGTTAATTTTATTATTCAAAACTGCCTACATGAGTTGATCTTAATAACACACTTATTTGCCTACATAGCTTTGTGTCTATAGTGAATAGGTTTCCTATGTATATTGATGGTCACTAGTCACTTAGTGTCTTCTCATGTCCTTAGTGTGCCTCATGTATTCTAATGTATTCTCATAAAATGCATATTTTATGCTTCTTAAATTCCATTTTTCACTCCCTACAATCCTAATATCTCCCCTTGAAAAATATTATTTTGTTGATTGATCACTCCCCTAAGGATTCCATTTGTGAATTACATTGTAAGACCATGGATAGGACCTAGCCTTCCTCATAAATTACCAAATTTTCACATTAAAAATCTAAACATCCCTTTTTTACCAAAATTTCACATTAATTCTACCTCATTGGTGTTCTCTTTATGAGTTGTAGTGTAATACCATGGATAGGAACTGGCCTTCCTCATAAAATTTTCCAATATCCAAGTCACAAAAAAATTATATGTGTCAAATATGAGATAAGATGTGATTGATTATAAGTTACATATCATTGACATGCTTCCCATCTTGATTTAGTACATTTTATACTTCATTAATCTTTCATCTTTTATCTTCTTATTAATCTATTGCATATAAGAATCCAACCATTTTCTTAAGTTTTTAATACTTCTTAACTCAAATTAATGTGATTTTATTAAGACCAATTTTTCCAATTTTATTTCTCTTTTATACTTCCCAACGTGATTTAGTATGATTGATTGAATTAATTGATTTGTTTTTACACTATTATTATTTTACATGCTTTCCATTTTTACATTATTTTCATACTTCCCAATGTGACTTAGTGTGATTTTACTTGTTTTAATTTGGTGCCAATATTTTTCAAGGTTTTAAAATAAACTTTTACCCTCTTGTTTACCACTCTTTAGTTTCTTATACTCAAAATTGTTTGCTATTACACATTCCCAACATGAAATAGTGTGTAATATATTTGTTTTGTTATCAATTATACTTTTACAAGTCCTTTTCACCTGTTTCTTTTTAACCATGCATGTGTACTACATAATGCTAGAAAAGAAAACACAACACATATAATTCCTATAACATATATAACAAAATCAAAATACATGTGCTAGAAATAAATATATCCATGCATCCACAACCACAACCATAATACAAACACATAAGATCAACATATCACTATCAAAATAAGATATCTATATATCATGTGTGTTTTATACAAAATACAAAAATACATCACTCCAGCTCTAAGGTTGGGCTTTATCGTGTCTATCTCATGGCCTAGCCATGTTGCCCATTAATGCCTTAAATAGTCCCCTCTGAATAGTATGTTATAAAGAGGATGTCTAAGATCTCAAGCTTGTTACCTATCCCTATAGGTTGGCCACCTACGCCTGTACCTATCCTAGCTAAATAATGGTAGCCAAATACATGGCTCTCTCCTGAGCCATGACCTACCATGCCTATGAATCTCCTACTCCCACCCTTATTATTGGTTATAGTTCATCTCTACATGCTTATAATCACCTTATAGACTCTCCTTCTAGTTTGAAATAGCTTACCTGAGCTGGGGCAAATGGTACCATAGGATCATCTAATGTGGTAGGGTTATATGGTATTAGCACCCCATTTAAAACATCATGGAGTGCTCCCCTCACCAGGGATCCCCATTTTGTCTCCTCCTTATCCATAAGATCAAAAAATTTAAACCAGATAGATGTTATATCATAGATATATCTCAAAATCTATCTATCTATAATCTATCAATCAAATCCTATACAACTAGTATTATATTTTCAAAGCTTAAAAAAATTATAACATTTATTACATGTCTTAGTATCACCAAGGATTGTCTCCCCATCTACTCAACTACCAAGTATGGTCTCTCCATCAGCTTGTCCTATAAGTACCTCATCTATGGGACACCTCTCAATAAATATAAACCCTGGAGTCACCACCCATGCCCATCCCAAGCCTCACCTTAGTGGTGCCTATGTAGACTAAATCTACCCTAGCTAACTAACAGGTCATCTTGGATGACCTTCTCTCATCATTATTATCTCTATCAATGGTATGATTGATGTGGTCATCATTTTTCCTATTGTGGTGTTGGTTATGGTACCTGTGGTACTCATACATCCACATCCATATCCTCTCTAATTATTGACCATCGTGCTTGACCTACCTATGGTCACTCACATCACAGTCTAATCTCGAATCTCATGACTGGTGGTCCTCCTCCTCCTCTCCCCCTAAGCTATTTTGCATGATTAGCCCAAAATATAGGCACCATAATAAGAGCCACTGGGTGAGGAAGTCTAAACTATCCTAGTAAGCTTGCCACTAGATACAAATCTACCCACCATGCTCATGCTAACTCTAGTGCTACCATCCTCCAACTTAGCCAAAATGTTGTAATGTATGCATAAATCTACCACACAATCTCTCCTTGTATGATTTTATATAGTGTTGGCACATGGGGCACAGTCCATGTCACTTGATCTTATCTTTATCTTAGCACCCAAGGTACCCAATCATCAATCACATGGGTCAACACAGCTGGTTGATAAATCAAGAACATCTCATATATCCAAGCACTAAGTAATACCACTATCCCTATGGTATTCTACCCTATAAACAACATCCCATACATATCATGCAAAATATAAACCCAAATGATAAAACCCAAGTCATAAATTACCCCTTGCTCTAATATCGATTGGCGAAAGGCTATCACATACAATGATACCTTGTTGTCTGACTTGTGATACAGAACTCATGTTATCACATGTCTTATCATAGATTTTTAAATATCCAAAATATGGTAAATATAAATATCAAATAGACTCACCCTCAAACCTGGGTAAATCCTATCCAAGCATGTCAGCCATCGAGCTAATTCTCATCTCTCCTCCTGATCATCTAGTATCCCCATGATCATTGGTGTACCCCTATAGGATATCTAAGTAAATCATGGGCATGCTCCAATGTGATACCAACCTCTATGGTATCTCCATCCGCCACCCACCTAAAAGTATTGGTCAAGTGTTCTCATGTTCCTAAGAACATGACTACTAGATTAGCACTCAATGGAACTCACCACATCTCCATGATGCTTCTCAATCTTAGTATGACCAATCTAGCCCAATCTACCTTTGTCAAGTGCTCTAATAGATTTGGTAGCCATGACACATCCACCAGTCACCAAAATCTTTGGCACCCCTATAACTATCAAATAATAAAAGATGTATTAGACCTCCATGTCACTTATAATCAAAATACATTCTTTTAAATTTTTAACAAAAAAAACCTAATTTGACTTAATCTATTCATTTCTCATCAATTTGACCTATTTTTATCCTACTTGTCTAGTATTCAGCCAGGTAACCTAGGCCTTAAAATTACTATATTAGCCAATTTCTTATATTTTAGTACTATACCAGCTATTTAGTAACATACTAAGTCATCCTAATAATACTATGTCAACCATTTGGACTTAACAAACTAAGTTGACCCTTTCATTTTCCCCTCATGGTACTAAATTGATAATAGGGTACTAAGTCATCCATCTTCTTAAATCAACTAAGTCAACCCATACCTACTAAGTTAGCCATGATAAAACTTGATTTTCAACCTACTAGGTTGATTGGGTTGACCTCATTCGTTTAAACTACTGACCCCTTGACCTCTTGTAATAAATGCCTTTGGCACTTATTTCTTTGATCCCTTTCAAACCTAGTTACTCATTTGACCTCTAGCTACCTTAAAAATTTCTTGGGGTTCATTTAGGTTTCTCAAATTGATATAATTTACAAATTTATATAAAACACTTAATTTTTAATAAAATACTCAAAAAAAATTTGAAATTCTCAATTGCCTACTTGTGTTGTGACTAATGCAACCACTAGGCATCCTCATCTCAGGTGTTGTCTCCTTACCATCTTGTATATTTTAGCTTTTTATAGGTCTCTCAGAGCTCTATTTTTCTCTTAAAATATTCAAATAATAGCAAATTACTTTCTTTTCACCCTATTTAAAGTTACTATTCACAATTCTTTACCTTTAAAATATTTACCATCAGATTCCTTAGTTTGATCATATCTTTATTTTTACTAACTCATTTTTCCAACCATAAAAATTTCTAGAATCATGATTTCATACAAAATATTTTCCACTGCTATATGCCTATACTTCAAAAAAAATGATTTTTCACTCTTTTTTTCACTAATCTCTACAGGTTCTCCTAATGTTCCTCACATTAGACACCTTTACATCTCTCACAGCCTTCTTATTTATCTACAAAACTAAGGTAAGTAAAGGTATGTGTTTTTCAATTATGTCCTTTCATTTATCTTATTTTCTCCTTACTATATTTTACTTAGCATCAATGTTATATGTCGTTATGTTTAATTCCCAAAGCACCATCCCATGTTACACTTATGTGACACATGATGAGATTTGAGTGGGACATATGTATACACATAATATTTTCAAACTTTTATCAATTACTGATGCTTTTTATCTTGAAGTAACCCATCAAGTCTCAATCTCTCTGAGTGCATGCCTTAAGGGTTGTATTGAGAAAGGGGTGGGCAAACCATTTGTGCTTTATAAGATTGGTGTCCCTTTTTCCACTTGTTACCTACACACTTATATACTAAAAACCATTACCCTAAGCTTGTTCTTATCTCTTTTACACTCCTCTATATTATTACCACATTCAGTACCCCTTTTCCTAACCTAAAATCCCTTTTGATAGTTTACATGACTAGGTCAACTAGGTCAACCTTGTACTCTTATTGGTGAAACTCATTTAGGGTCTAGGTCAGCTCTTGGCCAACCTATCTCATGACCTAGTGAGTTTTCTTCCATAATGATACGAGGTCAACCCTGTCAAATGAAAATTTTGAAAGGGTTTAGGGTTAAATCGACCTATATATACAAGATCATTTTTCCATTATTTAGAGAAGAGAATAATAAGTAACATATATTGTATATCTACTTATCCACCATTCTACTTGAGGATCAAGCTTAGGATTTCATACTTTTTTGGAGATACAGATCTTGTCTTATGGAGAAGCCTTTCAGATACATTGATAAGATATGTATCCTAGAGCTAATTTATCCTTATCATCCTTATATACCACAACAACAACCTCTTGTGAAGCATTTTGGCCAAGGGAGAGATTGAGGTTCGGAGGGTTCATCTTCAAGGGTAAGTATTCCTAACTTTCTTCCTCCTTTGTAAGAGTAGATAGATATGCATTTGTACTTTTACTTCATTCATTAGGATTCCATATACATTGACATGAGTATATTTATTCTATGCACATTTACTTTTATTGTTTATTACCCCCACTTTATTTCATAAGCTTTCACGAGCACTAGATTAGACTTTGTTTAACTTATTATTAGTTTAGTGAATATGAAAACATAGAACTTAGAGTTATTGTGTAGTTTTACTTGACCGAAGGCTTTGGAACCCTCCCTATTGATTTAATTATAGTAAGAGATCCCCTAATTAGGTTCAATGGATCCACATATTGGTCATTTTCTTGATTACCTAATGTATCCCTAATCGGAAGTGTAAGTAGAATCTATCTTCTCTAATCTATGATTGATTTATAGATCTAATGCATTTATGATTGCATACATAATACACCTGATTAGGTACATGAACTATTATGTTTTATTATTGATTGTTGCAAAAAAAATGGTGATTTAGAGGGTATGACCCTCTGATATTTCATTTTGTTTAAAAAGCTTGTATTGAATAATGCTTGTCTAAGTCTTCATTAATAGGAAAGTGTGTTTAAGAAATTTTAATAAAATAAATACACTATAATCCTAACACCTCTAGATTAGACACTAGAGAGTTCATAGGTAACAAATATATAAATGAAAGCACAACTAAAACATAAAAGAATACCTTATTTTACCTTCCTTAGAATTATAAATGGCTTATTGAATGGCTTGTTTAGCTTGTGCATCAATAAATCTTCATCAATGGAACTTTGTTGGCTTCATCTTTCTTGGGCACCTTGGCTTGATGTACTTGGCTTAAGATTTGAGCATGGTAAGAATTTTTTCAAGGCATTTAGGAATTATAACTCTACATCAAAAGATCTTGTTGAAGATATTTGTGCATGATAACTTTACACCAAAATAGAGTAGAAATCAATAGGTATGGCCTTGTATTTATAGCCTCAAGATTTAACTTTCACCCAAGGTGAGTTAAGGTTGAGTTTAAACAGAGAATGGGTTCAACTAATTCTAGGTGATTTGAGACTAACTCCAATTGAGGTAAAATTTGTCATATAATTATGATTTTCAATTACTAGGCATGGCTCTCAAATTAGATATTTTAGGATATTCTGGAAGAGCTTGACAACTCATAAAGACAATGATAGAAAGGCTTAATATTTTGAATTTTAGCATTTCTAGTTTTATATATTCATTAATTACAAATATATATTTCAACTAATCATTTAATCTTGCTTAATTAAATAATTTATTTTTATTAGTATTTTAGTTTTTTAAAGATTTGATCAAGTGCCCCACTTAATGGGTTCATAGGCCAAACTAACAGTTGTTATGTTGCAAGGTGATTGAGATTAAATCTATGAGAGGTTATTATTACATATGGTAGAATACCCCAAATAGGGATGACTTAACATGATTATGAGCATTTATAATTGATGCATAACCAAATTGAGATGTTCAATAATTCTTAGGCTTAATTTATAATGGTTGGTAGAAATCAGTCTAATGTTTGGCCAGAAGCCAATTGTGGCCAAAATGGGATGTTTATAGTTTTCTCCTATTTGGGAAGGCATTTCAAGCTATTGACATAGTAACTTCTCAAATAATTAAAATTTCATGTATGCCTAATACTTCAATGGAAATGGATGGGATTTGGATGCCCCCTCAAGGGAGAAATTGGTAAAGAAAGTCAATGATCGATCCCTCAAAAAAAAGAAAATGATGGGATAAAAAGGTAAAAGGGGTGAAAAAGATTGATTTGCCCATAAGTGGTTATAATTAATGGCTTAGTGAGCTACCCCGATTGGGTAGATAAAAAGGATTATTTACCCAAAGGTGGCTAGAATCATTGGTATAGCAAGGTAAATGGATAATGATTTTCCCTTATGTAGTTATAATAATTAGCCAAAGGATAAGGGTAACAAGAGAATGATTTCCCAAAAGGTGGTTGTAATCATTAAAAAGAAAACAATGGCTTACCCACAAGTAGTTATAATCATTGGTAGGATGAAAATAATGATTTTCCTAAAGGTGGTTATAATCATTGGCAAAATAAAAACATGTCCTAGTTGGGCAAATAGAAATAATGATTTTCCCAAAGGTAGTTATAATAATTAACACTAAAATTGAAATCAAAACACAATGATTTACCCAAAGGCAGTTAGAATCATTGGTATTGTGGATGGAATGATACATAATGATTTGCCTAAAGGTGGTTATAATCATTGATATAATGAGAGTAATATGTAAAATTGGAAAAGGTGGTTTACATTCTAAATCTATATACATGGATTAAGAGTAATTCAGTACAAATGAGTAAGATGAATTTATATAACCTACTAGTATGGAGATTCATATCCTAACTAATAAGGATTAAATTTCTTCCATGATTTAATTACTTTATATGTGAGGAATGATTTGGGCAGATCAAGAATTTTTTAGGTGCCAAGAAGAAATATCATGGCCTCATTGCTTATAAGATTGCCCATGTTGATTTTTGATGTAGCACATGATGGTATGAATCATGATATAAAACACCATGATAATGTAGCTAAAATATGCATGAGGACTGACACGTGATCTAAGAAATAATTGAAAATAATGCACTAATGATAAAAAAACATGATGACAATGTTGACATATGAATATGGATAGATTCAATAATAATACACAAGGAATCACCTAGTGAATGCACATAGATTGAATCAAGGTACAATAATGAAATCAAATAAATAGATAAACAAATTTTTTTAAAAAATAAAGAAATGGTAAAGAAAGACAAAATAAAACAAAACAACTAGAATAAAATGAGTGCAAATGACATAATGACACAAACAAAAGAATAGATAATGCCCCTAGGCTTATAAGAGACAAGGATATAAAAAAAATGGGGGAATAGAAGAAAAGCAAGGGGTAGTTGAGCTGACTCCAAATGTACTAGGTAAGTGGATTTTGCCTACATAGTTTTATAGATGCAAGATCCAACATAAACTTTAGGCCAAATATAGTTCTCCCAAGATATGGGATAAAAGAAAATGATCATAAGAATAACTTGATGGTGATGTAGATGAATATGGGAATGGGCTCACAAAATGGCAAGAGTATGAGTTAAATCCTAGTGATCATTAATGTATTAAATTTGAATACATAATGCACAATATAGAAAACTCACAAAATGGCAAGAGCATAAGGTTGAGGGGCCAACAAGGATGAGAAAACTAAAGGATAAGTGATTTTTTTTGAATTAGTGAGGGTTCATAGAATCATTAAGGCAAAGAAGTGGTCAATTTAATGTTTTTGAGGATTATTTAAGATATTTTACAAATGTTTTTAAAATTTTCTAAGCATCTCAACTCAATTGAGAATAATAAGATACTAAATGGTCCAACTCACAAAATGGTGAGAGTGTAAGACTTAAAATTACTCATAAAATGGTGAGAGTGTGTAAAAGGGGTGACTAAGATAACCTCAACGTGAATCAAGCACTTCCTACATAGTACTATTAGGACCTCAAATAACTATAGTTCTATCTTACAGTAGATGAATCTGACTAGGTAGCGGTAATTTTTCAAATTATGCAAATGGCACAGTATGGCATAGAAATGGTAATGTGGGACTTCAAGGCATGATAAAGATGGTGTTCCTAATTTTCCCATGGGTGGTTATACTTAGGAAATAATAACATATGTCAATGATACTAATTTACCCAAAGTCAGTTATAATTAGTAGCATAAAGTGAAACACTGATTTTCCCAAAGGCAATTATAATCAAGAATACTCAAAATGAAATGAAATAAGAAATAAAGGATACAACTACCAATCCACTATCATACTGGTCCAAAATATTTCCCCTATCTAGAATAATAAATCAACTACTAAAACTTGATCAGATTCCTTGTGTTTAAGGTACCCAAAGAACCAATGGAATGGAACCAAGGTCAAAAGGTTGGGTAGGGAGGGTAAAAACAACTTTAGTCGATAAAAAAGGTATGGTAGAATAGTATAGGGTACGGTACAAATAATAATTTAAATATGATGGTATAATATAAATGAGCCTCATAGATAATATTTAAAGTCTCTCAAGTAAAGTAATGCTTTAGGTGTATGATGTTCATTGAATCATCAAGTTTATCTCTGTTTGGTGTAGCAAGCATGTTTACTTTGGACCATAATTTACAACAATGATAGATGGCCCTATCCAGTTAGGTTTGAACTTGACCTTATTCTTCTTCTTGGTTGTGTTATTCTTTAATTTTTTTTTGAGAATAAGATCACCAAGCTTGAACTCTTTATGTTGACTTGTCATTTATAGTGGCCATTGAGTCTATTCTAGTATGCTTGAAGGTTGTTAATAGCGGCCATGCATTTTTCATAAAAAAACTCTACATCTTACATGTGAGCAACTCTATAATCTTCATCATCTAGGACATGTTTCAACAAGATACGTAGAGAAGGTAACTCAACCTAAATGGGAAGAATGGCCTTAGTTCCATAAACTAGGTAATATAGAGTGACCCCTGTTGGGGTATGGTAATTAGTGCAGTATGCCCAAAGGGCATAGAATATTTAGAGGTGTCAATTATGGCCAATATCATTGAAATTATTTTTAAGGATGGTGACAATGGTTTTTTTTATATGCTTATGCTTATTCTTGGTTGTTACCTTGTAGGTAATATGTCGTATAAAAATCTTGAGTAATGTTGTGCTCAACACAAAGATTTTTGACATCCTTGTTTTTAAACAATCTACCATTATTAGATATAATGTCATATGGGATACCATAACATCAGATGAGATGATTAAAGATGAATTTGGAAAAAAAAATTCCAGTCACTTAAGTGAGGGGTATAGCTTCAACCCACTTAGTGAAATATTTGGTAATGGTGAGAATATGTTTATGGCCATTGGATTAGGTTGGGTTAATCTTCCCAATGATATCAAGGCCCAATGTTGTAAATAGCCATGGTTTAAGCATCAGTTTCAATATCTTGGTTAGGGCATGAATCAAATTACCATGACTTTGACATTTGTCATACCTTTTAATATACATAGCTACATTGGCATCCATAGTTGCCTAATAATATCTAGTATATAGAAACTTTTTGGCTAGGATCGCCCCACTAATTTGGGCTCCACATACTCCTTCATGAACTTCCCTTAACATTAATGTTTATTTTACCAAATTTAAATAATGAAGCAAATTTCCATCAAAGTTATGGTGGTAAAGGGTTGGGCCAAGTATGGTATATCATGAGGATTGGTTGGTAAAGGCCTTTTGTTATTTGTGTGATAGGTCCTATGACATAATATGGTCATGAAAGTAGGTAAATAGGTTTGAATACCATATATATCTATGACCACCAATATCATAGATCATTATGATAGTTGAAGGTTCATGAGATGCTGATAGAATATTTTTAATGAGGAATTGATATTCTTTACCCTTATCTATGTGATGGATCAAAGACATAATGGTATTCATCGCATCTATTGTCCTATTTACTTGCCCTTGATATGTGTTCAAATTATATGTCAATAATTTATTATTTGAGAGTGATCTATAACCCGATTGATTATTAACTAAGAATCACCATACACCTTGAGATGTTAATTATCCCATTGTACTACGTGTTAGAACCTTGTAGTGAGTGATTCATATTCGTCCATGTCGTTAGTACAAGGAAAGTTGATATAAAATGATTTAGGGATAATATCCCCCTGTGGTGTAATAAATAATAGGCCTACCCCTAATCTATGTGAGGTGAATGATCCATCAAAATACAACTTCCAATGTTGCTCCTCAAGAGGTGTTTCAATGATGGTCATAATTTATTCATCCAAGAATTAAAAAGTTAGAGGTTTAGTATATACAATAGGTTCTTTAACAAGTTGATCTATAAGTACTTGTCTCTTGATAGCCTTTTAGTTGATGTATTCTATCTCAAACTCACTCAAAACCATGATTCGTTTGACCATGTGGCCTTGTAAAGTTATATTTGATATTATATATTTGAGTGGATATACTTTATAAATAACCATGGTCTTATTATTAATCATGTAATGCCACAATTTGTGATTCAAAGACCATAATTAAACAAGATTTTTTAATGGGTGTATAGTTGTGTTCATACATGACCAGTGTATAGCTTAAATAATACACGACGTGTTTTTTCCCATTATCATCATGTTAAGCTAGAAGTACCCCCAAGGCTTTATCTATGGTAGATAAATACATTAGGAATGGCTTTTCTAGCATAGGTGGTAACAAAATAGGTAGATTGGCAAGATATTCTTTTAGGTGCTGAAAAGATTTATAGTATTCTTCATCCTAATGAAATGTGACACCCTTATTTAGTGTGTAAATAGTTGGAATTTTTTGGCCAACTAAGAAATGAAGCATCTGATAGATTGAATCTTGACTTATAAATTATGGATTTGCTTTAAATTTAAAGGTGGTGGCATGTCAGTAATGGCTTGTACTTTGATAGGATCAACTTTAATGCCTCTGTGAGAGATGATGAATCCTAGTAATTTTCTTAAAGTAACACCAAAAATACACTTCTTGAGATTGAGTTTGACCTTGTATTCATGAACCCTTTTAAATATTCTTTATAGTGTAGATAGATGATCAGCCCTGGTCTTTGATTTACCCAGTATGTCATCTACATAGTCTTCAATAATGTCATGCATCATATCATGAAATATGATATTCATGACTCTTTGGTAGATGGCCTCAACATTATTGAAACCAAATGGCATAACCTAATAATAGAATGTTCCCCCTAGAGTGATGAACATTGTCTTATGTTGGTCTTCTAGTGCAATTTATATCTAGTTGTATCCTAAAAGTCCATCTATAAGTGAAAGCATTTCATACCCCATTATGGATTCAACTATCATGTCAATGTTTGGTAGAGGAAAGTCATCCTTGGGGTAGGCATTATTTATATCTCTAAAATTAGTACATATTTTGATTCCTTCTAGATTCTTACTAACTGGCACAACATTTCATATCCACTCTAAGTACTTGATCAGGCGAATACATCTCATTGCTAAGAGTTTTTCCAACTCTTTATTTACTGATAGAGCAATGTGAGGATACACCTTTTGAAATTTATATTTAACAAGTTTGGCACCATTATGTACAACAACGTGGTGTACAACCAAGCCAAGGCTCAAACCTAGCATGTTTGAATAGGTCTAAGAAAATATGTAAACAAAATTCCTCAAAAGGGCTGTAAATATTTCATGTTCCTCCTCAGTGAGAGACGCATGTAATTTAATCTATTTTAGTCATCTAGAGTCATGATGTTGACTTCTATAGTGTTTTCTATTAAGAGAGTTGAATTATCCTCCAAAACGGTTGGTAATGATTTGAATTGGCTTATAACTATAAAATCCTCTATTTGAATTGGTTCATCAAGTTCTCCTAGACAAGATGAATCAGAATCTCCCAATGGTAGGGATGGCCATGATACAAATTGATTTAAATATTTTGGGAATATTGGAGTCCTATTCCTAATTTAGATAAGGGTATGGAGTAATAAAATGAGTAAATAAATATGCAATAATTAAGAAACTAATTTGTATAATTTGATTGTAATTTTCCTTTCTATAAATAGAAATAAATGTGAAGAAAATAAGACTTGTCTAGAAACTAATTGAGATGGTTGTTTTAGGATATACAATTCACTATGCAAGATTGGGACACTATCACAAATCAAGATCTAGCCTTTGTTTATTAATTAGATAAGAGAACTAAAAATGGACACCCTAGGGTATGGTGTTATAGTCCTCTTCTACCATTATTTTCTAGGAGACCTGAGCTTTTTGGGTGTTTTTTGTTATGTATATGTGAGCTTGCTTATGAAATTTTGACTATTGGATGTTTAAAAAAAAATCCCTATAGATCTAATTTAGTCTTCAAACCCTAGACTCCATTATGTTTTCAAAAAATTTAGGAAATAGGGGGGTTAGTGTGTGTAAGATACATTAAACGTGTATCCACACCCCTTGTATGGGCATGTTACCTACATACCAATACTTTGAAGAGGGATCAAGCCATATGTAGTTCTCCCACTTGATGTACTTTGTGTAATAGTGCATATGAAAATGAAAAATGTTAAATTGGATGTGCTTAAGGTGGATAGGGACTAGTGTAAGGATTTGAATAAGCTTGTAGTAGTATTGGTTGGTTATATGTAGAGAATAGGGAAGATTTCCTAAGTAGTCTTATTTGTATTCTTACTTGCTTTGTGATATTTGTCAAACCCTTCTAAATGAACTTTGAATGGGATTTTATAGGGATATGTTATTCATGGGTCAAATGTATTCATGTTAGGCTGACAAGAAGAGGAATAAAAATTGAAATTAACTGACCATTGGAGGTAAAAATACACTTGGACATAAGCACCATAAATGTACACCCTAGGGTCTAGTGGTATAGTCCAGGTTAGGCACTATAGTCCTAAAGGAATGGGCCCTAGGGGGATGAATTTGTCATGGGAAAAGTAGTCTGGTTGAGCTAGAATTAGGTCTTGGAAGGCTATGGATGACTAAGAATCAGTGAAAAGATGTTTATGATGGTCATGAGAGTAAGTAAGAGGGACCTATGGGTTGGGTGTCACAAACTACACTCAAGCTACCAATTTTCACATTTTATATGACTACATTCCCCCCCCCCCTTTATTCTATTGATGCAACAAAGCAAAATAATAGGATAAAGGAAAAATAGAAACATACTTGAACTTACCCACAAGAGTGAAGCTCATGAAGCTGTGTAATGTTGGGTGTGCATAGATAGGGCATGTTATGAAGTGTAAATCTGTAATAAAAAATAAAGAGTAGATCACTTCTTACTAGATATGTTATATCAAAAATAAAAACTTACAAAGCTAGGTAAGAGAAAGAGAGAGAGGAAGAGAAAAGAATGAATACACCTCATCGGCTATGTGAACCAGTATAAAACCTATTGTGATGTTAAGTGATGTTGAGTAAAGATGAGTAATTTTGGATGGTGTTGTACCAAGAGTAATATCATGAATGGAGTTGACTATTTGATTCCCTGAGAGTGGCTCAAAAATGCAAAGGCTAGCCCTTTGGCTCCATCATCACCCACTAAGTAAAGCTAGGTGGGCATGAATGTGTTAATAATTATGTTGACTCTTTGTCTAATCCTTCTAAGTAGGTGGCTCTAGAATAAAAAAGCTAGATAGTCCTTTGGATCCATCATTGCCCCATGAAGTGAAGCTATGAGCTAATATCGGTATGAAATGTGTGTCATATGAGATGGATCTTGAATCCCGTGAATGATATATAATCTAATAATGTGACATGGATAGTCTAATGTATGCTATAAACTAGGCCACTCTTGGCCATTCTGAAAGGTGGAGAGTAGGCTTGTATGAAAGCCACTCTGAAACTAGGCACTAGGCATAGATGAAAGCCATTCTAAAATGTGGATGTTAAGCTTGTATAAAATCCACTCCAAAATGATGCCAACCACCTACAAATGGAATAAGGCATGCAACTGCTAAGAATGCCTAGGTAATATACTAAACATAAAAAGAAAAGAAAAGAAATGTGTTGTGCACATTGCCCCTAATTATTGGTGTCTGAAACATGGATCCTAATATAAAATTTATACCAACTACCTAATCTAATACTAGAAGTGAGAGACATCATGTCACACATGATGCCCCGTATATCTAGATTCTTTGATAAAAACTGTACTAAAACTATTGAATCTGAACTGGTCTATATGTGCAAAATTGTAGTTGAGCTTACCTTTATGATTGTTTCTAGAAAATCTAATTTTTTTGCTAAGAGTGCTTGAAATGGACACCTTATTATCTGGTGTTATATTCTAATCTTGGTGCTATTATCTTGGGCTAATTCTGATGACTATTCTATACTTTTCACTATCTAGATGGTTTTTTCTACCTAGTTTGAAGTCTAGTTATTATTTTGGGTGTTTTGAAAACTACTTTTTTGATGGTTAGAAACTTTGATCTCTATGATAAAACCCCTATTTGTTACCCCCTCTTTTGAGGGTAGGAATGAATACCTTGTAATGACTAATATCAGAAGAAATATCCCTACAAGTCTATTATGCTACAAAGATACATGATATAGTAATGATAATTTACAAGATATCTCAAGATATAATAGTGTTTGTAATGGAGATTGTTAGATCAACAGGGGTATGTCTAGATAGATATAATAATGTAATAGCATGTGAAATGTAATGAACTAGAATTCGAAGTCTAGTTAGTTATTAGTTTTCAAGGAGGGATGGAGCATGATGTCCATCATGACATCCAAGAAGGTAAGAGAATACATGATATGGATCATGGCATTGAAAATAATTGAAAATTAATCAAGAAGCAAGCACACAAGGCTAGAATCAAGAAGAATACAAGGGTGGCCAAGGGGCCAAGAAAACAAGGGACATGGTCACATGTCACTCAAACTGGAAAGTAAGCATACAAGGCATGTTCAAATTCCACATACAAATACAATTACAGATAAGCAATTTTGGTGTGAAATCCACAATCATAAAGAAGAGTACAGGTAAAGGAAATTGGTAAATATCCTAAGGCACACACAAGAATAAAATAAAAAGACATTGGAAAATGTCCGAAGGCACATACAAGAGACAAAATAGGAACTAATAAATGCAATCATATCTAGATACATAAAGCAAAAAAATAAATCATGTAAATACTAGAGATAAAATTTCATCTAACTAATCAAATCAATAAGTGAAAGTATGCAAGACATGTAGTACAATACTAGGTATATGCTAGGAAATACACAAGTGTTATATACTAATGAGTGTTGATAAATTAATATATGTAATGCTAGTAAGTAATGTACATCAACATGATAACTAGAGTGTGTGGTGTAGGAATTACATAACTTAGATGGTATAGTCATGTAGAAGATGACCCTAGGGGGTAGATATCGATGTATGTCTTGAATGTAGAAGTAAGATGCCCCCCCAATGGGAAGAGTGAAGTAATCAAGGATTTATATGTCACTGTACACACTCTAAGAAGATCAAGTGAAGCATGTTAATGTAGATAGATTGACAAACAATAGCATGGAACAGCAAAATGTAAGTCTAGCATAGTAGTAGAAATGTAAAGTATGGATAATGCATATAATTGAAATGTTTTTGAATTTTTGAATTTTTGAATTTTTTTAATTTTGAAATGTTATATTTTTTTGGTATTTTGAGATATTTGAATGTTTTTGGTATTTTGGAATTTTGTATTGTTTTTGGTGTTTTTGGTATTTTTGGCATATTTGTATTATTTTTGGATTTTTAATATAAGTTATGTACAATCGATCATTAGGAGAATATGTACAAGAAATTGAAGAGAAGCTATGTATAAGTAAGTAAATAGAAACTATGTGCAAGTAATTGAAAATAAACTATGTACAAGTAATTTAAAAGAAAGTTATATATAAGTAATTTTTTAAAATTATGTACAATACAATGTGTGAAATGAAATGCTAGACATGGAGTCTACGTAGATGTATAATATTCATTGGATTTTTTAGTTTCTTTCCTTCAAGTGAGGCTAGATGATACACTTTATGGCTAAGATTTTTGGTAATAATATATGGACCTAGCCAATTTAGTTTGAATTTTCTTTTGATTTCTTCTTTGGCATAGACATTGTGAAGATTTTCTTTGAGAATGAGATCATTAACTTTAAATTCTCTCATGTGAACTCATTTATTCTGGTATCATTATATACATTGTTGGTAGATTCTAAGATGTTATGTTTCTTGAATGTGTGTATGGTATAACTACTTGAGTTGGTGTAGATGTTTTTCATGATACTGATCATCAGTTAGAATACCTTTAAGGGAGACATGAAGAGATGGTATTTCTAATTCCAATGGTAAAACTACTTCTATGTCATAAACAAGTGAATAAGGATTGGATCTTATGGGCATGTGAATACTTATACAATAGGCCTATAATGCAAAGACTAGTTGATTGTGCCAATCATCTCCAAATTTGGTCACTATTTTACTCAAAATGTAGTTGATGGTTTTATTGGTAGCCTTTGCTTTGCCATTTCCTTGTGGGTAATATGGAGTGGAGAATGTGTGTTTAATCTTATAATTTGTGCAAATTTCTTGATATTTTTGTTCTTGAATAATGTTCCATTATCAAAAATGATGGTTGTAGGTAATCTGAAGTGTGAAATAATGTGAGTCATGAGAAAGATACAAATGTCCTCACCTGTAGTAGATTGAAGTGGAACAACTTCAACCCATTTGGTAAAGTATTCTATAGTTGTGATTATGAACTTATGTCCATCAACAAATTTAGGATTAATTTTTCCAATAAGATCAAATCCCTATAACATGAATGGCCATGGAGAGACAATAGGCTACAATTATTAAGATGGTTCATGTTGTAAATTACTATCTCATTGACATTTATCATATAGTTTTGCATATTATAAACATTCATCTTCAATGATGGGTTAGTAGTACCCTTGTTGAAGTATTTTTTTTGATATGGTTTTTCCACTAAAGTGATCACCACACTCACTATCGTGTATCTATGTAAAAGCAATTTTGGCTTCTACTAAAGTCAAATATCAAAGTAATTATCCAATCAAAGGATCATTTAAAAAAATCTCCACCAATGATTACATAATGGAGTGTTTGTTTGTGTAACTTTCATTTATCATTTCATGAAAAAGTGTCTGGTGTAATAGATTTTTTTAGAAAGTTATAGATATCAAAGAACCATTCTATTTTTGTGGAACTATGTGTAGTGGCTAAAATGGATAGTGCAATCAAATATGCATTAGATATTAATGGTGATTATAATCATTTAATTATGAAAATATCATGATCATCTTTAATGTCGATAAAAATCAAAGATCTAGCACTTGCCATTGCATCTACATGTCAGTTGTCTTTTCTTGGTATATTTTCTATAGAAAAGTAGTCAAACTATGATGATAAACATTGTACTATGTTTCGATATGGGATAAGATGTTCTTCTTTTGTCTAATATAAATCATTGGCTTGGTTTACCACAAGTTGGGAATCACTAAAGACTTGAATAGATCTAATTTTAAGGGACTGGGTAGCAAATAGACCTAAGATAAGTGCTTCATATTATGTGGTGTTATTTGTGTAGGAAAAACTTAATCGATATGCAATAGGAACTATGTGACCAAAAGGGTCGACAAATACAATGCCTACCCCCACACTAGATGTGTATTGAGAACCATCAAAGAACATGTCCAGGTATCAAAATGAGTAGAATAGGCATTGAAATCATCTCTAAATGTGTCACTAATATGATTAGTGTCTAGGAGTGGTGCGGTTACCAAATGGTCTACAATGATTTATCCCTTTATTGATTTTTGGAGAACTATTTTTAAGTCAAACTCTATTAATAACATGACCTATTTTATGATGCAACTGGAGAGATGTGGTTTTGCCATGATAAAATTCAAGGGATCTACTTTTGTGATAACCTGAGTCTCATTATTTACCATGTAATGTCAAAGTTTTTGTGTGGTAAAAACTAATGCTAGACATAGTTTTTCTATTTCAAAATATTTTTTTTGTAGTCAACTAATGTTTGATTTATGTAGTAAATTGCTTGCTCAATATGTTGATTATTGTGTTGTGCTAAGAGTGCTCCTATTATTGAGATATATAGGAAGAAAGGTCTATTAGGTATAGGTGGTACTAAAATATATGGATTAAGAAGATATTACTTGATTGTATCAAATATTTCTTGATAGGCTTGGTCCCAGACAAACTTTGTATCTTTTTTAATAATCGAGTGAATGACTGAGTTTTATCAGCTAGCTAAGCTATAAAATAGTGTATTGCTTGGATCTTGCCTTGTAAGGATCCAAGTTATTTTAAGTTCATGGGAAATGGCATGTTGATAATTTATTTGACTTTTTTAGGGTCAACCTCTATGCCACATTGGGAAATAATGATCCTAAGAGTTTACCTGATGTAACTCCAAACACACACTTCTTTGGGTTCAATCAAACATTATATTGCTTGAGTCATTCAAATATATATCATAAATTTATGGTGTGACACTATCATTATTAAAATTTAGCTAATATATCATCAACATAATCCTTGATGGTGTGGTGAATTAAGTCATGAAAGATATGCATCATGGTATGTTGATATGTGGCTCTAGCATTTTTTAATCCAAAAGGCATGACAATGTAACAAAATGTGCCCCAAGGTGTTGTAAAAGATGTTTTCTCTTGATCTTCTTCAATGATTTTGATTTGGTTGTATCCTACAAAGCCATCCATAAATGATATCATTTCATATCCAATTTTGGAATATATAATCATATCAATGTAGGTAAAGGAAAATCATCTTTTAGACATGCTTTATTTAAATCTCAAGAATTTGAACAACACCAAATTTGTCTATTGGACTTTACCATAGGGACTATATTGGAAACCCATTTAGGGTGTGCTACTATTTGAATTAATCCAACATCTAAGAGACATTGGATCTTTTTTTACTAAGAGAGCCACTTTAGGATGCATTTTGCAAAAACATTATTTAACTGATTTAGCATCTAGGTATATAGGAATCCGATGAACTACTATAGATGTATCAATTATTGGCATATTTGAGTAAGACCAAGCAAATAATTATGGAAAATATATTAAAGTTTAATGAAAATCTATATCTGCTTCCTTTCATAGGGAAATGGATAACAAGACAATGCAGGGATCTTGATTAGTTCCAAAATTGAAATTAACTATTTCCTCATTAAGCAATGTGGAACAATCTAGTGTGTATGGGGTTGTAGGAATAGTATCATCTGAATAAATTGGTATTTCTTGAGAGAATCTATATTTTATTCAAATTATTCATAGGAATTTGTGTGATGACTAAATCTAAATTTATGATATCAAGATGGGAGGTCCTCATATGCTCTAATAAATTGTAAGAGGGATTCATCATTAGAGAATTCATCTAATGTGTACATATCTGGTGAAACTATATCATCAATAATATCAGGATAGATTAATGATAATGTTGAAGTATTATTAACATTATGGTCCACTAATGTAATAACTTTATATTCTTTCAATCTATGAAAGAAGGTTTATCATGAAGAAGGGTAAGCTGATATCCTAGTCTTTACCTTCTATGTGTTGATGCCTCGATAGGATTAAAAATTACTTGTTCATGATTTCCAAAACATTTGCCATAATATCCCATCTTATTAAGACATTTAAGTACAAAAGGGGAAGTAAACTAGTGATTTTATGTCAGTGTTATTATATAACTTGGAATTATCTGATGTGTTGCATGGTCCAAGGGTGCGATGTAAGTAGTGGGTTGTGTAGGAATATTGTCGAGATTAAAGTGAAAAATATAATTCAATGGAGATTCGGCAACCTGAAAGTATGTAAAATATTAACTATATATTGGGCATGTGTATATGTAGCCTTTGTGATTAAATTTTAGACAATCATGGAGTGTAGAATAGACTACATGTATATCATGAATCCAAGGCTGACCAACTAATATATTATAATTAAATTCATTTGGCATGACTTGGAAAGTAATTGGCAATGTCTTAGGAATTAAGGTAAAGATTGAGTGTTATTTGACCCATGACCTTTTGTGGGATGTTGTCAAAGCCTCAGATGTTCATGTCAGAATGGTCTAGATATTGAGGTTGTATATTAAGACATTTAAGAAAAGAAATGTTACATATGTTGAGTCTAAAACCATTATCAACTAACACTCTTTTTACCCCCACATCATTAATTCTTAATTGAATATATAGAGGTATATGTTGTTTAATGATGTGTCATAGGGGTAAATCCTCTTCCTCAAAGGAAGTATGCTCTTCATTCCATTACATTATGTTGAGGATAGAGGCAACATAAGTTGGTTCAGTGGAAATAAGAATTTTAGTATTGAAAATGGATGCATATAATAAATCTTTATAAACATCTGATCACTAAAAGAACTTGAGACCTAAAATTGTATCAAAAGGGGTGCTAACCTTAGTTATAAATTTATATCCATGGGTGTAATCAACCTGCCTATCTTCATAAAATTGGGTGATAGCATGTACCGCATGGTCTACTATAGGCATAAAGCTAGTAGTAGGTACATGATAAGAGCTAGATGTACCAAGTTTAAAGGGAGGAGGGATAGATATACCACTAGTGTTTACTTATGTCTAGTAGTGATAGGGAAATACTCAAAGGTAGCTAATGATTTATATGCATCTAGGTAGAAATCATGAATTTGGAATGAAATGTATGAAATTAGAGTTATAATTTGTATAACAATATATTTATAAAGATCATTCCACATGAGAGATAGCAAGTTTGGGATAGAAATCTTGAAGTTGTGCATGAATGCATAAGAAACTTTGACATGTACTATGACATTTCTAATGTGTTTAGAATGATAAACTTGAAAAAAAATCATATGAGAGATAGAAAGCAAGGGATAGAAAGCATTAATTTGTGCATGAATGTATAAGAAACTTTGACATGTGCTATGACATTTATAATGTGTTTAGCATGATAAACATGAAAAAATTTACATATGAGAGATAGAAAGCAAGAGATGAAACCTTGTATTAAAGTCAAGTAAACTTTGTTTTGAAAGAGAGGTATCTTACTATAGTTAACAATGACTTTCTTAATATCATCCCATATTATGAAAAGTAGGCATGAAAAGCAAAGAATGAATCTTTGTGTTAGCATATGGTAAACTTCATCATTCATGTACATGATAGGACCAAGTATGGTCTCCTTATTATTTGCTAAAAATGCAAGAAATATTTGAAAATAAGTGAGATCCATTTTTGAAATCTGATTTTAGATGTAAGGTATACCTCAAGAAGCAAAAAGGAGTTATTACATGAAACTAGGGTTTTGAATGAAATTATTTTAAAATTACTAAGGAATTTTAAAATTTGATGCAATTTTTTAATTTAAATATGTAATTAAAAAATTAGAAAAATATTGGGAAAATACGAGGACCTAGGGTATGGGCAACTAGGGTTTGAAAGAAAATTATTTCAAAATCACTAAGAAATTTTAAAATTTAATGCTAATTTCTAATTTTATTATGCAGGTAAATATATATATATATATATAGGAAAAATTAGGAGTAAATTTACCCTACGGTTTCTAGGGTTTTTATGCATAAACAAAGTAAGTTGGGGTCACCAAATGATTTAATTGTTTTGAGAATATTAGAGTCATGTTCCTAATTTAGTAAGGGTCTCGAATAATAAAATTAGTAAATAAATATGCAATAATTAAGCTACTGATTTGTATAATTTGATTGTAATTTTAACCTTTATATAAATAGTAATAAATGTGAAGAAAATAAGACTTATCTTAAAACTAACTAAGATGGAATTTGTAGGGTCTAAAATTCATTGTGTAGGACTAGGACACTATCAAAAATTAGGATCTAGTCTTTGTTTATTGATTGGATAGGAAGACTAAAAATAGACACCCTAGGGTTCAGTGTTATAGTCATCTTTTATCATTGTTGTTTAGGAGACCTGAGCTTTTTAGTTTTTGTTTGTCATGTCTATGTGAGCCTACCTATGAAATTTTTACTATTAGATGTCCATAGAACTCCCTATAGAGCTGATTTAGTCTTCAAACCCTAGACTTCATTATGCTTTCACAAACTTTTGGAAAGAGGGGGGTTAGTGTGTGTAAGATGCATTGAACGTGTATCCACACTCCTTGTGTGGGCACTCTACCTACATACCAATATTTTGAAGGGGGATCAAGCCATATGTAGTTCTCCCCCTTGGTGTGATTTGTGCAATAGTGTGTATGAAGATGCAAAATGCTAAACTAGATGTGTTTGAGGTGATTAAGGACTTGTGTAAAGATTTCAATAAGCTCATAGTAGTATTGGTTGGATATATGTAGAGAATAGGGAATATTTCTTGAGTATTCTTGCTTATATTCTTGTTTTCTTTGTGACATTTTCCAACCCCTTTTAAATGAACTTTGAATGGGATTTATAAGGATCTATTAGTCATGGGTCAAATGTATTTATGTTAGGCCAACAAGAAGAGGAATAAGAACAAGAAGGAACTAATCATTGGAGGTAAAAATGCACTTGGATAAGAGCATTGAAAATGGACACATTAGGGTTCAATGCTATAGTCCAAATTGGGCACTATAGTCCTAAAGGAATGGGACCTGGGGGGATGGATTTGTCATGGGAAAAGCATTCTAGTTGAGCTAGAATCAAGTCCTAAAAGGCTATGGATGACTAAAAATCAATGAAAAGATGCCTCTGAGGGTCATGAGAGCAAGCAAGAGGGACCTATGGGTTGGCTATCACAAGCCACACTTAAGCTACCAATATTCACATTTTATATGACTACACAAACACTATTGTAAATTCTTGAATAATTAAGTCAAAAGCATGTTATTCTTCAAAATTGAACTCAGATGCAAAATTAAGTTATTCATTGGTGGTCTCCTAAGCTATGTTTGAAGAAAGATGGACACTCCCATCTAATGGTGCCTAAAATAGGTTTTCACCAAAAGATTTGCTTATCTCTTTACTTTTACCTTGGTCTAAAAGTGCCTCAAAGAGGTTTTCACATTGGGATGTCAATGTTTTATTTATTTTTTTGTGGCTAAGGGTGTTCACTCATTATCCAAAATAGGCCATAGGATCCAGTTTGATAGATAACCCTTGTTTGTGGTCTCCCAATAGAGCATCATCTCTTAGGCCTAGAAAATCATAAAAGGCCACATCATTCTAAAACTCATCGATAGGCACTATGGATTCTTATTGGTTTTAGGTTATAATTTGAGGGTGATATAGAGGAAGTAGATTATTATGAGTAATCAGGATAAGGGTAAAAATGGAATGGGTGTCAAATAGATTGGTATTGGTGAGGTCTTCATAAATGTTATAATATGACTCTTCTTCACTTTCAACATTATTTTCACTAGTCATTGACATTGAAACACAAATAAGGTACGTGGGGTCACCCCTAAGAGGTTTAAATCTGAGACCATAGGTTTCTTTGTACCAAGTTATAGAGATTGGCTCAAGTGTTCCTTGTTGTTTTGGCCCAAGGCCTTCTCTTTCAGAGGCTTGATTCTCTATAATCTTATTAAGAATGGGGTGTTTGGCATTTTTGTAATATTCATCCAACTTGTTGTATAACTAGGTTTCATCATTTACAAATAGATCTTCTTTTTGGCTAGTAGTTGGTGTGAAAATGATAGTATGTGGACATGGAGTTTTCCTTTTCCTTTTCATTTCCATTCTAGGTAAGGTGGCTTAGCTATAGGTCTTCCATAGGATTTGGGGTTCTATGGAAGCTCAGTAATTTGAAATGTGTCATGAGTCAAATACTCTCCTAGGTTATTGGTTGAGATGGTAAAATGATTAAACAATTCAAGAGGTGGCATATGGGAAGATGAGTTAAGGCTATCTAGGTCTATGAAATTGACCTTTATCAATTCAAGAAGTGTTTATTTGTCTTTTTCCTTTTTAAGATCTAAATCTAAGCCAAAATGGTAGTTATAGCTTTCATATTCAGCCTCTAAAATTTGATAGTGTTCATAGGGATACATACAAATCTCCATTGATGGTGACCTTCATTCCTAAGTGAGAGAACTTGAGACACTGGTGTAATGTTGAATGGATTGCATGAATTTCATGTATCTAAAATATACTCAAGAACAAATTGTATGACAAATATAGGTCTAACACATGGTAAAGTGTATCATGCATCAAGGGTCCAATGATAACTGGTAATCTTTTAGTGCCTTATGATTATCACTCTTCACTGTTGTAGGCTTTGATAGTGATAGTTTTCAGTTGGATATCAGTTTATGTATATCTAAGATGCTTGATGAGCTTCAGAGACATAATATTTAGGCCTGATCCATTGTCTATGAGGACACATTTAACTTTATATCACACTATGACAACTTCAATGCATAATGGATTGTTATGGAGAGGGCCAAGGGATGACATATCAATTTAGTCTAAGGTCAACTATTGGCCTAGGGCAAAATGTCCAACCAAATCTTGGAATTTGTCTAGGTTTATGTTGTTTGGAACTTGGTATTGGCTTAAGAACTCTATTAAGATGCTCTTTTGGATGTTGTATATACATAAAAATTTCAAAATGGATATTTGTGTGGGTATATTTTGAAGTTGTTCCATAATGTCAAATGTCTTTTCCTTAATAGTGGTATATGGATTGTTCCTAGACAGGACAGTGGGTTAGTTGATATTAGTGGCAAGTGGTTATGGGCCTAAAATGGTGATCTTTGACCATTGAGTTTTGATTGAACACTCAAGATTAGATATAGGACCGTTGTTTCTAGAAAATGATGGTGGAGGGGGATAGATAGGATAAGTCTATATTTTTGGTGCACTTGTTTGTGGTTATGGGGAAATGGTGAGTTATCAATATAAAGTTTCACAATAGTAGTCCCTAGTTGTTGGTGCACATATTTGTAGTCCCAAGTCAAGGAAGGATTACTAGCACAAGTGGGTTGATTGGAATTTTTTATCAATAGTTATATTTTATTAGCACTTGGTCTTGAATTAATGGTGATGGTAGAAACATGACCTCCTATAATTTGACCTACAATTTTGAAATAGTCATGTGCAACTGCATGGTAAGTTTTTTAGGTATTGGAATCATTTTAGCCTTGGTTCCTTCCATTCGATTGATGTTGTTATTGTTACTATTGGTATTGTTGTTGTTGTCATGTTTGTTAATACTATTATTTTTGTTTCTTTGGCCTTTATTATTGTTGTTTTTGGTTGTTATTATTATGTTGTGAAAAAGGGTTTTGATAGATACCCAAGCTCTGATTGGATGTAGATGTTTAATTATCTAATGTAATCTCCCCATTTTATAACATTTTTTCAATAAGGTGTTTGATTTTCACACAATGGCATATATTATGTCCATAAACATGATGGTATTCATAGAACTCATTTTCTTAGTACTAGTTTGGATATGCAATACCTTCAGGATAGTGCTTTGGAATTGGCCAACTGATTAGACAAGCGACAACCAGATTACAAAACACAGCTTCAATAGGTTCTCCAAGGTCACTTAAGATTCTATGAGTAGGCACATTTCTCCTTGGAGGAGGGGTTTTCAAAGGTAATGGTTACTTCAATTTTTTCATTGGTCTAGTTTGATGTGAAGGCTACACTTGTTGAATGGGTTGCTAATGAGGAGTAAGTTACATTTAAGGTGTGGGTTGAGAAAACGGTGTTTGCATTCTTTTGGGCATGATGTGACTTGGTTACCCCATTTCCAATAACATTATTTTTATGTCAAACTTATTAGATTTTTTGTAATTACTAGCTTAGGCTAGTGATGATGCTTACACTTGGACTTGGGTTTGGTTCTGATTTTAGCATGTTCCTTAGTTTTCATTCTAATTTTGATTTGATGAGGTTACCTTAATAATCCCCTTGTTCATAAGGGCCTTCTGAATAATTAAACCTTTGTCAATGATCTCTTTGAAGGTATGTGCACACTGGAATTCTAGATGATAGGATATCTCACTATGTAAATTTTTGGTAAAAACAATGGCAAATCATTTATTTGGTAAGCTGTGAGTGAAACAACTAGCAAGTGTTGTCCATATTTATAGATAAATTGTAAAATGTTCACTAGATTTCTATTTAGAATGAGTCAAATCTACCAATGAAATCTTATGTTTGATATTGTAGGAGAAATATTGCACAAATTTATTCAAAATATCATCAAAATTAGATACAAAAGTCTTTGGCAATTTTAGGAACCACTCCAAATCCTATCATCCTAGACTCTAGGAAAACAAAAGTAGGAGGTATATGTCACTATAAGTTATTGGGTGGAAAGTAACAAAGAATTATGTTAAATGGGACTTGGGGTCTCCTTTACCCTTGTATTTATCAAATTTTGGTGGTTTTTACCTTGGAGGAAATGGTATTTGCATATACTCCATGTTTAATGGGTATGAACACACATCATCTAACTTGAACCTTTTGGTATGTTTCCCTACTTGAATGGCAACAATTGCATCCTTAATTTTCTACAGTTCTTATGCTAATAAACTAGATGGAACATTGGCTTGAGGTGGAGGTTATGAGGTCAAAGGTAGATTACCTTAACTAGGGTATAATGTAGGAATGGTTTTTTGTGGGATATTGGTTTGATGAGTGAATCGACCAAGAATATGTATCCTCATATTAAGGTGTGATTATTATAATTACATGCATTTTGGTGTGATATTCTAGTTTGGATTTGGTATATAGGCTTGGTTTTGAGGGAATTATGGCTACGATGGAAAGATATGGTTCAGGGTAAAATATTATGCCTACTTAGGTTGAGTAGGGACTTGTTTTTAACTAGTCAAACCTGGCTAAATAAGGGGAAATTATTGTAAACTAAGGACCTATATTTGGATTTGTGGCATGTTTAGAATAAAAGGTAATTGTTGCCTGATTGGTACTTATTAGATAGTAGTACCTCTTGGTTGCATGAACACTTTTTGTGAAGTAGATGTGAGTAATTTGTTTGGAATTTGTATTTGACTAATGGACATACATTGTTGATTAGATAACATTTATGATTGTAAAAGTATGTTTATCTATGACTATTGAGGTATACTTGTCACTATTTGATGAGGTGGATCATTTATTGCCCCTATTGAGGTGGCAAAATGTTTTGCCACTATTGCAGTGCTAAATTGGATTGTGCTGATTATTTTGGAATATTAGTCATAACTTGTTAAGGTGGAGTAGACTCATCATGTTTTATTGAGGCAAGGAACTAGTTGGAATTCTATTACTTAATCTCTATGATTGTAGGCTTAACAAAGCAGCTAGTTGAGGATTAGAGGTAACTTATTTTGGTTGGGATGTAGGAGTTCCTATCCCATAATATTGTGAACTAATTATGGTATTAACTAAAGGAACCTATTGTGGACTAGTTATCAGTATAGTTAAACCACTTTATCCTAGATTGGATGATACTTGTGTGTTAACCATTATGTTTGGCACATTATTCTGCATAGAAGCAGTAGACACTTCTTCAATAGTTAGGATGTTGAACATGTCACCAACTAAAGTGCTTTGTGTAAATAGATCTATACCTAGATTATCTTGGCTTGTAAATTTAATCAATACCCCTATTGAAGGAGATAACTTGATGAGTAGAGAATTTTACATGGCCATGTTATTAAAGTTGCATGCTAAATTCAAATAGGTTTGATATGCTGTCTATATTTGTATAAAATGGTCCTCCATGAGGCCTTTTCCTATGACCATCATATTAGGGTTTTTGTATAACATCAGCATGAGCACTTGAGGATTATTATAAAAGGCTTTTTCAATGATTTTTTTATAAGGTATGTTGAAAGGTACTCTAACTAGACTAGGCAAAGTTTTGTGGGGGAAGTCTATTAGAAACATGGCTCCTCCCTTTTTTATCTCTGAGTAAAACTTCATCCTTATTTTCAAGAAAGTGAAAATCAAAAAAATAAGGATCATATGTCAATAGCATCATAATTTAATATGATTATTATTTAACTTGTTCTACAATTGATGGTATGCTAACAAGGTATTATGTAATTTGTTCTTGCTCCTACTTTAAGTATGGAGACATATTAACCAAATAGTGGGATAAGGGATATTGGCTTTATTCCTCAGATTGAGCATTGTAAAGAGGATAAGGATTTGTCTCAAAAACTACATTTTCACCATAGGGGTCTTGAATAAAGTCATCTTATGTGACCACATTATCATAACCTAGATTGTACATAGCTCCACTATGAGTGTAATGAGACATTTCAAAATCAATGATGAACATTTTGAGAAAATAGGCCTAGAGTTATAAAAACTCTTAAAAATAATGTCCAAATTACAAAGGGTCCAAACTTGGTCTAACTTGGTTTGAGAAATGGAGTTGTATCTCCAAAAAGGTTTGTGCTAAAACTGGGTCTAAAATAGTCTAACGTCAAATGTATTACACAAAAATGTTAAGTGGATGAAATAAAACTAAATGCCAAACTTAGGTACAAATTTTTTCAAACAATTTTAATGTAGGTCTAAAAAAACAAAAGAGTTACTAGGTCTTTTGGAAAATAAGGCACAAAATCTAGGCTTAAAATAGGTATTACTAGGTCTTTTGAAAAAGGCACAAAAGCTAGACTTTTAAACAAAATGAGGTATAAAAGCCAAGAGATTTAATCTAACATATTTGAAATACTTTGGTACAAACTCAACATTTGGATTTTAAACATAAATTTGATCATTCAACAAAAGACATGGAACATTAGGCATATGGAAGATAAATCACTTCCCTAAATCTAGGCACAACAATAGTCTTTAAATCTAATAAGAAATTAGGCTAAGTTACACAAACCAAAAGTGAAAGGTAAATGCCTAAGCCAAAATTACACAAGGCATAAGAAAAAACCAATGAATGTTTGGATCTGAACTTGTCACGAATAATTTCAAACTTGATTTGGTTGACTAGGATTTTTTAAATAGATAACAAGCTAGACAAAAATGAATGGCATGATAGCACTGGATATAGATCCAAAAGGCACGTGGTATTGGTTTTAAAATTAGAATTTGGACACAAGGCAACAAGTCTTTGAAATGATTCAAGTAGTGTAACAAAATTATTATGATCTAAAGGTATGACAAATGGTTTGTTTAAAGACTTTAAAGCAAAAAATTAGAATGAATTGGGCATCATAATGATTCCCCTTTCAATTAAGTGACACACACAAACAAAGGTTTGGTAAAATATTAAAGCAAATTTGTGATGTTAGATAGATAGTGTAATTCCTTTTAAAATAAAATAGTGATTTATAAACAAGACTCATTCTTGGATGTGGCATGATAAACAAATAGTTTTGATTCAAGATAATAAAAGATAAAATGACACAAACACCTAAATGTAACATCTTTAAATACTAAAACTAACAAGGCGATATCGTACTGTTAAATTCTATATATATACTTGATCTTGCGAGTATTTTAAATTATTAATTCAAAAAGTAAAATCATATGAAAAGTAGGATTTTTAGGCCCCCTCTTCCCTCAAGATTTTTTATGGTGATATGTAACTTTTGGTTACTCGCCTTACATCAATAGTATGTTTGGGATAAGTGGGGTTGTCTAAACTATAAACTTTCATTCATTTCTAGATGGTTCAATATGTGTGGCAAAAAATAGGGCACAATCACATCATTTGGATCCACATCACTTTGATTTTTTTGAAAAATTTTATTCTTTTTCACAACCACTATATCCATCACTTGCTCAGTGTAGTGTGATGTTTGAGTTACCCTTACATTATGAGTCGAGTACCACTAATAGAGCTTGTTTTAACCACTCAAAATAAGCATCCCAATAGGTCACCCTCAACTTGTATACCCCACCATGGTGTGGAGTTTAAATTATGTAGGGAGATGAATTCTTGGGTCAACAATTCCCTAGAGAACCCATGAAGAGGTGATGAACTCCCTCTCACAAACCAACATGCATGAAATAAATATAAGTGAAATAACTTTAGGGTCTTTTTGTGGTCACCCAAATCATATGGATTTTTGGGAGGTCATTAGTAACTTTTCTTTGAAACAAACTTTTCGACCAAAGTGACCAATGCAAAGAGTGAGCATTTTTTATCACTTGAGTTCCCTAAAGGGGACAGGGGGAGCATACATGTGACACCCATTTTTATAAACAAACACATTAAACAAAAAAGTATAAAAACAAAAATTATTTTTAGTATGTAACTAATGTGAGAGTTCATTTTTATAACACCAAAATGAAATATGTGATGAAGTTTAATCCCCTTGGCATTTGTTGTTGGAAATTGGAAAAAAAATCAAAAACCACCAAGAGATGAAAACAACTAAGTATATTTTAAGAACCAATTATATTGTGTGTAAGATTTAACCATGCTTAAAATTTTCCCTTTCCACCGTAGAACCTATAAATTGTTAGAGGATTTGCCTTCTTAGAAGCCCAAAATCAAGTGATAAAATAACATTTTGAATTTAGCTCTCAATTTTTTTTATTTTTATCTTAGAGATCAATCATCATCGGTCCACAAAGATCAATGTTGATCTATAGAGATCAATGTTTATCCATAGATATCAATGTCTATTAAGTATATCATTGATGTTTCTTATAAAACACACAAAAACTAAGTCTATTTTGATAGAAAATGGTTGTCAATTAAGCAGATCATCGATGTCAATTAAGCAGATCATCGATATTTCCTATAAAACACATAAAAACCAAGTCTATTTTGATAGAAAAATGTAAAATAAATGAGCCTTAAAATAATAAAAACACCTCACAGATCCTTTAATAAATGGGTCAAACAAATAATATGTAGATCTTCAAACATAGAATGAAAGCAAAAGAAATTAAGAGAAATCATTGTTAGCCATGTTCTTGATGTGCTCTATTTTTCACACAGGTATCATGGTCGATTCCTTGAATTTATGTCAATATATAAAATTGGTATTGATCCATGTAATCTATAACTTACTAAAATGAAAAATCCCTGTAACCTATAACTTGCTACAAGGAAAATGATGTAAAAAAAAGTTAAAACTTGAAACTTTAAGATTTTTATGCATCCATTAGCAAAAATAAAAGTAGCATATCAATCTCCTTGGTTATATGGGATGATTATTATCCCATCGAGCATGTAAACATGTGAACAAGGAATATGTAGAGGGTAGGTTAGTCTTGTGTTAGTCCAAGAAATAAAACTTATATGAACAAACTAAAATCCTAACACCTCTAGTCTATACACTAGGGAGAGCATAGGTAATAAATATACAAATGAAAGAACAACTAAAACATAAAATAACACCCTCTTTTAAATTCATTTGGGCTTATAAATGGCTTATTGAATGGATTTCTTGGCTTGTGCATCAAGAAATTTCCATCAATGGAGCTTTGTTGGCTTCACCTTTCCTTGGCACCTTGGCTTGATATGTTTGGCTTAATATTTGAGCATGGTAACACTACTTGTAATGAATTTAAGAATTATAACTCTACATAAAGAGAGCTTGTTAAATATATTTGTGTATAATAACTTTTCACTAAAATAGCTTAGAAATAAATAGGTATGGCCTTATGTTTATAGCCTCAAGAAATAACTTTCACCTAAGGTGAGTTAAGGTTGAGTTTAAACACGAAATGGTTTCAAGTTAACCCTAGGTGAGTTGAGACTAACTCCAATTGAGTTAAAATTTATCATATAATTATGATTTTCAATTACTAGGAATGGCTCTCAAATTAGATATTTTAGGATATTTTGGAAGAGCTTGGTAACTCATAAGGCAATGATGGAAAGGTTTGATATTTTGAATTTTGGAATTACCATTTTTAGATATTAATTAATTGAAAATGGATAATTGAATTAATAATTTAATATTTCTTAATTATATAATTCATTTTGATTAGTATTTTATCTCTTTTAATATTTGGTCAAGTTCCCCATTTAATGGGTTCATAGGCTAAACTAACAGTTTTTATGTCGCAAGGTGATGGAGAGTGAATCCATGAAAGTTTATTATTTCATATGCTATAATACCTCAAGTAAGGATGCTTTAACATGATTATGTTCATTTATGAATGATGTAAGACCAAAATTGAGATTTTCAATGATTCTTAGGCGTAATTTGTAATGGTTGGTAGAAATCAGTTTGAAGTCTAATCAGAAGCTTGTTGTGGCCAAAATGGGATGTATATATAATACACCTAATTAGGTACATGAACTATTATGTTTTATTAGTTCTTGTTGTAAAAAATTGGTGATTGTAGAGGGTACGACCCTATGAGATTTTATTATAGTTGAAAATCTTGGATTGACCAATGCTTTCACCAATCCTCATTGATAGGAGAGTGTGATTAATAACTCAATGTGTACTTGACTCCATAATTTCATATCCAAAGTAGTGAAGTAGTTTGAAATCCCTATAAAAAATCTAATAGATTGTTTTATTGCAAAATTGGTGTAAAAGGTGAACCAGCCACTACAGATAGAATAAGGCTCATTTTTAGTGCAAAATTGGAATTAAACTAGTGCAAAAAGTTAGTATAATTTAGGTATAGTTTATATGACATGGATAATGATAAGCATTACCATTCCATCTACAAAACTGGTGTAAAACTAAGCAAGGAAGAAGTCATATATTGTGCACATGACCCCAATCTAATATATGGTGTATATAGATTCTCAAACTAAGTAATAACAACTCAAATTATGAGTAACAATCTATGTGTTAACTTGGAACACATGTCATGCATTATATTCCCAAACTAAGAAAATCTGAGATAAATCCCAAAAAAAATCTAAAAACTAAAACTATAATCCTATTACTAACTATTTTTAACTAATCAAGGTTATAAGAAATTCTAAAATGTATTATTTTCTACCTATTTAGATAACACCACACTATTTTGGATAAAAATAAAGTGTGCTCCTATCTAAAAATGGTTCTCTTATCCAAAATGATTTTATGGGTGATATTTGGGTGTGTTATGTGATTCAATGTGTGAACTCTATAAAATTATGCCTGTGTATTTTACTATAGGATCCTAGTCTCTAAGACAAGACACGATGTATGCCCCCTCTTTTGAGGTTATTTTTTGAGTGTAATCACCTAAAATGGTATTTGGATGCTAAGAGTGTTGCTTGAGATATTATATTCCTATCTTAGCCATAGATCTATCCTAGAGCCTTTACCACACTTTTCTAGCCATTATGTAGATCACAAACATCTTTTATCAGCCCAAACACAGTCTTAAGATAGCATTTCTAGATCTCAACATAGTGTGCCCAATAGTCTATCAGTTGAACATTATCACCACATTAAGGACACTAAAGTTACATAGCACTAGTGTCCTCAACTTGGTGCTAGTGTCCCTTGCCCTAACTCTGTCAAATAGATACATTTTCAAATATCTTCCCCTCTTAAGGTCAGCCTAAGTACAATTTATTATCCACACAAGCTACAGATCTCTATAAATACAAGACTATGTAACCTCTATTCACTAGATGGAAAATACATGTAAAAATCCTATCGAAATAAGAAATAAGTTGAGTAAAGTTAAGGTATTTGATCCCTATTTTACCTTAATTCTATAGACTACCATCTACAACTACCCTAATCCTAGATTTTAAATCTCAATCACACTCAAATCATTCAACACCACTCTCATTCTATCATTCACTTGCACTTGCATCAAGCACTAGGTGGGAGAACTGCATCGAGCTTGATCCCTCCTCAAAGTATTGGTATGTAGGAAACTCTTTTCATACTGGGGTGTTGAGGATGTTTAGCCTATCCTATTAATGAACACACATTTTTAGCTCATACCATACTTTTAATAAGGATTAGGGTTTACACACTAAATTAGATTTTCTAGGCACAATACAAAGTTCTATATTTCCTACATTAGGAACAGAACCCAGAAACATAGATGCAAGTGCTCCAAGAAAATAGGAATAGTCTTACAAAGAGGACACTAACACCACTTTGAGGACACTACAGTAACATGGCATGACTATCTAGGTGGGGCATTACTATCCAGTGAGTAATCAGATCTTAGGACCCTATTGATGACATTCAAACCTATTTAGAACCCAGTTTTCAGAACTCAGGTCTTCGATAATAGTCACTTTCTATATAAGTCTCTATTTATACATATTTATTACTATTTTTAAAAAGTCAAAATAAGTCAAAATCCATAACAAATCAGTGGTTAATTTTTTCATATTATTTAACTAATTTGGACATCTTTGCCCTTTAATCTAGCTTAGTTATTTACACATGTAAAACCCAAAAAGGTTAAATCATTTGGTGAATCTGACTTTGAATATTATCCAAACCCTAGTTTGCATTAATTCAATTATTTGTGTAATAAATTAGGGTTGTATACTTCTAGTTTTTTTTATTTTTTTAGATAGCCTAGCTAATTAATTTAATTCTATATTAGGGTTTTTATTTATATGAATATAATTGAAATTGTTACAAAGAAACCCTAGATTCAAAAAACCCTAACCCTAGACACTTAGGGTTTGTATCCTTTTCAATATATACTTAGATTTTAATTCCAAAATGTCAGATTTGCTACCATATTTAATTTTTGTAGTCTCTCTTAGATTAATATTCTAAAAAGGTTCAAAATATATAAAACTTGTTTTCTTACCTTCCAACCTATAATGGCAAAATTTAACAGCAAATTTGATGAAGCTGATAGGCAATAATTACAAGATTTTGTATTCAAGCATATCAATATACAAGATGACTTCAATAATATTCTTCAAGAACTCCAAAAAATTAAAAATGGTCAATCTTCAACTCCCCCAATTAATAATGTCGTTACACCTCCAGTGGGGCCAATTCAACTAACTCAAATAACACAACCTAATATTGTTATTCAATAACCATTATTGATAACTACACCACTTGTGTATAGTTCTTCCACTCCAGATGTACAATCCCTTATGCATGAGATTCATACTCTATAATCTAAGGTGTGACATCTTGATAAGGGAGCCACTAGGCCATCACATGCCTTGGATTCCAACATTATTTTACATACACCTTTGGCACATCACATAGTGGTAACTCCCTTGCCATCCAAATTTGTGGCACCCAAGCTTACATTATATGATGACAAGGGTGACCCAGAGCATCATCTCAGAGCTTTTCACACAACATGCTTAGACTATGTGTCCAAGGATTAGCTTCTTACAAATTTATTCCCATGTAGTCTCAATGATTCTACCCCACAATGGTTCTATGATTTACCAAATTAATCTATCATGACATTATATAATTTATCCTACATGTTTCTAGCACATTTGTCTATCAACATTAGTGATAAGATATCATATGCATAAGTGGCAAAGTTAAATCAAAAGTTGAATAAGCCTATCATAGATTATGTCATATGATACAAGACAATATTAGCCAAATTGACTAGCCTTATGGTAGACAAAGAGATTCAAGACATATTTAAATAATGTTTCTTACCAGCATTGCATGAAGTTGTCTTATTCAATAAGTTTCCCACATTTACTGATTTGTGTTGCATATCCAAGGAAAGAGAGGTTAAGCTCTTATCAATGGGAAAACTCAAGTACACAAATGGATTAAAATCAACTATTAAGAGTTAAAACAAACCTCCATACAAGGTAAGGGAAATAAAGAATAAAAGTGATTAAAAGGCCACAGTCATTGTAGCTTCCAAACCATATCCCATATTAGTTTTATCCACTCCTTAGTACAGAGTCATCACTAATCTTCTAGAATCACCAGCACAGGTTCTATAATAGCTCCTAGAATATAATGTCATATCTCTCCCTCCCATTAAATAGGTTGATAAAATATGGTCTCTTCCAAATAACTATGATTCAAATGCATTCTATGAGCATCACAGGGCACTAGGCCACACAA
Organism: Torreya grandis; assembly: GCA_037957365.1. Taxonomy (NCBI): domain Eukaryota; kingdom Viridiplantae; phylum Streptophyta; class Pinopsida; order Cupressales; family Taxaceae; genus Torreya; species Torreya grandis. The sequence continues at coordinate 423,882 of JARHVA010000156.1, forward strand.
AAAATAGATGCATTAGCCTAAAGCACAAGATGCAGGATTTAATTAAGGCTAATATTATTAATGTGGGCATACCCATATAGGCATTAAAACAAAAATAAAACAAAGGCTAAGGCACTAAAGATATTTTTAGATCCTTTTCCAAAGCATATAATGAATGAGGTAGGAGGTATGTCTGGTGTTGATACCAGGCATATCCACCACCATATTCATATCACATAGTTATACAGGAGGCACATCCCTCATATAACATTATTGGAATGTATAATACTATAGTAGCACCTAGACCACTTATCACATTTTTAGAGCAGGAGATTGTGGATAATGACACATATTTACATGCACTCTTCATATGAGTATACATAGACCAATATCCTATTTAGAGTGTTATAATCAACAATGGATCAAGCATAAACATGTGAACTATGACACCTTTACAATACTTGGGATACATAGAGAAGGATATATTCCCCATAGATATAGTCATTAGTGGTTTCAGTGTCCACATTCAAATCTCCATCAGGGAGATTGTGCTTCCCTTATAGTTTGGACTAGCACACATAGCTACTCGGTTCCTAGTAGTACCTAGTGCAGTTGTATTCAAAGTATTATTGAGTAGGCCATGGTTATAATAGCTTTGATCCATTCCATATATATTATATTGATTCCTAAAATATATACATGCTAATTAGGTGGTTAAGGTTGAGTTTGTCCCATATGAGTATCCTATACCCATCCCACAAGCAGTTCTAACATAATTTATAGTTATAGTTCTAACATAGACATTAATTACATTTCTAGCACCATTACTAGATATTGCATGATTGTCAATTACAATAGAGATTAAAAATCCTATGCATACATCAAAATGTTTAATAGAGTCATTAGTGTAAGACAGGTCTACCCCTACAATATCGACACCTATGCATACTCTCCCATGATGACCATTAGTAGAGAGACCCCTACATTAGAGATACATCATAGATTTTATGGGACCTTCTTATACTTGGTTTATGCTAAGATCATTATTATTGGGTTATATGGGTTCTTAGCATAGGGCACCTATGTCACTTATAACTTTTTCTTCTACCAGATGGGTTTTTAAGACCTTTATAATTTATAGGGCATCATAGTTAGTACCACAGCTTCATAGTATCACTACATAGATAGATTTAGATACAAATTACTATGCATATTAACTTATGGACTCACAGTTTCCCTTTCACACTGCATGCATGATCACAGTTCCCTTATTCAACATAGGTCATAGTGATAGTGATTCTCCCATAAGACTCATTGGTTAGTATGGTTCTTACTCATGTACATACTTCCTTCTCTCTATATCTACTTGTACATAGTTTATTTTCATTTGCTTGTACATATCTTATATCCAAAAAACACAAAAAAAATATAACACGTCAAAATACAAAAGGATCCAAATATATCCAAAAAACACAAAATTTATAAAGTAGATACATTGATATGTTTACATTTCTATTACTTGATAGATATTACATATTACTAGCTATCTTAGTATAGTTAGTTTTATCATACATAAATGATTCACTTATTCTTGTCGAGTGATTATAGGTTACATTCAAGACTTTAGTCCACTACACTAATCCAAACTTGCTATCATTTACCCACTGGGGGCATATACACTTATCCAAGTTTATTCATTTGATACATCTACCCATTCAGGGCATCTCTTACACATACTTTATATTACCAGGTTCTATCCTTACATACTATACATTCTAGTTTACACATTAATATATATTGATATTTCTTATTATTAATCATTTCTAATATTTTTGGATGACTATCACTAGTTAAACTCAGCGTATGTACATATTAGCATTTACATAGATTTGTACTGCATAGTTATACATGTTTTCATGTGTTTTGTATGTATGCATCTTCACCATGACACTTGTATTTATTTGTTACACACACTAGTTTTCAATACCATGAGGGACCTCATGCATCTGCCCTTCCTACTTGGGTGCCATGATGGACATCATGCCCCATCCCTCTAGGTAACTACTCAATTTTTTTGTTATACATATTGATTACATCGATCTTAACACCTTTGTGTAATTCTAGATTATAACATACATCTTACATGACAACTTACCCTCAGATAATTTTACATTCTAATGTTATGTTTGTACATTATATTTGAATATCACGTAGTTATAATATATATGCTCCTACTAACACATGTTATAGAGCTACTTCTTTTGAAGATAATTCTTACATAGGTTCCACAACTACCCTTAAAACAAGGGGAATTCATAGGGGGGTTTTGTAGAAATCAAGCTCCTACATTGTTATTCACAAATCATTTTTAGCACATAGTTTCAAAAACCAGACATGAGTCAAACATAGAAAAAATAGGGTCTCAAAAAGTAGTTCAAATTACCCAAATTTTATACCAAACAGATATTAATGCCCAAATTAGGACACTAGAACCATAAGGCACTACTATCCACTATAGGGTGTTATTGTCTAATAGCCCTAGCTTTAGGGCATTCTAGATTATCCAGAATAATACACTAGTTATAGAACAAATTTTCATAGGTATTGATGTAGGAGCATCACTCAAACATGTAAATAGGCTTAGGGAAACAACAAGTTGTTTGTAGCATGTAATGCATTGTAAAGACCCTATGAGGTCTTAGATAGTTTTAATAGTCTCTATTAGGTGTTTTGAAAGTGTTCTAGGTGTCAAAAGGTCCCTAGGGGCAAGAGAATTCAAATAATAGAATTTCCCTCCAAAAACATTGATTTGAAAAATCAAATTCTAAAAAGACGCAAGTAAGTGCTAAACCTCACATAAGGGGTTCATGAAAGTGAAAACAACTTGTAAATGTGTTTCTATCTTAGTAACAACATATCATTACCTAATCACCACGTTGGAAGGGGGAGAAAAGTATAATTTGTCAAGATAAAGAAGCAAGTTGGCAAGTTGTTAAAATTGAGAAGTCAAAGGAGAAGATCATGGGCAGTTTTAAAAACATTCTAAACAAAGAGAGTTTGTTTCTATTGATGAGGAGTTCAAATAAGTAGGTATAGGAGGCCTAAATCTATATGATAGAGGCTTTAGGAGTCATTTAAAGGGATTCAAGTGAGATTCAAGAACTATCAAGTTCATTGTTTGAAGTTTGGGTGTATTATAGACCTTTTTAGGTCCTTGTACATAGAGGTGTGAATTGGAATGCATATGGGTTTGTAGTAGATGTTTTAAAGTAATAAAATAAAGGACAAAGCCACTGAATTTCCCATCTAGAGTGCCTGAGTGTGAATGGTATGTATTGATCTTTTAATGCATGTTCTTGGTGCAAATTTAAGTGTTTGAGCTAGAATAGCCTCATGGGTTGATGTTAATGGGTGTTTGATTAGTTTGTGAATATTTATAAGGTTAATAGACATAATTAAAAGGTGATTTGGAACTTTTTTATTCCTTTTGATACTTAAGACTCAGATTTGATAATGTTTTCTTTGGTTGAAGCTTGTTAAAACAAGGTTCTATGCACTAGAGATCGTGCAAAGGTTATAGCCGGGAACAAACCACAAATTATCAAGCATTAGTTTCAAAAGAGAAAAGTTGATGGATGTTATTATAGATCTGTAAAATTAAATTTCAGGCTTGAAGGGAAAATGTGTTCAAGTTATAAAATTATTTGCAAACAGCCTGCTTGTTGTCCTGAGAATATAGTTTTGAGAAAATTTTGTAATATGAGAAAATCCATACATGATTAATCTTAGGTGCCTAAAGATAAAAGTTTGAGAATAAAAAAATAGAACTTTTGAATTTGTAATAATGTTTTTAAATCTTGTTATGCTCAAATATGTAATTTATCCTTTCCAGGCATGTCTAGGACTGTGCAAAAGTTAGTTCATTTTGGAGGAAATGCTAAAAATGGAGTTATAACCCTTGTAAGAAGCTGAAACTTGGTGAACATGATTTTTTTGTGAAACCATGGATTATTCAGGTGTTTTGGAAGTGGTATCATCCGTACAGTATGGATTTGTCTCATAAACGAAGAAGTTGAGCTTAAGGGCAAATAAGAAGAGGTCAAGTGGGTTGAAGGAAATGATATTTCCAATGATGGTGAAGACGTGAAACCTTGGGATAAGCATAAGCATGATAAAGGGTAAATAAAATGATTCTTAACTGGTCAAGATATATTACAGATTGGTCAAACCATTAGGCCTTGATTTGCATAGGGCTAATGAAGGCCTAATTGGAAAGAGACACAAAGAGAAAGTGCATCTACAGGTTGAGTTAGGTCCTAAAAATTGGTAAAGTGTTGAATAATGATAAAGGGTGTCTAAAATTGTGATTGGTTTTCTTTATCACTTAGTGTATGTTTTTAGATTTGAAGATTTCCCTGTTTGGAGGGTTACAAGGCCTAGAAGCCATTTGATCCATTTTGATAGAGAAGTCAGATTTTAGGGTATGATAACTTGCTCAATTGTATGGTTTGGTATTTTTAAGGTTGTTTCAGAGTTATAGAAGCATGGAGAATAGGTATTTAGTGTTTGATGCCTCATATGGCTTAAGAAGACAAGTTGCCTTGTGTTAATTAGTGCATGCTTGAAGAGATGGTAAGAAAGAAATAAGGTGTTGATGTTTTTCTTGATTTGAATGAATTTGAATCAGTCTTGACATACAAATAGATAGTTGATTAACCCCTCATGAAGTGTGATTGACCATATAACATTTGAAAAAGCTTATAAAAGATCTTGGTAAGCAGAGAACAAGTGAGGTCTCTGCATCAGGTATAGTCCTAGGTTTGGTAATTATATTCATATTTTTCTTAGATACATTCATTTTATCTTAGATTCATACCAGTTGCTTAGATTTATGGGCATCATGCATGGTATTTTAATTCCCACATTTAGTTTAGATACACATATTCAATGATTATATACTCAATTCAGAATTAGAAGACTCAGATATTAGGGGCATCTGTATGTTACATAGTTTTTATATATTAAGTTACACACAGGTTGATAAGATGGAATGGAAATTTCTTATCACTACCTAAGTTGTATACACTTGATATCATATTCTAGGTTGTCACAAATTTTATCCCTTACTCCATCTACAGTGGTTGGCATTCTTGAGTGGCCCAGAGTCACCTAATGTACCTAAGTGGCCATGAAGCCAACATACATAGCTAAATATACCCAATTATATAATTTCAACACTTTATGAAATTTAGTTTTAGATGCATCTACTTCACATGGGTGGGAAATGATGTATCCATGGCCTACTTGAGTTCTTTAGCTACCCACATGAGAGTGTTAGATAAACTTACAGTCTTATCCAAGCTATTCACATATCATGATCCATCGAGCAGGTGTAGGCAATGATGGAGTCAAAATTAGATTGAGTACTTGAGCCACCCATATGAATATTGAGTAAGTTATAATCTTAGTCCAATTTATTTAATTGTTTGATCACTATATACACTCACACTCACAGGTTATCACCAATTTAATATATTGGTCCACATACCCAACAAGGTGTATTCATTCCTTTCCTCTTTCTTAATCTCTTTACTCAGCTTTACTTAGTTACTTTATTTAGCATATCTTTTGTTTTTGACATTCTCTTAAATGAGAACTAATTTTTGCATGTTTCATTATAGATCATTATTTTGGATCCTGTTTCACATACACAAACCCAGATTCACATACTTAGACTCAGCTACATAGGTTTCACTTCCTAGGCAAGTCTAGGTATGCTTCTTTTTCCTTTATACTAGTCATTTCACTTTGCTACATTTATAGCATAAAGGGGGTGAAATGTAATAACCTAAAGTGGTATTTGGATGTTAATAGTGTTTCTTTAGATAGCCTATTCCTAGATTAGCCCTAGATCTATCATATAGCCTTTACCACACTTTTCCATCTATTATGCAGACCACATACATCTTTTGTCAGTTCAAACATAGTCCCAAGATAGCATTCTTAGATCCCAACCTAGTGTGCCCAGTAGTCTACTAGTTGGACACTAGTGCCACATTAAGGACACTAAAGCCACATGGTGCTAGTGTTCTCAACTTGGTGCTAGTGTCCCTTTCCCTAACTCTCCCAAACATATACATTTTCAAACATGTGCCCCTCATAATTTTATCCTAAGTACATTTTACTATCCACACAAGCTACATATATCTATAAATATAAGACTATTTGACATATATTCACTAGATGGAAAATAGATGCAAAAAACCTATCCAAAGAAGAAATAAGATGAGAAAAATTAAGGTATTTGATCCCTATTCTGCCTTATTTATACATACTACCATCTATATCTTCCCTAATCCAATATTTCAAAGATTTCAAAGCTCAATCACACTTAATTCATTCAAGACTACTCTCATTATATCATTCACTTGTACTTGCATCAAACACTAGGTGGAAGAACTACATCGAACTTGATCCCTCCTCAGAGTATTGGTATGTAGGTAACTCTCTTCACAGTGGGGTGTTGACGATGTCTAGCCTATCCTACTAACAAACACAAATTTTCAGCTCATGCAATACTTATAAAGAGGATTAGGTTTTGCACACTAAATCATATTTTCTAGGCATAATATAGAGTTATAGATTTCATGTGTGTAGGAATATAACCTAGAAACATAGGTGTACGTGATCACAAAAAATAGGAATAGTCCTATAAAGAGGACACTAGTACCACTTTGAAGACACTACAATAGCATGACACTATTATCCAAGTGGGGTCCTATTATCTATTGATTAATTATATCCTATGACCCTATTAACAACACTCAAACCTATCTAGAACCCAATTTTTAGAACCTACATCTTCCACAATAGTCACTTTCTAGATAAGTCTCTATTGATGCATATTTGTTACTATTTTTAGATAGTCAAAAGAACTAAAAATCCATTAAAAATTAGTGGTTAATTATTAAATATTATTTAAATAATTTAGACATCTCATCCCTTTAATATAGCTTAGGTAATTACATTTATAAAGCCCTAAAAGGTTAAATCATTGATCCTATGAAATAACTTAACTCAAAAGAAAAAATTATGTGATAAATGTTATGTAAAAGATGTATATCTAAGTAATAATGATGATATAGAGTATCATGGCATCATCATAAATATAAACTAAGTAAAATAGTAATGTGAAATGCATGTAAAAAAAATATACATAGTGAGATTGTCAAGATAGATGTTAGCAATTCGGTGCGCATATAAGTGATCAAAACTGAGTACTTAAAGCTAAATATAACTACTTAGGTAGGGATGCATCATATACATCATGGAATTGAAAGGATGGGAAGATTCATGTTGTCCATCATGGCATGAAAAACTGAGCAAGCAAGAGCAAACAAGTGTCATATCCATGACACACACACAAACAAATAGTACACTCAAAGCACATAAAACATGTAATAGGAGGCCAGGAAGCCACATACAAGGGACATGTTAAAATTTCACTCACATGCATGGAAAGATACAATTAAGCCTTAGATCACACAAAACCATAATCCAAACAAGGAATATACACAAGACATGAAGCAGGAAGGTGAACATGAAAAACTTGCATGAATACATGTAGTTTATCAACATAAGCTATTTATAACATTGGTAGATTTAGTAACATAGGAAACCAATAATATATGTGTGTTAGTAAGTGATAAAAATTTATAGATGTTATGTCATGTAAATAATTAATATATGAATAATAATTAATATCCAAAAAGGGATATAACCTCTGTATAAGATGCCCCAGTGAGCTTGTTGATGTATGTACAAGCTATAAAAGGCATATGTCTAGTATGGATATAATAAATGATATTCGATGCTAATTGGGATAAGAGTGGTAGAATAGGACAATAGTTTAGTATGCTTCTATCTGAATAGGGCACTCTTATCTATTTGAAGTTTCTGACTCTATGAGAGTGAAATAATATGTAATTAGGTCTAGGAATGGAAACATGTATGATCTGCACTCACTCATGTACACTTGTGTATCATATATGATATTAAATTGGATATAAATAAGTATTTAATAATTATACACAAATTAATTTATGTAAATATACCAAACATAAGCATGCATAGGTCCTGAGTTTGAATTTTCTTGAATAATTTTTTTATAATTTTTGCATATATGAACTAAGAAATAGAAAGAAGGATATTAACCAATGACTCCCTTAAGATATTTTCCATCAATAGGTCTTGTGTATAACGTAATAAGGATGACCTCTCATGAATTGAAAGTATCATGCCAATGTGTAGGTACTAGATCAGCCATATGAATAATCAATATCATCAGGGTCATACCAATCCATAGTGATATAATCATTATCATCTCAATTTTGAACTTGTGGAATGTCATTCATCTTTTTTTGTATCTAGATATGTAAAATCAACTACCCCGTATTGTGATATTAATTTTTTTTATTTCTCTTTTGTAAAATGTAGTATGTCATGTGCCTCTACTTAGATGCCATTACTTATATTTATTTGTATACTAATTAAAGAGATGCTTTCTTTTTGTTTCTCTTCTTCTAAATAGGTTTTATCTTCTCTTTAAATTATAATAATTTCACTTTCATGTTCAAATGTGACATGGTTACGATATTTACCTATGATCTTCCTAATTCAATGTTATATTAGGCCAAACTAGGATATACATAAAATACCACTAAACATGTTTGTAGACCAATTATGAAAGGTGACTCAATGGATCTGATAAATTATTTATATATAGTAGTCTTACTCAAATATACCTTATCATATCAAATTAATTTTAAAATAATCATGTTACGCACATTCATTTCAATAGTGTCATTGATCACAACATTGATACATTATTTGCCATTTATGAGGGGGTTAAGAATTAAAGGTTATATAAATGATGGGTGATTTTGAGCTAACTCCTTTGAAACCACACTTGTAATATTGGCTTTTTTAAGGAATTTCTTGCTTTACAAACTTTTTGTTAGAAACCCTCTTTTAAGATTTTTTGCTTATCTTGAATTTGATTTGGCAACTTTTCTTTTATTAATTTCATTTTTTCTTGGTGTAAATTTTGATTTTAAAAATGTTCTTTTTGTAATTTATCTTTTTCATCTTGTGCCTTTTTTAATCTTGCTCACTTTATTTCTTTCATTTTTAACTAATTTTGCTCAAAATTATCCTTTTGTACCCATACTTGTTCATTTTGTACTTTTGCTTTAGGAAATGCAATCATAGTGTTAATGGATTACTTAATTGATGTATCAATTATAGGATCACCATTATCAATAATTATTTGTATTTTATTATTCAAATCCAACCAATAATATTTATGATGCCCATGCATTCTATAGTATGCATAATAATATTTTTATCTCCTTAGAGGATGTAGAGGAGGTAGTTTGATCGACTTGTTTCAAAGCACTTTTCTTAAAATTTCACTTGAACTATTATTATATTTTTGCATAATTTTTGAATCATTATTTGTAGATGATTTTTTTTTACTTTACAATCTTAATATGAAGCCTTCTTAGGCATTACATTGCTAGATGAAGATATTGTAGTCACATGAAATGTCACTTGAGCATGATGAGTGTCACTTGAGACCACCATATCTCTAGATTAGTTGTAAACCTATCTTAGGGCCTATTTATATCATTATATGTATTTTTTTCTGGTCTAACCCATCCTCAAATGTACCAAGAGAAATCCTGGACCTTATCTTATGTATTCAAGCCCCTAGTGCACCAAATTCTACCACTTAGACACTAGCATGACCCTTTGGGCATTAGTGCACTGTGCTAGTGACCAAGGGACTGCACTATTGTGCCTTAGCTCTTTTCTCCTCCAATAGACATATTTCCACTTCTCAAGATAACTTAGGGTCATACTAGACCTATTCCATATCTCAACAAGCACACTAGTTTTATCCTTTTACCCACTAGATGGAAATCAAATGTAAATACTCAAGAATAAAATCAGAAATCGTTGTGTAAATCAAGGTCATTATTCCCTATTCTATCTTAGTTTTGCATATATCCATCTAAAACATTATTAAGCTTAGATTACTCATGTCTCTAGTCTCAAACACATTCAAAACACTCAAACTGGCACTCATACTAGCATTCACTTACACTTGCACCAAACACTTGGGTGGGAGAACTACATCAAGTTTGATCCCCTCTTAAGGTATTGGTATGTGGGTAATTCTCAACACAATGGGGTTTTGAGGTCACATCCAACCTATCCAACTAACATTACACTTTTGCTAATTGTGCCCTTAAAAAAACCTAACAACATAGAGATCTAGGGTTTCACATCCAAATCACTCAAAACAAGTCACAAGCAATGAACCAAGGTTCATCCTCATAGGCACAAGCATCTTGAACTTAGTTGAAGACATATCTAAAAGATCATAGTACCTACCTAAAAGGGACATTATCATGCCACTAAAGACACAAGCATTGTGTGTTACTCTCTAGAGGACCACACTCTAAGAGGATTTCTAAGTCCTAATTCTAATTTATGACACTATAAATAGCCTATGTACTAGTTTATAGCCTCCAATTCATTCATCTCACTCAATTTCTAGCTATGTACATACTTGTGTGATTCATTACTATTATTAGAATAATCAAATTAGGTCAATTATTGTACAAATTAGTGGTTGTATTTATTGCATATTTATTCCATGATTTAAAGTTCCAACCCTTTAACAAACTAGGGTTTTAAACTCCATAAATATCTTAAAAGTTAAAGCATTTGGTGAACCTAACTTACTTCAAACATATTGCTTAAAACCCCAATGTACTATTAGGGTTTCCCTTCTTATTTCCAAAATTTGCTCAGTTTTTAGTTTGTAGCCTTTTATCATGATAGATGTTATTTTATACTTTTTGGTACAAATTCTTGTGGTTTGTCTTGTATGCCTATTACCTATCATTTTTAGAATGATGCACATGTATGTCACATGGATGATGTTATAACTCAGCCTATTTCACACATTGGTCCACCTCATCTTGAGCCTCCTTTTATGGAGAACATTGTTACATGGCTAATTTTGATTTACCTTCGATTACTACTTGATGGTAGAGAGATTAAATGTCTCTTTTTGTTCTTCCTCCACCTAGGCCCATTGACTAACTTTTCTCCCATCCCACCTCTACTACTCATGCTCAATAAATAGTAGACTTTATGGTTCAAGTTATCATTAGATGGAATCAGGTGCCTCCTCTGCCTATACAGGAGTAGTGTAATCCCATGCTCCCTCCTCATCCCCAACATAATATAATGGGACCTAAAGATTAACACAGAGCATATGATATTATGGATAAGTTGAGAAATACACCAAATAATATTTTTATATTATAATTATTCCAAAAGGCAACTATTTTCAAAGATATTCTTTTTCAAACACTCAACCATACATCTTTGCCTCATGACACAGAGCCAGTTTATTTTGTATCCATAATGAACACTATCAAATATATTGAGGATTTTATATATTTTACCAATGAGGATTTACCCTCATATTTAATTATTGATCAAAATATACCACTCTTCATTCAGGCATAAATCAAAACCACTATTATTAAATGAGTTATAATTGATAGTGGTTCAGGACTTAACATATGCAACATCACATTTATATAGATTATGTGGGTTGATATAGAATCCATTAAAAAGACATATAAGAACATTAAGGTTTTGATGACATTCCTAGATAGACATTGGGTACTATTACATTGGATATCATGATTAGGTCAAAAACCCTATCTACATAGTTTCAAGTGATGCCTAATCATTTGCATTACAATTTATTACTTGGGAAACCTTGGATACATGCCATGGATGTTATACCATCTACCTTACATAGATATGTCAAGTTTTTACATGATGAATATTTGTGCACTTGTCCAAACTAATAACCAGCCTTTCAGATATTATAGAGTTATTGAACCTACTTCTCTAAATACATCTCCAAATAGGAAATCTCATGATCACATAAAATCCCCACCTCACATGATTCTACAAGAATAAATGCATACATATGAGGTTGGGGAATCTAGCACCACTATTCCTACACCCATTATATATCCTCCTATAGCATAGTTATCCCTACCCATAGTAGATGATGAGATTCTCATATCATAGTTACCCTTACTTGTTAACTCTGAGGAAGTATATAAATATATCTGAAACTCTAATATAAATTCTTAGGCCACCACAGAGGATAATATCGCACCCATTGAAATTGATGATTATTTATGTGGATTGAGCTTCACACAATAGTCCCTAGATAGTACTAAGATAATTCTAAGACACTTATGCCTTTACTTGCATAAGCATCACTACCAATTCATAGTTGCATAGACACAAGCCTAGACACTTATTTATAGTTAGAGGCAGACTCTTCTATACATTCAGTACATATAGTCACATCTATGGACATTGACCAGTTAAATGGATTTAGGCAAGTAGTACATAGGACAAACCACAACAAATGTTATAGATATTACTTGATAGAGGATTTATGGCATTACCCATAGTTTTCCATAGACCTATTATTAGATTGTTGTAATAGGATGATAGACCATTTTTCCATTTTCATAAGATTACTAGACATGATATAGATACATGCTTAGCATTACAATAGAAATTAAATAAGTTCAAGGCTCAGGTAACTATTTAGATTACATAGCCTCTACCTTTGCCAATATAGGCACCATCATAGACTCCTCATCAACACAAACACTTGAGGAATGATCCATTAACTATCCAAGTTTTTATGAAGGAAAAATACATCCCTAACATTATTATTGATGAGTATTCTAATCCTAATACTTAAACTTTGACATTCTTATAGCACATAAGACATCAGAAGATTGAGCTATAACATATTATATATTACCATAATTCCTTGGGACATATCACAATACTAGTTATATTTGTCCTTAAGGTGTTCAAAACATTTATTTTTATCATGAGCATGGGCACTCACATACATGTTACACTTTGGAGAACATGGTTACAAGAAATGGATGCCATAGTGGATCAAACATATAGATGTTTGATATTCAGTTATGAGAAACACATAGTTCACATTATAAATTGATGGCACATATGAGAACCACAAGTTTCACATGAATACCCCATGTTCCAATGTGGTCTACCCTAGGACCACATGAAAGGATTCTTACACAATAGAGAAGCATGTCATTCAAATGCATAAAATTTAGACTAATGACAAGGATAAGGTTATACTATCATCGATAACATGGTATGATTATCACAATGATGATGATTTATTAAAGTTTGGGTAGATTTAGTATCTGATATTGGATGATCTCCCACTAAATCTTCCATTTCACTATCCACATCCTATGAATGTGTTCTTAGTTCTATAGAGGCACTACTTTTCATTTGTACATATTCCTAATTACTTATACATAGTTTATCTTACTTTGGCACTTGTATATAGTTTCATTTTCATGATTTTTTGTATATAACTTATATTTATAAAATAGTAATATGCTCAAAATATAAAAACATTCAAATATTTCTCAAAAAATACAAAGTTTAGATTGTATGCATTTTCATGTTTACATTCCTTATATATTCTATGTACTACATATGTTATCTATGATAGTTTATTCAATTTTATCATACATACATGCTTCACTTATTCTTTTTGAAGTGATTACATATTATTATAGGACTCAAGTCCTCTATACAGATCTAAATTTGCTACTATATACCCACTAGGGGCACATACACAGATACATTGATTTAGCATTGATACATTCACCCATTGGGGGCATCCTATACAAACTTTTCAATTTACCAAGTTATATAATTGTATACTCAATATTATAGATTTAGTATTGTTTATATCTTGATATTGATCATCCTATACTACTAAAACATTTTGCTGACTACTACTACTATAGTCTCAAATTATGTACATATTTGCTCTTTTACGGATTTTTACTACATGTTCATTCATTATTTCCTTTATAACTTTATTAGTTTATATTTTATTATGTCCCTTTACTTCTACATTTATTTTAGGTCATTTAAATATGTCATTATTCTATCGATTTATGCTAATTCCTTACATTGTTTGTATGCTTTGGACATGTACCCATGTCCTTGTGTGTGCCTTCTTGATCATGTATGTGGACATTTGAACATGTCTTTTCTTCTGGATCTAAGCCAAACTTGATTTCTCTTTATATATATGGACATTTGAAAATATCCTTATATGTATTAATTTCTTAGACTTAGTGAGATGTGCCCATGTCCCTTATATTATGTCCCCTTGGCCTACTTTGTGTGCCTCATGTGTGTTGTATATATGATTTTATGTTTGTGTCATGGCCATGACACTTGTCTCTTTCTTGTTACACTTACACTCAATTTTCAATGCCATGAGGGACCTCATGTAGCTCCCCTTCCTCCTTGGGTGCCTCAATGGACATCATGCCCCATCCCCCTAGGTAGTGACTCAGATTATATCTAGATTTTTTGTTCATACACATGCTTATATTTTTATATCTATCTTAACAACCTTGTGAATGTTATATCTAACATGCATCTTACATTACCAACTTATGCTCAAATTATATTACATTTAAATGTCATGTATACACATTATATTAGTTTCTTATATACATATCATATATACTCAGGCTAACAGATAGGTTGTATAACTTTTCTTTTGAGGAAAATTATTTCATAGGTTCAATAACTCCTCTCAAAAGAGGGGGCATTCACAAAGGTTTTTCATAGAGATCAGACCATTTGGGTGTACTCAGAACATATTTTTTAGCACGTAGATATAGATTAAAAATCACATTATCAATAAAACATTGTAAAAATTAGTCAGACATAGATCAATTTCATTTTGGTATAGGACACTAGTTTAGTGCATTATTGTCCAATAGTTCTAGAAATAGGAAAATCCAAATTGGCTAGAAAGGTAAATTAGTTATAGTTCAAGTTTACAAAGTATCAGTCACAAATTATCAGTTATGCTCAATTTGTTCTTAGTTTTACATAGAATCATTCCAGTTTACTAATATTGGAGGCATCATGCATGACATGGTCACTCCCAATTCAACTTTAGATATTCTTAAATATAGATTATTACAACCCAATCTAGAATCCAAATGCACAAATATTACAATTAGGGGTATGTGCATAGCACATTATTTCTATATGCTCACTTTTTCACTAGTTAATTAGATAGAATGGAAAACTTCATGTCATTCTCCACATTGTTAATCTAAACACCATTTACACCAGGTTAATGCCTTATTCCTTTTACAGTAGTTGGCATTATCGAGTAGTCCCTAAGGTACATACCAAAGTGCTTGAGAGGCCCTTGAGCCATTTTTCATTTTAGAGTTTTTAAGTGGCCCCAGAGCCATCCTACATAGTTTTAGTTACATCACACAACTTTAGTTGCATTGTGAAATTTTAATTACAGATGCATCTACTACAAATGGGTAGGTAATGATGGAATCATATCCTACTTGAGTTCTTGATCCATTGACATAAGAGGGTTAGACAAGCCATCAATCTAATCCATGCTATTCATAGTTCATGATCCACTAATTAAGGGTGGGAAATGATGGAGTCAAAGCTATTTTGAATTATTGAGCCACCTATACATGATAATTAAGGAAGCCATCAGCTTAATCCAAGTTATTCACCATTTGACCACTAGCACCACAAATATAGATGATGTCACCAAGTTTTTACAATAGTTCACATACTCAAGAGAAGTGTATTCTTTCATTTTATCTTTCTCATATCTCTTTACTCAGTTCTGTCTATATTTTTTATATTTATTAAGTAGGGATTGATTCATTCATGTTTCATTCATAGGACATGTTAAATGAAGCATGTTTCATATACTCATACTCAAATTAAATATCTTCACTTCTTAGGTAAGTCTAGGTATGCTTTTTTTTCCTTTATCCTAATCATTTCACTTTGTTACATTTCAATAATAAAGGGGGGTCAAATTTAGTTACATAAAATTTCACTTGAGTGTAATGAGTGTCATTTGAGACCACCCTATCCTTAACTTAGCCCTTGATCTTTATCTAGCTTTCATGTAGGTATAATCCATCCCCAAATGTACCAAGATTAGTTTTATACCTTTTCTTAGGAATCTAACCCCCTAGTACACTAGATTTTATCACTCGGACACTAGCATGGACCTTTGGACACTAGTACACCATACTAGTGACCAAGGGACTGTGCTACTATCCTCAGATATGTTCTCCTCCAATGGACATATTTCAACTTTTCAAGACACCTTAGGGTCAGCCTAGACCTATTCTATATCTCAACAAGCAACAGATTAGTATAGATACACTACCTTTATCCCTTTACCCACTAGATGGAAATTAAATACAAATAATAGTGAACAAACTTTGGAATTGTTGTGTAAATCAAGATCATTAATCCCTATTCTAACCTAATTCTACATATATCTATCTAAAACATTCCTACGCTCATATTATTCATATTTCTATTCTCAAGCACACTCAAGCTAACACCATACTAGCTTCACTTGCATTTTCACCAAGCACTTAGGTAGGAGAACTACATTAGGATTGATCCCCTCTCAATGTAGTAGTGTCTAGACAACTCTCAACATAGTGGGGTGTTGAGGTCACATCCAACCTATCCAAATAACATTACACTTTTGCTACTTGTGCCTTTCAAATACTCTAACAACATAGAGATCTAAGTTTTCACTTCTAAATTAGTCAAGGTCATAGACAATGAATCAAGGTTTGGCCTCAAAAGCATAGGCATATTCAACTCTATCAAAGACATATCCATAACCTCATAATCCCTTCCTACAAAGGACACTATCATGGCCTTAAGGACACTATAATTGTGCATTACTATTCAGAGGACCGTGTTATTATCCAAGAGGAGTTCTAAGTCTTGATTCTAGATTATGATACTTTGAACATCTTTTGTAATAGTTTATAACCTCCAATTCATTCATCTAAGATAGTTTTTAATTAAGTACATACTTGTGTGATTCATTTATATTATTATAATAATTAGATTAGGTTGATTATTTTACAAATAAGTGATTATATTTATTGTATAGTTATTCCCTAATTTAATGTTTCAACCCTTTAACAACCCAAGGTTTTAAACTCCACAAATCCCTTAAAAGTTAAACCAAATACAAATTCATGATTAACACTAACACATTATAGATTATTTTCATATGTGAGTTGATTTTAAAATGATGTGATCTTTGAACTGAAATATTGATTTTGATTTTTCAATTCTTCTATTATCCTTCCCATAATGATGATTTGATAATTAAGATTTTCACAAACACAAACCCTAAGAAATTTAAATTGAATATACATACACACACCATCAAAAGGAGATGCAGGAGGTGGAGATTTGAGAAAGGATATGTTGGTTACCTTTTGTTGACACTATAAGATGTGCTAAGTTATCTCTTTAGATAGTGATAGCATGGACCTAGCTAGAGAGAAAGTAGATATCATAATCTTTAAGATTAAGAGGAAGAGATTTGTTGTTAGACTTTTTAAATATAAAAAATACAAAAAAGATAAAAAGAGGATAAATATAATATAATGTTAAAAACAATCCATAATGATAAGTAAATCATAATTTAATTTGAAAATGTAATTAAAAAAATGAAGGAAAAACCCTAGGGAAAACTAGGGCTTGCAATGTTCAATAATAAGTGGGTTCACCAATATGTTTTGTCAAGTTTTGGAAGTAGGTAAATGTTAAATCCTAATTAGACAAAGTGTTTTATAATATTATAATGTTATAAATATGTAATAAATGACCCTTTGATTTAGAACTTACTAAATCTAGAAATATACTAAATATGGAAAATACTAAGAAGAATATAAACCTAGCTATAAAACTAAGATGTGGATTGTTTTTGGAATGAAAATTAATAGAGATGATATTTTGATTATGTATGGATATATAATAGGACTTAGTAGGGATTTTGGATAGGATCATTGTAATTGGACAGTAGAGTGGTATGTTATTCTCTCTAGGGAGTGTCAGTGTCTGGTAGGTAGTAGAGATCTAAAAAATCTGGGTAGGTTCACCTTCACCTATTTGTTTCATGGACTATGTGGGATATTTTGATCTAATTTGAAAACCATCATGTAACTTATTTTTCAATTCAAACCCTAACTCAATAGACTAAGAAGATAAATGCAATTATGGGGTAAAAAGGGGTTTGCAATTGAAGTTATGCTTGACCTCAACACCCATTGTGTTGAGTATTGCCTACATACCAATACTCTAAAGCAAAATTAAACTCCATGTAGTTATCCCATGTCATGATGATATGTATAAAATACTTGTGTAAAATTTTAGATGTCTATGAAATCTTAGTGTGATTAAGTGCTTCAACTATGACTTGTGACCTTGGAGGTGTATTCAAACTTTAGCTCATGGCTACTGAGGTTGTATGTAATTAAAATTGGGAGTAATATAGAATTTACTCTCAATGTGCAGTTAGTTTATTGTGTGTAAAATGGTTTTAAATGTGGTTTTATAATAGTATTTTTTGGAGTTCCTTTAGATGGGGCTTGTTAAACTCATGGTCTGACCCTTTCATTAATTTGAATTTTAGAAAGTAGTCATTATTTGGAAGAAGCACAAGATAAATGGAACTAGGTAAGAGAGTAGTCTGTTACTATCGAATTAGGGCACTATTTTCCAAGGAACATAGATAATTGATCTAGGTACCAGGAATAATATGTGTGTGAGCTTGAATTGTTTTGCATGAGGAATAAGGATATTTTGGGGTCATTATTTTGCTTAGAAGAATTGTTCATCCATGTATAATGTGAAAGAAAGTGGTCAAAATTCCCTAGAATAGGTCATGAGATAAGTGTGTAGAAAGGGTGGTCACAAGTGCACTATTTTGGATTAAATGATAATTTATGTTTCTACACATGCACAAGTCATGTATGTTAAAGATAAATCAAAACTTATATTTTTAAGTGTCTAATACCAAATTTGTGTGTCTAAAACTACACAAGCATCTACTAAAACCATATTTTAATACAAATGGATCATGTCACAATGGTTTGATTAATGTTTAATTATCATGGTGATAGCTTCATCATAATTTTAGTGATAAATATGATCAATGAAGGTTATAACTCTAATTATGGATAATGGATTCACTATTTAATTAAAACTTTATAATTGACTAAGGATGACGTCATATGTGTATGGTTCTCTAGGACATGATGCACTTTATTGCTGACCATGGAAAATAACAATAAGCAAAATCAAAGGTGAAATAAATTAGGCCAAGGTAGAAAGAGCCACAAAAACATACATTAAGGATTTAGTGGTTTTTCAAATCTATGTAAGGTATAGTTGGTAGCTCACATATAATTATTGAATGCATCTTTGGAGAAATATCTGTTCAAAATGAGAATAAGCTACTCAAAATATTAAATGGATGAGTGTTGAATAAATCTAGAGGGTATAAATGTTAAATATAGTTTAGTGTGGGGTAGGAAATTTCCAAAAATAGCGAAATATACACAAGTGAACCAAATGTGACAAAACATGGAAAAGACACAATAGAAAAGGGCCTTTTACCAATGTACATGTCTATGCTTATATTAGTGTAAGCTTATTAGTATATTATTATCTCCACATGCTTTGTTCCTCTATTTACACCACTTGATTATGACCCCTTAGATTTCATACCTCTTGGTTACAATCCCTTACATTAGATACCTTGTGGTTACCACCCAATGGCATCTTGGTTACTTTTGTCATATCTCATTTCCCTATCAACATAAATGAGAGTATTTAGGTAGCCTTTGATTAGTTAACCAAATGTGGATCTCAGGTTATGGACTAAAAATATATTTTTTAGATTTAATAATTGATTTTATTATGTTATTGGATATTGAGAAATGTCATTGACTTGCTCATTTTAATTTAACTCAAATAGGATTTAATTACTTATACTGAGTAATTTATAATGGAATTGACATGCTTAAATTAACTAATATCAAATATTGAGTGTTGAAATTTACTTTTATAGTTAGACTAATGATGATTAGTTAATGAAATTTATTGCTTACCATTTTGAAATCTTAATTAATTAACTTCAGATGGATTTTATGTTTATTCTACTTATGAATATCATATTATTTTGATAAATTGACTTGATCTAATCACTTGTTGATTCTGGTGAGAGTGATTAAAACATAGGCTATTAACCTAAGAAAAGGAAGGTTATCATTAGGGAAAGTCAAGAAAATGATATATTGATGGCCTGTGAGAGAAAGAGGTGTATACAAGTCAAAGGAACTTCACTGACAATGAATCCAAAACTAGCATCTACCTTGGGAAGGGCAGATAGAATGTCATGAAAACATGTATTGTTGTTCATTCATTAGTGTATATGATGGTATATCATGTTATGTGTGTATACACATAACATTTTTTACTTGATCATTTATTGATGTTTTCTCTTACGATTGACTTGTTGAGCATTAGTCTACTTGAGTGCATTCCTAAAGGTTGCATCAAGAAAGAGGTGGGTAAGATCATGGTGATTTATGAGAGATGTTAATATATAATTATTACATTAGTCCTATCATCAACCTATATTCTTCAAACTATCTTGCCATTTACCTCCTTCCATCCTATCATATTTAGTTATTCCAGTTCCCCTAAGATCCTACATTATAAGCTTAGCCAATACCATATTTATAGTGACTTTTCCCTTCATGTATTATATTGGCTAACTCAATACAATTATAAGCCTATCTTCTAACATCTATATTATATTGGCCTAGCCAATATTGTTTATTGTCATCCAACATCTCTCAATTGTATCATCTTGGTCGATACCATCATCTCAGTCTTTAGGCTTGGTTTTGGGTATTGGATCATTATATATATATATATATATGGTACATATTTCAATCCAAATATATCATATACACTTTTTTCACACTGATTTCACTTACACTTCTACCCTAAGTCATATTTAGAGGAGTTTGTGCTCTATAACCTTGTCTTGAAGAGGCTTGTTTTGTGGTAATCTTTGAAGCTTGATAGGAGTTGAACTAAGAAGGTGTCATAATCTGTGTAGTCCCCAAATAAGAATATCTAGGTCTTCTTCTTTCATTTTAAGTCTTCAACCCATAAATATCTTGAAAATATCCACTTGATCCAAGGGGGAGATTGATTCTTGATGGGTCTATTCCAAGACAAGTATTTCTAACCCTATACTCTTTTCTTTATTTACTTAATAGATATATGTTGCTTATTTCTTAGTGAATGAATCTGTGTGTATCCTTGTATAATTTATTTTTACACATAATATTTTGTGGCTATAGAATTTTTTAAACTTGCCATATTTCACTTTAAGTTGCCTAGACCCCCATTTGGTTAACCATGACACCTTAAAATTATTATCATTCTAACATTTTTTGTCTTTATTTTAGTTCATTTTATTTACATAAATACTTGTATTTATCACCTATAATCATTTACTTTCATAGAGGTCTATTGATAACTATTTCCTTGAGTCATAGGCTTAGGATTTAGACCCTTTCCTCTTGGCATTCATGACATAGGCAATCCTCTACTATATGCATATTTCATTGGTCATTACTCAAACTTAATAAGCACCATAGGCTCTTCATGATCATCCTTATTTGAGTCCAATTTTATTTAGATGGGATAATTGTAGGTTAATCATATCCCATGCATAAATTCTAGAGAACTAACATGAAACCTATTCCAACCTTCATTCCTTCATCCAATTACATCGACCAGTTTGATATTATTTTTTTATTTTTTGTGAATGGCATCGATTAGCTTGAGTCCATTCTATTTTTTCATGTACTGTATCAATTAGCCCAAAATAATTTTGTTATGTGTTTTCAAATGTATTAGCTAGCCCAATACAGTTTCATGTGCCAAATTTTAGCATTTTAGTTGATAATTGTAACAACCTATCTAATACTATTTTTTGATTATTTATTTTAATTCATTAAATTTTGCAAATTGGTTTTTAAACTTTATTTTCTCTTTGTTTTATTTTCCCTATAAATTGTGTTCCAATAGTTTTAAAACTACATAGACAATTTTTTTGGCTAATTAGGTGACCTATTTTACTGGCACCATGAAGTGAGGGATATTATCCCAATACACAAGCCTTAGACATGGATATACACTAAGTTTAATTTCCACATACCTCACAGTATATTAGAAACACATAGGATTCCATTTTTATTTAACTTAGGAAATCAACCCTCTATTTGATTTTATGGGGCACCAACCAAAATGCCTAAGATGGTTCATTTAAATTATATCATATACACTCTATTCACTCAAATTTCACTCACACTCCACCCCAAGTCATATTTGGAGGAGTTTGTGGTCTATAACCTTATCTTGAATAAGCTTGTTGTGTGGTAGTCCTTGAAGCTCAATAGGAGTTGAACCAAGGATGTGTCATAGTATTTAGAGTCCCCAACTAAGGATATCTAGGTCTTATTCAATTTTATTTGAAGTATTCAACCCACAACATCTATTTCAAAGCTCCACTTGAGCCAAATGGGAGATTGATGTTCGATAGATCCAAATCAAGGTAAGAATTTATAACCCTATACTCTTTCCTTTATTCACTTAGTAGATATATGTTGCTTTTTCCTTAGTGAATTAATGTGTGTGTATATTTATATATATTCTCTTTACACCTAATATTGGTGTGGCTATAGGATTTCATAGACTTGTCATATTCCATGTTAGGTTGCTTAGACTTCCATTTGGCTGACTATGACACCTTACTAATTACCATCATTATAAACCCTTTTCCCCCTTTAGTTTAGTTTACTTTAATTTCATAACTACTTATGTTGCTTACTTTCTATCATTTAATTTTATAGAGTTCTTGTGAGAGTTATTCCCTTGTGTCACAGGCTAACGATTCAGACCCTTTCCTCTTGGAATTTATGACACAGGCAACCCTCTACAAAGTCTACAAATTTCATTGGTTATTACCCAAATTGATTAAGTGTCATGGACTCTATTTGATCATCCTTCTCTAAGTCCAAGTGTATTGAGATAAGATAATTATAGGTTAATCCTAGCTCGTGATACATCCATTTGATTTGGTACATCATAAATGCCTATGATTCCCTTTTTATTGAAATTAAGAAGTCAAAAGAAAGATTTTATTTATGGCTTAATTTGAACCTTCTCAAAATCATAAAAAGAAATATTTTTCAAAACTATAACTAATATAATCATTAATCTTAATTCTCAAACCAAGCATCCCCAAACCAAAATGGGAGCATCTAAATCAGTTAATTAACTTCATTCCCACCCACCCTTTAATGTGTAAGAGATGAAGAAGTTGTTATCTCCATCTCAACCTTTTGTATGTAATAATACTTCTCCCCCACCATGGTATGACCCTAACAAGTTTTGTTCATTCCATGTCGACATTGATGACTCCTATTAGATATGTCATGTGCTCCAAAATTTTTTTGTAAATATCATCCTAGTGGAAAACTTTGATCATTATACTATCACCAAAGAATGACATAAATAATATCTTAAAGCTTCTCAAAATTGAAACCTATAATTCTAAATCTACAAACCAAAAATATCAAAAATCCTCTAAACCATTGGATCCTAATACATAGCATTCCAACAAACATGTTTGTGTTATCAATTCCAACTATGATCAATACTATACCAATTCCCAATATGTGAATGTGATAAAGGTTAACTACCATCATAAGCCCACTCACAAATACCCTATCACCAAACTTAATAAGCCTTCTCTTGAAGAACAAATTCTTGATGATATTACTACCAGTATTATTTCATCTTCTAATCTACAAATTAGTGATGAGCCCACTCCACCATCGAAGCCTCAACCTATTTATACAAATACTCCTACTATAATTCCTCCTAAAATAACTACTACTAATCATCCTAATTCTCATTATTCCTCAACCTATAAACCATGATGGAATATTCTATCCAAACTTAGTTCCATGCCTTGAAAAATCCTCTAATTTAGCTTATGATAACTTCCCTTAATCATCATGAGTTTCTCCTAAATAAATATCAAGACATTGAAGATTCTCCAACTAGTGAATCTAAAATTCATATCCCAACCTCTAAATTTCTTGAACCTATGGAATTTCATGCTCACAAAACCATTTCTAAATCTTCTTCCTCTAAGAAACCCTCCATAGAGTTTTTGGAAGAAGACATGATTAATGAAGAGATTTTTTTTCTAGCCAATGACCCACCCTTTTTTATTAATATTATGATTAATAATAATTAAATACAAAATTTCATGGTGGATTAAGGTTGAGATATCTATATACAACTAAAAGTGGCCACCAATGACCTCCAATTAGGCTTTTGACCAATTTCCATCAAAATGCAAAATTTAGCCTTAAAAAACTAAAATATGCTAAATGATGTGAATTTGTCCTATAAAAGTGCCAATTTTGGTCAATATATCCCTAAATGGAGCAATTAATTTTATGATACAACTAATTTTGATCAAATCATTTCAATTCAAAATGATGATTTTGCACCTAGGTGCTCTAGATTGCTCTTTTTTACCAATTTTATTGCATGAGACACATGCCTTTGTTATTTTGTGTTTAAAACATCATAAATGGGATAATGGTTCCAACACATCTAAAATCACCTTATAATTCTAATCCAGTCCAATTTTGAGCTAATAATATGACATTTTGAACAGTTTGATTAATTTGTGCACTAATTGCCAAGATTTGCACCAAATTTGATAAATCATGTTTAAGGATAATTAATTTGAATCATGAGCCTAATTAAGAATTCCATGGAACTTGTTGAATATTTATCTTTGGAAATTTATTATGATTTTTTGCATCATCAAGTGACATCATTTTTGGGAATGCATCCCTAGGCCATAAATGCAACAAATATCTGATTAAGCCCTCCCATACCTCTTTAATGCCTCTCTATTCTAAATATTTATGAGGGTATTTATTTATTTTGGCCTCTAAATTTGAATTTATTCTTAGACACACATATTGATCTTGAGATGGGTAGTCTAGGTCCATTCTAATCATTTGCAAAAATCTATAAATAGAAGGCCTCGCACTCATAACTTCAAATTGTTGAACCAAACCAAATCCATCACAAGCCAACGGTGCCAAGGAAAGAAGGAGCCAAAAAACTCCATTGATGAAGACTCTTTGATGTAAAAATCAAGCAAGCCACTCTACAAACCATTTAAAATCTCTAAGGAAGGTGAAGGAAGGTTCATTTCATGTTTGTTACTAAGCTCCCCCTAGTGTCTAGGCCTAGAGATGTCATGATTATTAGTGTGTTATTTTCATTTTCATTTAATTTTAAAATAACACTTGATCTAACCCCCTCTCTTGAGTCAAATTCCTAGTTTACATAATAGCACACTTGATGGGATACTAGACCCACAAATTTGATCAAATATATCCTATAAGCAATCTACTAACCATTTTCATGCAGAATCTTGGAGTGTAGAAGCAAAAAGAGTGAAAATTTTGAGTAAAAACACATTTCTTGGAAGTCATGGTTTTTTCACTATGAAGTTACAATGTTATCCTTTGGACCACAATCCCACAACTGAAATAATCATAGTTTTATCATGATATTGCATCTTAATTATGTTTTTGGACTAACATTTCCTCTATCTATAGGTTAAGTTGTGATATTGTAATATTGATATTCAATAGTAGTGATATTGCAATATCATGATTTTTCAAGTTATGATATTTCAATATTATGACTTGATAATTGTGATATTAAAATACCATGATTTTGTTAGTTATGATATTATTAGTTTGAGTCATGGTATTATGGTTAAACTGCTAGAAGTTAGCCTAGATCATTAGGGTTAAGCCATAATATCTTAACTCTCTAAGTTACGAGTTTGCTCTATTAGTTATGATATTATCTATTAGAATAGTGATATTATCAATTTCTATGGATTAACTCATGAGTTATGATATTATGTTAACTAGTCATAGTTTTGCAAAGTTATAGTATTAGACTGTGGAGTTGTGGGATTGCATTGTGTCAACCTGAGAGTTTAATTTTCAAAGTTACTTTTTTCATTTGAAAAAGTTTTTCAAATCTAAACTACACTCTGACCATTTCTTTGTAGGGCCCACTTGAAAATTCTAAATCATGCTTAATTATATCTTTCTTAACCTATTTTTGGGTGCTTAAAAAAGATTAGGAACTTTTATTTGGTGCTTAAAGAAACAATTAGATGTTTATTTGAATGTTTTTGTGCTTGTTCTTCAAAAAAAAAAATTAACTTAAGTCCAAGGGGCCAAAGAACACCACCAAATATTTCATTTTAGTGCTTTATAAATTGAACTCACTTCAAAGTTTTTGTAAGTTATTTATCATTATTTGCTTAGTTAGATTTGTTTGAGCAAAGAGGAAGTTGTGTGTGTATGTTCTCCCCCCCATCCCCTATAGGGAAATTGTGGGATCAAAAACACCATCTTCATTACAAATTACCTTAGTCCAAAGGCATAAAAGAGATGTTTGAAGGCTCTCCCCAAGACCCACATGGCTTGGGTGATCTAGAAACAACCATAAAAATCTTTTACTTTGTTTTTATTTCATTGTATCTTGACTTGCGAGGGATATTTCATTACCTCCCATAAGTTCTATACCAAAGACTTGACCTAGGAATTGATCTCTCAGCATTGTCTTCAACCCCTCTCCATGGGAGGTATATAAGTTAGGATCCCCTCATTGGGATGATGGTTTGAGTGGTTAAACCATATTCATTAGTAGACGCTAAGTTTGGGATTTTTAAACATGTTAGACATCTCACTACATTGAGTGAGAGATGGATGTAGTGGTTTTAAAAAGGGAAAGACCTTTTTACAATAATCCATATGATGCAAACCCAAATGATGTGCACTTTTTTGTATGCTGATGTGAAATTTTTATGCATTTGATCCATATAGACATTTGAAAACTTATTATTTTAGTTAACTCCACTTTGCCACACCTTGTCAGTTTAGGGCTTAAGATGATTAATTAGTTAATTTGTATTTGTCTTAGATTACTTGGTCTTATTTGGAGTCAAAATTATTTGTTAACAAAAGGTTACATAACTAAACACATTGTCCACTATTTCTTGAACAAGGAAGCATTATGCTTCCCAAGTGAAAATCATCTTTTTCCTTGTTCAAAAATTTATCATAAACTTTGTGTCATATCATACATTTTGGTGTAGTTATGTTGTCTATATGAGTCTAGACCATTTGCCCAATTTTCTTAAGTCTTTCATTGATAATTTAAATTTGAAATTTCACCTTTATAAGTTCATATGGTTGATTTGTTAAGTGGGTTCAACATTTGCACTAAACTTGAGGGAAATTATGTTGAGTTATGGAGCTACAAGCTTCACCAAATAAGCGAGTGCAGAAGTTGCAGGAGTCACACAATCATCGATGACGGTCAAGAATGGACCAGAGGCTGTCAACATCGGTCATGGATCAGTCGACGTTGGTCACAGGCAGACAGGCAAGGATCGACGTCGATCACCTGTGCATCCAGAATCTATTTTTGTGGATAGAACAGAATGTTTGCATGATAGGATTAAGTGTTAGTCTTAAGTCCGCATCTCTATCTTTAGTAGGACTATTTTGAGCCCTTGATTAGGAGGTGCATCTAATGGTTGTGATTGTATGCTCATGAATCCCTAAAGTTATATAATAGGGATAGATTTTCATAGCTTATTTGTAACAGTATTGAACATACATGTATATGTGAATCAATCTAGGTTGTTGGAGTTGATTGTAATTGAGAGAGAGAAATCTTGAGGGAAAGAGATCTGTACATCTGATAGAGGTGTGGAAGAAAAAAAGTTTCTTCAATTGTATTTCCTTTTGGAAGAGTTTAATACAAGTTTTTAGGGTGGTTTCTTGTATCTCTTATTCTTTGCTATTTCTGATTCTAGTTACTTATCATTCTGGTTTAATTCCATGTTTAGTTGCTTTCACATAGTAATCAAGTTTGTTGGTTGATCCCCAACAAATGGTATCAGAGCTCAAGTTGACTAACAGGTGTTTCAGATCTAGTTAGTGTGTGTTGATTATAGGTTACTCACAGGGGTTTATGTTTGAGTGGGAGAAAGCAATGGCAGAAAAAAGTAAACTGAGAATGGAGAAGTTTAATGGCAAGAATTACCAATTATGGAGAATGCAGATAGAAGAGTATCTGTATCAGAAAGATCTATACTTACCATTAGGTGGGGTTTCAAGGAAGCCCACAGACATGGAAGATGAAGAATGGGAAGTTCTTGATAGAAAGGCTCTTGGATCTATAAGATTGAGTCTGGCATCTACTGTGATATCTAATTTATCACAGGCAAAGTCAACAGTAGAGTTAATCACTACTTTAGCAAATTTATAAGAAAAATCCTCAGCTTCAAATAAGGTATATCTTATGAAGCAGTTATTTAATTTGCAAATGTAGGAAGGTGGATCTGTATCTAATCATCTAAATGATTTCCATGGAATTGTAAATCAATTAAATTTAATCAAAATAGTGTTTGATGATGAAATTAAAGCTCTATTAATCTTATGCTCTTTACCTAAGAGCTGGCATAGCTTGGTAATGGCAGTTAGTAATATTGTATTTGCTTCAAATATTTTAAAAGTAGATGATGTTGTTAGTGTAATCTTGAATGAAAAAATTTGCACGAAAAGCACAAAGGAAACATCAGGGAACGCTTTAAGTTTTGAGAGCAGGGGAAGGCAAAAAGAGAAGGGCAAGCATAGGAGATCAAGGTCTAAGTCAAAGATGAGAGGTAGATCTAAATCCAAAAATGGCAGGAGGATAGCCTACTGGAATTGTGGAAAGATAGGGCATATAAGCAATGATTGCTGGTCAAAACCTAAAGAAGACAATCAACATGAAGGTAAAGAAGAAGCAAAAGTTCTAGGTATTATTGCACAAGATGCTCTTATATTCTCTTTGCATAATAATATAGAATCTTGGGTTTTAGATTCTGGTGCCTCTTTTCATGCAACACCAAATAGAGAATATTTTAGTGACTATGTCCATGGAGATTTTGGAATAGTTTATTTAGGGGATGATGAGCCTTGTAAAATTATTAGCAAAGGAAAAGTGCAGCTGAAAATGCAGAATGGCAACACATGGGTGTTGAGAGATGTCATGCATGTTCCCAGCCTGAAGAGGAATCTTATTTCTGCAGGAAAGTTAGGGGATGAGGGTTGTACAGTAACTCTCATAGCTGAATCTTGGAAGGTTACCAAGGGTGCACTTGTATTGGCCAGAGGTAAGAGAGTAGGTACTCTCTATTTATGTAATTATATTACTGATAATTCTCCTTTTGTATTATCTACTTCAGATGTAGATGCAAAGTTGTGGCACTAGAGGCTTGGCCACATGAGTGAGAAGGGAATGATTATTCTTAAGTCAAAAGGTAAGCTTTTAGATTTGAAAAGCATAGATCTAGATTTTTGTGAGCACTGTATTTTTGGGAAATAGAAGAGAGTGAGTTTTCTCAAGACTGGGTCAACAAAGAAGAAGCATAAGTTGGAGCTTGTTCACACAGACATGTGGGGACTAGCTCAAGTTGCTTCTATTGGAGGATCACAATACTATGTTTTTTTCATAGATGATGCTATAAGAAAGGTATGGGTCTATTGTATAAAGAAGAAATCTGATGTTTTTGACACTTTTAAGATTTGGAAAGCTTTAGTTGAGAATGAAATAGGCAAGAGATTAAAGTGCCTTAAATCTAACAATGGTGGTGAGTTCTATAGCTACAAGTTCAACTGGTATTGTTATATGCATGGAATATGCAGGCAAAGGATGGTTCCAAGGACACCTCAGCAAAATGGAGTTGCTGAAAGGATGAATAGAACAATAATGGAGCGTGCACGGTGTATGAGGTTGCATGTTGGTTTACCCTTAGAGTTTTGGGTAGAAGCTATGGATACTGCAGTTTACCTAATTAATAGAGGACCCTCTATAGCTCTGGATGGTGGAATTCCAGAAGAGGCATGGATAGGTAAAAAGGTAGATCTCTCATTTCTCAAAGTTTTTGGTTGTGAAGCTTTTGTTCATGTTGATAATAAAAATATAAAGAAGTTGGATGCTAAGTCTATGAGGTGCACATTTATTGGTTATGGCTCTGGAGATTTCATATTCAGGTTTTGAAATCTGGGAACTAACAAAATAGTTAGGAGCCGTGATGTTGTTTTCAATGAAAAAGTGATGTATAGTGATCAGCTCAAGAAGTTGAAGAATTTTGAGTAGGGCCATGAAGAATTGGATGAGGTGACAGTCCAAAATGAGCTCGCGAGAAAGAATAATCACAGACAGGAAAACAAAGAGACTGGCATTGGTCAGGAAGGAATCGATGTCGGTAATACAAGAACCGATGTCAGTCATACAGTGACCGACGTCAGCTAGGAAGGAACCGATGTCAGTCATGTGGAACCGACATCGACCAGTAACAGGCCTCGAGGTGACTGAGATCGGTCACTTTCAGAGAATTTAGGTAGACAGCGTGTTGTGAATGAGTCTCAGATGCCCATTAGGAGGTTAGAAAGGGTAAGTAAACCTCCAATTTGATATTCCCCTTCATTATTCTATTTATTGCTCACTGATAGTGGAGAACCAAAGAGTTTTGATGAAGTAATACATGTGGAATCCAAGAATCAGTGGGAGTTAGGCATGAATGAGGAAATTGATTCCTTGAAAGAGAACCAAACATGGGATTTGGTTGAGTTGCTAGCGGGAAAGAAGACACTGAAGAACAGATGGATCTACAGATTGAAAGAAGGCGAGAATGGACAGATGAGATATAAGGCCAGGTTGGTAGTGAAAGGATTTACACAAAAACTAGGTATTGATTTTGGTGAAATTTTTTCTCCTGTAGTTAAAATGACTTCTATACGGACTGCATTGTCTTTAGTTGCTATTGAGGATTTGTATCTTGAGCAACTTGATGTTAAGATAGCATTTCTTCATGGAGATTTGGATGAAGAAATATATATGGATCAGCCAGAAGGTTTTAAGGTCAAAGGTAAGGAGAAGCTTGTGTGTAGATTGAAGAAAAGCTTGTATGGTCTCAAGCAAGCTCCTAGACAGTGGTATTTGAGATTTGACAGGTTTATGACTAAGCATGGCTACAATAGATGTCAATCTGACCATTGTGTGTATTTTAAGAGATTAGATAATGGTAGATATATTATTTTTTTATTGTATGTAGATGATATGCTAGTTGCAGGATCACACATGCAGGATATCTCTGAGCTTAAGGTGAAATTAGCTCACACATTTGTCATGAAAGATTTAGGAGTAGCAAAGAAAATCCTTGGCATGAGTATTAAGAGAGACAAGAAAAATCATAGATTGATTTTGTCTCAAGAGGATTATGTGAACAAGGTGTTGGAGAGTTTAATATGCAGGATGCAAAACTAGTAAGCACACCTATGGCAAGACACTTCAAGTTGAGTAAAGAACAGTGTCCCAATTCACATGATGAGGTAGAGTACATGAGTAGAGTTCCATATGCTTCCATAGTTGGGAGCTTAATGTATGCAATGGTATGTACTAGACCGGATATTGCCCAAGTAGTGGGAGTTGTTAGTAAGTATATGGCCAATCCAGGGAAGGAGCACTGGAAAGCAGCCTAATGGATTCTCAGATATCTGAGAGGGACCAGCAGTAGGCATTTGTGCTATGGAGGGTCAAACACCTCTCTACATGGTTATGTAGATTCGGATATGGAAAGTGATTTGGATGGCAGGAGAAGCACCACAGGATATGTTTTCACTGTTGGTAGAATGGTGGTTAGCTGGATTTCAAAGTTGCATAAGGTTGTTGCCTTGTCTACTATAGAAGCAGAATATATTGCAGTCACAGAGGCTAGCAAAGAAATGATATGGATGACACAGTTCATGGAAGAGCTAGGAAAGGAGCAAGAGAGTTGCAGATTATACAGTGATAGTCAGAGTGTAATTCATTTGGCTAAGAATTCAGCCTTTCATTTAAGAACCAAATATATACAGCTTAGGTACCACTTCATAAGATAGGTATTGGAGGATGGTGAGTTGAAGCTGGAGAAGATCCATACAGATAAGAACCCTGTTGATATGTTAACCAAGCTGGTAACAAAGGAGAAGTTGAATCTTCATTCAACTTTTGTTGGTCTTCATGATTGAGTTTGAAGATGGAGAAGCTAGAAGATGTTGCTGTACAAGTACTGGTGCAGCTGTTTATCTCCAAGTGGGAGATTGTTGAGTTGTGGAGCTAAAAGCTTCACCAAATGAGCGAGTGTAGAAGTTGCAGGAGTCACACAGTCACTGATGATGGTCAAGAATGGACCAGAGGCTGCCGACATTAGTCATGGATTGGTTGATGTCGGTCACAGGCAGACAAATAAGGACCGACGTCGATCACCTGTGCGTCCAGAATCTATTTTCATGGATAGAATAGAATGTTTGCATGATAGGATTAAGTGTTAGTCTTAAGTCCACATCTCTATCTTTGGTAGGACTGTTTTGAGCCCTTAATTAGGAGGCGCATCTAATGGTTGTGATTATATGCTCATGAATCCCTAAAGTTATATAATAGGGATAGATTTTCATAGCTTATTTGTAATAGTATTGAACATACATGTATATGTGAATCAATCCAAGTTGTTGGAGTTGATTGTAATTGAGAGAGAGAACTCTTGAGGGAAAGAGATCTAGAAAGAGATCTGTACATCTGAGAGAGGTGTGGAAGAAAAGAAGTTTTTTCAATTGTATTCCTTCTGGAAGAGTTTAATACAAGTTTTCAGGGTGGTTTCTTGTATCTTTTATTCTTTGCTATTTCTGATTCTAGTTACTTATCATTCTGGTTTAATTCCGTGTTTAGTTGCTTTCACATAGTAATCAAGTTTGTTGGTTGATCCCCAACAAATTAGGTTTAATTTCCAATTTGAATTGAGGCCCATTTTTACACTCATAATCATTATCATCATTTGGTAGGACTCAAGTCATATTGTGTATCACTCATGCTTTGATTCCTAGGCTACAATTTTTACTACCCATCCTATTTTACCATTTGTCTTGAGTCTATTTGATACCACACTTTTGCATTAGAGATTTGTCAAACTTTATGTGTGTGTGTCATTTGGGTTAAGGACAGTAGTGTTACATTGCTGAAATCATGTTAAAACATTTTTCCTTAGAGTCTTGAATCAATCATCTGTCATACCTTTTGATTATTTTAGCATTGTTACATTTCTAAAAAAAATTCAAAACTTATTTCATAGGCCTACTTACATAGAGTCCAAGTTTTTCCAAAATTCCAACCATTTCAAATATATCTTCGGAGCCTTTGTCTAGTGTGGTTACACCATTCATTTTCATCTAGCTTATTGGTTAAAAGAGTCTAGTTTTTTGCCATTATTTGGGAAGAAATAAACTATTTCCAAGTGCATTTTGTTTCATACCTCATACCTATTGATCAAGTTTATGTCCAAGAGTCAAATGCCTAGTTTTTTTTTAAAAGTGTTTCAAATCTATTAGAGTAAACATCTCATATTTATTTCAAGTCTAGATTTTGACATCATTTGGATAAAAATCCTTGCACGTACCTTTGTTTGAGCCTAGATTTTGATGTTGCATTTGGTCAAAAGACCTAGAAACTTTTGTTTTTCCTAGATTAGACTTGTTTGAAACACTTTGATCCTAGAATCTAGAATTTATATTTTTGGTCCATTTACTCGACCATTGTGTGTGAGACATGTAATGTTAGATATTAGACACTAGCTTATTTTATCATAAATAATTGAATCAAACTTTTTGGGTATATATATCCATCATTTTGACTAGGTTAGATCAAGTTTGAACCTCTTGTTAGACATCACTTTTTTAGAGTTTGTAGAACTCTATTTCTTTTGGTCATGAAACATTTATTGTGGATCCTAACATGTCTTCCTACAATTGTAGTGGCCTTATGTACAATCCAAGATTCAAAAATGTAATCGCACAAGAAGAAATAGTTTAAGACCCCTATGTGGACAATGTTGCTTATGAGACAAATCCTTATCCATCTTATAACACTCAAATAAGGGCACAAAACCAAGATCTATTGGCTCATTATTTCATTAACACACCTATATACTCGAATCAAGATCATGATATAATAGAGTAATACCTAGTTGTGGTACCTACAATTGAAGAACCATTTCCTCAACAACCATCTTATGTTACTACACCATCCATGTATGATCCTTATATATTTAACAATCGCTTATTAGAAAACAAAGATGAGATTTTGGTTAGAGATATAGAAGTAGGGGATAAGTTTTTAGTGGACTTCTCCCATGAATGCCTCACAACATATTGTATTGTCAAAATGCTTATTTTAGAAATCCCTTAGCTCTATTCCCAATGTTAAATCAGGACCCTAGTATGCTTGTCAAAAGAAAGGACCTCGTGGAGGATCACTTCTTACAGATGTAGATAGCATACCAAACTTACTTGAACCTAGCATGTAATTTTAATCAAATTAACATGTCAAATAGGCCTCTTATAGATTTAGGTCCTTCAATAAGAGTGTTAATAAAATTGACTAATCAATAAAATTATGGTGTAAACCCATTCATGAAAAAAACTTTGATTGACAACTTATTTCATATTCTAACCATCAAAGAAGTGTATTTTGCTTCTATATAGAATATTGAGTAAAACATAGTGGATAATGTGCAAGCAATATCCAATCCAAACCAAAGTGGTGAAAGTACACAAACAACTAGTCCACAAATAAGTCTAATTTTAGTTAACACCATAAGTGGTTCTCTAAATCAAGGAGTATGAGTTTTTACATCCAAACCTCAACCAACTACTTCTTCAAGCACTTAACCAACAGGTTTAGGTAGCCAACCAAAAACCAATGTCATTCCTCATAAACAAAATATGATAAATCCTACTCCTCCCCAATAGGTAACAGGTAGGGTTCCATAATAGTAGGCACAATCAAACCTACCAATGCAATTGAGGTAGAACATATTGCCACCTCAATAGGGTTCAACCAATGTTTCACCTTGCCAAGTAGCAACAAACATACCTCTTTCCTCACAGACCAATATACCAATTTAAAGCCAAATGATGTATAAACAATAGCATACAAATATTGGTTAGAAAAAAATGTTTAATATCCAACATGTATCCACTTCCAAACTAGGATTCAAACAACAAGAAGGTTTCAATGTTCTTTAAGTACCAATTAGGCAACCTTTGCCTTTTATGTAAAATGTGCCACTATTTTAAAGATAAGGTCTTGGTTCACAAGTACCCCCTCAATAGTAAGTTTTTATTAGTCAAAAATAGGTCCCTATTTAACCCCATTAGGCATATTATAGCCATATCCCTCCATCCCAACCTTAAAATTCTTAAAATCAAGCCTATATACCCAATCCAAACCAAAATATAGCACCACAGTACATGCAAATTAAACAATCAAACTCTAATCCACGCATGTGTATTCTTGGTCAATTTCCCAACAAAACCAACATACCCCAGTAAATACCTCCATCATACCTTGATCAAAGTGATCCACTTGTGAGCATTCAACCATTTATCCATGGCATATTCCACCTCAAACCAATATTCCCTATAGTTTTCTAGTCCAAGAACTATAACAAATTAAGGATGTGATTGTTCTTATCCAAGTGGGGAAACAAACCAAAAATTTTAAGTTAGATGACATGTGTTCTTATCCACTTAATATGGAGTACTTGAAGATACCAATTCCCTAGGATATGAACCACCAGAATTTGACAAATACAAGGGGAAAGGTGACCCAAAGGCTCATTTGATCGAGTTATTTATTGCATGTTATCCAATGGCATATAGTGACATATACCCTTTGTTATTTCTCCCAAGAAGTCTATCAAGACAAGCCTTGAAGTGGTTTTAAAATTTTCCTAAGAATTTTGTATCAAATTTTGATGATCTTTTAGACAAGTTTGTGCAGCACTTTTCATATAATCTTGAGCATGAGATTTCATTGGTTGACTTGATGCAATCAAATAAAAAGGCTGATGAGAGTTTTACAGGTTATCTATAACAATGGAGTGCCCTTTTAATCTAATTCACCCATAGTTTACCAAATAAACAATTAGCCATTATGTTTACCAAAAATTTGCATAGTGAGATATCTTATCATCTAGAACTGTAGTGTGTGCATACCTTTAAAGAGATAATTAATAAAGGTTTATTGATTGAGTGAGCCCTTATTAACAAAGATATGATCAAGCTTACTTCATTAATTTAGAATCAAGGTATCAATCAAGGAAATTGTGAAAACCATGATCAATTCCAAACACAAGTGTCACAATCAGCATAGGCCAATAACTTAATAGACCAAAACAATTCAACCATAACAAAAATGTTGTTGGAAATGGAGTAAAAAAGTTGAGATATGTCTAAATAGTGAAAACACCATTTGCTCAGCCTATGCAACATATGTAAATTATGACTAACCCACAACCTTTTCAACAAACATAGTAAGTGCAATAGCCCAAGCCCACATAACAAATGCAACAACCTTTGCCATTACAAACCCCTCCTCTAAGGAGAATAGTGCCTACTCATCACCATTTTAGTGACCTTGGAGAACCTATTGAATCTATGTTTCTCAATCTCACTATCACTAATCTGATTGGATGGCCTATACCAAAACACTATCTTGAGGGCATTCCTTATCCTAATTGGTACCACCAAAATGAATTATGTGAATATCATCATGTTAACGGGCATAATTTGCGTTGTGTGTAAATCAAACATTTGATTCAGAATATGTTGGAGAATGGGGAGATAACATTGGATGGTGGTGCTTCCACTTCTAATTAAAACCTTGAAATATCTTAAAACCCTTTTCCACATCATAACAACCAACCATAATAGCAATAATGGCTAGCACAACACCAACAACAACAATTTCAACAACCAGGGCCAAACCAATAGAATCACTAATAGTAAAAATAACAACATCCAAATAATGGATAGAACTGAGGTCAGAATAGCAATAACCAATAGACTAACCATGCAATTGTACATGATTACAATAGGGTTGTAAGTAATATTTTAAGAGGTTACGTTAACACTATCTCCATCAATACGAGACCAAAAAATAATCAATCAAGACCTTTGTTAAATATTTCCATTCCACTTAATCACATTGATAATCCTTCCTTGAACTAAGACCACATATAGACATACTATCAAGTAGGGATTACTAATTTTGGACCCTATATTGATAACTTGTCATTGCCTCATGACTATGCATAAGTGCACCAATAACCAAGACTTGTCATATCTAGTCCCCCACCATCACCATTAATTATTAGAAATCATGGTCCTATATTTAATCCCAGTTTTACAATCACAAATCAGAGGTCAAATATTACCATCCCAAGCCCACAACCATATGCCACTTTGCCCCTCAGCTAACCAGCTATTATACCTTAGAACAAGCCATTTAACACTAACCAAGAAAAGAGGTTTGACATTATGGAATCATTAAAAAATACAGTATCACAAATCTCCATTTTAGATATTTTACATACAACAATCCACAAAAACATTTTGAATGAGTTCTTTAGCCAATCCATGGTTTTAAGTGATATATCCCCTGATAAATTCCAATATTTGGTTGGACACCTATGTCCAACCCAACAAGTCATTTTAAACCAAAATGATATGTCATCCCTTGACCTATTATATAATAATCCATTATACATCAAAGTGTTCATAAAGTGACACAAAGTGAAATGTGTCCTTATAGACAATGGATTAGGTCTAAACATAGTGTCTTTAAAGCTCATCAAGCTTCTTGGGTACATGATTGCAAACCTTCAAGTAAAAATGATAACCATCAAAGCCTATGATAATGAAGAATGATAATCATAAGGCACTATCTATTTACCAGTTATCCTTGTGCCTTTTACCCATGATACACTTCACCATGTGTTAGATCTCAATTTTTCATACAATATGATTTTGGGAAGACCTTGGTTACATGAAATTCATGCAATCCCATCAATGTTTCACCAATGTATCAAGTTCTCCCATTTAGGGATGGAAGTTTATATATGAATATATTTGCATCCCTACAAGCACTGCAAACACCTAGAGGTTGAGTTAAAGAGCTATAACTATCATTTTAGCATGAATCCAGTGGCCAAGTAGGATAATGAAAAGGAAATACTCCTTGATTTTCTAGAGGATAACTACATTGATCCTAATACCATTAATTCCTTTTCCCACATGCCACCTCTTGAGATATCCAATCATTATACCATCTTGCCTAATGGCCCAAGAGAGTATTTGACCCATGATACCTTTCACATTGCAAACATTTCACAGAACCCAAAGTCATTTGGAAGACCTAAATCCAAGCCACTTCATCCAGAATGGAAATAAAAGGGAAAAGGTAAAAAGTATTACCCATGACCCATCATGTTTATACCAACATCTAGCCTAGAAAAGGACCCTCTCAAAGGAGATGAATCATGGTTCTATAATGACAAGTGGGTCAATTATTATGAAAATGTAAAGTATCATATTCCCAATAGGATCTTGAAGCATCAAGACTATGAAGGAGTCGTCCTTAGATCAAATCAATAAGGAACACTTGAGCCAATTTCCATGACCAGATACAAAGCTCCCTATGGACTTGGATTTAAACCATCTGGGGTGTGACCCTATGCACCTTAATTATGTTCCATCACCATCTAGTGATGATGATGCCAAAAGCAAAGTAGAGTCTGATCATAGCCTTTTTGACAACCTAGTCGATACCAACCTATTTAACCCTCATTTTGTTTATACCCTTAGGCTAGTCATTTGTCATAACCACTATCATTGTATTAATCCCCAATTGATAGACTAGGACCAATATAATCCAATGTGTCAATTGATGAGTTTCAAAATGATGAGGCTTTCTTTGATTTTTTGGTCCTTAGAGATAATGTTTCATTGGGGGACCATAAATCAGGGTTCTCAATCAAGTTGGATCCTAAAGCTTATTTTAGAGAGCAAGTGAACACCCTTAGCCAAAAGCAAATAATTAAAACATTGAGGTCCCAAATTGAAAACTTCTTTAAGGCACTTTTTACTAGGGAAAAAGTAAATAAAAATCTAGTTTAGTGGTTAAAAACTATTTATTACACCATTAGATGGGGGTGTTCAACCTTCCTCAAGCATAGCTCAGGAGACCACCAATGATGAACTTATCTATGAGTCTAAGTTTATTTTTGAGGAATAATGATCTTTTGATCCAATCATTTAGGAGTTTCCAACAGTCTTTGTTACATGGCTAAACCTCCCATTAGGGGACTCTAATTCATCATGCCTAAGGGAGATTGAAGAGCCAGTCCTAACAAAGGACTCTAGGTGCATCCCTTACTGATAAGAAGCATGAATTCCTTACAGCCCTTTTGAGGGAATTTAATTACATATTTGCATGGGCATATTCTAACATGTCAGGTTTGGACCCCACCTTTGTTTTATACCACCTTGTGGTAAATCTTGATGTCAAACCATTAAAAAAAATATGTAAGATGCATCCTCACATTACTTTATTAGTGAAGAAAGAGTTATGAAAACTCTTGGAATGAAGATGTATTTGATCGATCGACTATTCAAAGTGGATCTCTAATGTTGTGCCAGTCAGTGAAAAGCCAAAAGGAATAAAAATTTGTACTAATTTTCATTATATAAACAAATATGCCTTGAGTATAATTTTTCATTACCAAACATAGACATGAACATTGAATCCATAGTGGGTTATGAGATGCTTTCATTAATAGATGACTTTTTAGGGTACAACTAGATAGAGATAGCACCAAAAGACCAACACACTATATTATTCACCACTCTATGGGGAACATTATGTTATCAACTTATGTCATTCGATCTTAAGAATGTAGGGGCCACCTATAAAAGAGCCATAACCATCATATTTCATGATATAATGCATGACATTGTTGAAGATTATGTCGATGACATTTTTGGCAAATCAAAGACCAAGGTCAATCATTTAGCAGTGTTATGCGAAATATTTGAAATATTGTGTGAGTACAAAGTCAGACTTAATCCTAATAAGTGTGTCTTTGGTGTTACTTTAGGCAAAATTTTTAGCTTCATTATGTCTCATCGAGGCATTTAATTCAATCCATCCAAATTCCAAGCCATAACAAAAATTCCACCACTGACTAATTTGAAGTAACATTATAGTTTGCAAGACAAGATCTAGTCTATTTGATGCTTCATATCATAGTTGGCCGATAAAATTCCATCATTTATACATCTTATGAAGAAGGGAGTCACATTTCACAAGGATGACCACTACTAGATAGCTTTCAGTATGTAAAGGACTATCTAGCAAATCCACCTATTTTATTGCCTCTTATGCTGAGAAAGCCATTCTTATTGTATTTATCCACTACTGATAATGCCCTGGGGGTACTTCTGGTTCAACATGATGATAATGGTAAGGAGCATGTCATGTACTATTTAATCCTTAAACTAGTCATGTATGAACATAATTATATGCCCATATAAAAATCCAATTTAGCTATGGTCTTCACAGCTAAGAAACTATGCCATTACATGTTAAATAATAAGACTATAGTTATTTCAAAAGTAGATTTGCTTAATTATCTACTGTATAAAATATATTCATTAGGACATATGGCCAATGGATCATGTTTATCAGTGAGTTTGACATTGAGTACGTCAACCAAAAATCCATTAAGGGGAAAATTCTTGTAGATTAGCTTGTTAAAGCACCCCTTGCTAATACAAAGTCACTTGCATTATACCATCTTGATGAATCCATAATGACCATCACTAGCACACCTCTTGAGAAGCAACACTAGAATATTTATTTTGATGGATCATTAACAGCACATAGATTATGGGTAGGCCTTTTATTTATTACACCACAGGGGGATTTAATCCCTAAATCATTTAGGATCAGCTTTTCTTGTACCAACAACATGGCTAAATATGAAGCACTTGTTTTAGGGCTTTAAAAAGTAGTACAATGGAACATATCTCATCTCAAGGTTTATGGTGATTCTTAGTTAATCATCAATCAAGTTACAAACCACTTTTAGACCAAATATGACAAGTTGGTGCCATATAAAGCCATGGTCAACACTCTCAAATGGTATATTACTGATGTCTAATTTGAACATATACCTAGGGAAAGTAATATATTCATAGATGTTATAGATACTATTGGATCTCTAATTTGACAAATAGACATGGTTAAAGAGTATCAACTTCTCATCAAAAAATTTCTAGCACTAGCTCATGAACCTTCAACCATCATGATGATTTATGATATTGTTGGTCTTATCTCTAATTGGTACTTAGACCTTTACAACTACCTCCATGACCAAATTATACCACTTGAACTATCTCAAAATCTATCCAAATCCTTCATCCACTGAACCACTCATTATACCTTACTTGGACCAACCCTTTACCACTATAGTTTGGATGAAACTCTACTTTTTAGTTTAACTTAAGCAAAATCTACATTAGCATTATGGGAAATTCATGGAGTATGTGGAGCCCACACCAGTGGGTCAATATTATCCAAAAATATCTTGCATACTAGTTATTATTGGCCCATGATGGGCATAGATGTAGCTGCATATGTAAATAAGTGCAAAAAGTGTCAATGGAATGCCAATCTGATTCATGCCCCAGCCAAGACTTTGAAACCAATGTTGACACCATGGCCATTTACTACATGGGTCCTTGACCTCATTGGTAAGATTAATCCCACCTCATCCAATGGCCATAAATGTATCTTTATCACCACCAAATATTTCACTTAGTGGTTTGAAGTTATACCCTTCACTTATGTGACTAGAAAGCAAATTTCCAAGTTCATTTTTAACCATCTCATTTGCTACTATAGTATCCATTCTAACATTATATCTGATAATAGAGGATCATTTAAGAACAATGTTGTCAAAAAGATATGTGTTGAATACAACATCACACAACACTTTTCTATGGCATATTACCCTTAAAGTAATAGCCAAGCTAAATTATCGAATAAAACTATTGTCAACATTCTCAAAAATATTTTCTATGATGTTGATCACAATTGGCACCTTCAATATTCCATGCCCTCTGGGTATACCATATCAATCACCATACACCCACAAGAGCCACTCCATTTTCACTTATTCATGGTACTGAGGTCATTCTTCCCATTGAAGTCAAGTTTCCTTCTCTGTGCATCTCTTTCAAGCATGTCCTAGATGATAATGACTATTAATTAGCTCACCTGTAAGAGCTAGAG
Organism: Torreya grandis; assembly: GCA_037957365.1. Classification (NCBI taxonomy): domain Eukaryota; kingdom Viridiplantae; phylum Streptophyta; class Pinopsida; order Cupressales; family Taxaceae; genus Torreya; species Torreya grandis. Next base: position 466,365 of record JARHVA010000156.1, read on the forward strand.
TTACTTGATGAAAAATGCATAGATGTGGTAAATAATCTCCAAGCCTATCAAAATCAACTTTGAGGCCACTACAATTGGCATGTGAAACATATAGAATTTGAAATTGGTGATCTTGTCTTTAAAGAGAAGCAAAAGAATATCATGGCTAAAAAGAAGCATAAAGGCAAGTTCAAACCCAATTGGGTTGGTCCTTTCATCATTATGGAAAACTATGGAGTAAGAGCATATAGGCTTGCCACATTAGAAGGAAATGAAACTGATGAGTTGATGAATGTTATCCACCTTAAGAGGTATTATGCTTGAATGACTTGGTGTACTATTTATAAGGACCATTTTAAGTTGTATCATTCTTCTTCTTTATACTATACCATTTTATCAACCTATCATCCTACCAACCTATTAATTTTTACTATTGCATATTTTTTCTACCATACCTTACCCATCAACCGAGTTGATTTCTCCCTCCCTACCTAGCCCTATGACCTTGGTTCCATTTCATTTAGTTCTATCATCATTTTTAGCAAGAGGATTTAGATCAATTTTATCAGTTGTTTCAAAGCATTCTAGATAGAGGCCATATTTTGGAGTAGTATAATAGAATTTGTGGCAGTTACATACTTCATTTATTATTTTATTCTATACCATGCGTTATTTATGTGGGCCTAATTATAACTACCTATGGGAAAATCAATGTCTCATTGGTCTTGCTACTAATTATAACAGCTTATGGGCAAATTAGTATCATTGATCTATATGTTATTTCCTAGTTATAACTGCCTATGGGTAAACTAGGGACAATACTTTTTTAGCATGGCTTGACATACCAACTAGCTATTTAGTATGCCATATTGTACCTTTATACCAACTATGCCTATTTTGTTTAAATTGATTGCTACACTAGTCAGATTCCTCTACTGTAATGCAAAACTATAGTGACTTGAGGTCTCATCCTAGGACTATGTAAGCAGTACTTGATACTTGTTGAGTTTGACTTAGTCACCCTAAGCCACACTATCACCATTTTATGATCAACTTAAGCCATGTTTTTACTATTTTATGAGCAACCTAAGCCACTTTCTTTTTATTTAGTGAGTAAATTGAGCCATGATCTCACTTTTTTATGAGCAACCTAAGCCATGCTCTCACTTTTTTATGAGCATATTAAGTAATGCTCTCACCATTTTTCAAGATTTAACCCTTTATTATCTCATCATTCTTGATTGATTTGAGATATTTAAAAATTCTAAAAACATTTTTAAAATAATTAGAAAAATCCAAAAACATTGACCACTTCTTTGCCTTAAGGATTCTGGGAACCCTCACTTAGTCACAAGAAAATCACTCGTCACTTAGTGTCTCCATCCTTTTTGTCCTTTTCTCCCATGCACTCTCCATTTTTCAAGACCATTCCTATTCTTTTATCATGTCCATTATGTTTTTTTTTCATCAATTACCATTTTCTTCCCATTTCTTGAGAGAACTATGTTTGGCCTAAAGTTTTTTTTGGATATTACATCCACGGAACTATGTAGGAAGCATCCACATTCCTAATGCATATGGAAATAGCTCAGCCACCCCCTTAATTTTATTTTATTTCCCTCATCTTATTTTTTTGTTAAGTTGTCACCTATTTTCTAAAGGCAATGTTCATCACATTATTTATACTAACATTAGGACTAATTGTTATTTTTGTCTTTGTTTGTTTCTTTCTTTGTTGTTTGTGTGCCTATTTGTTTGCTTTCAACATTGTTGCCTTGATTCAATTGCTATTAATTCATTGGGTGATTCCTTACGCACTTATACTTGAATCTATTCATATTCATATGTCTACATTGTCATCATGGTCTTTATCATTGATGCATTATTTTTCCTTGAAAATTAGATCCTAGGAGTCAATACTTATGCATATTTTGGCCAAGTCCTCATGGTTTTATATCATTATTGCTACCATATAGTGCTAAAAAAATTAGCTTTAGTAAGTCTACTCAGTAATGGCAACATCAATATCTCCTTGACATCAAAATTAGCAAAATCCCAATCATATCCTAGATAGAGTAATTAACCATAAAATAATTTCAACCTTTGTTAGTTCATATGAGCATCTCCCTAATAGCAGGTTGTTCCAATTCATCATTTCCATCATGTCTAATTATCATCATCATCCAATCAATCATGTTTTCCATAATCAGGGTCTAATGATTATAACCACCTATGGGCAAATTATTATCCGCCATCCCACCTACATTTCTCAATGATTATAGCTACATTTGGGCAAATCATTGTGTTATCACCAAATTTACTTTCTTTTAGTCCAAACAAGGGCATGTTGTTATCATGTTTTTATATCCTAACTGGGGCAGCTCCATCTTCTCAATGGATATAACTATCTTTGGTCAAATCAATATGTTATCATACCCCATTACCATTATCAGGGTATAATGTTTATAACTGCCTTTGGGTAAACCATTATACACTGTCTCACTTTCACTCTCAATGGTTTTGATTGCTTTCTTAGAATCATTTTGTTCTCACCCCATCATCTTCATATGTTTGGTTCCCTCATCTCACTTCTTTCTTTTGAGGGACTGTTTTTTGACCTACTTATGCCAACCGTTCCCTCGAGGGGGAAACATATAGTTTATCCATTTCTATTAAATTTGTATGCATGCAAGACTTTTTCATTTTTTGAGAAGATATTACTATTTTTATATATTTTAATGCATTCCTAAATAGGGGCAAATTGTAGACACCTAAAAGTGGCCACCAATGACCTCCAACTAGGCTTTTGACCAATTTCTATCAAAATGCACAATTTAGCCTTAAAACACTAAAATGCACTAAATTATGTGAATTTGTCCTATACAAGTTCCAATTTTGGTCAATGTATCACTAAATGGAGTAATGCATTTTATGATATAACTAACTTTGATCAGATCATTTCAATTTAAAATGATAATTTTGCACCTGGGTGCTCTGGATTGCTCTTTTCTACCAATTTTCTTGCACGAGACATGTGCCTTTGTTATTTTATGTTGATAACATCTTAAATAGGATAATGGTTCCAACACATATAACATCACCTTTTAATTCTAATATAGTCAAATTTTGAGCCAATAATATGACATTTTGACTAGTTTGCTTAATTTGTGCATTAATTGTCAAGATTTGCACCAAAATTGATAAATCATGTTTAAGGATAATTAATTTGAATCATGAGCCTAATTAAGAATTCCATGGAACTTGTTAAATATTAATTTTTTGAAATTGATTATGAGTTTTTACATCATCAAGTGACATCATTTTTTGGGATGCATCCCTAGGCCATAAATGCAACAAATATCTGATTAAGCCCTTCCCTGCCTCTTTAATGCCTCTCTATCCCAAATATTTATGAGGGTATTCATTGATTTTGGCCTTTCAAATTTAATGGATTCTTAGACACACATATCGATCTTGAGATGGATGGTCCAGGTTCATTATGATCATTTACAAAAATCTATAAATAGAAGGCCTCACACTCATAATTTCAATCTTAGATAGTGTAAAGTTACCATTCACAAATGATTCCAAATCCTCATACAATTAGTGTTATTATGCCAAATTTTTAAACAAATCCAAATCCATCACAAACCAAAGGTGCCAAGGAGATAAGGAGCCAAAAAACTCCACTGATGAACACTCTTTGATGCACAAGCCAAGTAAGTCACTCTACGAACCATTTGGAATATCAAAGGACAGTGAAGGAAGGTTTCTTTCATGTTTTAGTTATTTCTTTCATATGTATGTTTGTTACTAAGTTCCCCTAGTGTCTAGGCCTAGAGATGTCATGTTTGTTAGTGTGTTATTTTCATTTGATTTAATTTTGAACTAACACTTGATCTAACCCCCTCTTGAGTCAAATTCCTAGTTCACATAATCTAAGCTCTTTCAATCCAAATTTATCATGCACAAATTAGTCCAAAATCTTGAATAGTTTAAAGTTACCATGCACAAATGATTCTAAAGACTCATACAATTAGTGTTATTATGTCAAATTATTGAACCAAACCAAAGGTGCCAAGGAGAGAAGGAGCCAAACAACTCTATTGATGAAGACTCTTTGATACACAAGCCGAGCAAGCCACTCTAAGAACCATTTGGAAAATCCAAGGAAGGTGAAGGAATGTTTCTTTCATGTTTTATTTTTTGCTTTCACATGTATGTATTTTACTAAGCTCAGCCTAGTATCTAGGCCTAAATATGTCATGCTTGTTAGTATTTTTTTTTTTCATTTTAAACTAACACTTGATCTAATCCCCTCTCTTGAGTCAAATTCATAGTTCATAATATCAACATTGCTTCACTTTGGTTACTCTAAAAACTTAGCTATTTTAAAGATAAACTTAAGCAATCTAAACTCACTTATCATGGATTCAATAAAACCAATAAAAATCTTATTGGTTATATTTAGCTTCCTTTTAATATAGAATGAAAAATAATATGCACCAAACTTATGGTTTTAGATATTCCATTTTCTTATAATATCCTTTTAGATCATCCATATACTCACCACATGAGAGAAGTCACATCTTTTGATAGCCAATGCATAAAGTTCATCCATAACATAAAATGTTACAAGCTTGAAGCAAATCCTCCTACCCTTGGCGTATTTATATTCATAATTATAAATATCAGTATCACATCCCCATTGTTCCTCATATTAATACTCTACCTCTTACTAAATCTGTCAATGTGAATCCCAATCTCCAAGTCACTCTTATAGATTCTAATGATGACAAACCCAATGATTTAAAATTCTTGTAATACAATTAAACTACCTTCTTAAATAGCAAAATGGATCCTCTTTCTCTCATTTCATGAGATAGGACCATTACTTTGATTGAGGATGATACTAAAAGTCCTCACCCATAAAATGCAAATGAAAACACTTACATAGAAGATGACTTTATTTTCAATGATTTTGGGGTAGCCAAATTATTCAAAAATATTTTATTAATGCCCCCTTGTACTTTCATTAATATGTATTAGATTTAGCAAAAGATATGAATAAATCAATTAACCAGTTTACTGAATAATACTTGAAGAGCCTATTAAATAGGCATAAAATAACCACCCAAGAATATAAGAGGTGGATGAAAAAATAATCATCAGGTAGTGTAAAATAGCTAGGCCTATCAAACTAATTAACCTATTTACCCAAGTGGTTAAAACCACTATAACCAATGCATAGGTAATATACCTTAGTCATAAACATAAGGTATTTAAAATAATATGTTAACACCCTCCCTTAATGACTAAACTAGAAACAAAACCAAGTTTATCCCTAAATTTTATGAACTTGTCTGAACCAAGTGGTTTGGTTATTATATCAGTTAGTTGCTCTATAGTGGGGTAGTAGAAGAGACTATTGTCTTCATTTGTAACTAGCTATCAGATGTAATGATGGAGAACCTCAATGTGTTTGGTACTGACATGAAATACTATATTTTTCACCATCCTTAGAACACTTTGGTTGTCACAAAAAATTGGAGTGGAATTTGATGACTCAAACTAAAGATCCTTCAAGATTTTATATACCCACATAGTTTCACAACCTACACTGACCATAAATTTATACTCTGCTTCTATCGAAGATAATGCCACTATAGTTTGAAGTTTGATTTTCCATGAGAAAACTCTTGAACCAATATTGAATACGTAGCTTGTTGTAGATTTTCTTGAATCTACTAATCCTACCCAATCAGAGTCATAATATCCTAAAAGTTCAAAATCTATAGACTTTTTATATAGTATGCCAAATTTAAGAGTACCTTTGACATATCATAATACCCATTTTGTAGCTAACCAATGTAATTAATTTGGTTTAGACATGAAGCAATATATAAAACTTACTGCAAAATAAATATTTGATCTAGTGGTAGTGAGATATATGAGACTACCCACTAACTACCAATATACTATTTTATTGATCGATGGTCAAGCAGTGTCTAATGAAAGTTTAACTCCAACTTCCATAGGTGTGTGAGTTAGATTAAAATCCATCATACTAAACCTTTCAAGTAATGATTTGGCATACTTATTTTGTGACATGAATATAGCACAATTATCTTGCCAAAACTCTACACCTAAATAGTCTTTTAGTAATTCTAAGTCTATCATGTCAAAATTACAACAAATATAAACTTTTATCTATTAAATGAGACTAGATATACTACTAGTTATGATTATATTATCAACATATACAATGAGAATAAAAATATCATCACCAAACACCTTTACATATATATTTGATTGGAAATTACACCTTTTGAAACCAGACTCCCTAAGGTAAGAATCTATTTTCATATTCCATGCTTGAGGATCCTATTTAAGCCCATATGAGAACTTAATCAACCTATAGACAAGATGTTCCTTAACAAATAACTAAAATACCTATGGTTGTGACATGTAGACATCTTCCTATAGATCACCATTCAAGAAGGCACTCTTGACATCCATTTGGTGCACCTACCATCCAAACTGAATAGCAATAGCAACAATCAAATGAAATTTTATCATCTTAGTAGTAGGAGTATAAATCTCCTCATAATCAACCCCTTCCTCTTGTTCATAACCTTTTACAAAAAATCTAGCTTTATATTTTTCCAAAGAACCATTTGTCTTACATTTTACCTTATAAATCCATTTACAACTAATGGATTTTTTTACTGGTGAAAGATCTGTTAGCTCCCAAGTCTTATTTTTCATCAAGAAATCACATTATAATTACATGGCTAATTTCCACTCAGGATTCCCTTTAGCCTCTAAAAAATAATTAGGCTTAAATTCTTATGAAATTGTAATTGTTAAATCAAAATTAACATGCTCACCTTTATTACCAAGCTACTTTCTTGATCTCAATATTCTTCCTTCCACACATTGTGGCAAGTCTCCCTCCTTTAGTACATCCATTGTGGTAGAGTACCACTTTGGCTTCTTTGGTTGTTCTACTAGAACCTCATAATGACCTATAACAAGTCCCTTCTTGGAATGTGATTCCATTTATGAACTAGAATCCTACTCAACTTTCACATCACAATTTATAATAGAATCATTAGAAGGAAACAATGACTCGATATCTAAAATTGTACCAATTATTGTGAAGTATGGCATCTATTCATTTAATATGACATCTTTATTTACCACAACTTTGTTAGTGTGAACATCAAGTTATATGTAGGCCTTGTACTACTCATTATATCTTACAAACATGTACATTATGCTCTTCACATCCAAGTTACTTCTATTTTGACTAAGAATAACTGTAAAAGCTACATAACCAAAAATTCTAAAATCACTTACATCTGGAGTTCAACTTGACCAAGCCTTCTATGGAGTCATATTATTCAATGTTTTTGTAAGACTTGTGTTGAGGATATACACTATTGTATTCACTGCTTTTTCTCTATACGTATATGGGACATTTTTGCTTTGAACCATATAGCGATCCATTTCCATCACCATCATATTTGTCCTTTCCACAACTCTATTTTGTTGTGGAGTTTAAGGGGTATTATACTATTTATGTATGCCTTTAGTGGCACAAATCTCCTTAAACTAATTTAAGGTGAACTCACCTCTATTATTTATTCAAATATATTTCACTTATCGTCCCACCTATTTTTCAACCATAGCTTTCCAAGATGTAAAGTTAGAAAAACAATCACATTTATTCACTAGAAAGTATACCCACTTTTTCCTAGATAAATCATCAACCAGTAATATAAAATAATAGGCTCTATTAGGAGTAGGTATTCACATTGGACCATGCAAATATGCATGAACTAGATCCAATACTCCCTTAGCTCTCCAAGATTTACCAACATCAAATGAATGTCTAACTTGCTTCCTCAACGTACATATAGTACATACATTATGACTATCCTAAATAGAAGGAATACCCTTAACCATCTTAATCTTTCTCAATGTATTTAAATACTATAAATTCAAATGTCCATACCTTTCATGCCATAGTGAAATTATGATATCAACCACTGCAAGTACACTTTACTTTGCCATTTGTTGATCTGTGAGCTTATACAAGCCTTTCTAACCAATCCAACTACAATAATATTGTTATCTTTAGTAGTGACTAAACATTGTTGTCCTTGAAACTTAACAATAAAATTAGAGTTTATAGTAATCTCACTAATTGAAACCATATTTCTGTTCATATCAAGTACTTAACAAAAATGTATACTAGATATTACCATTGAAAATGATCTGAACATTACCATACCCTTTCACAAAGTATGTTCTACCATCTCCCAAAGATACAGATTCATTACTATTATTATTTTCAATAAAATCCATATACTAGTCCTTATGGCATGTATAATAGAAAGATGCCCCTAAATCAAAGTACCTAGCTCAATCCATCACAAAATTACTACTATAGGCTATGAATTCAAAATCAAGATATATTTCCTCTCCTTCACCTTCAGCTATATTCACATGATGAGCTTTATTTCTAGGGTTAGCTATATCATGTTGTCTTTTCCTACAATATTTCTTAAGGTGACTAGGTTACTTACAGTAAAAACTTTTCCACTTAGATCTCTTATTGGAACCACTTACTTGTGAAGGTTCTATAAAATAACTATTAGTTTACCAAGCTACTTATCCTTTCCCTTGATGAATAATGTGCTCTCTATAGAATTAGATGTAGATAAAACTACCTATTATTATCGTCTCTCCTTATACAATAGAAATGTGGATAACTTTTCAAAGTCTAGATTCTACTTCTCAACAATCATGTGCAAGGAATCCATAAATAACTCAAATGAAGGTGGAAGATTCTACATAACTAGAGAAATCAAATATTTCTCATCAATAGGATTCTACATAGCCTTTAATTGATCATTGATGTCTTTTATCTACAATAAAAACTCAAAAATAGATCCACCTTCCTGCATCTTAGTGGAAAATAAAAAATTATTCAAATAAAATATCATACTAGCTTTATAAGCCCAATATTTAGAAGTAAGATTAGTCCACATGGTTGATGCATCAATCAAATTTCTAACCTCTGAGATTAGATTATCTACTACTGATAGTTTTAACAACATCAGAGCCTCTCAATGATGTTTATCATAGTAATTAATATTAGTGGCAAGATTTTGGTCTTTACCAGGCACTATTTGATCAAGATTATGATATTCACATATCATCAAAACCTTGTGACTCCACAAGATGAATTCTTGCTTATCAATTTTTGTGAATCTAGTAATAAGAGGTGATGTAAACTAGCCATTTTGACCTAATTTTTTCAAAAAATGAGTGTAATAGAAAAAATATAATTACTTTACACAAATTTCCTCCTACCCATAGACTCAAACCACAATATGGACTATGTCTCCAATTTTCAACAAAAAACTCAACACTATTTGGGAAATTTTAAACTTTTCATCTTTAACAACACCAAAAAAAGGACAAAACCAATTAAATTGATAGATCTACAACTCTAATTTTAGAAATTACTTCTCCATCAACATCTAGATAAAAAACCTAGAAGATGTTGAATTTTCAAGCAAATTATATTTACAATTTGCTCCCAACACAATTTTGTTCTTCTAGGTAAATATTTATGAAAAAATCAATTTTCTTAAAGTTTAAAAAGGAACTAATTTTTAAAAAATTTAATTTGAATGAAATTCACCTTATTTTTAATTGGATAGATTAAAACATAGGATAAAGACTTGCATGAAATAAATCCACTCATAGAAAAACACATGTGCATTTGAAGAGAAATATCCTGCCTACAAAACTTTTAAGGCTAATTCTGAATGCAATTCTCAACCAAATTGAAGGCCTCAGATCCAGGAAGCTTTTCCTAACTAAGAGTAAATTATAGCAACAAGAAATAGAATAAATAGTCAATAAATAAATTTTTGGCTACTCCTATGGTGCTTTCAAGTGTCATACAGCTTATGGGGCAAGGAAAAAATAAAAATAGGCCTTAGAGCCTCTCCTTTGACTTCCTCTCCCTCTGTCTTGGTCTTAATAGATCTTATCCTTCTTTTCTCTATTTGATTGGCTTTCCAGTTGGTCACAAAAAAATCAATTTTATTCCTCTCACGGCTCTCCACCAGGCACTTCACGCTCCTCCCTGACAAGTTCATCCTCTCTCGCTCCACAAACTCCCTCCCAATCTTCCTACATTGTAAACTCTAAGACCATATTAGATTTAGAAAAAAATATGAATAAATCAACTAACTAGCATACTAAATAATACTTGAGGAACATATTAAATAGGCATAAAATAATTTCTTGAGAATATAGGAGGTTAGTGAAGTAACAATCATCAAGTAATGTAAAATAGCTAGGCTCATCAAACTAATTAACCTTTTTACCCAAGTGTTTAAAACTACTAGAACCAATGCATAAGTAATATACATTAGTCATAAACCTAAGGTATTTATAATAATATGGTAACAATATGGGTGTGTTCACCAAGGATACTTCCACTGAAATTACTCAGCTAGCTTCTCATACATGTAACATATCTCCCTCTTATGATGATGTTTAAATTATGTCCCAAGCTCAATCATAATATTTGTATATATTTTTTTATCAAATGACCCTCAATAAAATGCATGCTTTTGACTGAGATGTTCATGTGGTTCACATATCCTCTAATTCTAGTGATGATAAACTAGAACATCAAAGTCACATCCCTGCTATCAACCCACCATTGGTAAGCACTCCTTGGGTTGTTCAATAAATTATTTATTTTCCAAAATTTTATGACATTATCCAACCTGATACACTCAAAAAATAACCATAGTGTTGATACTATCGACTAGATCAACACCATCCAATCTATCACTCAACATCCAAACTATATTGACCAACTCAATACAGTCCAATATTTTTGAGATAACTTCATTAGCCACAAATCAACAAGTGCTAATATAGTTTATTTATTATTATCACTTTCAAAAAATAGCATCGAACAGGCTAACACATTCAAAATTACTCCTATTATTTATAAGTATACCGATTAGACCAATATAATTTAGCCCAATTATCCTAGACCAGACTATATTGGCAAGGTACTTACTATAAAATTATATTTTTTACCTTCTACTTGATCCCTATAAATTAATTTAGATGCTAAAGCTACTAATATAAGACAAATACATTTTGATTTTGATCACAAAAAGTAATCAAATTATGGATATTAAAGTAATTTTGAATACTAAGGACCTTTACTTACACTTACTAGAATTACTCCACACTAGAGAACCTAAACTTCCTCACCAACACCACAATCTTAAAAACTTTAATAAAATGACTCCTTGCTTCAGTAATTTCATTACTAGTGTTGATCCAAAAATGAATCCTCTCTCTAAGCTTCTTTCAAATCCATATCATTTCTAAGATGGAAATGTCATGCCATTTGAAGAAAATTTTGTAATTAACTACAACACAACTACCTCTCCTCGACCAATTATTATCTTTAAGGAACTTCTTCCCAAAGAGAGATAATTTCAGCTTCTTTTTTTACAAATATCTCAAAACCTGTACTTGATCATAAGAATGCATGCCTGACACTGACTATAGAATAGTTGTCCATGACATCATAACATATCTAAATGTGAAGCTTGTGTACCAATAGTAATGGAATTTCTCCCAAAATGTTTCCACCTTATGTCTTAAATAAATCATCAAGCTCTTAGATGTTAAGTTCATCAAATCAATAGATTACTCAAAATGGGTATCCAACATTATTCTGTTCACAAAAAATTCATTATGGTAATTTGCATCTATATTGACTTTCATAATCTAAACTTATAATGTCCTAAATAAAAATTTCCTTTACCATCAATTTATGCAATTATTGATTCTATAATCGGCTATGATATGTTATCCCTCATGGATGTTTTTTAGGATATAACTAGATTCACATAGCTCATGAAGATCAAAATAAAAACATTTTTACTACTGAGTGGGGAACCTATTGTTCTGTTAAGATGTCATTTGGTCTTGAAAATGTCAGAGCAACTTGTCAACACACAATGATCCATATCTTTCATGAATTCATCCATAAAATAACCAAACCCTATATGGATGATCTTATTGTCAAATCTAAGCATCATGAAACCATATTCATGATCTTTTTATCATCTCACCAAATATAAAAGTGTTTTTTTGGTGTCACCTCTAAAAATATTTTAGGATTATTAGTCTCCTTGTGATTGATTGTTGTAAATCATGCTAAAATCAATGTTATTATCAACATGCCCATTCCTAGATCCATCCTAACATTCTCAATTACCTTGGGAAACATAGGGTAATATGATGAATCATCCTCAAGATGGCTTACTACATCTATTTGGTAATTATCTCCTAAATAAAGGTGTTCTCAAATGGACTGATGCATGTCAATAATATTTTGATAATATAAGTAATAATTACTTTATCTTCCTACTCTTAGACCACCTTAAAGTGATTGTCTTCTCATTTTGTATACATCATCTACCACCATATCAGTTGGGGAAATGCTTACATAATAGTTTGAATCAAAAAAGAGTATGCCACTTATTATATTGGTCATGCTTTGATAGATTACACACTACACTAAATTAGAGTATGACTATCTTTTAATTTACTTCACAACCAAAAAACTTTTGCATTATATGCTTTATCAAACCACTTATGTTATTATCCATTATGATCCCCTTAGTCATTTATTCTCTAAAGCATTCCTACCTGGCTATAGAATTGAAAAATGGATGGTATTATTAAAGGATTTTGACTTAAGAATTATAACCCAAAAATTATTCAAAGGCCAAGTGATCACTGATCAACTTACTTCCACTCACATCACAACTACAAGTCACCTTTGAAACACTATTCATAATGAAGATATCCTAATAATTGAAGGTATTAACCAAGTTGTTTCTAATTACATGGCTGATAGTGAGACACAAACCCTCAAAGAGCCCAAAATATCAGTCTCTAAACCTAAATCTAAAGTTATCATAGAAGAACTCTCTGAAGTTACAATAGATTTGCATGAGTGACTTTGGACACTTCACCTCGATGGAGCAAACTACATTTAAGGAACTGGGAAAAGTTGTGTCTTAGTTGACCCTTATGAAAAAATCATTCCCCTATATTTTGGATTAAACTCTGAGGTCACTAATAACATTGTTGAATATGAAGCTCTAATCCTTGAGATGCAAGTAACCATAGATCTATATATCCCTCACTTTCATGCCTTAGTAAATTCACAATTGATATGTCATCAAGTTAGTGAAAATATTACTGCAAAAGTGAAAATATCATCACATATAATCAACTTGTTTCCACTCTTACCAAAGATTTGGCATCTTTCATGATCAAAGAAATCCCACGAGAACAAAATGCTATAGTTGATTCTTTCACTTTGTCAGCTTCTATTCTCCATCCTAACTAGGCATTACATGGCTTGCAATTCCTCATCCATGTGAGGAAATCACCATATACTATATAATCCAAGGATGATTTTCTTATTTGCCACATCAAATCTGTCAGTAATCAACAAACCCTATGATATAAAGATATCATCAAATTTATTGAACATCATACCTATCCTCCTAAGGCTAACTCTCATGAAAATATAAAACTTTGTAAGGAAACTTAAAATTATGTACTTAGACATCACATTTTATAAAGATTGTAATCCTTGCCAAATCCATGATGATCTAATTCACTCTCCTCTAGTTGAACTTCAATCAATTAAATCTCCTTGGCCATTTTTTATGTCGAGATTAGATCTCATTGATAAGTTATCTAGGTCTCAAGATGTCCATGTATTCATCATTACCACCATAGAGTATTTTACCAAGTGGGTCAAAGTTATGCCCCTTGTTAATGTCATTAACATCACAAGGCATTTACAGTGGCCATTATAGCATACATAATATAGCCCACAAATGCCTATAGATGGGATAATTTTGTCCTACTCTCAAAAAATATGCCATCACATTTGTTAAAAATTGTAATCCTTGACAACTCCATTATGACCTAATTCACTCTCCTCTAGTTGAGCTTCAAACACTTGAATCTCCTTGGCCATTTTCTATATGGGTATTATATCTCATTATCAAGTTACTTAGGTCTCACGATGGCCATGTATTCATCATTACTACCATAAAGTATTTTACCAAGTGGGTTGAATCTATGCCCCTTATTAATGTCACTAGCATCACTATACCCAAGTTTATCCTTAATCAAATCATAAGTCATTTTCAAATTCAACACACCATCATATCTAATAATGGTGGGAGAAAACAAAGATATCAAGTAGTTTTGTGTAAAATTCAAAATTATGCACAGATTTTTGACACCTTGTCACCCTACGTGTAATGGTTAAGTTAAAGCTACCAATAAAATCCTTAACAATATATTGCAAAAAACTATTAGGGATTCTTGTTCAAACTAACATCTCAAGATATACCCCAAACTTTGGGCTTAACATATTAGCATTTGTATTACCATTGGGGAAACTCCATTCTCTTTAGTTTATGGTTAAAAAGCCATCTTACCATTAAAATTTGAGTTACCCTTTTTATGCATCTCTCTTTGCAATATCATTTTCAATGAAGATATTTTTAAATCCCATCTTCACTCTTTATATTTACTTGATGAGAGACATATGAGTGTTTTATAGCACAATTGCCAATACAAAGCTCACATAGATAAACAACATAACAAAAAGCTTAAATTTTAATCTTTAGATGTCACAGACTTAATGCTTAAGTTGGATTACACCCATAATAAAGAGGGAAAGTATGACCAAAAATGGTGGGGTCCTTACCTATTTAAATATATCCTTGGACTTAGCAAATATAAATTACAAACAAATAAAGGACATATTTTCAAATAACCCATAAATGATCAATTTTTGAAGAAGTGTTTTACTTAAATATATGTTATTACTAGATTTATTTTCTATATTGATTTCCATTTCTAGTATTTCTTACTTGCATGTTTATAGTTAGTTTTATAAATATTGTGGATCTAACATTTCTTGCAGTTTCAACATTGACTTCTTACATCTAGAATTTCCCTTATTTCCACACCTTCGAGTTTCCTTTTGACATTAACCCTAGTACTTATATTTGATTCTTTGGTATGTTATCTACTTACACCACTTAGTTTTAAATTCATGAGTTCACAGTATAAGACCCAGGGAATCTAACCAAGCCACTACTCACAAACATCACACCTCTTTTTTTAGTCAATCATTATTTCTTTTGTGATTATTTGGTTTATTTTAATTAGATATAACCCTTAGGTTCCTTCACTCATGCCTTTTGACTTTTTAGTTTATGAGTTGCAAAATAAGACCTTAGTTAAGTCCCTCCTTATAAACGCCCATCATTTTACTTCATATATTATTTTTTCTCCCAACCTTAGCTAGGTGTCTCCTAAGAAAGATAAGGCAATGGTTGAGAGAATGTTTTCCCTCACTTAGAATCAATTATATTCTTTTGTGTTAAAACTATAGTAATCTATCTTCATGTCATCGTTTAGATTTCCTATTTTTTATGATCATGATTCATGCCTACCTATCATTGTATCATTTTCCTTTACACTTTTTTTACGATTCAGGTAACCCAATCATTCTATGATCATTTCCATCATTCTCAATTTTTTACATCTTTTTGGGCTTATCAAGGTCAATTTCAAGATGGCACTCTTTTCTAAGGTGCAAACCTAGGAGTCTCTAGGCATCATGGTATTTAGTGTAATAATTTTGTATATATTTATTAATCTTAAGTGTCTTTTGTCTCATTAGGTTACATTTTTCTTATTCAATAAGTTATTTTTCATTATCGTAGGATTAGGAAGACTCACATAATAAATGTTAAATGAAAAACCATCTTGGATTTTATATTGTAATGTTTGCTCTCATTCAAACTAGAATTGTGAAATAGAATTGCATCTGCATTCTTAATACAACCTGCCCTATCATTGGTATCAAAGCCTAGAATTTTATTTTTTTAGATTTTGTCATTAATCTCTTCCATTCATTTCTCTTCATTCTTCCTTTATTTTCCCAACTGTATGATCTACTAAATCTTTTTAGCTAAGTGCAATACTTTATTATTGATGATGTGTACTATGCAATAGTAAAAAATGAGGCATTTTGATCTAAACAAGGTAAAAAAACTATCTTATTTCCTATTGTATATTAGTTATAATAATGTTTAGTTTTTGTAAAAGTGGTTGGTTTAGTTTGGAAGTTTTTTGCCTAGTTTTAGACTGCATATCAACAAACAAGAGGTATTTTAATCCTATAGCAATGCATGCTTGAAAAAAAAATGTTTCAAATCATATTTGTAGCTAAATAGGTAGTGACCTATGCTTTCTTATTTTATAGTTGATTTCATGGTTGTATATTCATTTGATTTGTGTAGCCCCTAACAAGAATGAAATAACAAGGCATCTTTGTTGCACTTTAATTAGCTAGTGTGGCATATTTCTAAGTGCTTCTGATAATTCTAATCTCTATGTGTGTGTTGGTCTAAACATATCAATATTGTATGGCAGTGTTCTATCTTCCATCTAAGTGGATATTTACAATGAAATTTACATGTTGTTTTTATTGAAGTCTCCAAATTGCACGTGGAAGAAAAATTATGAGGTCTTATTTTCTATTTTCCAATATTAGAATCTTATCCAAATAAGACAAATGGAGGAGAGAGTAAGATAAATTTTAATATTTTTCATTAAAAATCATAATCTCAAAAACAAATTAGTGTTTTATTTTATCTTTTTACAAATTCAAGGAGAAATAAGGATAGTTACTCTTTTATCCATTCATCACTATCAAAAAATGTAAATACAAAAATTAAAAAAAAATTGAGTATGAATATATTGATGTATTAGGTTTTATTATTAATCTGATGTTAATGAAGTGGTGAATCCTTTTCACATGACACCTAAGTACCACATACCACTCAACTCTAATATACCTTAAAGCCTCTTTCACATATTGTAGAGTATATAGAAAGGGATAGCTTCTTCCATTTATCGATGGGTATATATCAAGGGAAAGTATATGAGAGGATTAGTATATTGGTTTGGTGGTATATATAAAATAAGACCATTTTAGAGTGATAAAGAACCAATTGGGGTTAAAAAAAACTCCAAACTTAAAATTGAAAACTCAGAACCATGCATTCAATAAAATCTATCATTGGCACAACATTGACTGGCAAAGATAACTAGTTATAATAGTCTCTACAAGTGGATAACACACTCATTTTCAATTATCTATGATTTGATATTTATGACAGGGATACACAACCAATTGAACCAATAGGGAATGTAAAGGCTATTTAGGCATGGAGGTAGTAAAATTAGAAAACGTTGGCCTTAGTGAGGGCTTCAATTGACAAAGATGTGTTTCATCATATACATATGTGAAATAATTCATGGGAAGCATTTCAAAAACTAAAGGAGTTATATGATTCCCACTTAGAGTTATAATTCATTCAGTTGCATTTAAATTTATTCAACCTTGAGTTAAAAGATGGTGATGTGATGACATTGGCTTTAGAGATACATGCCATCAAACATAATGTATAAGTAACGGGTGTCAAAATCAACATCTATATGACTACTATCATAAAATCCCTTCTTATAAACTATTCAACCTATTTGGGTTCTCTACAAGCAAGTAAGCAAGCAGTTAAAGACTCTTGCATTTGATCAAGTGGTTGAAAATATGGAAAAAATAGAAAAGGCCTTTAGAAGAAAAACCAAGTCCATAACATGAAAAAAGTGTGTATTATGTCAAATCAAATTCTTTTAAAACATATAACAAGGCCACATCTTCTAAAAATGAAGGCAATAATAATAACAAAGATAAGTACAAGAGGAAAGGTGACAAAAATAAAAATCAAGGTGGTCAAAAATAGAATGAGAAACAAAACCTCTACTGTAAATAGTATGACAAAAAAAGGAAGTCATGAAACTCATGAATGCATAACTCCATGGGATAAAATTGAATCATACCATAAGAAGAAAGAGGATAAAACAAAGAAAATAAAAGAGTCAAACTCTACCCAATTCACTAGTGAATGTCTATTTTCCAGTATAGACGATGAAGCAACCAATGTCTCAGTTAGTTCTTCATGGTTTGATGATGGGGTTCTTGATACTAGTGCCACTCTACATATGAATTTCCAAAAAACTATTTGAGGAATTTAGTAAATAAAGTTTTGGTGAGGTATACCTTATAAATAGATCAAATCTGTAACCACAAAGAAGAGTCACAATACGACTCAAGTGTCTAGGTCTTCTAGATTTCAAACTCTAAAATGCTCTCTACCTTCCTCAATTGAAACAAAACTTTGTGTCCCTAGATTTCATAAATAAATAATTCCATTCCATTCTATGAGATAATGGTGATGTCACTTTCAGAAGAAAAAGTGACAATGTAGTCATCTTGATTGGATATGAGAAAATAAAAATACTCAAACTCAGGGGTGAGCCATCAAATTCAAAGAATCATGCTCATCTCATGGAAGACAAAATGTCTCCAAACATGTTATGGCATGCAAGGTTTGATTAAACTCATTATAACAACATTTGTTATTAAAAAATAATGGTGTTGTTGGCATGCATACATTACCCACAAAATAAGATGAAAAGTGTAAATCTTGAATCTTACCTAAACATGTAAGAGAACCAATTCTAAAGTCATAGTGGAAAGCTAATATAAAATTATTGTTGATTCACTCAAACTTGTGTTATCTTCCAATCCTCTCAGATGATGGTTATAAGTACTTGATGTTATTCATTGATCACTACAACAAGATCACTTGGATATACTTCCTAAAGAAAAAATTATAATCCTTTGAAACTTTCCAAAAGTTTCAAACCATGATTGAAAATGAAGCTCAAAATCACATTGATACACTCAAGATATACAATGGTGGTGATTCAACTTCAAATAAATTTGAGTCATATCCTGAATAAAATAGGATCAAACACCATCTCATAGTTCTTTATACTCCATAACAAAATGGAATTATAGAAAGAATGAACATAATTGTGATGAATATGGTTCATATTATGTTATATTACAAAGGGTTAAATCTACACTTTTGGACTGAAGAAACTAAAATAATAGTATACTTCCACAATAGATCACCATCAATAGGTCTTGAATCCAAGACTCTATATGAGATGTGGTGTGATCATCTTCCTTTAGTGTGATATCTTCATATTTTTAGATTCACTTGATATGCATTGATTCTAAAGGAGAAAAGAAATAAGTTAAAACACATGAGTTAAAAATTCATACACTCAAGATATTATGAATCCTCAAAGGCATACTGGATATACGATGAGAAGGAGAAGTTTATTATCACAAGAGAAGTTATCTTTCATGAGACTGCAAAAGATAATGAGCATATTGATCGACAACTAACTTGACTGGATAAGTAAGCAAATTTGTATGTCTATAGAGAGAGTGATTTATATGTTATAAACAATGAGTGAGGGACACATAATTGGGAATCTATTGATTTTATATTGTCTCTTATACATGAGATTAAAACTCCTCCTAAAGGAGAGAGTGAAACTTCATCAGACATTAAACACGAGCCACCAAAATAAAGGGCATAAAGTGATGGAAATTTAGAGTATGAATTTAAAGCACCTAAAACATAGAAACAAATGCCTAAGTGGGCCACTCAAACATTTAAATATGTGAAACATGATGATTTTTGGATAATTATAATAATAAGTGTAAATATAAATACATCACAATCAAACAAGTCCCTTAAAGAAATTCAAGATAGAATTAAAAATCTCACCTTGAATGGTTCTCTAGAAGAAGAATTCAATATTACATTTGATTCAGAACTAAGTTCTTTAAAATAGGCTAAGAAGCTTGACTCTTGGATAAAAGTAATGAAAGATGAGTATAGTGCATTGGTAAAAAATGGGACTTAGAAATTGGTTGATCCTCCATATGGCTTCAAACTTATTGGCTACAATTGGGTCTACCATAACAAATACAAGGTTGATGGATCACTTTAAAAGCATAAACAAAGGCTTGTCACAAATGGATATGATCAAAAATAAGGAATTAACTATAATGAAACCTTTGTAACTACAAAAAAATGGACTACCATTCAAACTATGTTGACCCTAACAGCTCAAAATAGGTGGAAAGTTCACCAAATGGATTTCAAAACTAAATCCCTAAATGGTGACCTCAAGGAAAATATGTACATGACACAACTTAAAAAATTTATAGTAAATGACAAGAACACAAGTTGTGTAAATTGTAAAAATCATTGTATGGTCTGAAAAAAGCCCCTCGAGCATGATATGACAAACTAGCTAAGCACCTCATGAATATGAACTTCAAACATTTTGAGTTTGAAGATGCAACTCTTTTTGTCAAAATAGTTGATAAAATAATTGTGTTTGTGGTGGTGTATTATGTTTATGATCTACTTATTACAAGGAACAAGGAATGATACATTACAAAGTTCAAATTAAAGTTGGTGAAAATTTTGAAATGATTGATTTGGGTTACCTTCATTACTACTTGGGTATTGAAGTAATTCAAAAATTAAAATATTTCTTCATCACTCAATAAAAATACTTTGGTGACATTTTGAGAAAGTTCAAAATGAAATATTTCAATCCTCTCAACACGTCCATGGAACAAAATATCAAATTGACATCTAAAGATTCAACATATTTGGTTGATGCTACTAAATATATATAACTCATTGGAAGTCTAATTTATGTGACCATAACTTGATTGTATATATCATTTATAGTTGGTGTCCTCTCAAGGTTCATGCAAAAACCTAGAGATAGTCATTTGGTAACAATAAAAAGGATCTTTAGATATCTCAAATGAACACATAATTTTTTGCTCAAATACGCTAAGGCAGGAGACTTCAAACTAGTTGGGTATTCAAATTATGACTATGTTGGTGACCATGAAGATGAAAAGTCCAATGTTAAAACCCCTCAAGTTGTACTTAGAATAATGCAGTAATTTTTTTTGCACTAGTTACTTGTCATTCATTCCACTGAATATACTCTACAACATATCCAATCTATAACATAGAATAATAGCACTTCTAAATTTAAATACCGAAAGTAATACATCTCATTATAATTTCAAGTAAAGTAAATACATTAAGACACAGCCACGATTAGTCCAATAATATAACTTTTGTTTACATATAACAAATATTTTACAATTACATTTTCTTCAAGCAATCAACCTTAATATAATAAATAGATGCCAAGCTCTTTGGAGTTTGAGTCAAATCAACTCATGGATCACTGATAATTTCAAGTGTAGTCTCTAATTAAGTACTGCAGTGAGGAGGGAGAGCATCATCTAAGCACTTTTTCACACCAACCATGGACTATTGATCCCCTGTACAATCCTCTATTAGGGAATGGTCCACCCTTCATGAATAGGTAAATATAATAGTGTGAGAATCTAGAGAGACATGTTAGTACCCCATGTGCTATAATATTCCTACTAAATGAAAATCAAACATATGAAATGAAAATCTCTATCTAACATTACTTTGGCCAAAGTTTTTAAATAACATACGATCACCCAGATTGGTCAATTTTCTAACACACCACTTGATTGGATTATCTACATCTAGCATTGGTGGTGCTATCTAGGCTAGTAAAGTCTGTCTCACTACCTATTGCATCATCAATATGGAATATAATATAAATATAAATAGCATATTATAAAACTTAAAGATTGAATTAGATTTTTCTTATACTAGGAATGGAACAAACATAACCATACATTTTATCCATCAAATACATATAATGAAACTAAAATATGTTATTATTTATTTATAACAAATATGCCAGATTATATCCCATACAAGGTCATACATTTTAGGTATGCTTCACTCATTGTCACAATTTCTCAATTCCTATAGGTGATATACTTGTTTACACAAACTACCATTTTAGTTCAAATCACAAACAGGTTTATAATTTGTATTTTTCTAATAAAAACATAATATGCCTTTTTAAACAATAGACCTACACATTTGATTTCATAAATTTATTTCCAAGTTTTTCATAAACATTTACAATCATGGATTTAAAGTATTTCATGTGAGCTCAATACTTAGATATATCATTAGTACTAAGTACGGGTTTATAAATTTATCTAAACATATGGAGTCATCAACAACCTATAATTTATCATGCTTGTACCTCAATTTATCCATCTTTTAATAACACATAAACACTCAACTTTATATTAGACCTTTTTTTTATAACTATATCTAGATTATATACTTGGATGAGTTAATCTAGCTTTCCCATTGAAACTAAAATGGGAATTTTATACTCAATTGAGTTATACTAGACTTCTCAATTCAAGTTATTCCAACAAGACTCAACTAACATGTTTTCTTGATAGTAATATAATTAAAACATAGTCAAAATAACGTTATCTTATAGTATTAAAGACACTATATATAGATATATAAAAATGTTATATAAAGATGTAGTGTATATATGGATTGTTGTATATCTTCTGCATTAGAACGCTATCTTGTTAAACGTATTCTAGTAAATCATATAAATCAATATGATAATAACACTATATATAAACATATATTACCAGTTTTAGCTTAAACAAATAAAAAGGGAATTGTTTGCTATTTATTAAAGCTTGATTTTAATATAAAACATCTGTATATAAAATAAAATGTAGCTATCTAATAGAAACATACGCAGTCAAAAAGTAATACACGATCTCTTTATATATAATATTTCCAAATGGAATATGTTCTCTTAAAATATTTTGACCTTTGTTTCCATGAGATGCTAACTAGACTTTCCAATCAATGATGCTGGAAATTTCAATAATTTATGACACTGGGAATTTCAATAAATTATGATGTTGGTTGATTTATAAGTGATACATAGTTCAAGAGGTAAAATATAGTTAAAAATGTTGACTATAAATTAAAATTTAATTCTATGATATGAAACGTGGACCAATTTTGAATGAAATGTAGCTCAATTTTGGTGGAACATAATTTCAATTTTAAGACGTCACCTGGATATAAGACATTGTCCAAAGAGAATAAGTTCTAGCTTAAAAAAAGATGTTATTATCATTTTATATTTTACATTTCTGGTTATGAAATTAAGACATAGTCTTAATATAAGGTGATACTCTCATATTCAATAAAACTTAGCCAATAATTATAAATGCAGCGTGTATATATATACTAAAATTTGTCTATAATTTTATAAACGTTGCCCATGTATAATGTTCACTAGGTTGCTGGGAAGGATTTTGGTTTATCAAAAGATCTCTCTTTTTTTAATCAATAATTTCGTCTATGATTTTTATTACCCAACAATATAAATCTCTTTCTTCACATAATATTACACACAAGAATTAAAATTATAGAACCTACCTTGTCATATAATTGCCTGAATGAAGAATGTTGAAGAATATGTCTCCCTTAATGCTTTCCACCAAAACTCTCTCAATAATCCTCCACTTCCTCTTTCTTCATATCTCCATGTCCCCTTTAATTTTTATCTTTCTTAATTTATAAACCAATTCTCTTTCTAAATCTATTTTTGCCTCATTCTTTGCATATTATTCATCTCCTAGTTTGTCCTCTAAGCTTGGCATCTTTAACTCCTACTAAGTGTAGTTATTTTTTTATTAAATATGTACTCTTATTTAATTCAACTTTCATAATTAATATTTAAAACATTTAAATGGATTATTTTAAATTACTATGCCATATTTTCCCATGTTATCTCAACATATTATTAAGTTGACCAATTAAATAATGATATTCATTTTCTAACTTTCTCCATAATTCCATGCATGTATTACTAAGACTAAATTTAGATTATCTTAACTCTAAGTTAGAATTTTAGGATGTTTAAAATCCTTGAAAGCAATTGAAATAAAGGTAATTATTTATTTATCTAATAGATAAATAGGTTTCTAATTGTTTCCAATAATAAGATAACTATATAATTGATTACTATTCATATATAGCAATTAAATATATATTTTATTGATTTATTCATGAAAATATAAATAATTATAAGTAAAAAAATATTATGTAATGTTTTGCATATCTAGAACTAAATCTACATACAAATATAATTACAACAAAATTTTCATAACCATGTATTAACATTTAAAATATTTTAAATCTATTGTGTGTGTGTGTAGGGTCACTAGCAATTCCTCTATCATCCTCCAATCGTTCTATCTAGTCTATCCTCTCTAATGATGCTCTTCTTCATCAAGCTCTGAGGTTAGCATCAATTCTAAATCCACCTTACAACAAGTAGGTAGTTAGTCTGAGTCATCATAAATATCAACCAATGATGTCAAACTAAAAAATATATATCCTCATTATAAAGAATAAGAAAATACAGTTGTCACATCATGTATACTAATCAATAATATCACTATCTCATAATAATATATGTCATTAAGCTCAAGTCAAAGCAGTAATAGTCAGATAATAACCATACTAATCCATAGATTCAAACATTATAAATCATAGGGTGAAATCGAGATGTAACATCCTCCCCCCTAAAATTACTCATCATCTTGATGACACTTATTCAAATAATAGTTTTGAATATCAAAAAAGTTTAATATAATTTAAAAACATGGTATCAAGTATCAAATCATGCAAACAAATTCAAAAATAGCATGTATAACTCATTATAGTCTTCCCAAGTAAAATTATCCTAAGAGTATTAGTCCCATAAGACCTTACACTATGACACATATCTATTATGAAAATGAAGTTTTTGAGTGTCAATTGCTCTGATTGGTTCTACCATGCCCACCCAAAGATCCATAACTTGCAAAGCATTCCAATCCAAAACATGTGAATGATTAGTTATATACTTCTTAAGATAAGATACATGATAAATATATGTAATAGAGCTAGGGCTGGTGGTAATGCAAGCCTATACACTATAATATTGACCACTTATAACACTTTGAAGAGTCCCACATATTTTGGTGATATTTTGGTTGACTTCTCAAATTTAATCAATCTCTTTTATAGTTTAACCCATAAAAACACTTTGTTACCAATAGAAAACCATCTATCTATCCTCTTCAAATTAGTGTACTCTTTTTTCTATCATTGGACTCATCTAATATCTATTTAATTAATCTAACTTGATATTCTATTTCTGAAATCATCTCAAGCTTGAAGACTACCCTATCCTCTAACTTGTCCTAATTGATTGGTGTCATGCACCTCCTTCTATAGAGTACTTCAAATGGTACCATATTTAATATTGATTAGTTTGAGTTGTTGTATGTAAACTCAACTAATGGAAGATAATCTTCCCATTTATATTATTGATCCATGAAACACATATGTAGAAGATACTCTAAAACTTGATTTACTCACTAAGTCTGACCATCAGTCTCTAGGTGATATGCAGTGCTGAAATTTAGTTCTATACCCAAAGTTGAGTTTAGAATTACCCAAAAACTAGAAGTCATTTTAGGATCATAATTCAAAATGATATTATCTAAGAATCCATGTAGCCTACACTTCCTTTACAAACCTCTTCACAAGGTTAGGTACATCATCTATCAAATTTCCTAGTATGAAATGAGCTACCTTGGTTAGTTTATCAACAACTACCAAGATCATATTGTGCCTACTCCATGACATCGGTAAACCTTGGATAAATTTCATACTGATCACCTATCACTTCTACTCTAGTATATCATGCAGATATAGCAATCTAGTTGGATGCACATGTTCATCTTTCACTCAATGGCATTCCAAATAATGTGACACAAAATCTACATCTTTCTTGATTTCCTTCCAAAAATATGAAGATCTAAGCTTTGTCATGAGCTTGGTTACTCCTAGATGTCTCAAATATGGTGCATTATGTAAATCTTTCAACACTATACTCCATATATTTTCTTGATATAGCACATACATCTTCCTATTGAAATATAGAAAACCATCACTCTTGATACTGAATCTTTTATATCGAGCATTCTGAGCATTATTAGACAATTCTTTTTTGACTTGATCATAAAATTTATCTCCTAGAAAGAACTTAACCACAAGATCCTTGAAAGTACTCTTAATAGTAGATATAATTGCTATGTACCTTCTATGACTCAAAGCATATATTACCATGTTCTCTTTACCTTTTATTTAATTGATATCAAAGTCATATTCAAAAATAAACTATAACGAATGTATCTAATGAGAATTCAAATTTGGTTGGGTGAAGATATATTTGAGTCCTAAGTTATCAATCTTGTTCTCAAATGGTTTTCCCAACAAATAATATCTCCAAACTTAAAAAGCATGAATAATTGCTACAAGTTTAAGATCATGAGGGGCATAATTCACCTCATGATTTCTCATCTTCCTTGATTCAAAAGCCACTACTACACCATCATATATAAGGACTCCTCCTATACCCTCTCCTAATGCATCTGTGATCATTGAAAATTGACCATTGGGATCAAGAACTCTCAACACTCACACTAATGTAAGTCTTATTTTTAATTCCTAAAAAGCTACTTCACACTTCTCTAACTAGAAAAAAAATTGGTTCTTCCATTGCAAGGAGGTAATTAGATTAACTATCTTGAAAAGGTTTAGACTGAACTTCTTATAATAACCTGCTAACCCCATAAGACTCTTTACCTCATGCACATTTCTCAGTGCTAGCCATTCTATAATGGCTCTTATCTTAGATGGATCTACATAAATACCATCTATATATATAGTATGCCCTATATATTGCACTTGGATAACTTACCATACAGCTTGTGCTTCCACAATTATTACATAACCAATTCTAAATGCTTAAGGTTCTCCTCTTCATTCTTAAAATAAATAATAATTTCATCCAAAAAGATCAAAATAAAGTGATTTAAATAATATTTGAACATGTTATTCATGAGATTCATGAATTTTGTTGGTGTATTAGTTAACCCAAAGGGTAGCACCATGAACTCATAATGCCCATAATGAGTTCTAAAAGATGTTTTCAAAATATCCTCATCCTGAATCCTCAACTGATGATATCATGCTCTAAGATCTATCTTAAAAAAGATCATTAATCCTCATATTTGATAAAAAATATCATCTATATGAAGTAATGGACACCTTTTTTGGATAGTTTCCTTGTTCAACACTCTATAATCAATGCAGAGTCAAAGAGTACCATCCTTCTTCTCAAAAATAATTGGTGCACCTCAAGGTGACATACTAGACCTAATCAACCCCTTTGACAATAGTTCATGGAGTTGTGCCTTCAACTCAACCAAATTAGTGGTTGGCATCTAGTATGGTTCCTTAGACTATAGTTTTTATCTAGGTATGATGTCAATAGATAAATGGAACTCACATTTAGGAGGCAACCCTGGTAATTCTTCCAAAAACACATCATGAAAATATCTAAAAAATGGATAGTATTCTAGAGATGGTTTTATAGGTTCCCCCATTTCATTTATCTTGATAATAAATGCTTAGCACCCTTTTGCTTGAGCTCTCTTGAGTTTCACTACAAAAAATTTCTTGAATAGTAACTCTCTTTTTTCACCTTGAATTTGTGTTTGATTTCTAAAATCATCAAGACACTCAACTTTTTTTAAATATCAATCAGCCCTGGCCTTGTGTTTAGAAAGTTATTTGACTCCTAAAATCACATCATATGACCCTAGTGGTGTTATATATAGATCTATAATAGTTAAAAAAATCAAGTAACTCAATGATTGCTTTGACTAGACACCTTTCAACCATCACTTTGGAGTCATTCCCATATAATAATAACCATCCTTTTTCCATATATCTAATTTTTATAATAAACTTTTTAATCATTCTAGGAACTATAAAATATTCATTAACTCATGTATCTATCAAAACAAAAATAGGATGTTCAAACAAAATACCTAATAGCTCTATGAGTGATGCTTGAAATTTGACTTGTCGATTATTAATTAATGCATGAATACATTTCTAAAAATTACCTTGCTAAGAATTAGGACCTTTGTTCTTTAATTGTCTTGAGTACATTCATGAGCATAATAGTTTCTTCCATAATTAAAACAACCACTAGGTAGGCCTTTTCTATCAGTTTGTGTGTTTCCCTGAAAACCACCTTTGTAATCATTGCATGATTTCTTATCATTGGATCCACTATTGAATTTAGAATTCTATTTATTGGACTAACTTTTAGAGTCTCTACTCCTCTAATTCCAACTCTTCTTCTTGAAAGTTTTCTTAGAACTTCCAAACTTTTTCTTAAAATTTTCCCTGACCTGAGCAAGAGATTTCAGCTTCAGTTCTCACTTCACTACCTTCTCAAAGACATGGTCCATGGTAAAAGGTCCATGAACATATACCTTACCAATAATCATGGGATTTAATCCCATTATAAACTTCATAATTTAAAAACTTCTCATCATTTTGGTACTGAGGTACGTACTTCAAAATTTAAGTGAACTACTCCTAGTACTCATTCAGCGATGAGTCTCCCTACTTTAGATTTTGGAAATCTATGATCTTCTAATCAAAATAAATTTGTAGTATCCATTGTGACCTGAATAATATTAAAATATACTCCCAAGTTATGGTGGTTAAGTTAAGGTTAATTTCCATCTTCTGATTTGCCCACCAAGTAATTGTCTCGCCATCTAACTGGTACGCTCCCCAAACTATTTTGGTGATTTTAGAGTAGTTTTAAATCTCAAAATACTTCTCCATCTCAGTCAGTCATGATTTAGATCCATCATCTAGAATAGTTTCATCAAACTTAGGTGAGCTTACCTTTTTTTATTCCCTAAACAACTTTGTAGCCACCTGAGCTCTCACATCTTATTGGTTTCCCTACTCAATAGGGTGTTCAATAGGTACTCTTGATGTTCTTCATCACCTTAGCCATGAACTTCTTATTTGAGGGTCATGATTTGATCACTAGTATCATTCATGGTTATGAGAATCTAATCTAACTTTATTTAATGTTTGGTGGCAATCAGGCTAGGATCATTGGAAGGGTTGTTATCATTGACATTTGAAGGACCCTCACCCAATGCTTTTGTTTGCACGATTCTTATTTCTCACTAAAAGGAAGAATATAAAAACATTAGTGGACTTATTAAGTCCTAGAGTTTGAGATTAATCTCTAATATCACATGTTACAACCCCTCAAGTTGTACTTAGAATAATGTAGTAAAAAAAAATTAAAACTAATTACTTAACATTCATTCCACTAAAAATACTCTACAACTTATCCAATATATAACTTAGAATAATAACACTTCTAAATTCAAATATCAAAAGTAATACATCTTATTACAACTTCAAGAAAAGTAAATATATTAAGACATAGCCATGCCTGATCCAATAATATAGAAACTATTATTTACATATAACAAATATTTTACAATTATATTTCCTTTAGACATTCATCTTTAATACAATAAATAGATATTAAGCTCTTTGGAGATCGAGTCAAACCAACTTTTTTATCATTGATAATCTTATATTTAGTCTCCAAATAAGTATTGCAATTGAGAGGGAGAACATCATTTGAGCACTTTTCCACACCAACCATGGACCATCAATCCTCCACGTAATCCCCTATCAAGGAATGGTCCTCCCTTCATAGATAGGTAGATAAAATGGTGTTGGAATCCAGAGAGACATGTTAGTACCCCATGTGTTATAAAATTTTTACTACATGACATGTATCATAAATAAAATATGTTTCTAACATGATATCACACAACATGCAAATAAAACATATGAAATGGAAATGTTTATCTAACATTAATTTGGCCAAAGTTTTAAAATAACATACAATCACCCAGATCGGTCAATTTTATAACATACCACTTGATCAAATTATCTACATCCAACATTAGTGGTGATACCTAAGATAGTGAAGTCCATCTCACTACCTATCAACATCATCAATGTGAAATCTAATATAAACATTAATAGTATAGTATAAAACTTAAAGATTGAATCATATTTTTACTATACTAGGAATGCAACAAACATAACCATACATTTTATGCATCAAATGCATATAATGAAACTAAAACATGATATTATTTATTTATAAGTATGTCAAATTATAGCCCTTACAAGGTCATACCATTCGGGTATGATTCACTCAATGTCACAATTTTTCAATTGCTACACGCGACATATGTCAGGATCCTCCTTAGAGTACAATTGATTACTTTTGTATAAGCAACTAAACATGAAATTAAATCAGAAGTAATAAGTAACTAGAAATCAGAAATAGCAAAAATAGGTGATACGAGAAATAATACAATCTTGTATTACACTCCTCTAGAAGGAAATACAATAAAGAAATCTCTTCTTCCCACACCTCTTGGGTGTACAGTAATTCTCCCTCAAGAGTTCTCTCTCTCTCAATTACAATCACCAATCAACTCAATACCGAGTTGTTGTTCCCTCTAGTGACAATCAACCCAATGGTTGTTGTTGCCTACCTTCCAAGTGACAATCAACTCAACTGTTGTTGCCTACTCTGTCCACAGATCTTCTTGATCTTGCACCTTGTAGATCTTCTTGATCTTGCACCCTGCAGATCTAATTGATCTTGCTTACATTACAATATAGCCCCATGGGTCTCTTAAATAGATCCCAAACCAAATAATAATTAGAAACGCAAACTCAAGACTAAAATTAGTCTTTACATGCAAACTAATTGTTCATCTAAAATTAAAATAGTTATAGAAACACACAGGTGACCGATGTCAATTCCTGTCTGATCGATGCCGACCAACCATAACCGATGCCGATTACTGTGTAGCTAAAGATAACCGATGTCGGTTGACCCTTAACTGATGTCAGTTGGCTCTGATCGATGTCAGTTAATGTGTAACCCAGCAACCTCCACATTTGCACATTCAGTGAAGCTTTTAGCTCCACAACTCAACAATCTCCCACTTGGAGATAAACAGCTACACATGTACCTGTACCTGTACAGCAACATCCTCTAATTTTTTTATGGCTTATTTCTCCATCTTCAAGTCCAATCTTGAATACCAACAAAATTTGAATGAAGATTCAACTTCTCCTTTGTTCTTGGCTTTGTTAGCATATCAGCAAGGTTCTTATTTGTATGGATCTTTTCTAGCTTCAACTGTCCATCCTCCAATACCTATCTAATGAAGTGGTACCTAAGCTGTATATGTTTGGTTCTTGAATGAAAGGCTGAATTCTTTGCCAAATGAATTACACTTTGACTATCACTGTACAATCTACAACTCTCTTGCTCCTTTCCCAACACTTTCATGAACCAAGTCATCCATATCATTTCCTTGCTAGCCTCTGTGACTGTAATGTATTCTGCCTCTGTGGTAGACAAGACAACAACCTTGTGCAACTTTGAAATCTAGCTAACCGTCATTCCACCAATAGTGAACACATATCCTGTGGTGCTTCTCCTGCCATCCAAGTCACCTGCCATATCTGAATCTACATACCTATGTAGAGAAGTGTTTGACCTTCCATAGAATAAATGCCTATTGCTGGTCCCTCTCAGATATCTGACAATCCACTGAACTACTTTCTAGTGCTTCTTTCCTAGATTGGCTATAAACTTGCTGACAACTCCCACTGCTTGGGCAATATTAGATCTAGTACATACCATGTACTCAACCTCATCATGTGATTTAAGACACCATTCTTTGCTCAGCTTGAACTATCCAACCATAAGTGTGCTTACCGATTTTGCATCTTGCATATTAAACCTCTCCACTACCTTATTCACATAATCCTCTTGAGACAAAATCAACCTGTGATTTTTTCTATCTCTAGAAATACTCATGCCAAGGATTTTTTCTCCTAAATCCTTCATGGCAAATGTGTGAGCTAATTTTACCTTTAGCTCAGTAATTTCCTGCATGTATGAACCTGAAACAAGCATATCATCTACATATAGTTACAGGATAATGTAGCTACTATTATCCAACCTAGTAAAATAAACACAATGGTCAGATTGACATTGACTAAAGCCATGCTCTGTCATAAACCTGTCAAACCTCAAATACCACTATCTTGGAGCTTACTCAAGACCATATAACCTGGCCTTATATCTCACTTGTCCATTCTCTCCTTCCTTTAACCTGTAAATCCATCCATTTTTTAGTGCTTTCTTTTCGACTGGCGACTCTACCAAATCCCACTTTTGGTTCTCTTCCAAGGAATCAATTTCTTCATTCATGCCATGCTCCCACTGTTTCTTAGATTTTACCTGCATTGCCTCTTCAAAACTTCCTGGTTTTCCACCATCAGTGAGCAACAAGTAGTATAAAAAAGGGGAATAATGAATTTGAGGTTTACTTACCCTTTCAGACCTCCTCATGGGCATTTGAGACTCATTGACAGCTTGTTGTCCGCCCAAATTTCATTCTAACAGTGATCGATCTTGGTCATCTCTTAGTCTGCACCTGATCGATTTCGGTTCCACCTAAT
The DNA here is from genome assembly GCA_037957365.1 of Torreya grandis. NCBI lineage: Eukaryota > Viridiplantae > Streptophyta > Pinopsida > Cupressales > Taxaceae > Torreya > Torreya grandis. The sequence continues at coordinate 498,935 of JARHVA010000156.1, forward strand.
CGACCTAACCGACATCAATTCTCACCTGACTGACATCAGTTTCCACCTGCCCAACATCACCAACTTCGGTTTTCACCTGACCGACATTGGTTCCTGCCCGATCGACGTCAGTTTCTACTTGACCGATGTTGGTGTCTGTATTTTCTTGTGAGTGGTTATTTTTACCTGTGAGCTCATTTTGGATCATAACCTTGTCCAAATCAACATTGCCCTGCTCAAAATTATTCAGCCTCTTGAGCTGATCACTATCCATCACCTTCTCATTAAAAACCAAGGCTTTCCAGTTCTTAAATGTGTCAAAAACATCAGATTTCCTCTTTATGCAATAGACCCATACCTTTCTTGTAGCATCATCAATGAAAAAAACATAATACTGTGATCCTCCAATAGAAGCTCCTTAAGCTGGTCCCCACACGTCTGTGTGAACAAGCTCCAACTTGTGCTCCTTCTTTATTGACCTAGTTATAAGAAACCTCACTTTCTTCTATTTCTCAAAAATACAATGCTCACAGAAATCTAGATCTATCAAATCTAAAAGCTTATCTTTTGACTTAAGAACATCCATTCCCTTCTCACTCATGTGACCAAGCCTATAGTGCCACATCTTTGCATCTACATCTAAAGTAGATAAAACAGAAGGAGAATCATTAATACAAATAGATAGATAAAGTGTACCTATTTTCTTACCTCTAGCTAATACAAGTGCACCCTTGAAAACTTTCCAAGATTTAACTGTGAGAGTTACTGTGCAACCCTCATCACCCAACTTTCTTACAAAAATTAGATTCCTCTTCAGGATGGGTACATGCATGACATCCTTCAACATCCATGTGTTGCCATTCTACAATTTCAGCTGCACTTTTCCTTTGCCAATAATTTGACAAGACTCACCATCTCCTAAATAAACTTTTCAAAACTCTCCATGGACATAATCATTAAAAAATTCTCTATTTGGGGTTGCATGGAAAGAAGCACTAGAATCTAAAACCCATGATTCTACCTAACTATCCAAAGAAAATATAAGAGCATCATGTGCAATAATACCTGCATCATTTGCTTCTTTATTACCTTCATGATGATCTTCTTTCAACCAACAATATTTCTTTGCATGTCCTTGCTTTCCACAATTTCAACAGGTTATTCTTCCATTTTTGGATTTGGATCTATTGCCTATCTTTGACCTTGATTTCCCTTGCTTGCCCTTCTCTCTTTGCCATCCCCTACTTTCAACACTTAAAGCATTTCTTGATGTTTTCCTTGTGCTTTTCCTATGAATTTTTTCATTCAAGATTACACTAACAACATCATCAACTTTCACGATATTTAAAGCAGACACAGTATTACTAACTGCCATTACCAAGCTATCCCAACTTTTAGGTAAAGAGCATAAAATTAAGAGAGCCTTAATTTCATCATCAAAAACTATTTTGATTGAATTTAACTGATTTACTAATCCATGGAAATCAATTAGATGACTATATATAGATCCACCTTCATGCATTTGCAAATTAAATAATTGCTTCATAAGAAATACCTTATTTGAAGCTAAGATTTTTTCATATAAATTTGCCAAAGTATCCATTAACTCTACCATTGTCTTTGCCTGTGATAAGTTAGAAATCACAGACGATGTTGGGCTCAACCTTATAGATCCAAGAGTCTTTCTATCAAGAACATTCTATTCTTCATCTTGCATATCTGTGGGCTTCCTTGAAACCCCACCCAATGATAAGTATAGATCTTTCTGATACAGATAATCTTCTATTTGCATTCTCCATAATTGATAATTCTTGCCATTGAATTTCTCCATTCTTAGTTTACTTTCTTCTGCCATTGCTTTACTCCCACTCAAACAGAAACCCCTGTGAGTGAACCTATAATCAACAAACACTAACCTGCTCTAAACTTTTCTTCAACCAGGCTTTTCTTCCACCAGGCTTTGATACCAAATGTTAGGATCCTTCTTAGAGTACAATTGATTACTTTTGTATAAGCAACTAAACACAGAATTAAACCAGAAGTAATAAGTAACTAAAAATTAGAAACAGCAAAGAATAGGTGATATGAGAAACAATACAATCTTGTATTACACTCTTCCAAAAAGAAATACAATGAAGAAATCTCTTCTTCCCACACCTCTTGGGTGTACAGTAATTCTCCCTCAAGAGTTCTCTCTCTCTCAATTACAATCAACAATCAACTCAATACCGAGTTGTTGTTCCCTCTAGTGACAATCAACCCAATGGTTTTTGTTGCCTACCTTCCAAGTGACAATCAACTCAACCGTTGTTGCCTACTCTATCCGTAGATCTTCTTGATCTTGCACCCTACAGATCCTCTTGATCTTGCACCCTACAGATCTAATTGATCTTGCTTACATTACAATACAGCCCCATGGGTCTCTTAAATAGATCCCAAACCAAACAATAATTAGAAATATAGACTCAAGACTAAAATTAGTCTTTACATGCAAACTGACTATTCATCTAAAATTAGAATAGTTTTGGAAACACACAGGTGACCGATGTCAGTTCCTGTCTGACCGATGCCGGCCAACCATAAGTGATGCTGGTTACTATGTAGCTGAAGATAACCGATGTCGATCGACCCATAACCGATGTCGATTGGCTCTGACCGATGTCAATTACTATGTAACCTAGCAACTTCCACATTTGCACATTCAGTGAAGCTTTTAGCTCCACAACTCAATAACATACTTGTTTACACAAACTACCATTTTGGTTCAAATTATAAATAGGTTTATAATTTGTATTTTTCTAAGAAAAACATAATATGCCTTTTTAAACAATAGACCTACACATTTAATTTCATAAATTTGTTTGCAAGTTTTTCATAAACATTTACAATCATGGTTTTAAATTATTTCATGCAAACTCAATACTTAGATATAGCATTAATACTAAGTATGGGTTTATAAATTTATCTAAATATATGAAGTCATCAACAACCTATAATTTCCCATGCTTGTACAAACCTCTATTTGTCCATCTTTTGATAACATATAAACACTCAACTTTATATTATACCTTTTTTTACAACTATATCTAGATTATATACTCAAACGAGTTAATCTAGCTTTCCCATCGAAACTGAAATGGGAATTTTATACTTAGTTGAGTTATACTAGTTTTTTCAACCAAAGTTATTCCAACAAGACTCAACTAACACATTTTTCTGATGGTCATATAATTAAAATGCAATCAAAAAAATGTTATCTTATAGTATTAAGGACATTATATATAGATAGATAAGAATGCTATATATAGATGCAATATATATATGGATTGCTATATATTTTTTATATTAGAATGATATCTTGTTAAACGCAGTCTAGTAAATCGTATATATATATATATATATATATAACCAGTTTTAGCTTAAACAAATAAAAAGGGCATTGTTCATTATTTATTAAAACTCAATTTTAATATAAAACATCCCTACACAAAATAAAATGTTGATATCTAATAGAAACATATGCAGTCAAAAATAAATACGCAGTCTCTTTATATATAATGCTACCAAATGGAATATCTTCTCTTAAAATCTTTTGACATTTATTTCCGTGGGATGCTACCCAAAATTTTCAGTCAATGATGCTAGCAATTTCAATAATTTATGATGCTGACAATTTCAATAAATTATGATGTTGGCTAATTTATAACTGATACACAATTCAATAGGTAAAACATAGTTAAAAATGCTAACTATAAATTAAAATGTGGGTCTCGGATATGAAGCATAGACCAATTTTGAATTAAATGCAGCCCAATTTTGGTGGAATGTAGTTTTAATTTTAAGATGCTAACCGGATATAGGACGTTGTCCAAAAATAATAAGTTTTAGCTAAAAAAGATGTTATTATCATTTTATATTTTACATTTCTTGTTATGAAATTAAGACACGGTCTTAATCTAAGGCCCTAATCTCATATTCAATAAAACTCAGTGAATAATTGTAAATACAGCTTGTATATATGTACTAAAATTTTGTTTATAATTTTATAAATGATACCCATGTATATTGTTCACTAGGTTACTAGGAAGGATTTTGGTTTATCAAAAGATCTTTTTTTTTTAATAAAGAATTTCATTTATGATTTATATTACCCAAACCAGCAATTTAAATATCATTCTTCACATAATATTACACACAGGAATTAAAATTGCAGAACGTACCTTGCCAGATGATTTTGTGAATGAAGAATGTTGAAGAATATGCCTCCCTTAATGCTTTCCACCAAAACTCTCTCAAAAATCCTCCACTCTCTCTTTCTTTGTATCTTTGTGTCCCCTTTAATTTTTATCTATCTTAATAAATAAATCAATTCTCCTTCTAAATATGTCACTGCGCCATTCTTTGCATGTTATTCATCTCCTAGTTTTCCCTCCATGCTTGGCATCTTTAACTCCCACTAAGTGTAGTTATCCCTTTATTAAATTCATACTCTTCCTTAATTAATATTTAAAACATTTAAGTTGCTTATTTTAAATCATTACATCATATTTTTCCATGTTATCTCAACATATTACTAAGTTGACCAATTAAACAATGATATCCATTTTCTAACTTTCATCGTAATTTCATGCATGTATTACTAAGACTAATTTTAGATTGTCTTAACTCTAAGTTAACATTTTAGGATGTTGAAACTCCTTGAAATCAATTGAAAAAAAGGTAATTATTTATTTATCCAATAGATAAATAGGTTGTTAATTGTTTCTATTAATAAGATAACTCTATAATTGATTACTATTCATATATAACTATTAAATATCTATTTTCTTGACTTATTCATGAAAATCTAAACAATTATAAGTAAAGAAATTTTATGTAATTTTTTACATATCAAGAACTAAATCTACATACAAATATAATCACAACAAGATTTCTATAACCACATACTAACATTTAAAACATTTTAAATCTAATGTGCATGTGTGTAGGGTCACTAACAATTCCTCTATCATCCCCCAATCGTCCCATCTAGTCCATCCTCTCTAATGATGTTATCCATCATCAAGATATGAGGGTAAGATCAATCCTACATCCACCTCACAATAAGTAGGTATTTAGTCTGAGTCATCATAAATATCAACCAATGATGCCAAACTAATAAATATATATTCTAAGTGTATAGAATAAGAAAATACAGTTGTCACATAATGTATACTAATCAACAATATCATTGTCCCATAAAAATATATGTCATTAAGCTCAAATCAAAGTAGTAATTATCAAATAATAACCATATTAATTTATAGATTCAAAGGTTATAAATCATAGAGTGAATCAAGATGTAACATCCACCTTGAGTTTTCTGATGAATTTGGGAACAACATTTGTTAGTTATAAATCTAAAAAGCAATCAATGCTGATAATTTATTTAGTAGAAGTAAAATATATGGCTACTTCAAAAGAAACTACAGATATCTTGTGTCTCAATAGGGTTCTTTCAAATTTTTAAGACCAATAAGTGTTGACAACACCTCTCATGGTTGACAACATTTCTACAATCCAAATGGCAAAGAATCTAGTCTTTTACAATTGAACCAATCATATCAATACCAAATTTCCTCTGATTTGGCACTATGTGAAATATGGTAGTATCAAGTTGTAATTTTTTTTGACAATAGAGCAACCAACAAACATCCTAACAAAAGTGTTTAAACGAGAAAAAATTGGAAATTTCATATGAATGTTTGGTCTGGCAAAGACCCCTATAGATTATAGGGGGATGTAACAACATTATATATAGTTGTTAATCCTATGTGTATTTTGTCTCATTAGGTTGCATTTATCTTTTTCAATAAGTTATTTTCCATTCCCATAGGACATGAAGACTCACATGGGAATGTGAAATGAATAGTCATTTTGGTTTTTATATTGTAATGTTTGCTCTCATTCAAAATTAAAATCATGAAATAAAATTTCATGTGTATTCTAAATATAATTCAACATGTCATTTAGGATCTCCTCTTTATCCACTAAGTGTAATCTCTCTTATTATATTCATATTTATCACCCGTGCTTGGTTTTTTCAAATCTATATGGAGGATGAAAAATAGAAAAATTCAAAAGAGTTAAAATTCATATCATAAGAAAAGGTAAGGTTAAAAGACAAATTATATCTCAAAATTTAGATCACACCAAAAGATGTGATCTTTGTTTGGCACATCTCATATTCTAGTTGAATTTCAATCTCCATAGTTGGCTTTATGATAGAGTGAAGGTCCATTGGGGTGTGGTAGGCCAATATATTAGGGTAGGAGGTTTCATAATATCATTATATCTTCTTATCTCTAGTGTCATCTATCTTATCACACAACTACTCAATTTTTATAGTAGGCTAACAAATTTGTATGGGGTGTTAAGGATAAAATAACATGTTCTGTGAGGGTAGGATCCTTTTACTTTTCATGCATATTAGCTTTTATGGGATGATATTTATACTTCACTAGTTAGCCCAAGCTTATGTTGCTAGCTAGGGTTCTCTAGGGCCATTTATATTGAAAACACCTAATCTTGTCAACTTGATTTGAGTGTCTTGTTTCCAATTGTTAGGTTGTGGAGCTAAAAGCTTCACCCAGATGCAAAAATGGAGGAGGTTGCTGAGTGTCTCAGTCACCAACATCAATAGGAAAACTGACGTCGGTCAGTGGTGGACAGATAGCAACCAACATCGGTCAGGAGTCGACCGACATCGGTCACCTCTAGACGGACAGGGACCGACGTTGGTCACCTATTCGGTTTCAAAACTGTTAGTTGCATGAACAGTTAGTTTTTTGAACCGATTGTTTGCATGTAAAGACTAATTTTAGTCTTGAGCTGCTTGTCTAATTATTGTTTGCATGAGATCTATATAATAGACTCATGGGGCTGTATTGAAAAGTGTAGAACCAGGAGAGTTCTTTCGATGGTGGAATCACAAGGGTTCTTCCATGGTGTGTAAGATCAAGTTGATCTGCAGGTTGTTGCAAGATCAGGGGAGATCTACTTGGAGTACGTTGAGTACTTATGTACTGGCAATATTGATACTGACTGGTTGAGGTGAACAACAACTCAGGATCGTAACAAGAACAATTGATTACTATTGTGCAAGCAACTGAACACGGAACTAATCAGAAGTAATAAGTAAATAGAAACTAGAATAAAAAAAGAACAAGAGATACAAAAAACAATGAAAACTTGTATTAAACTCTTCTCAGAAGGAAATACAATACACCTCTCAGATGTACAGATCTCTTTCCCTCAAGAGTTCTCTCTCACAATTACAAACACAATTCAGCTACTTGAATTGTCTGTTACACAAGCTATGAAGATCTATCCCTATTATATAGAATTAGGGATCATGAGCTATGCATTCTCCACCATTAGATACACCTCTTAATCAAAGGTTCAAAATAGTCCTGCCAAAAATAAAAATGTGGACTTACAACTAACAGCTAAACTAATCATGTAAACATTTTGTTTATTCGTGAAAATAGACTTTTTGGATGCACAGGTGATCAACGTCAGTCCCTATCTGCCTGCACATGACCGACGTCAGCCGATCCATAACCAACATCGGTAGCCTCCAGTCGATCCCTGACCGACATCGACGATTGTGTAATACAGTAACCTTTGCATTCGCTCATTGGTGAAGCTTTTAGCCCCACACCTTAACACCAATGAAGATCATGTTTTCACATTGGTGATGCCCTATTTCCCCTCCCTCCATTTTTCCCCCCTTGACGTACATATTTGTTTCTAAATATTTTTAAGTTTTTTGTATTTCCTATTTTCCATCTCTTTTGGCATGGTAGTAATATGGCAGTTTTAGTTCATCCTTTTTTAGAATAGAAGTTGCATATTTGAGTTATTTTGAGATTCTCTCTTTGTCATTAACTTATATTTCTAGGAGTTCCCTTAGTTAGGTTTTGGGACCTTGAGTTTTTTTATGTTTACCTTTTCAGAATAGTTAGTCCCATTTTTTTCATTTTTATGTTGTGTTTTTCTATATTTATTTTAGTATGGTTTGTTACTTCTATTACATTTATGGTGTTACAATTAATTAGTTTTGTGTGTCCCTTGTTTGATTTGTATTGTTACTTATCTTACTTTAGATGCATTTTTGGGTTTTTTTATCATGAGCATCCTTGCCTTTTTAACTTACCAATTTTACTTTATTTCTAATCAATTTCCTTGGTCTTTTAGTTCTAACCTAGACATTGAAACCCTTGCTAGCTAATTTTCAAATGATTTATTTGGTTTTTGGAGTTTTCCATTTACTTTGACCACTATGTGTTTGTTTACTTTGATTCTATCCATTTTTAGCCTTGTATCCCTAGGGTTTCTCAAACATAAATTTTAAACCCTACATGATCAAGACTATGGTATTTTCATGAAACCATTCAATGATAAAATATAAGTTAATGTATGCATATGGTACATCATTTATTCATTTATCAAAAATTACTTTATCTATTTGACTTTAGTTTTTGTATTGTTATGTTCCTTCCTAAAGCACCATCCCATGTTACACTATTGTAACATGTAATCATCTTTAGGTGGGGCATATATATACACATGATATTTTTCACTTCATCATTCACTGACATTTTCTTTTTCTTCAACTTGTCAAGCATCAATCTTCCTAAGTGCACACCTGAAAGGCAGCATCATAAAGGGGTGGGTAGGCTTGTGGTGTTGTTATTATATCATGATTACAACAGTCTTATCATCAACCTAGTTTATTTAGATTGTCATGTTATTTACCTCCTTCCATCATATCCTATTCATTTATGCCAATTTCCCTTGTATCCTAAGCATCATCATAGTTAATAATATCAATTTAGTGTCTTTTCCCTTTTTGTAATGTATCATCCAGCTCAATGCAATTCTAAGCCTATCTTTTGACATTTATACTATATCAATTTGGTTGATACCATTCAATGTCAGGTGATATATTTTGACTATATTAGATTGGCTAAAACCATTGACTTAGTGTTTTAGGTTGGTTTTATGTATTGGATTAGTATATATAGGGGCCATATTTCATTCCAAACATATCATGTACACTCTAATCACTCTAATTTCACTCACACTTTTTCCCTAAGTCATATTTGGAGGATTTTGTGGTCTATAACCTTATCTTGAATAAGCTTTTCTTGTGGTAGTCTTTGAAGCTCAATAGAAGGGGTTGAACCAAGGAGGTACCATAGTCTTTGGAGTCCTCAATTAAGGATATTTATGACTTCTTGCATTTGAAGTCTTTGACCCATAACATCTCTTGCAATCTCCACTTGAGCCAAGGGAGAGATTGATGCTCAGTGTGTCCATTATAAGGTACGTATTTTTAAACATATACTCTTTCCTTTATTTACTTAATAGATAGATGTTATTTGTTGCCTAGTGAATGAATGTGTGTGTGTCATTGTCTAGGTTTTCTCTACACCTAATACTTGTGTGGCTATAGGATTTATTAGACTTTCCACATTTCACTTTAGGTTCCCTAGACCCACATTACTATCATTCTAACCCATTTTTGACCTTATTTTAGTTCACTTTACTTGCATAAGTACTTATATTTCTTACTTACAATCATTTACTTTCATAGATGTCTATTGATAGTTATTTCCTTGAGTCATAGGCTTAATATTTGGACCCTTTTATCTTGGAATTTTTGACTTAGGAAACCTTATATTAGATCTATGGATTTCATTGGTCATTACTTGAATTGACTAGGTATGAGTGGCTCTATTTGATCATCCTTCTCTAAGCCCAAATCTATTAAGATAGGATAGTTGTAGGTTAATCAAAGCCCTTGCATATAATGTGTTTTTATCTATTTATTTTATAAATTTATTTGAATGGTTGTATGCCTCTACTTATTATATTATTATTGAGTTGTATGCTTAAATTTCATTGAATGCTTATACTTATGAAATGATTACTCATTGCATTACTAATTAGACATGTCTATGGGTATGGACCTATTGCTAATGATAGAGGTATTGGCATGGATACTCAAAGACTATCACACTAATACATTTATCATCAATTAACTACTAAACTAGGTTTATGAGTTGTTTAGCAACAAGTTGACTCCAATAGATGTATTGAACTAATGTTTCATTATGAACTTAATAAATTTACAAAGTGTTACTTGTCATTGTTTATGAATCTCTTTTAATATTTGAGTTTTGAACTTTTGTTACTATCTTGTTTGATGTTCAATTAATTTATTGGCTTGATTTGATAAGTCATAAGAATTATTGACATTAATCTATGACTATAGATTAACATTAAGGTTGAGACACAACCTTTGCATTACTTTAAGATATATTGATGTTTACCTTGAATTGTACACTCAATATCCAAGGTGAAGTTGTGACCTTGACTCTTTGCACATACCTTACCTCAAGACTCAGACCTAATATTTATCCTAGATTTGACTACTAATAAAACAAAGTGATTAAGGGACACTTTCAGGGCTAACATCTTAATCAAATTTTATTATTAAGCTATCAAATTAAGTGAATAAATATGTAAATATATTTGAATGATGATAGTAAATCGACCATAATTTTGAACTTAATGAAATAAAGGTCACAGACATAGTGGACTATATATTATAGTTTATTGTGAAATTAAACAAATCCCTAAGATATGATAACAAAATATATTTTAGTATCAACATTTTATTAACAATTGTGGCATATATGACTATTTTTAGACCTAACTAGTTAAATATAGAAGTGGATTAATTACTTGAAATATGTTTTGGAAGGTTAGGGTTTGATGAGTATCTTGATTGACTTCACATTAACATCATGATTGGGAATGGTTGACCTTTTTGATAAAGCCTTGGCAATTTTAATTCTTAATTAATTACATGGAATCTTTTATGAAAGTTATGGGTTTTGCATGGATATTTATATAATTGTGTGTGTGTGTGTGTGGGGGGGGGGGGGGGGGGGGGGTGGTAAAGGTATGGGATTTGACTGGGTCCCACCCCATTACAAAAACTAGGCCCTACGCTAGAGAGAGGATCTTAACAAAACATAAAACATTAACACAACAAAACAATTGTGTATAGACACCAAAGAAACAACAAAGACATAACTCAAAAATAGTAGAAGACAACACAGATTACATACTTATGTCATTAATGACATGATTTTATTCCTTAAGTAGATTACTAAGGATGATCTCCATATCCTTCATAGTCCTATTTCCAATGCCTACTTCCTTACCTTTGTCAATTCCTCTAGTCCTCTTGCTCAAATAGACACCAACCTATTGATATTTTTTAGGTTTGATAAAGTCCCTAAGCACATTAATGTTAGAGATATAGTTTTGTATGGTCATTTTGCTCATTTGTATCAGTTGTTTTATATTACCTTCAATAATATTCTTATCAATTTTTAGCCTTTACACCTTAGTTTCATGGTCTTGAATTCTTTCTAGGTCAATATTATTATTCTTTTTGTCCCTGAAACTCTAAGCCAACAAACTCTTATGGAGTGCAACATCCACCATCTTTGAATTAAGCTTATCCTAGATATCAATAGAAACAACATCATCAACTTCATCCATATTCCTTTTACCCACCCTATTCATATCCATAGGTAAATCATCCTCTTTCACCTCAGGAATTCCTAACCAAAAACTCAGAATCTTCCTTGGGACTATGAACTGATAACCTTAATTCCTCTTCTTCCTCTTAGGATATGCATATAAAATTGATTGGTTTCATGGATGTATCTTTGGTGAACTTGTATTCATCAATTATTAAAAAATATACCATTAATAAAGTATGAAAAAACTCATACTTTTCTTTAATTTTGTGAGCAAGTAGTTTTGGTAAGGCCATGCAAGGCTTGTAGTTATTTTGTGCCCTTAACTATCGAAAAATGAGGATGACCATTTATGGCATGAGGAAAACTATAATATAAGGGTTTTGGATGAAAGAATAAGATAAGGAAATTGGGGGAATATATGAGATTACATGTAATAATAAATTTAGAAGAACAAAAACATAACTAGAAGGGAGATAGAGGGTTTGCTTTAGTGTTTATCTTCAAAAGCCACTATTGTTGGAAAATAGAAGCAAGTGAAATAATACTCTATCTTAGCCTTTTTTTAACATTATTTGTTGTATTAATGTCTTATAGTTTTTTCAAGTTTTGATAACATTCTAAGCATTGCACATTGGTGTATAGTAGGCACCAATATGTATCCTTTTGAATTGAGTGCATATTATATTATATTACTTTTTTACAGCATCTTTATTAGAATCTAAGGGGATGGCATTGATTAAGGCTTGTATGATTTATGTTTTTAAGGAAAAAATATTTTCCTCTTAAATGTATCCAATTGTGTTTTTTAATAACTATGTATCTATAGCAAACTTAGGTTATATTGGGATAAATTTTGAATAATTAATAATATCAATTTGTAATTTGAAACCCCAACTTCAAAAGCATAGTTCCTATTTAGGGAAACCCTAAGCATGAGTACCTATATTGAGTTAGCTATCAAATATGTAGTCTGATGGCACCTAGACTTACCTCTAACTCTTGTATCATATTCATAATTTTATTATTGCTAATCTTAAGCCAACTAGATATGTATATAGTAGTATATCCTCAAACTTTATATAAGTACATGAATGAAGAAGCCTTTTTAATACTTATATAGAAGATTTTTTTTTGTATGAAGTGATACCACTATGAGGTATTGGTTGTTTATTATTTGATATTGTTATATTTTAATCATTTTTTGAGTAAGATCTTGATGTTAAAATTTATGACTGTAATCATGTTAGTTGGCCATTCCTTACTTCTTAATGATGTTGTTATGCTTAAGAGTTTAAGCTCTCATGTGGTGGTAATCATGAAGTTTTGAGTTATTGATTGACTCAGTCTTGCCTATATAATAATAAGACATTAACTTACTAAGTTAAGTAATATTGATAGATTCTTGTATAGAAGATGATTTTTAAGTATGTTTGTTTTACTCTTGTGAATATTATTATTCTTAGTACATGATTATTGTCTAGATAGATTATAATTATCACTCGTATAATAAGCATGTAGTTTTAAATTAGTAAGACTATAACCTATTGAGATAAGGCTATAGAATTTTGTTTGGGACTCTTTACAGAGATTATTTTAAATCTAAATGTGTTGGCTCGGATCTCAAAAGTTGTAAATTCTTATCTTGATTACCTCACATATTCATTGATCACAGTTAGACAAAGACATGGCCACTAAAACTTATGAAGAGAATGGGATCACAACTAAGTAAAGATGCCATGTAGGATATTGACACAACCATAATAGGTATAAAGTGACCACTTGAAACCTATCACATGTCATTTCAAGAAGTCTTAGAAGAGCCAAAGAGGAGGATATATAAATTTCAACATATATAAAAGGCAATTGAATAAATCAAAAGGTTTGTAATGAACATAGTGAATAAAGCAAACACTATAAATTTGATACCCTGAGATCATGCCTTATAGATGATGAGGATATTGCATTACATAGAAACTAAATTTGACATTCATCATCACATCATAGATTCACGACATTATAGAGATCAACAAGGATTATCACACATATGTTTTCCTAATGCAAATTTAAATAAAATTAAGTTTAGATTGGCCTCTTGAGTTCAAATGTGAATTGAAATTAGTATGCAAAGATCACTTTGTTATAGTATATTTCATAGGTGGCTTCCATTTCACAATGAGAACTAAAGTAAACATAGGCATCATAGTGAATAAATTTGATACTCATCACTTTAGAGTGGCCAATTGGACCCTACCAGAAGTCGTACTCCCATGAAGCACAAGAAATTAAAAGGGGTAATTGGTAAGCAAAATATGCCACACAATATCTTAAATTCTATGATTATAGATGGATAAATGGTGCGATCATAGGCCAATGGAATCACAAGGTTAAATATTAAATTATATTTTCCAGTCACAAATCATGACACACGTAAGTCCAATGAACTAATAGAGTCACAGAGGTTGATTTAACAAAAATGAGGCTTGGAAAAATCCTATGGACACATCAGGATATTAATTTCATTATAAATGATGGTTGAGTCTACACCTTAAACCAAGTTATAACATAGATGGGATGGCAACTTATTTAAGTGTAAACCTTTAGGTCTTAGGATTTGATAATGGTAATCAAAGTGGCTAGTAAGGAAATAAATATTATGAATTATTATTATTTGAACCAATTAATTAAAACCTTAAAATAAAAGGATGACCATGGTAATTAAACGTGTTGACCATTTTGATCATAGGTCAAAATGGGTCAACCCCCTATAGTCAAAATCTTATATAGGGGTTTATTATAATGTCATAAGGTGTTACAGAGTTATATTTGATGTCATATCATATGTTTTTAACCTTGGTCATGATCTAGTTTAGTCCTTATGTTATTATGAGTTAGTTAGGGGTCATTTTAGAGTCATATACACAAATGGTACATTTTTTAGGGGTGTCTGCATGTTCCAAGTTCCTCTTCAACATCCAATATGTCAATCCTTATCAGTTATGTTAGTTTATAATTGAATATTACCAATGGATAACTAAAAATCAAGAAGACAGGTTCAAAATTATTATGCTCCTTCAATCCCCTTCCAAATATGTAGAAACAGTTGGCTGAGTAAGTTTCTCACCATGAATGAGCATCTACATGTGTTATGGAGAAGATCATTATGTCAAAAGGATAAATTGCCTAGATTCATTCACTTCATGGTTGAAAAAGCTCATTACTAGAAGGCAAAGTCATTCAAAATAAACCATAAGGCCAGAGTAGAGGATGTCAAATTAAAGCCATAAGAAATAAACATTTGGGTTAAAATTTTCAAAAGGATCCTAAGCTTAAATGCAAAACTAACAAGCAATGAGATATCATGCAATCAAATCTCATATCAATGACACATGGGTAATTAATGAGTCAAATTTTCCTAGAGTGGATCAATGGTGCATATTCTTATGTATAAACCAAGATCAATGATCTGCATTGAAAAATGGGATTATAGATCAATGGTGCACATTTAATCATGCAACAAAGATCTAATGGAGAGTAAAAGGTCAAAAGGTCAGTGTATCCTAAGATTGAATGCATCGATGAGACAAGTGTCATGATCATGGTGACTTACCAGAGCGATGATACATGCTTAATCAAGCAGAAGGAGGATTAACAATATGCATTCAATCATGTTGAGGAGATCGATGGTGTGCATAAATTCAAGGAGTCAAAGAGATTATTATGCATGAGAATGCCAAATGTCATAATCTTGGGACCCTAGATCAATGATCAATGGTTAGTATTGAAATTCAAATCAAGGAAACTCCCAAGAGGATCAATGGAATGAGTTTAATCAAATTTACAGGAGTCATAAGGTAAAGACACATGTCTAAATCAAATAGCATGATAAGAGGATGCCATATAGACATACACATCAGATCAAAAGTATTTTGTGGACTAGAGTATGTAGATGTGTAAATAAGAGATCAAAATAAGATTGCATATGTCACCATGTAATCTCAATCTAAGACTATTTCATATTATAAGGAAACCATTTTTGATTTAGGACCAATTTAAGCCTACAGAGAATGGAATAGAAAAATTGAGTAGGAAATTTGAAATGCTCACATATTTTTAAACACTCTATAGAGAAATCTAAAGATTCAATTGATGATGAGGAAGGTTTTGAACTTTTATATTGTGGGTTTTGTCTAAAATTTCTCCTACCTCAATTCAATCATCATTTATGTCCATGGTTAGTTATGGGACATTCTAAAAGAGCTAAATGATTAAGGTAGTTTCTTAAACAAGTAAGGAGAGTGCTACACCACATTTCATGAAGTTTCATGATTTAGATGGCCACTTATCCTATCAAACCTAGCATGGTTTATTTCATACTCAATTTTTGTCATGTTTAACTACTTTATCTTAGCATGATGCATGTCTTAGTGACTCTTGGTCTTCATTCTTTTCTCCTCTCTCTAAAATTCTATAAGTAGCAGTTATTTTGGCTCTTTGAAGTTAGTACCACACCATGTATGGTGAATCCCTACTATAATGACATTGTAAATTACCTTTGAACATTAATTCAAGCCTGGTTTTAAGTTCATGATCAATTTTTTAAGTGTGCAAAGTGATGTAAAGTGAAGCAAAGTGATAATACTCTATCTTTTCTTCCCTTATCCTCTTATGTTTATGCAAGAGTTCCTATTCTAACAGGTCATATAGAGTGTAGTCAAGTGTGTTAGGCTCATTTTAAGTATGTGATTATCTTTTTAGTGTGAAATATACCTTTTTATTTATTCACCTTGTGTTTCTTCATGTATCTCACCTCTATATTGAAAAATTGATGTTAGAATCCTTTAGGACTTTAAAGCTAGTCAATATGTCTTATTTCATTGTGATAGGAGAGTATGATGGTCATTTATAAATCATTTTGGTGTATCACCCCCTTAGAGTAGGTTTATTTCATGCAAAGTTATATTTTTTTCCCATAATCAAATAGTTAGAATAGGTAAAATCACTTCAAGATACATTCGGGGAGCTAGCCCTTAAACCTAGAGGCTCACTTTCACTATAAGTACACCCACATACCTAGAAGTGTTCCCATGTTTCTCAAATATATAAGAGGCTTGAACACCCTCTTCTAGGGTGAAATATTTTGTGACAATAGTTCTATCATACTTGATGGGACCCATTGTCTTCAACATAACTTGTTAGGGTGAAGGTTGGTCTTGACAACATCAACTATAAATTGGTGTGTTACTCAGCATTTGGTGACTCCACTTCTATACACATAATATTTTTAAACTTTTATTAATTAATGACACTTTATATCTTACAAGAACCTATCGAGTCTTAATATCTCTAAGTGCATGCCTTAAGGGGTGTATCGAGAAAGGGGTGGGAAGACCATCAGTGCTTCGTAAGATTATTGTCCCTTTTTCCACTTGCCACCTACACACTTGTCTCCTAAAACCATTTACCTAAGCTCATTCTTCTCAATCCTACCTATTCCAATATTTTACTCTTTACATTCCTCCTTTTCTTGCATTAACACCCTTTTGGATAGTCAATTGCATTGGGTTGACTAGGTTCACCCATTATATTTTAGGGGTATTTTTCACTTTCTTGGCTTGTTAGCCTTTCGACCAACCTAGCTCAGACCTAGTGATTTGTCCCCAAAAACACACTGGGTCAACTGGATCAACCTTGTATAGCTGACATTCCCAAAAGGATTTAGGGTAAGATCCAGCTATATATACAAGTTCCTTTCCCACCATTTAATAAGAGAAAAATTAATAGTGAAGAAGTGCAAGTGAACATCTACTTATTGACCATTCTACTTGAGGAATAAAGCTTAGGTTTCTATACTTTCTTTGGAGATACAAATATTTTCTTTTGGAGAAGTATTTTGGATGCTTAGATAGGTTGTGTATCTTATAGTTAATTCATCTTAATTATCCTTACATACCACAACAATCTCTTATGAAGCACTTTAGCCAAGGGAGAGATTGAGGCTTGGTGGGTTCATCTTCAAAGGTAAGTATTCCTAACTTTATTTCTCCTTTGTAAGAGTAGATAGATAAAGCATTTGTATTCTTCTCCCATATATTAGGATTTTGTATACATTTACATGAGTATATGTATTATAATACAATTTTAGTTTAGTTTGTTTTATTATTTCTAACCCACCCTTTATACCACAAGTTTTGGTGTGCACTAGATTAGATTTTACTTTCTTGTTATTAGAGTAAGTGAAATGTTTTAAACCTTAGGACTCCATTAGGGTTGTTGTGTGATTATGTTAGATTGTAGGCTTTGGAACCCTTCCTATCATGATATGTTGTGACAAATGATCCCCTAATCGAGTCTAACAGATCCCCATATTGGTCATGCTCTCAATTAACAAGTGTATCCCAAATTGGAAGTGTAGGTATGCTCTTTCTTCTCTAAGCCAATATTGATTTATAGACATGATGAATATTGATTGCATACATTCTGGTGAACTCGATGTGAAACTAACCCTTGCAAGATTTCTTTCACTTTTTCATTCTTCTGGTCATTATTTTAATCATCATTTTTATTATATATTTTAACATACTAGATCGATTTTGTCAACCCAGGTATTTTTATCTATGCACAAGTTTTCAAGAATAGGCAAATCAATCGACCCAATGGACCTAGTATAAGTTTTTGGCCTTTTAAGCACCCAGTTTAGTCTATTAGGTCAACCCAATTAACCCCTTATAGTTTAATCACTTTTTTAATAGTTTTTTGTATAGCTTAATTGATTATGTTGACCTAGTTTGTAGGTTTCTCAAGCATACTTCAAGGTTATTCATCAGTAATCTTCCTTAATTTCATCTCTAATCCACCAAGGTTTCTTTTCTACATCTCTATTTCTCTCTTTTCATAGTTTATAATCTTCAAAACTACCATTGCATAGTCAACTAGATTGACACTACCAACCCAATTTTGTGTTTTGTGTGTTGTCTAAAATAATTGTATCGACACTACTGACCTAGTTCATTTTTAGATTTTGCTTTCGTAGTCTAGCTTCAACCCTATCAGCCCTATTTTATATTTTATGTATATAGTGTCATCATTATACCTTATTTCAAGTTGGAATTAACCTCATATCTATTAGTAATTAATTCACACTTTCTTTTCTTATTGTTTGCATACTTAGAATAGTACACATAATCTAATTAAGGGATTTTTAATTAATCACTTAGTTTCACTATTTATATCTTATGCACACATGATAAAATGACAAAAACATAAACAAGCACTTTAACATTTTATCTAGCCTAGGCCAACCTACTTGGATTTCATCACCGAGGGGGAAGCCAAATTGATACTCTTATCAAGTATAAAGCATGGTTAATGGTATATTTTAGCTAAGTAACCGACACCCTTATCATTTTGGTGTGTGAATTGAGGGAGTAGGCCCTAATACCAAGCTTGTATCATTGCCACTATAGTCCCTTTCAGCCTAAACTACCTGTTAGACTATTATCTAGTACCTTGCTTATAACCAACTTATAATCGCATTTAAAATCATATCTTAATAATATAATTAAAAATCAGGTTGACCAATTAGTTAGCTTTACTTTTCAAGTTTTTTTATTACTCTTTATTCAATTATGTGCATAAAATCTTACATTAGCTAGTGTTAGTGCAAGATTTTGCTTTACATGTTTCAATTGGATTGGCTAACATTAATCTAGTTTATTGTCTTTTTCCTTTTAGTACTTACTGCTTCTCATTACTTTCAAATTTATCTTGTTTCATCTTGAAATTTCTCTTTAGTCTTCTTAAATTCTTGGTTTGTTGTACTGGATCGACCCAGTTAAACCACTAGCTTTTTCTACCTTTTATACATTGTACTAGATCAACCCAATTAAACCTGTATAGTTTTATAGTCCTTATTTTTATACTAGGTTGACCCAGTTAACCCTATATATTTTGACTCACCTCTTTTACCTTTGCTTTCTTATCTCTTTTTTTCCCTTCGTTATGCACTTTTTGTTGGATAATGACACTGAGTTACAGTCAAAAGACATGATGAACTTTACCAATCCTAATAGGGTCTCCCATAGATAGAGTAGGGCTCCTCTTTTGGATGCTAGTAATGTTCATATTGCCACTCACATAATGAAATATGGGACCCCTCCTCATACCTCTTCACAAAATAATCCTCTTTTCTCATTAGAAGACCAACTTGAGTTAGAGTATACTCCCAAAATGCTTTTCTTTATCTCTGAATTTCCTCAAAATAAAGGAAAGGATCCTTCTACCATTTATAACCTCATGATTAGTGGTCAAACCAAAGAGCCTCATTCACCTAATCCTACATTTAATATGATATTTTAAGGTACCACTTTCTTTGGTTCTCGACCTCTTCCTTCAATTTCAACTCCTTATGCCATGACATCTTTTTCTCTAAACTCTTCTACCTCCATGCCTAGTATCTCAACTAACATGGTGGGTTCTACATCTAGTGGACCTCTCATCAGCTCCACCATCCTTAATCCTTCCATTAGTTCATTATTTTCTACCAAAGGCAATCATGCTTCTAGTATTTCTTCCTCTCAACCATTCACTAGTCCATCTTTTGCTTCACAAGCAATTTAACCCACTAGTGCCTCAAATTATCACAATTCTTCTCAAACTCATACCAACACTAATAGTGGTACCCAAGCCACTAATACAACACAAATACCAATTCTAATTCTTTTAATGTTAATCAAACACATAAAATTTTATTGTAAATTCTCAATCAAATGAATACCTTTCAAGCTCATAACACAAATCAAATGATGAGAATGCAAAACCACCTTCTTAATCTTTAATGTCATTTGCAACTAATGGCTTGGGGCACACATAACCAAAATGTTCCCCCTCCTCCTCTTTGATATTCTCAATCAATCTCATTCCTCAGCCTCCTTTAGTCAATAAAACCATCAAGCATCTACAAAATGAACCTCTCACTACTCAAATTGACAACATTGATATAGGAGGTATAACACCTAGAATTTCTTATAATGGGTCAATCAATCCCACTCTTCACGTCAAGACATTTGGAAATGTTTACAAAGATTGGTTCAAACTAAACACCTTTTCCACTACCAAGATCCTAGCCAAAACTCTCATGAGTGATGCCTTGGATAGGTACAATCAACTTAGAGCTCATTCCATTTCTAGTTTGGAGGACTTAGTAAATGATTTTGTTCAAGAATTCTAACCTAATGATCTTCCTAAAAACACTTTGGCCCATTTCATTAATTACAAACAACATGAGAATGAAACTACCCAAGATTTTATCAAGAGATTGAAGACTTTGTCAAATAAATGTGAACATAACATGGCGGATGACAATCTTTTTCATCTCTTTACAAATACTCTCTTTCCTAAACTTCAATATCAAGTCTGCACTCTCTCTCCACGTACCTTAGAGGAGGCTATTGACCAAGCTAAATGACAAGATTTCCTAATGCATAAATTCAAGTCACCCAAACCTTTTATGGGTCCTCATTTATCAATTAAGAATAAAAACCACAATATCACCAATGATGGTGTTATCGATTCTTATGACACCATTCACAATGTTTAAGTTGTCATTCCTAACCCTTCTTTGGAACCAGATCCTTCTCAATAATATACTAATCTTCATTTTATTTACCTAATAACATCAATGTTCACAAACCTATATCCTCAGTTTAATTTTTTAAGCATCTACCCAGGCCTCTTCTATGAGAACTTGACCCTACCCATCCTATGAAATCTTGGTATGATCCTAACAAGTTTTATTGGTTTCATGTTAGTTGGGGTCATTCTCATGAGACCTATAAACAAATTCATAATTTAGCTATGGATTTTCTTCTTGAACCTAATTTTGATCATGATTACATTATCTGTAAGCATTAATAATCCTATGAAATTACTTTTAAGGACTATAAATCAAATGATAAAACTCAAGCCTTGAATCAAGAAAATGCTCATTTGGATATCTATAAGGATCCTTTACCTAATCATCAACATGTCTAAGAAAATCAAGACAAGCCCATCCCTTCCACCAATAACGTAGAAAGTATTGTTGAACCAACTTCCAAAGATAATGTGGTTAGCATGACTAATATGTGAAGGGTGGTGGCTTTCATTGACTCTCAACCTATCTACACTCCTCCTTCCCATAAGACATAATTTTATCTAGGATTCTTCTCCAACTCATTTAAATGAGTTAAGGTAAGAAGATCTTATCACTTTTGATGATCCCATTTTTTATTATCCCTTGGATAACACATCCATTTAATTTCTACCACTCTTCCATCATCTTCCAATGCTAATGATAATCAAGCTTCTACTAACACTTCTTCTCCTTCTCAAAATCAACTTAAACCAACTAGTTCATTATCTCAACATGATTTAACACCCATTTCTAAACCTTCTTCTTCTTCTTATTCTTATCAACAAAAATTCCAATGTACTTCAACTCCTCCTTTTTAGGACCTCCTTAAACATTACACGCATATATCTAATAACCTTCTTATGGGATATGATGAGTGGGATCCCATTGTGAAACTCACTAATTTCCCATCCAAAATTCCATTTCTTGAGCTTATGAGGACTTCACCACGTCATAGAAACTATCTCATATAGTTCCTATTTGAGATGAATGTCCCTCATCCTCCCCTAGTAGGATGGGAGGTAGCTTTATCTAGTTCTAAAGATAGTATTTTACAATAATGTGAAGAGATGTCTATCAATGTTGATGAAACTATAGATATTTCTCTTTCTCTATGATTTATTATCGCATATATGATTCTTGATGAGATTATACTTTGTGCAGATGATCCTCCCTTATTTATTAGCATTTAAATCACTGATATCCAAGTCAAACATGCATTGCTTGATGAGGGTTATGGCATTTATTAAGACTCTTGGATATTCTAAATGTAATCTTAAGTCTAGATGTAGCACATTCCAAGGATATGATAGAAGGCAAATACATCCTCTAGGTTGTGTGTGGCTTCTCATTACCATCCCACCTATCACCATCCATTTGAAGGTAATGATATTTAACTTCCCCCTTTCTTATAACATCTTTCTTGGTAGTTTGTGGACTCACTGCATGAGAACTATCACTTATTCTACCTACCAATGTGTTAATTTCCTTCAGAATGGAGCCATTTATAACACTCAAGGTGACACTAACCCTTGGAATTTCAAATAATTCTAAGATCATGGTGTCTTCAAGATTCTTACTCTTGAACCTTTGCCAAGTGTTCCATTTCATGAGTTTTAACAACTCAACTTTCCTATTAATTCAATCCACAGTTACAATGGGCATCCTGAGCTCATTGGTAACATTTATCCTAATCTTTTAGATTATAATGATGATGAACTCAATGAGATTAATTTAAAGATCAAAACTTTTGATCTCTCACCTCATCTCATCTCATAGCTTCCTACTTCTTTACAACCTCATTCTTGCAAACCTCCTTGATGACATTCTCGTAATCTTGACCAAGACTAGGCATTCTATTCACCATGCTTCATCAGATGACAAGGTTATCCCTACCTATGTCATTGATCTTCATACCCTAGATTATGATGATGGTTACTCCTTAGATGATCCATTGTTAGGTGGTCTTATTTAGGCCCATGATGTTGAGATTGTCTATTATCATTCTTCTTTACTTGAGTCTTTTCATGCATCTCATCATTTTCCTTCACTTATAGTTCCTAATTTTTGCATTTTTCCCCTTTATCATAGGGTAGAGATGGTGCCAACACCTTCAATTTTTGAGGAGCCACATATGACTATGATTATGGATCATGTTATGACTAGGCCTTATCATTTTACTAAGTACCCTAACCCTCATAGCTGGTTTACCCTTGAGGTTAGTGAAACTCTCCTTAGACCCTCTATAGATCCCACCCCTCCCTTAGTAGAGCTAGATATAGTTGAGCCTCTTCCCATGCCTACTATATTTTATCTTATTTTCAAACCTAATATTGTTGATCCTACCCCTACTTTCAATGTTATTATTCCTTCCATTGAGTCTAGTTCTATTCCTTCTTCATCATCACCCTCCCTTGGTGATGGTTTGCTTCCTTTGCCTAAGATGGATCCTTTGCCCACCAAATGGATCAATGAGCATTCTTCAGCTTCTTCCACTCCTAATTTACCTCCTTTCATGAGTACTTCCACTAAAACCACTCATAATCATATATGTTACTTCTACAAGATAGATAACCATTCTTTCACCCATTATAACAAGTCATGGCAATATCTTGATACCTTTCCTCCTTCTTCCACATCATCAGATAAAGTTATACCTCTTCCAAAGTTACTTCTTAAATATTTGCCCAAGTATGGTGAGGTATATTGTCTATGGCATCTCTATGACACCCAACACACTGATCGTGGTCATATCTTACAATAACACCTCAAAGATCACCTTATAGCCATTCTTGGACCTTCTTTCGCTCCTCCCATAGGTCATTCCTATAAGAAGGCTCTTCCTTATTCTCTTATGGTTCCACCTCTAATGGTTTCATTTCATCTAGTGGTCCCTTCACCACCTTTTATGCTTCCACCTGTGATCCCTTCACCTGTGGACCTTCCCTCACCTATGAATCCTTCTCCACTTGAGTCCACCTGTGGATCCTTCTCCATCAGTGATTCTTTCTCCTCTCATAGACCCTACTCTCATGCATTCTCCTAACTATCCTTTACCTAATTTTCCTCCTTAGCATGATCCTTTGAGCATTCTTACTTTTTCAATTGAGAAGATCATAAAAGAAGTATTTTCCTAGTATTCATTGAAGATTGATGAAACCTTAGCAACAGTTTGATTACATCTTCATAAAGACTTATCAGATGTAATAGATAATGTGTGTGGATATATTTACCAATATTTATGAGCACATTAATGGTGATTTCACATTTATATTAGATTAGACATGTGCTCCAATTTTATATCATTTGAAACTGTGTCAAATTTTTGCTTATCTTATATCATAATTTCTTACTTATGCTATATCTTGCTTATCTTTTATATTTTTCATATGATTGTCTTTTTTTATCATTACTTTCCCTTCTCTTTCCCTAGAGTTTTTCTAAAAACTCTCTTTCTTGTATCTTTATGATTGTTTTGCTTTCTTATCCTTGTTTTTCATAGATAATTTATTATGGTGATTTGGTTATACCTACCTTGTTCCCCTTGGTTATCATCTACCTTTACCATGTGATCAGTTAGAAAATAATCTATCACATTACTATCTCCTTTAACTGATCCACTTTGGATCTCCTCTTTCCCTTCTTCCTTTATCTGCAAACTAAGCGTATATATAATTGAGACTTGAGATCACATGTTAGATTCATCGTCAAGCCTAAGTGTCCTAGTTAGTCTTTATCTTTGGTTACTTAGCTTCATTTAATCTTAGTATGGTCATTCCAAATCTATATGGAGGAGTAATCTTAAAAATCCCTCAAAATAAAGTTAAAATCCAAATCATTTAAACAAAAAGTAATGATATCAAAAGGAAAAATTATTCTTAAAAGTCTAATCACACTAAAAGGCATGATTCAAAACACATATCCTTATTCTAGTCAAAGTTCAAAATCCACATTTAGCCTAATAATAGAGCTGAGGTCCTTTAGGGTATGATAAGCTAGTAGCTTAGAAGAGGAGAATTAAAGAAAAAAAATAGTGATACCTACTTTCTCATGCAATTACCTAATCTTTATAGTAGACTGACAGCTCTATAAGGGGTCCTAAAGAGCATGGAACAAGTCATGGGAAAGTAGTTCCATTTTATTTTCTTGTACCAATTTACCTTCATGAGTTAATCTTATTAGCATGCTTATTTTCCTACAAAGCTTTGTGTCTATAGCGAATAGGTTTCCTTTGTACATAGATGACCACTAGTCACTTAGTGTCTTCTTATGTCCTTAGTATGCCTCTTAACTCCTAAGGTCTTCTCATAAGATGCCTAAGTCTTATTTTTACACTCCCTTTTTCACTTTTTATATCCCTTATATTTTTTCTTGAGAAATATTGTTTTATCTATTTTTACACTCCCTTGAGATTTCATTTATGAGTTGATTTGTAAGACCCTGAATAGGACCTGACCATCCTCACAAATTACCATCTTTTACTTCCTATTACCCACACCCTTGATTACCCAATTTTATTATTCATTCCACCCTAGTGGTGTTCTCTTTGTCAAGTTGTAGTGTAAAACCTAGATAGGACCCAGCCCTCCTCACAAAAATTTTCAATACCCAAGTCACCGTCCAAATTACATGTGTCAAATTTGAGATAAGATTCAATCGATTATGAAGTTACACATGATTTTACATGTTTCCCAGCTTGATTTAGTATGTTTTATGCTTAATTAATTTTTATTTCACCTTTTTATCTTCTTATTTTTCGAGTGCATGTAATATTTCAACCATTTCTTGAATTTTTCATACTTCCCAACTTGAATTAGTATGACCAATCCTTTGCAATTTTTTTTCTTTCATACTTCCCTGCATGGTTTAGTATGATTGATTGACTTAATTAATTTGTTTTTTATTACCATTTGTTCCATTTTACATACTTTCCATTTTATTATTTTATTTGTCATACTTCCCAACACGATATTAGTATGATTTTACTTGTCTTAATTTGGTGCAAAAATCTTTCACATTGGTTTAAAAACAAATTCTTTTTTTTACCATCCTATTTTTTCTTTTCTTGGTTCTTTATACTTAGTCATTTCTTGTTATTACACATTTCCCATCTTGAAATAGTGTGTAATACATTTTCTCAATTGATTATATTTTGCCAAGTCCTTTTTGCCTGTTTCTTTTTAAGCATGCATGTGTCTTTCATAATGCTATAAAAGAAACCACATCTCATATATTTCTTATAGCATATACAACAAAGATAAATACATGTGCTAGAAAGAAATATATCCTAAACATCCATAGACTCAACCATAATAAATAATTAGAATCAATCATAATGAAAACATACATATCTAAAAACAATATGCCAAAATGATCCATATATATATCTCATGAGTTTGATACAACAAATGCAACCATTTACAATGTCCCAGCTCTATGGTTGGGTCCCATACTATCTATCTTATGGCCGAGCCACACTGCCTATTGAGGCCTTAATCTAAATCCTGTGAATAGTATTCTTTAAGGAAGCCATCCAAGATCTCAATCCCTCTACCTATCCCTATAGGTGTGCTTCCCACATCTATGACTCCACCAGATAGGTCCAACTCTCTATCATATATGTTATTATATCCAAATGCATATCTCTCTCATCTATTATGGCCTACCATGCCTATAGTTCCCCTGTACTCATCACTACTTGTGGATGCATCTTCTTTCTTTGTGTTTGTATCTACCTCACAACCTCTCCAACTAATTTGAACTAGCTTGCCTGAGCTGGGGAAGATGGTACACTCAAATCCTCTAGTGTCATGGGATCATATACCTATAGAGTATCATCCAGGATGTCATGGAGTGCTCCCCTCACCAAGAACCCCCATCTCTCCTCCTTATCCTCACCTAAACCTAAAAAATCACATAAGATGGATATTAGATCAATTTTATATCTCAAAATATCTTTCTTCCAAACAAAATATAAGCAATAATTTAACCATCTCTGTTTACATGTCTATGTCTCAGCTACTATGGTCTTGCCATTTTCATGACTACTAAACACAGTCTCCCCATCTATGCAGCCTCCTAGTACCTCCTCTATAGGTCACCTCCTTATCTCAAACCCAATTGTCATGGATCATGTTAGTCTTAGCTTGCATCTAAGTGGTCTCTATATCATCTCCTCTATCTCATCTATGGGGTCACTTAGGATGGTAATAGTCTCCACTCTCTTATCTACCTTATACCTTCATTTACACCATGTCCTCAATGGCCATTACTCATCTTGATGTGGAACTA
Organism: Torreya grandis; assembly: GCA_037957365.1. Taxonomy (NCBI): domain Eukaryota; kingdom Viridiplantae; phylum Streptophyta; class Pinopsida; order Cupressales; family Taxaceae; genus Torreya; species Torreya grandis. The sequence goes on from JARHVA010000156.1 coordinate 526,478, forward strand.
GTAATGGTACAATTGGTATCTCTACCTCTGCATCCCTATCATTTTGCTTAACTCCTCATCATGCTTGACTAGTCCATGGTTGTCCTCAACATGGCCTCAGTGTTGGCCTCACTACTAATCGCCCTAGTCAACTCCTCCCTCATGGCTCCCTTGAATATTGAGCCCACTACTCAAGCATTAGTATTGGTGTCATCAGATAAGGTATGCCCATATGCCTTGGTACTTATGCCATCTAATGTGGATTTTTCTACTATAAATAGTGTCCAATAACCTTTATCCTCTTTATCACTAGTACAACTATGTCCCAGCTCACCCATGTAGTTATTATGTCATCATATGGCTACCATACAATATCTGTACATCTAAATAACTATAGTACTAGCACATGGGGCATAGCCTACACTACCTAGTCTTCCCTCTATCTCTACACCTAAGGTAACCTATCATCAATCACATAGGGTAATCAAGTTAGCTAGTACATAGGAAACCTCTCATATGTCTAAGTTATCAGCAATATGATTGATCCCATGGTCCTCTACCCTTTGACTAGCATCTCATACATATCATGTACTAGCTGGACCTAGATGATAGATCTTAGGTCATATAGAACTTTTTCTTCCAAGATCATCCTAATCAAGGCTACCATGAATAGTGGTACCTTGTTATCTGACTTATGACATAGCACCCACTGTATCATAAGTCCTATCACAACCTTTTGAATGTCTAGAATCTGTGATGTATAGATATCAAACATACTCACTCTCCTACTTGGTAATATCATATTTGACCCTGTAGCCCATAGGGATAAGGATCTCCTCTCTTCTAGACTATTTAGTATCCCTATGCTCCTACTATAGACATCTCGCCTCTATATTGAAATATTGATGTTAGAATCTTTTAAGACTTTAAAGCTAGTTTGTATGTCTTATTTCATTATGATAGGAGAGTATGATGGTCATGTGAAAATCATTTTGATATATTACCCCCTTAGAGTAGGTTTATTTCATGCAAACTTCTAACTCTTTTCCCATAATCAAATAATTAGCATAGGTGAAAGCACTTCAAGATACATTCAGGGAGCTAGCCCTTAAACCTAGAGGCTCACTTTCACTATAGGTACACCCACATACTTGGAAGTGTTCCCATGTTTCTCAAATCTAGAAAAGGCTTGAACACCCTCTACTAGGGTGTAATATTTGGTGACAATTATTATCGCACGCTTGGTGAGACCCATTGTCTTTAAGATAAATTGTTAAGGTGAATGTTGATTTTGACAACATCAGCTACAAATTGGTGTGCTACTTAGCATCTGGTGAATCCATCAAGGTAAATCTAGTTTAAGGCCATTATTTTGTCATAAACTTGTTAAACAAATTCATGGTTCTGACTAGGTCATGATCTAGTAGAGTGTTCAACCCCATTAAGCCACCTATTCAACTTGAAAATCCTCTTGAAGTTCAATATCCTCATTCTAATCTACCCTTTGAGGACTAGGAGGATTTTTCTAGCCAAGGAAGCCAAGAGAGTGAAGAGGTTGAAGAAATTTAATATCTTGAAGAAGACATGGCTAGGCCTCATGCTTTCCTTACCTTTAATGCTGAAAATCCAATTCACCTTTAAGTATATGATGCCATCCCTCCTAATGTTACAAAAGGTGTGACCCTATTTAATGGTGAGAGTCATGTTGCATATAGTGAACATATTATGGATATCTCCAAATTTTTTAGCTTCCATAATAGCACACAAGAGAACATTGACATTAGACTCCTTACCATATCCCTTATAGGGAAGTCTCTTAATTGTTATAGGACTTTAGAATGTGGATGCATCACATCATGGGATGAGTTTGGAATGTTATTGACCTTAAGATCTAGAAATGAAAGTGACCATACATCTTTCATACATGAGCTCAATGTGATCAAAAGAGGATCCAAAGAAATAATGCATGAATTCAATGAGAGGTTTTAAAAGACGTGGAATAAATTTCCTCCTCCTATGAGGCCACCTCCTAGTTTTGTGTTCCCTACCTACTTAAGATCCATTGGTACTAAAATTACTATCATGCTTCAATCCATGGGGGGTTCCACTCTTCCCAAAGCATATGAAAGTATTATAAAAGATAAAAATGGTCTCATCCAAGTTGGAAGGTTACCTCTTAAGGTGTTTATGCCTCCATTTTCTCATACTTTTGCTAATACTCTGGATGTGGCTCAAAATTCCTAATCTCAATACCATGAACAAAGATGAATATATTCAATGATTAGAAGATAAGCTAGGGAGAGGAAATATGCAACAAAGTGACTATAAAAATATATACCCCTATTATCAAAAATATGGTTAGAAATATAAAATAGGAAGAGTTCAATGGTAGCTTAACTCCAATATTCCTACCAATGTGTACAATCCTAACTCCACCACCAATGCAAGAGAGATGGTACCGGTGCATAGAAATTTGGTAAAAGGAGAAGATTGGAAACAAGTCCAATTCATGGATGATAATTAATTTGGATATCAAGCTCTTATTTTTCAAGGAGGAGTTACTCCTCTCCTATCAGCTGAAGATGAAGTCATGATGCAAACAAGTGAAGGTGGACAGCCTCAAGGAGAGATATTCACCAACTTCCTAGATGAAGACACTTTTATGCTCAATCAAGGAGCTTCTATTGTAAATAATAAATGGCCAAGAGGAAGGCTCTATTATGTGATAATATCATGCCTACAATCTCATCCAATCCTCCTCCAAGGTAGTAATACATGGTTGTAAGCAAGGCACCTCCAAATGCACCTACACCTCCTTCAAATCAAAATATGTAAGGTCTTCTCAAGGTGTCTTAACTCTTCAAGTTCCAAGAAATAATTTGCCTTTAAGGACTCAATATAAGGTGATTAATAATACCCTAAACATATTGGATTCATTAAAGAGTACTAAAACACCCATTTCCCTTTGGGATGTTCTTCATATGCCTAGTCAAAAAGAACTCCTACAAAAGCATTTATCTACTATCCCTACTAATGACCCACCTTAAAATAAAATTCATGGTCATGTTTCTCTTAAAAATTATCATAATATCATTATTTAACCATTTACTAGGGTTGATAAACCTCCACCATTATATCTCACTCTCATAGTGGGTGACAAACTAGTCCATAATTTCATAGTCAATAGTGGATCTTCTACTTTAATCATGCCCAAAGTGGTAGTTGATAAGTTAGGCCTAAAATATGAGCCTCATAGTAAATGAGTTATATAATTAGATGGTACACCTAAAATATATATAAGGACTGAAAAAAAACTTAAAGGTTTTATTGCATGATTATCCAAATTTTCCTATCCTTCAAGATATAGTTGTTGATATCCTAGCCCATTTTGCATCTACCTATCAAGAGACTTCACAACCAAGATAGGTGGCTATCTCTTAGATAATTTTTCCTTATTATAATTTTAAAAAATATATGGAACCAAGGTGACCCTAATAATTTAGCCTCTTGCAAGGTTTCATATTGAACCCTACATTGAGACAAGTTCTAATTTGAATTGTGTTGTCTATGAAGAGAAAGATTTTATTGTAGATGATGATACTTCTTCCAAGATCACAGGCATTTCTAATTTTTTTTTTATGAATATGATACCAACACTTATGAGCATTATCCTTATGCACTTATGGAGGAAACTGATCTAGGATTATATTGCATACAAAAGAAGGAATACCAACACCACTACTTGGCAAGGAAGAAGGTGAAGATGATGAGATGTGGAAGATGTTTTTTGATGGTTCAAGAAGTAAAGTTGGTGTAAGGTATGGTGTTATTCTGGTATCCCCATCTAAACAATAGTATTATTTTTCATATAGATTCCATTTTATTTTTAATTGTAATATGGTTGAGTATGAAGGTTTAATTTATGGCCTTTAATGGGCAAGGAGAAAGGGAATCAAGAACTTGCAAGTATATGGAGATAGTGAATTAGTTGTTCATCAGGTTAAGAATGTGGTTACTACCAATAACCCTTTTATTTATTCATATAAACATAAGGTATGGTATTTTATTGAAGACTTCAATGCATTCAACATATAATCAGTCCCAAGAGAGCAGAATAATCATGCAAATAGACTAGTTCCCATAGGAGCACAATTTAATACGCCAACTACCATAAAAGAGAAGGGAAATCAATGTCACATTAAGATCATTATCAGACCTTTGGTACCTAATAATGAAGTGTCTTAGAAATTATTTGATAGTGACAAACACATTGCATGCTTCTTATAAAATGAGGCTGAGTTTTCTTCAAGGAATCAAAGGATACTCCAAGAACAATTTGGTGATTAGATTGTGCAGCTAATAAAAATTAAGATACCTTAGATTTTGGTGACCTTTTAAATTATATTCAATGAGAATGTTCAAAATAAGAATGAAAAGGTGAGTATGTCTATAAAATAGGATAACTATGAAAGAGTCTTAATCTTTAAAGATAAACTTCTCAAACTAGGCAAGGTATGTTCTACATTAAAGAAGCAAGCATTCATTGAGTTGTGTAAAGAGTTTCATGACCTCTTTGATTGTGAATATAAGGACATCAGAGGTTTTGATCCTATCCTAGCACACCATACCACTGAATTGGAACATGGAGTTAAACCGATTAGATAGAAATAAAGACCCATCAACCCTAAGGTTGAGCAACTCATTAGGTTAGAGCTTACCAAACTCCTTGAATCTAAAATAATCTTTCATATCAAGAATTTAACATGGGTAGCTAACCTTGTGCCTGTTATAAATAATAATGTGGAGATAACACTTTGTGCAGACTTTAAGATCTTAATAGAGTGTCACTCAAAGATCACTATCATCTACCTTCAATGGAGCAAATTTTGTAAGTTGTTTTAGGGTCTCAACATTTTTCTCTCTTAGATGGATATTCAGGTTATAATAAGATTATTTTGAATGAGTATGATCAATATAAGATAAAATTCACTAACAAATGGGGGACTTTTAATTATAGGAAAATGCCCTTTGGTTTGTCAAATGTTGGTACCACTTTTCAAGAGCAATGGACATTGCCTTCAAAGGTTTGATCAATGAGATGTTGTTGGTTTATCTAGATGATATAACAGTGTTTTATATATATGATAATGAAAATATGCAACATTTGAGGCAATTTTTTGAAATATATAGGCAATATGGAGTATCCCTTAATCCAAAAAAATGTGTCTTTCTTATCCATGAAGGAAAGCTCTTGGGACATATTATTTCCAAAGATGGTTTGAATATTGACCCTGAAAGGATAGAGGCTATTCTAGGCCTATCATTTCCCTTCCATAATAAAGGTCTCAAATGTTTCTTACTCAAGATAAAAAATTTAAGGAGGTTCATACCTAGTTTTGCATCTTTGGTGAAACCTATCACAACCATGCTCAAGAAAAATCAAGTCTTTTCTTACACTAAGGAAGGTAAGAACAGTTTTGAGGCCATTAAGAAAGAAATTGCATAAGATCCTACTCTTGTTAATCATAATTTTTCTAAATAATTCATGTTATATTCATTTTCTAACCTTGATACTATCTCAATTATGCTAATGTAAAATAATGATGAGAGTGTAGAGCATCCAATTGCATTCTTTAGTCAAGGTTTGGAAGATTATGAAATCAAGTATACCTTTGTAAAGAAGAAAGTCCTTGTTATTGTAAAAGGAGTAAATAAGTTTAGGCATATGGTTTCAAATAATAAAATTCATGTTATGGTCTCTCATCCTAGTACCAAGGAGTTTCATTTGAGCAAAGACCTTAGTGAGAAGAGGGCAGGGTGGATCACCAAAATAATGGAAAATGATGTTGATATCAAAGTAAAAAATTTGATAAGAGGTAAGGGATTTTATGAACATCTAGATCAGATCTTCATGAGTCAAAATAAGAGGTTTTAATCAATCATGGTTGCCCCCAAATAGTTGGTTCCTTGCATATACCAAGTTGGACACAAGATGTGATCAGATTTCTTCAAAGTGGTGAGTATCCTAATGATATGAGTAGATCCTAAAGGAGATATTTTAGATTGTATGTTATTCCCTTTTGACTTTTATAAGGTGTGATTTTTAGAAGAGACATTAATATTGTACTATTGAGATGCATTGATAATGATCAATTTTGGGTGTTGCTTGAGAAGTTCCATGATGGTATAGTAGGAGGTCATTTCTCCCCAAGAACCATAGCTATCAAGATCATGAGGGTACGTTATTATTAGCCTAGCCTCTTTAAGGACTACCATACTTAGGTGAGAAGGTGTGTACAATGTACTTTTTTTATAGGAAAATAGAAGCTTGCAGTTCTTCATTTGAAGCCTATCCAAGTGGATCAATCTTTCATGCTATAGGGTCTTGATTTCATTGGCATGATAAACCCCCCATCAAGTGTTGGTAATAAATGGATACTTATAGAAATAGAATATTTTACAAGGCGGGTTGAGGTAGTAGCATTGAAGGAAGCTAATGAGAATGATAGTTTGGAGTTCTATGAGGGCACCATAACAAGGTTTGGCACTCCTACTATTATTTCAGACAATGTTCTTTTTTTTATTGGTGTCAAGATAGTTAATTGGTCAAATAGTAATGGCATATTCTTAAGCACTTCATCCAACTATTACTCTCAAGGTAATGGGTTGGCTAAGTCTACTAACAAGAATCTGATCGAAATCATCAAGAAGACTTTAAAAGATAACTAAAGATCTTGACACACTAAATTGAAGACAACCCTATGGGTTGATAGGATAACTCCCAAGAGGTAAATAGGGAATTCTCCTTTTGTGCTTGTCTATAGAATGGAGGTTAGGTTGTCTATATCTCAAGAGTTGTATGCCTTGGATTTGGCACATCAATTAGAATTACTTGAGAATACTCCAATGGAGGTAAGGTTATTGAAATTAATGGAGTTACAAGAGGCTAGAGATAAATCTCATCAAGCTATGGAACATCACCAAATACTAATGAAGAGGTCTTTTGATAAGAAAGAAACTCCAAGAATATTCCAAGAAGGTGATATAGTGTTGAAGAAGATAGAGCAAAACTAGGGAGATATACAAAATTTGACACTCTATGGAGTGTACCATATGTTATCATCAAGTGAAAACCAAGTAAATATTTCCAATCATAAAGGATGAATAGAGAAGAGCTACCTATCCCTATGAATGGGATACATTTGAAACCTTGCTTGAGGAGTGAATGTTAGTTTTGTAAGTAGTAGACTAGATGTGTGATTTGTTTTAGTTGTGTGTTGTGTTCCATAAGTGTTCTAGTTGAATACATATGTGTTTCTTATGAGTGTGTCTTATATTGTATGGTGTGTTATCAAAGCCAAATTTTGTCTCAAGCTAGTGTATAGATGACTTTATAGCTTAATGGACAAGATTAGGTAACTAGACATGGCATAGAAAGCATACCACCCTTGGGTAATTGCCAAGAATGTTGACCATTTTGACCACAGGTCAAAATAGGTCAACCCCTTATATCAAAATCTTCTATAGGGGTTTATTATAACATCATAGGGTGTTGAATAGTTCTATTTGATGTCATATCATATTTTTTTAACCTTGGTCATGATCTATTTTAGTCCTTATGTTATTTTGAGTTAGTTAGGGGTCATTTTAGAGTCATATATGTAAATGGTATAGTTTTGAGGGGTGTCCACATGTTCTAGGTTCCTCCTAAATCTCCAATATGTCATTCCTTGTCAGTTATGTTAGTTTATAACTAAATATTGGTAGGTGATAACTAAAAATTAAGAAGACAAGTTTGAAACTATTTTACTCCTTCATTGTCCTTTTAGATATACAGAACTAGTCAGTTGAGTGAGTCTACCATCATGAATGAGCATCTACAAGTGTTATGAAGAAGATAATTACATCAAAAGGAGAAATTGCCTTGATTTAATCACTTCATGGTTGAAAAATCTCATTTGAAGAAGGCAAAGATGTTCAAAATAAACCATAAGGCTAGAGTAGAGGACATCAAATTAAAGCTATAGGAAATAATTGTTTGGGTTCAAATCTTAAAAAGTATCCTAAGCTTAAATTTAAAATTGCTAAGTGGTGAGATCTTATGTGATAAAATTGTAGATCAATCGCAAATGGGTAGTCAATAGTCAAAATTTCCTAGAGCAAATTGATGGTGCACATTCCTATGTACAAACTAAGATCAATGATCTATGTTGAAGACTGGGATTATAGATCAGTGGTTTACATTCAATCATGTAATGAAGATCCAATGGTAATAAAAAGGTTAAAAGGTTAGTGTATCTAAATATTGAATGTGTCAATGATAAGTGTCATGATCATGGTGACTTATCAGATCAATGATACATGCTTGATCAAGTAGAAGGAGGATTAATGACATAGGTTCAATCATGCCAAGGAGATCAATGATGTACATAAAGTCAAGGAGTCAAAGAGATATATTTCATGTGAGAAATCCAAATGTCATAATCTCAAGACCCCAGATCAATGATCAATGACCAATGTTGAAGGTCAAATCAAGGAAACTCCTAAGAGGATCAATGAAGTGAGTTTGATCAAATTTCTAGGAGTCATAGGGTAAAGACATGTGTCTGAAGAAAATAGCATGATAAGAGGATTTCACATAGACATACACATTAAATCAAAAGGATTTTGTGAACTTGAGTATGTAGATGTGTAAACAAAATATAAAAATAAGATTGGATATGTCACCATATAAGATCAGTCTAAGACTATTTTATATTATAGGGAAGCCATTTTTGGTTTAGGACCAATACAGACCTATAAGGAATGGAATGGAGAACTCAAGTAGGCAATTTTAAATGCTCGTATCTTTTTGGACTCTCTATAGAGGAATATAGATATTTAATCTATGATGAGGAAGGTTTTGAACTTTAGTTTTGTGGGATTTTTTAACAATTTCTCCTCCCTTAATTCAATCATCATTTCTATCCCTGATCAGTTACGGGACATTTCAAAAGAGCTAAATGATTAAGGTAGTTTTTTTAACAAGCAAGGAGAGTCCTACACCACATTTCATGAATTTTCATGCTTTGGAGGGCCACTTATCCTATTAGACATTCAATGGTCTATTGCATACTCATTCTCCTACATGTTTAACTTCTTTCTCTCAGCATGACACATGTATCACTGACTCTTGATCTTCATTCTTTCCTCCTCTCTCTAAAATTATATAAGTAGCAGTTATTTTGGGTCTTTGAAGCTAATACCATACCATGTATGGTGAATCCCTACTATAGTGACATCATATTTTACCTTTGAACATTAATGCAAGTTTGGTTTTAGGTTCATGAACAATTGTCTAAGTGTGCAAAGTGATGTAAAGTGAAGCAAAGTGATAATCCTTTATCCTTTCTTCCCTTATCCTCTCATGTTTATGCAAGATTTCCTATTCTAATAGGTCATATATAGTGTATTCAAGTGTTTTAGTCTCATTTAAATTGTGTAATTATCTTTAGAGTGTACATTTTTCCCTTTGATTCATTCACCTTGTGTTGTTTCATGCATCTCACCTCTATATTGAAATATTGATGTTAGAATCCTTTAGGACTTTGAAGCTAGTTTGTATGTCTTGTTTCACTATGATAGGAGTATTATGGTCATGTGAAAATAATTTTGGTGTATCACCCACTTAGAGTAGATTTATTTCATGCAAACTTATAACTCTTTTCCCACAAGCAAATAGTTAGCATAGGTGAAATCAATTCAAGATACATTTGGGGAGCTAGCCCTTAAACCTAGAGGCTCAATTTCACTATAGGTATACCCACATACCTAGAAGTGTTCCCATGTTGCTAAAATTTTGAAGAGGCTTGAACACCCTCTTCTAGGGTGAAAGATTTTGGTGACAATAGAACCCATAATTTGTGAAACCATTATGAACTTGATTCATTTATTGACATAAAAGTGATTTTAAAAACAAATAAATGTAACTAAATTTTGCCAAAAGAGGATCATTGTTTCCCAAAAAGACATGGGGACATGTTGGTCAAGAGAGGTTACATGGAGTCATTAGAATTAACTATTAAAATATAAATCCATTGTCAAAGCCTAATATGTTTGTCTATGACTCTATAACCTATAAGCGATTACCACACATTGTTTAATTATTGAATAAATTATATTCAAATAGTTCAGGTTGACTAAAATGTTTTTATTTAATTATGGAGTTGATAATAATGTCACTTAAATACTATATAGATTATTTACAACTTTATTATTAAGGTTACAAGTAACCTATTATAAGGACGTGTGACAACTATCTTGGATTCGCACTCACAACCTTTGCTTGTGAAGTTTAATGTAAGTTACTATTATGTGAGTTCTTAGACCCATTTATTTATAGAGGGTGGTTTTTTGTGACCCCTCCTTTATCCTGAATAGATACATGAATTTCATAGTTCATAATGCATTTTGAGGTCTATTTCACACTTTGAAACCAATTTTAGGGACCATTTATAATTAAATTAGTCACAAGTCATACCATGGTCACATTCATAACCTAAGCCCAAATTTCATTTTACATTAATGTTCACTATGATTTAAAACTTCATTAAGGTAAGCATGTTTGAGTACTAGTCTTTGAGTACAAAGTTTCTTGAGAAGCCTAGTCATAACAAGCATAGTCATATCATGTGCATGTGCATGGTGAGATTGAAAAAGTATGTGTATAGGTATCACATTGTTTGAGGAGAATATAAGCAAGGTGTATAAGCATCAAATAATGTTTCAAGATTAGTTTTCAAAGTTCAAGTGCTTGAGAAGCCTAGTCATGGCACTTGTCATGGCATGTAAAGTCTTAGTGAGAATGTTTAAGCATGGTGGCTTGGTGAGATAGATGCACAGAGACATAATAGTCTATATGAGAGTGATTAAACATGTATGTGATGATTTGGAGCACTTGTGAGAGTCTCATGGTGAGCCTATAGGAAAAAGACCTTTAGACCTAGTCTGCACCTAGACCACCTATAAACCATGTCTGACCTAATGAGGCAACATGAGCTATTTTAAAGACATATGAAGGATGTTTGGATGTGTTTAAGAATTATATTTAAGTTTTTAGCATAACATTGAGGTGTTGATAACATGTAAGAAGGCATGGTGGACAGTTCAAGGCCTAGTCAGGTACGAAGACTATGGTGTAGAGAGAGAATGTAAGCCTAATGGGGTATGAGGTTATGTTTCCAAGGAAATTATGGATAATTAAGTGTTTTTAAAGGTATGATATGTTTTATAAATCATGTTCATAAATTTTTAGGTCATGCTTTGCAAGAAAAGCCATGAAAAGTGATTTTAAAGTCTCTAGAGTATATAAAATGAAGGCATTCAAAACTAAAAAGGATTTTTAGGTGTTCATTGGAATATGTAAACTCTACATAAAAACCTGATCTATTAATGAGATATGGGTAAGGTTCTTATCTAATATCTATCAGCATTAGTTTTTGAAATGAGGGGCAGTCCTTTATGAATAATCATTAACACCAAAAATAATGTTAACCCTCTATAAAACCCTAACAATGACCCAACATGAAATATATTATTCAAAAAAACCCATAATACACTCAAATGACTATAAAAACTATTTTATAATGTATTAAACTCTCTCATGCACCTTCAGGTGTGATTGCCTTGTCAGGGGTGTGAGTACACACTATAAGAAAGTGTTTGTTTCTCAGAGATTTTTTGTAGTAGTCAAAGTTGACCAAGTCAAATTTGTTAAATGGATGGAGGAAAAAAATTTATGCTTGTATTTTGTGTCCATAAAATTTTATATATAGGTTATATCCCTCAAGTGTCTTAAACTAGTCATCTAAGTTGACCAGTCAATAACAGGCCTAATGGTGGAAACAATGAAAAACCAAAAAAGCAGTGAAAAGTTGATTAGTGATGTGTTATCATGGATTAGTGATGTAACCAAGTGCATGGGTGTGTTTTTTATTAATTTTAATACATGTTCAATTTTGGTAAAATTTTTGGAGGTCAGTGGTTATAGTGAAAAGTTGCTCACAAGTTGACTTATCTGGCTCAATAAGTCATGTGTACAGTAAGGTTATGATATTGGTCTACAAGAAAAATATTTCCATTTGACCATTATATTTCTATCCAATAATGGTATAATTATCTCATAATTCATTTAATTTTTCTACACAGGTGTTGAAGGTCATTAACACCATGATTGTGCTTTAAGGTAAGCTAGTAATTCTAGGCAAGCAAGTTGTAGTGTTAAGTTTGAAGCTCTATGCTCTGAGTTAAAAAATAATAATACACATGGTGTTGTTTTTTGTGACTATAAATTAGTGCTCATGTTTTTTTAAAGTTTGGTAGTCAGTGAAAGTAGTTAAAATGTTGAAGCCAAAATCTGTCTGGCTGAGTGAGGTCTATGAGAGAGAAGGTAAACAAATTAGTCTACAAGACCAATATTTTCCATTAGAGCTTATGATATTTTTGTTGGATTTTGTTATAATTATGTTTTAGTATCATTTTCATTCTTTATAAATCTTTTATTATGTTCTTTCATGTGTCATAAGTTCAAGTTTCCATGACTGTATTTTGAGGCTAATTTATAGTTCAGAGTGAACATTTTGTAGAGAAGTGTTTGAGCCTGTATACCCTGAGTTGAAGTATATAATGAATTTTATGATCACATTTAGGTCATTATGTTTCTTAATATGTGATATTTTTCCATTTTTGATTATCTAATTGGTGTTTTATCTTCAGTAGTTCAAGACAGACTTTTTGGGTATCCACAGGCCTAATTATGAACTTTACTAATGACGTGCTTCAAGTGGTGATTGGAGATAAAATGTGTCATGGACATAAGATGATATTATTATGGGTATATTTGAGTGACATATTAATTTATATTGTCATTTTTATTACTTTAAAATGTTCTAAAGATATCAAAGGGTAACATGTGCTAATGAAGGCCTAATTGAATTAGGTCTCCTTAAGGCCTAAAAAAGATTTTGGTCCTCTATGATGTGACCAACTTATTTCAATGATTTATTAATGTATTAAATGTGTTATAAGACCTATTTAAAGGATAATCCAAGTATTCAATTATGTATGTCCAACCAATAATAATTAAGGATAGTAAGGCTACGTTCTTTAATAGGTCTAATTATGAATTTTGGAGCATCATAATGATGACATATATAATTTCAATATTCCATGACATATTATAGTCAATTTTGGATGGATACACTCCACCTCCTACACCACCAACTGATGCAATAGGCAAGAAGGAAAGTGAGATCAATTACAAGGTAATGAATGTCATTCTATGTGGCCTATCAGAGGTAGAGTTTGTGAAAGTGATGCACTATGAGTTAGCCAAGGTGATATGGGACAAATTAAATAATTTATATGAAGGAAACACAAAAGTTTAAATGTCTAAGTTTCAAACCCACCAAAGACAATTTTAAATTCTAAAGATGAATGAATATGAAACCATTGCATCTTACCTATTGAAGGTTGATGAAGTTGTTAATGTCATTAGAGGATTAAGAGAATAAGTGAAAGAGTCTATAGTTGTTCAAAAGGTATTGAGATCACTAACTCATAATTATGATTCTAAGGTATCTATAGTAGAAAAGATGCAATATTTGAACAAGCTTGAAATGGATGGACTTCATGGCATCTTGACTGCCTATGAGATGAAGTAAGGCCTCTCAATAAGAAAATAGAATTCAAAGTTAAGAAGAAGTCAAAATCCAAGAAGGTAAATGATGATAAATTCTTAGATGTTTATGATGATCAACTAATATCCATGTTTACAAAGAATTTGAGATTTGGCTCTAGTAATTAAAAGGTTAAGTTGACTTTTAAATGTTTTAATTGTGGTAATATCGGTCACTTTGCATCTAAGTGTCCTAACAAGGATAAGATCGAGCATGATGAAGAACATGATGAATATCATGGAGATGATAAGAAGGCCTATAATCTTGACAAAAAAAGGGAGTTCAAAAAGTATGAAGGTAGGAAAGGATCATTCAAGAACATGAGAAGTTTCTACACCAAAGAAGATAACTCATTGATGTAAGTGACACAAGCACATTTGATAGTGATGATGACAGTAATGAACATGGACATGACAATAATGAAACCTTATTCATGGATATATAAATAGACAATGAGGGTTACTCAAATGGTAAAGTCCTTATGAATGATGAAGAATAAAATGAAGAACAAGCTAAAGTGAATCTTGAGGTAAAATTGGTGAGTGCTCTAGAGGAGTTGAAGTTCCAAATAAGGAAGAATCACAAACTAAAATCACTAGTTAAGGAATATGAATATCAAATTGGTTTGTTTGAGGAGAGACTGAGTAACACATCTAAGGAGTATGATGAGATCATCAATCAAATTGAAGCATAGATGGAGATAGTAACTGCTAGCTTAAAGGCTAAAGAGGAAGAATGCACCAAATATGAAATTGAAATGGAATCTTTGAAAGCTGAGTTAGAACAAACATCTATCAATTTAAAGACCTTTATGAAGTTTTCAAAGAGTATTGATATTCTAAATAAATTTTTGAGTAGTCATAAGTTTGAAAATGATAAGATAGGTCTTGGTTTCATAGAAGACCAAAGGGGGTAGCTCAATTCAAGGAGAAGGCTAATGAAGACAAGAAGGTCAACATGAAAAGACAAACTAGACAACCTAATGCTATGAGGTATGCCAATTCATTCAATGGTTATTTTTATGCATGCAATTAGTTTGGTCATAGAGAAAGAGAGTGTAGAAGACCCTCTAAGAATGAATATGCATGGAATAATGAAAGGAATCCTCAACAAAAAAGTATGTATAAGGTTGTTTGCTATAGTTTTCATAATGTAGGACACATTGCAAGATTCTATCCTAATAGATTTAGAAGTTCATCAAGTCAAAACAAGAGTTTTGAAGCTCCTAGAGTGCAAGAGAGAAGGCAAATGAATGTGTGGAAACCAAAGACAATAAAGGTAAGTCATGATTAGTCTACAAGCTCAAATGAACAATTTTTTATGGTAGAACATACTTCAGATGTGAAATCAAGCCAATAATGTCTGTTATCAGCTCATATAAATGATTAAATGGTTAATGAAGAGGTCAAGCTTATAGTGACAAACAAGCTTAAAAGGATACTAAAGGATATGCAGTCTTGTGAGAACATGGAGATCTAGGAATATCTTGAGCTTGTGTTATTTTAGTTCCCTATGGAAAGGGTTGACTCTGCTAGGATTCATGGAAACACTTTTCAGTTAGTAGAAGCATGGTGGATGCTTAGTTTGAGAGGGATCTATTCAAGTTGTTGATTGAGATTTTTTTATGTTGAGAAGTTATCTTCTAAGTTTGTTTGAAGGAGGTATGAAAGGAATAAGGGGTAGCATGTTCTTGTAATACTTCATATTTTATGCATTGAGACTTTGATGCAAGAAGGTGTGGTTCCAAAATTTTAAACATGTATGACCTTTTATCATTAATGCCAAAGGGGGACAAAGTTGAAGGGAGTTAGACTAGTTTAGGAAGATGAGAGTGATTAAATTGAATAATTTTTTGCCATAAATGACAAAGGGGGAGTTTGTTGTCAAGTGTTTTCATTGATTTCAAGGTTTATGTCATTGATTTCAAGGTGCATTTGGTGAAGATTCATGGTGATTTATCTTTGAGGTATGAGCTTGTGCGCTTGATGTGAAAAGGAAGCCATGTAACAAGAGAGAATTTGAAGGCAACCTGATGTCTCTTCAATTGAGAGAGAATTTAAAGGCAACCAAAGGATTATTATATTGGTTATTATCAATGTTTTTATAGTGGTGTGATAATTATTACTAATTAATGTTCTTATTTGATAGCATCATTAAGGTAAGCATGTTTGAGTACCAGTCTTGGAGTATAAAGTGTCTCGAGAAACCTAGTCATACCATGAGCATGTACATGGTGAGAATGAAAAAGTATGTGAAGAGGTATGCATTTTTTTGAGTATCATGTAATAAAAGTGTATATTTATCAAATAATGTTTCAATATCAATTGTCAAATTTCAAGTTCTTAAGAAGCCTAGTCATGGCACTAGTCATGGCATGTAAAGTCCCAATGAGAAGGTTTAAGCATGGTAGCTTGGTGAGATAGATGAATATAAGAATAAGAGGCTATATGAAAGTTATTTAACATGTATGTGAGGCTTTTTATCACTCATGATAGTCTCATGATGAGCCTACAAGGGTAGGACCTTTAAACCTAGACCACCTCTAGACCCTGCCTAACTTGATGAGGCATCATAAGCTATTCTCAAGACATATAAAGGATTTTTGGTTGTGTTTAAGCATGAGAGTGAATCATTGAGCATTAAATTGATGTGTTTATAACATGGAAGAAGACTTGAAGGATAGTTCAAGGCCTAGTAAGGTATGAAGACTATAGTATAGAGAGAATGTAAGCCTAATGGGGTATGAGGTTCTATTTCCAAGGCAAGTATGGATAGGTGAGTGTTTCTAAAGTTATTATAAGTTGTATTAATAATGTTCAAAAATTTTGAGGTAATTTTTTATAATAAAAATCATTGAAATTAGTTTTTAAGTCTCTCAAATATATAGAATGAAGACATGCAAACCTGAGGACTTTCAAGTGTTCATTGGCACATGTAACCTCTATATGGGAGCCTAAGATATTAAGGAGAGATAGGTAAATGTCTTATATAATATCTCTAGACAATATTTTTTGAAATGATGAGTATTAATTTGTGTCAATAAAGGTTCATGGTCATGTTATATCCCTTAAGTGTGTTAAATTATTCATCCAAATTGACCAGTCACTAACAGGGCTAATGGTGGAAATAGTGAGAAACCCAAGCAATAGTGAGAAGGTGATTAGGGATGTGTTATCATGGATTAGTAATGGAAAAAAGTGCATGGATGTGTTTTTAAATACTTTTAATACATTTTAATTCTTTTTAAAAAAATTGGAGGTCAGTGGTTATATTGAAAAGTTGCTCACAAGTTGACTTGTCTGTCTCAGTAAGGTCTGTGTACAGTGAGGTTATGAGATTGGCCTACAAGACAAATATTTCTAGTTAACCAATTATATTTCTATCCAATAATGGTATAATTATATTATAATATCATTTACATGCATCATAATTCATTGAATTTATCTACACGGGTGTTGAAGGTCATTATCACCATGACTGTGCTTTAAGGCAAATTGGTAGTTCTAGGCATGCAAGTTGCAGTGTTGAGTTTGAGCCTCTATGCTCTGAGTTAAAGTATATAATATGCATAGTGTTTTTATTTGTGACTTTAAAATATTTTTAATATTTTTTAAAATTTTGGTAGTCAGTGAAATTAGTGAAAATGTTGAAGCTAAAATGGCTTGTCTGGCTGAGTGAGGTCTGTGAGAGAGAAGGTAAACAAATTGGTCTACAATACCAATAGTTTCCATTAGATATTATGATATATTTTTTTAAGTTTATTATAAATATATTTTAAGATTATTATAATTCATTATAAGTCCTTTATTATGTTATTTTAGGTGTCATAAGTTCAAATTTCCATGACTATGTTTTGAGGTTGGTTGACAGTTCAGAGTGAGCATTCTGCAGAGAAGAATTTGAGTCTGTATACCCTGATTTGAAGCATATAATAAAGTTTTTTATGACACTAAATTCATGAGTTTTATTATTATTTTATTTTTTTAAAGTTTTATTAGCTAATTAGTGTTTTATCTTCAGTAGTTCAAGATTGACTTTCTAGGTATGCACATGCCTAATTGTGAACATTACTAATGACGTGCTTCAAGTGGTGATTGGAACTAAAATGTGTCATAGACCTAAGATAATATTAGTGAGGTTATTTTTTAGTGACATATGAATTTTTAATACCATTTTTATTGTTTTAAAATTTTCCAAGGATATCAAAGGGTAACATATGATAATAAAGGCTTAATTGAATTAGGTCTCCTTAAAGCCTAAAAGAGATTTTGGTCCTATCTGGTGTGACAGACCTATTGCAATGATTTATTCATGTATGAAACATGTTATGAGACCTGTTTAAATTATAATCCAAATATTCAATTATATATTTCTAACCAAGAAGGATATGAACAAGAGGTTGTATAAATACAAGATAGTTTTAGGCCTATTTATGTGAAGAGAGTGCAAGCGAATGAAAGAGCACATTAAGGGGCAGAAGGAGATCTTAAATACAATAAAAGGAGTATATAAGATCTATGATGAATATTTTATAAAGTTTATATGTATGAAAAACAAGGCCATTTGACCTAATCAATTCAAGAAGTGGACTAGTTGAGTGAAGAAGCCTAGAAGATAGTTTGAGAGGGATAGAAAAGAGAGAAGAGTTGAGGAAGGTGATAACCATCTATTGTATGAGAAATAAGGTGCACTTAATGTGATCAAAGTTTTTGTATGGATTATTTGGTGTTGAATCATCTAGGGGGTTGGTGCCTCCTTGCAATTTGGTGCTTGTTAAAGCCTAGCTGAGTTGGTGCTTAGTTAGTTGGGGATGGTGCTCCATGTGAAGTTGGTGCTTCAATAAATTTGATTTTTGTCTGATAATACTGTAGCGCATTTGAAAAAATTATTGGGTTTTCTTCTCCTTGAAGTTTTCCCACATATATGATGTGTTCTTGTGTTTCATGCTTATGTGGATAGATGTTTATGCATGCTAGATCTATATGCTTGTTTGAATGGTTCATGTTTGCTTAAGTGAAATTGATAGGAAAGTTTTGAAGATTGATTCACCCCCCATCTCAATCATTTTACTTACAATAAATAACTTATGGATTTATACAAGCTTTGATTATATCAGGATGAAAATCTATTTAGTTAGGGATAAAAACTATGAAAGAGTTTTATGTTGTTGAATCCCTTATAGATAATCAAAATATTTTGTGAGCATGGAAGTTTTAAGGATTGTTGAAATCATAGGTAGTTCTTGATTAAGACATATAAGTGTACATTGATATAATATTTACACATCTTTTGAGTACTTACATATGATGCATATTATGATGTACAAGTACTCACATATAGGAAATATACTTATAGTAATGAATGGTTAGAATAAAACATAAAGTTTCCTAGGGACCAGAAACTATAATCATATGAGAATAGTCTTCTAGAAACTATATGAATATTTATGTGAAAGACTACATTATTATTGGTTATTTGCAAAATTATGGCTAACAGCCTAGAATTAAGTAGTGTGTACATAAAACTGGCGGACTATATTATTACTATTTTTATTAAATACTTAAATCTATTTATGATAATTAGATTATGTAGTCTAAACATAGGATATACCCAATTGGTATAATATCTACTTATTTGCCTATTATTTAGAATTATGAGACATTTGATTCTTGAATTATAAGACTAGTTGTTTGTATTTGAGTAGTTGTGCTCATGTATAATGAACTATGATAGTATGGGATTTCATAGAGTGTATTATGTTTGAAAAATACCATCTAAATGTATGTTATACTTAGGTAGTACAAATTGTAATTGTATGACTAGATGCATTCATACATTTAATGGATTGAATGTATGAAATATGGTTATTACTATGTTTAGCATGCTTTGTGATTTTTGGTAGGAATTAATTTTTATGAATTTTTTGGTTGTGTGTGTGTGTGTGTGTGTGTGTGTGTGTGTGTGTGTGTGTGTGTGTGTGTGTATGTGTGTGTATGTGTGTGTGTTAACCAAATATCACATTATTACTACTGAGTAAGTAGTGAGATGGACTTCACTAGATTACTAACAAGATTCCAGATGAAGGTAATCCAATCAAGTGATGTGTATGAAATCGATTGATCTTAGAGATAAATAACTATTTGAAAACCTAAGTCATGTAATGTTAGTGAGACATTATCCTTTCATGAGTATGATTTATATTTTTATGCAATATCTTGAGCAGAATGGATTTCTTTATGATACACTGCATGTTTAGTTTTATAAATAATACAACACATGGGTACTATCTTGTCTCTCTAGATTCTTGTGCCATCACTATTTACTCATCCATGAAGGGAGGTCTATTCCTTGATGGAATTTTTATGGGGGTTCATTGGTCTATTTTTTGTGTGGAAAATCACTTAGATGATGCTCTCCCTCCCCACATTAGTCAACTTTTGAGATGACACTTGAGATTGCCATAAATATTAGAGATCAGAGAACTTATGCACCATGGAGCCATGTATCTTATATATGTACATTGTATTATATTTATTATTGAAACATTATCATGATGAGCTGTAATTACTTATTTATTATTCACTGGTAGTAGTGGTTGTTTATTTGTACCAGTCATGGTTGGATATTTATAATTACCTTCTATAAATAATTTTGATGTATTTCTTATGATAATAGTGATTAGTGATGTATCATGTATCATGTATCATGTTTCATTTACAATTATTATACTTAGATTATTTTTATGATCATTGATTATATTCTCATGGTGAAATCTATTTAAAGTATATGTTATTTAAGTTAAAAAATAATTCATGTATTTCTAGGTAGATCCCAGTGGGGATGTTACATTTTCATGTTTGTTATAACCTTTTGAAAGCTTTATAGTTTAGATAAGATGATGGTGTATTGCATCCTTTATTAATAATGAGCCAAGAGAAACATGTACAGATGATGTGGCTACAAAAATTTCAAACTTTTTAGTATAACCAAGATTGGAGTCTAGTTCAACATAATGTGGAGGTTAGAATAATAGTAACAACATGAAGATTACCAATCTGGTGCATAGAAATTTATAGAAGTAGATGAAAGATAATAAAGGTTTGTATGGTTAAACCTTATAAATTATAAAACTTTCAATTTTTTTATCATTTTCAAGATCATGCACATTAAACAAGAGTAAGACAAGTAGTATTAAACCCTACTTAAAAAATTCAATCACAATGGAAACTGAAACACAAGACTTGTGTAAGATAACTAGATCAAAATTTCCACTCCTACATTACAGCTTTGGAAAAATATGTAAATATGCAATTTGAAAACATTAAACTAGTCAAAAGAACCCATTAAAATGTTTATACACTATAATAAAATGTGAAAGAAAAGATAAATAAAATCCCAACATCAATATTATGAGTAAAGGATTTCATTAACTCTATGGCCATATAATTAATTCCCCTTATGCAATCAACAATTTGAATATAGAAAATTGAACATCTCTTACACTAGATTCTCAATTTTAACTTTTGTAACCTTTGTCAACATTGAACTTAGTCAATCTTTAACAAATGTAAAAAGGTAGTGAAAAAATATATATCTTAAAAAAACCCAATAGCACCCTTCAAAAACATTATAAAAAACACTATTATTAAAAAGTGTTACAAATAAAGCATTGTAGAAACAAGGAAGCTACACTGCAAAGATAAAAACTCAGATTGTTAATAAAACAGAAGATGATATATAGAGCAACCAACTTAGAAGCATAGAATAATTTCAACCACCACTACAAAACCTCCACACAAAGTTTAATGTATGTGATAACAACATAGACCTCAACACATACCATCACAAGTAATATAAGCATAAAAAATAGTAACCCAATAACATAATAAAACCTTCTAAGCCAAATGCTAGACATGATAAAGAAAATATCAATGGAGAGGGTTCCAAAGGGAAAGGTACCTATCCCTAAGATAAGAAGCTTGGAAGGGTATTTTCTAGTTAGTATAAATTCAATATTATGCCTAATATGAGATATCCTTACATTTAGATGTTCAGTAATTAGATAAAACTTGCAATATAAAAATTGGTATTTGTCATTAATCTAAGCCCATTTTGGTTAAGTCATGATTTTGGACTCTCGAGTTCAAATATGAATTAAAATTGATATGAAAAGATCATTAAGGTTAACATAAAAAACACATGAGACTTACATTTAAAGTGAATTACATAGTGGAGGTTGAAATAAACATAACATATGCTTGAATTTTGAGACAACAGATCTACATGTATAATAGGGAAACAACAAATTGATAGTTCACAAGGACTCAAAGTGATTTCATAGGTACACTTAATAATTGTTTAATAGCCATGAAAATTAAAGTTCAATTTGTGAATTTATAGACACATAAATTAAAATTTATTACTAAACTGATGTATTTTTTACCACTCCTTATACATACTTAACTCATGCCTCATCCTATGGTCCTTGACCACCATTCTTTCACTTTTATGCAGATGACCCTTTTCTATAAGAAACTAATGATCTCAATATATTCCTATTCCACATTAAAAATAACCTAAACTCACATTCAAACTAATCCACACATCTAGTCTAGTTATCTCCGCTCTCCAAACAAGGCTCATTTGGATTATCCTGCTCCCCAATTTTGTCAAATTCCACCAATTGCATCCTCCCACTAATAATGCCTCTTTAATTAAATTCAAGATCATGTAAGAATTCATCATGTATGTTTATCAATCCCCATCTAAAATAATTCCTAATTGATCACTATAAATCCATATTTTAAAGACATTTTTTTCACAAGAGGCTCATATGATCGAAAATCACTAGAACATCTAACTACACGTTAAGATAAAAAGACTTTTTTTTTCAAATATAAATTCCACATGGCCCTAGTAGCCTTGAGCTAAGTCTACATACACTTCCAAGGTCATAGGTCATCATTGGAGCACTTAATCACATCACAATTTCAATAACATTTAGAATTTTGAACCAGTCTTTCATGCACACCACCATATCATGGGAGAACTACATGGATTTTTATCCCTCTTTAGAGTATTGGTATGTAGGCAACACTCAACACAAGGGGTGTTGATTTATAGCACAAATTTAACCTCTAAACCTTTTTCTATTTTATATGTTTATCATTTGTGGTCTATTAAGATAAGGTTTCAAGTGAAGAATAAGGCACATAGTGGTTTCCGTAATAGATTGAAATCTCCCACTAACTAGTATTCAATTCATTATCAAATATAACTCCCTTGATCAAAAAAAACAAGGAGAGTTACCATATACCTCTACCTTCTACTTAATTTAAATGTCAACCTGAGGATGTAGACATGATAGGATGACACCACTATATGTGCACACTCAATCTTGTAATTTGACCTTCTACTAATTATTATCTAAGATGTTAAAGTCATGTATTAAATGAAATTTAGGAATTTAAACATGCAAAAAATATTGTGAAATAAATGCTAATACATTAGAAGCTTCCTTAACTAAATCTAAGTAAGAATGTATATCACGTAGTTCAAAAATAAAACACATAATCCATAAAGAAATCAAATAACTTGCTTAGCTATTTGAATGGGTTGGATTATTGTTGTAGACTTCCAAGGGAGGGCCTTCCTCCTTTCGACTTCAGCTTCAATCCTTCCTCTCACAACACTTAATTGAACTCAGAAATGCTTGTTCATATTAATCAAAAATTTAGTAATGAATTGCAATAAGAAATTACAATAGCAGTTGCTTGAAAAATGTACTTTTAATAATCTCTAATCAACATCTAATCTATCTCAACTTTGTTGCTACATATATATATATATATATATATATATATCAATATCATAGAGGAAATTATTTTATACAAAATAATATATATTCTAATCTAAGAAAACATTCAACTTAGGATAATCAAAATTGGCTCCACTTGCTAAAGTCATCTTCATATGAATTCTACAACATTGATGTAGGATAAACAAAATGTTTCATTCTTTAATCACTTCCTTATTGGGATCCATGGAGGTTATGGTTGTTTCTATGAGTCAGTTGAAAGAGGAATCAAAATTTGTTCATTCACAGCTTTGGTCACATATTGGCTACAAAATAGTCTATGTAATAAAATTCCTTTACAACAGGATGTTCTGTAATATATACCTATTTATCCAAAGCATCCTTAAAATATATTATAGAAAAATTATCCTAAAGCAATAGATAACCATCATATATTTAATTCCAATACATAATTATAACTATTTAAAGAGAATAGAAACATAATGCTATTTGAAAGATTATGGCTACTTGAGGAAGGAAAATTATGGAAAAGTGTTAAAAATCAAGGTTAACAAGCAGGATAAGTGCAATAGATGAGGACAAGAAATGCATATTTATGGGGCTCATCACACCCCCAACATAAGATCTTGCTCGACCTTGATCAGCAAACTTATTCATTCCCATTTCATAAAGAACTCTAAAATCCATGGGATCTATGACACCACTGTAATATCCCTTCGAATATCAAAACAAAGCTCTGAATTGCTTATCTAAATTTCTGCAAAAATATCTTCAAATAGATAAGTAAATCATAGTATAAACTCTTATTTATTTGCTCATAAGCTTACAATAGAGATCCTCTGTCAAGTATACAAAGAATATTGAAAGTACAGCCTGAATAGCCTGAATATTTCACAAACTGGGAAAGAATTTTGAATCTAGTTCGTCTCGACCTGCTGTGCGAAAAAACAAAGTCACCAACGTCGGTTATACTGCCGTCATCGGTCGATCTGTAGTCGTTATCTCGCCGATGTCAATTGTATGTCAACCGATGTCGGTCTCTATAAGTATCTGTTTGCCGATGTCGGTACCTGTACTTTTTGTTGATGCATACGGATTTTTACGGATCTGTACGGAATTTGTACGGCCGCTGATATAACACAACCTGTATGCTTGATCCTGATCTGTAGAATTATGGGCTAATACAAAAGATCTATATCTGGATAATTCTTGAATCAAAACCCAAAAATAATGAAATACCTGTAAACCCTTGTGATAGCTTCTGAGTGAAGTTATCTCTCAAATACCTGTAATACTATGATAACTTCTAGGTGAAGTTATCTCTTAATTTGGCAATAGATCGGCTGATCTTTCACAACCTCTGAATCGCACACAATGAAGAGTTGACGTTCTTCAATGCAATTGGAATCCTGGAACCCTTGGCTCAGTCTTCACAGAAGAATTTCTTAGCAAGAATCAATATCAAATAATAATCATGAATACAAACTCTCTCCCATGAGAGATTCTTATACACCTCCAAAGGTGTGCTTCCTAAAATTAGATTCCCTTAAATTAGACTGGGGCTTCCTTAATTTAGAACTAGGGTCTTAAAATTAGACCAATTCTTAAATTAGAATGAGGATCCTAAAATTAGACCCAATAATAAATAATTAATAATTAATAATTAATTAATAATTAATTAAAATTGGACCAAATAATTAATATTTGATTAAATCAATCAAATATTAATATCTCCCTTAATTCATGTCCAAAAGAGCCCAAACGAAAGCCAAGCCCAGCTCCATCAAGACCCTCTATCCATCTCATCAGCCTACGAGGGTCGCATAATAGGCTAATCATCTACTCTGCACATGTCAACTAAAAAGGGGACATGACAATCCGCCCCTCCTGAAATTGCTTGCCCTCAAGCAATCGCTGAATGATAGACCAATCAATCCACCTGGATCCCAAATGAAGTCTCGATCTACAATGCTGTCAACCAACACAAACTCCAAGCCCTGTCCATCACCACTCTCATCCAATGGTGTCACATCACCTCTGTCTCCTGTACGCATATCGTCATCAACATGTGACCCACCTGTAAAAGAAAGCTGAGACTCTACCAAATGTGCTAACTCTTGAACTGAACTCACCTCAAGACAAAGCTCGTCCTCATATCTCTCCTGTGTTGGTGCCAATGTGCACTCATCATCGCACTCTATCATGTCATGTAGTATAGGCATCTCCATCCGATGAAAAAACATATGTTTGAAGCTGCTGCCCCGTATTGCCTTAAGAATATGTGTTTTCCCATCAACCTCAAAATGAACCTCGATATCTTTGAGATGAAGAGTAACTTCCTCAAATGAATGAAGCCACTTCATACCCAAGACTAATTCTATGTCCCCCATGTTCACTACAAAATAATTAGCCTTGAACTCATAGTTGTTCAAGCGCAATGGGAGGTCTCTAATCATATGCTCACACCCAAGAGTGTGACCATCGGCTACCTTAACTCTAATGCCTTCAAAATCTTTGGTAGTGAGTCCATGCTTCGCCACAAATCTAACATCTATGAAATTATGTGTGGCTCCTGTATCAAGAAGGGTGGTGACCTTCTGCCCTACCAAAACTCCATGGAGTCTGAATGACTCATCCGACTGAATGCTGGATAGGCGTGCCTCCTGTATATGAAGCTCTAAATTTGCCTCTACCTTAGGCTCTGAAGCCTCTGCCTCCTCAAAACTATCTTGTTGTTTGGAATCTTCTGATTCCACATCCTCATAATATGCCCACATCGCACGATTTGCTTTGCCCTTAGGCCTCAAAGGGCAATCGTGATGGATATCATATGGACCTTTGCAGTAGAAGCAAAGCTTCTTCTTGCGTAGATCATTAAGCGCCTCACGATCCAAAGGTGGTGCTGCTGGATTGGCTTTTGAATCATTTTTAACCCCGGATTTATCTATGTTAAAATCCAGTCTCTCTGTATCCCCATTGGAGTGTTTATGGTCTCTAGATGAAGAAGTACCTCTGGAGTTAGATCTACTTGATGGGGCTGCCATCTCCATACTGCGCACCTTCTTCATAGCTTCCTGTAATGAAGGAGGATCAAAGCCTTTGATCTAACCTCTCAATGGTTCTGTCAATCCCTCCATGAAGAATACTACTAGTCACCTCTCTGAAATGTCAGGAACCATAACTGATAACCTCTGGAAGTCACCAATGTAAGACTCTAGACTGTCGCTTTGGTGCAACTGTGCCAACTCTCAGAATTAGGACTCTGGATCCCTCCTGTCAAAACGCTCTACCAGCCTGTCCAAAAACTCCTGATAAGAAGTGATCTGATCATGATGGAGTGTCACCATCTCGTGGTGCCACCAATTGTGAGTTACTCCCTCAAGATGTAGTGTCGCATATCTGATAGCATCTTCCTCGGCCATCGGACGCAATGTGAGAAAGGTGTCCAACTTACTAACCCAGGCCTGCGCTGTGACCTTACCACTACCATCAAACATAGCGAGTGTGAGCCTGCTCGTAGCATGCTTAAGATCATTGTTCTGGTGTCTAGGTCTCCTGTCTTGTCTAGCCAATCTGTAGTGCTCTCTCCTCAGATTAACAAAATGATCAAAGGTCATCCTCTCCTGAACATGAGGAGGTAATAAGTTCCACTCATCATCTGCAGCCAGGTAAACATCTGCAAATGAGGAATCTCCTGCTTCCTCCTCTGCTGGAACTTCTGGTTCTACTTGCACAAATGTAAGACGTGTAGGTCTATTCGTTGTTCTGGAGTGGCCCTGCTGGGGTCTCTGATTAACCATAACATCTCTGTTATCACCTTGGTTCCCATTCTGTCTATCATGTGGGTTCATCCTCCTTATCATAGTAGTTAGTGCCTGTAGTGCTTGTGTCATCTCACGATAGGATTCTCTGGTACCTGGATCATCATTATGTCGATGGCCCCTGGGTGGGCTACCCTCTCGTCTGTCACTCATGATAATCGGCTACTGTTCTAACAACTGGGTACCTTCAAGCAAAGCTCTACTGCGTGTGTAATACCTGTGTGGTCTCAACTCTTGTGGTTGCATAATATTTTCAAACCCTTAGGATGGCAGGATTTAGCTCTGATACCACTGTAATATCCCTTCGAATATCAAAACAAAGCTCTAAATTGCTTATCTAAATTTTTGCAAAAATATCTTCAAATAGATAAGTAAATCATAGTATAAACTCTTATTTATTTGCTCATAAGCTTACAATAGAGATCCTCTGTCAAGTATACAAAGAATATTAAAAGTACGGCCTGAATAGCCTGAATATTTCACAAACTGGGAAAGAATTTTGAATCTGGTTCGTCTCGGCCTGCTGTGCGAAAAAACACAGTCGCCGACGTCGATTATACTGTCATCGTCGGTCGATCTGTAGTCGTTATCTCGCCGATGTCAGTTGCATGTCAACCAATGTCGGTCTCTATAAGTATCTATTCGCCGATGTCGGTACCTGTACTTTCTGTTGATGCGTACGGATTTTCATGAATCTGTATGGAATTCGTACGGCCGCTGATATAACACAACCTGTATGCTTGATCCTAATCTATAGAATTATGGGCTAATACAAAAGATCTATATCTGGATAATTCTTGAATCAAAACCCAAAAATAATGAAATACCTGTAAACCCTTGTGATAGCTTCTGAGTGAAGTTATCTCTCAAATACCTGTAATACTATGATAACTTCTGGGTGAAGTTATCTCTTAATTTGGCAATAGATCGACTGATCTTTCACAACCTCTGAATCGCACACAATGAAGAGTTGACGTTCTTCAATGCAATTGGAATCCTGGAACCCTTGGCTCAGTCTTCACAGAAGAATTTCTTAGCAAGAATCAATATCAAATAATAATCATGAATACAAACTCTCTCCCATGAGAGATTCTTATACACCTCCAAAGGTGTGCTTCCTAAAATTAGATTCCCTTAAATTAGACTGGGGCTTCCTTAATTTAGAACTAGGGTCTTAAAATTAGACCAATTCTTAAATTAGAATGAGGATCCTAAAATTAGACCCAATAATAAATAATTAATAATTAATTAATAATTAATTAAAATTGGACCAAATAATTAATATTTGATTAAATCAATCAAATATTAATATCTCCCTTAATTCATGTCCGAAAGAGACCAAACGAAAGCCAAGCCCAGCTCCATCAAGACCCTCTATCCATCTCATCAGCCTACGAGGGTCGCATAATAGGCTAATCATCTACTCTGCACATGTCAACTAAAAAGGGGACATGACAACCACAAGCAAGGTGAGCATAGAATATGTGCCTTTGTGTAAACAATTGCTATATTTTGACCTCCCTAGTTTCATCCAATGGGGCCTTATCCTACCAATCTGGAATAAGATACCAGAATCGAGGGGGCTAGACTTTTAGGTTCAGCAATTGAGATCCCATTTCTCCTACAAGTAAAATATATTTTATGACTTTGTTAAATTCTACCTATAAGTTAAAAAGGAGAATATGGCTCTCTTTCTCAGTGCAGGAGTGAGATCATTCCATTATTCATTACAATATTATTTGGTTGTGGGATTAGTAGAAGTTATCAATCCTAAATGAGAATCTTGAACTTCATCACAATTCTTCACAAACCAAGCTCTAACTTCTTTCTTCAACATGATATTATCCCATTTAGTCAATACAACATCAGGTGCCATTGATTATATCCTGATAAGTAGTTGGCTTTCATTCTCCTTTTTCCTATATGTAGCTACTTCTCTTCCTCTTCTTTGATAATTCAAAAAATATGATGAAAATGAATTTAGTTGGACATCTCTAACATATAGATGAGGGTTCCATTCTCTATCATAAAGAACAACATAATTGTGAAGGTAGAACTTGCACAATTGTGCTTGTTCTTCCTGTGAACCTTCTTTATAAATAGAAAAGGAGAGGGGATCAATTACCTCATGCATCAAGTCATAATAAATTCTCTTTAATTTGGACTTATTCCATTGCTCCTTAAGGTAAACTGAATATACTCTTGCAGGAGGTTTGTAGTCAAAAGCTCTTGAGTAAGACCAATCATATCTTCAATTTTTTGCTTCAATTTGTATATTCTCTCTTCCTTTAACTTATTCTCTTCTTTCAACTTCTTATTTTCTTTTCTTAATTCCTTCAAAATTTTAGACTAACTATCCATCCAATTAATCAATTTAGAAGATATTTCAAATGAGGAATGATACCTAACTTTTTGTTCAGTTGTAGGTTTTTTTTGTTCATTTACCTCTATTGAAGGTTGTGAAATAATGACTACAGGATGGTCTTCAGTAGAGGGCTACAGTTGAAAAGCTACTACAGCAAGTGCATCCAGTCCTCCTTCAAACTGATCCTACATCTTATTTCTTAGTCACTCAATTTCTTTTAGGGCTTGTTTTAGAGTGGGAAATTCCATTTGTATAGTAGGTTGTTTTAATTATTCCACTTCTTCCTACATTGCTTCCTCATGCAACTCTCCAAAACTATGCTCTACTTGTTTTATTTTTTTATTATATTCTAGAGAACATTTTCCTTTGTTTATTTTAGCCTCTAGAGATTCATCACTACTGATAGTCTATTTTTCTCCAAATTCTTCATTTATTTTAATAAAATAAGAAGGTTTAGTTCTCAATTTTCTTCTTAATCTATGAGATCTATGAGGAGTAGAAGTTACCTTGGATTTTTTGGGAGATGGTGGAAGTTCCTCCTCAAACTCCTCTAAATCAGGCTAGAGAATGAGTTTCTTTTTTTTTTTTTTGAATTTCCTACCTATGGAAGTCCTTTCTTTAGCCCCAACTATAGGTTCTTATGTGGCTACAGGAAGGTCTCCTTCTACAGGTTTTTCTGGGGCTATAAGAAGGTTTTTTGCTGCAAGTTCTTATGGATCTATAAGAAGGGCTTCTTTTATCCTTTGTTCCTCTACCTCTATTTATTCTTCTATTTCATTTCCTTCTCTATCACTTTCTGCATTTCTTGATACTTGGAGAAATTCTTCCCAACTTATGTTGGGTATAGTCCTTGCAAATAGTCTTGAACAATCAACTAAATTAGACAATGATGGGAAAGAGCTTTGGAATTACCTTTTTGAAAAGCCTCCAACATTTTTGTGATCATGTGAAGTAAGAAGTTAGGGATTTTTATCTCCAAACCATGATGTAAATGATTCATTAACTTGAAATGGATGCCATGTAGCATGGAATGCCTCCCTTTACAAGTGAAATATCTACATATGAACTCAGTAGCCTTGGCCCATCTTCCTAGTAGAGATAATGTAGTGCCCTAATTTGAAGTTTCTAGGATTTCATTTCCTCTGATGAATTTTTGCCTCTCTACTTTAACATCAAATTTTTCTTTCCATGCCTCCGTTGTTTGTGACAATTCTATTAATTTTATAATGACAGTCTCTGTCAGCTTTATATCCATTCCTCTTATTGTTGCTAGGTTATTATGCAATGAGCCAATGAATTCTTCTATAATTCTATTATCCATGGCCTGTATCTTCTCAAAATACTATGCCCATCCTACATTCTAGAACATTGCCAAGATGTCTAGGCTATTGGTTAAAGGGGTGATATCAAGTGATTCATATTTTAGCAAGTCCCTTCCTATATTGTGAGATGAAATTTGAGTTACAGGTTGTGTTCTTACAGCAAGAGTTTTATGGCTTTAGAAAAAAGTTTGTGATTTTTGCTTTGGGAATGAATAATCCATTTGAATTATGAAAAATCTCTCTTCCCAACTCAAACTATCACTTTTACTCAAGGGATGAATCTGACATGCACAAATAACTCATGACAATAGAAAAATATGGTGGTAGTAGCACATCAAAAGTCACATCAATTAGTAAAGGAGAATGATATGACAAGTTAGTGTGATAAGAAGAAGATATGGTGGTGCATTAATAGCATTAGGTACCATCATCTTAGTAATAATTAAAATATATAACATGCAATAAATGTAAAATAATTACCTTGTTACTTGTAAGAATACCTTTCATTAATGTGTAAATGATGATTTGAAGTGGCAGTCTGATGTGTGTTGTCATTTGATTGGGAGCAAAACACTTTACAAGAATAGAATGTAGGATAGAATGATAAGAATACGTCTTGTAACAAGATGTCTTTCCTATAGCAATAAATTATATCCTGTAATAGCAAGTTTTATCTTGTAACAAGTTATATCCTATAACAGTAAGTTTTTCATCTTGTAGAAAGAAGAAAAATGTATTTCTACTCTAAGAGAATGAATCTGCAAGCAAAAATAAATGAAAACAAAAAGTTTTATTATAGTGGTGTCTTTTATCTTTCTTTCTTTTTTAATGAATGTCAATCAGCTAGTGACCTATTTTTTTGAGACAACATCTATCAGCAATGCCTGAAGGTTTTCATTACTAAATTTATTTTATTTTTTTTAAGATTTTTGGTCCAAACTCAACTAGAATCATAGAAATCTAGGAGGTAGGATTTTATTCAGCTTAAACTAAGCCATTGTAAATGACTTTTTCTTGGCTACAAGAAGTTTTATTACTCTTAGAAAATATTAGAGAAGGGTTAAGAGAAATACCCTTCGACTGAAGGAACAAGTTGATTTGCTTCATGAAGAAGAGATGGATGTTTTTTTTTAAGAATTTGATGAGTGAGAGTTTCCTTAAAAAATAGTTTCTTATACAGCTTGAGCTTATGGCCATTAACAAGTAGTTAGAACTAAACAAATTCAATGGTCATGAGCTTTACAGCTCCATTGTCAAAAACTTGTTCGATCTCATAAGGCCCAAGCCATCTAGACTGTAGATTTCCTTTATGATCCTTGTAATTAGAGTCAAAAAGGAGTGCCTAGTCACTAGGTTGTAAATTCTTAGTCTGGATGTTTCTATCATGCCAACCCACACATTATCTTTGCACTATTTTAGTATGATGAAGTGTTTCCTTTCTTAGTTCATCAAATGCATTGAGTTGCATGATCCTATCTTGCTAAGTTTGGGAAAGATACAGGCCCAAATCAAGTGTTGTCTTTAATGTTTTATGTTCAAATTTAATAGATAGAATAGGATTTTTACCATAAATTAGTTCATATGGAGTGAAACTAGTTGTGGTTTTTAGCTAATTCTATAAGCCCAAATTGCTTCTAGAAGATGAGTTGACCAATATTTTCTATGTAGGCTAATAGTCTTAGTGAGGATATTTTTCAATTCTCTATTTGTCACTTCCACTTGACCATTTAACTAAGGATGGTAAGGGGTAGACTTTTTGTGTCTAATTTTATAATCTTTTACCAAGGCAATTGTGAGGTCTAATGTGAACTATGGGCTTTGGTTTATGACTATTTTTCTTGGTACTCCATAGCAAGTGAAAATTTCTTCATAAAAGAACTCAGCTAATTTCTCATCTTGAGTATGGGTTAAGGCTTTGACCTCTACCCATTTTATGACATAATTAGTGCACACTAGTATATATTCCTTATTTTTAGATTTAGGATCAATGGGACCTACAAAATATAATCCCCATTTATCAAAGGGTTCCAAAACTAGTTGTGGCTATAATGGTATTTCATCAAAGCGAGTGGGTCTTCCCATACACTAGCATTGACCACATCTATGGGTATACATCATGACATCCTTATGCATGAAGGCCAATAATATCTAGTAGTGAATAATTTCATGGAAGTTTGTTTGGTAGTAAAATGACCCCATAAGGTTCATCATGGCAAGCTCTAAGAATGTCATAAGCTTCATCTTTTTAGATACGTCTTCTCATAATTGAACCTAGTCTAGTGATAAAGAGATATCTTACAATCCAAGAATAATGTCTACTCTTTTACATTAGATGTTGTTTGTCCCTAGGTGAGAAATGTTGTGGTAGTGTAACTGCAATAAAATAGTTATCAATATCTATGAACCAATGAGATTCAATTATTACTACAAATAAATGTTCATCAGGAAAAGAATCATCAATAATAGGATTGTGATTATCATTTTTCAATCAAGATATAAAATCTGTTACTACATTATCTTTACCTGGTCTGTCCATAATGGTAATATCAAACTTTTGCAATAAAAGTAACCAATGAATTATCCTACCTATTATAGCAAGTTTGTTCATTAAATACCTGAATATTGCATGATTTGTGTGGATGAATACTTGGTAACCTAAAATTTAGTGTCAAAATTTATTGATGGCCATAAATTATTTCTCTATTATAGTGTAGTTGAGTTCAACTCCTTGAAGATTCTTACTGATAAAATAGATTACATAACTCAGAGATTCATCTTTTTGGCCAAGGATAGCTCTTAAAGTGGTGTTAGATGCATCTGTGTGGATGTGAAAAGGCTTCTTCCAATCAAGCCCTCTCAAAATAGGAGTTGTTATGAGAAGGTCTTTGAGTTACTGAAAGGTAGTTTGACAATCATTAGTCCATGTAAATTTAGCATCCTTAGTAAGTAATCCAAATAATAAGGTGGAAATTTTGCTAAAATCTTTGATGAATCTTCTATAATAACTAGCATGTCCTAAAAAGCTTCTAACATCTTTCTATTTCTTTATTATGAGTAAATCCTTAATGATACTTATCTTTATTGGGTCAACTTGAATTATAATAGGGGATATGTGTTACCCCAACACAATCTCTTCAGTCATAAACATGTAACACATTTAATTACTCAAAGATAATTGGTGGTCCTGGTAATATTCAAGAGCTTTCTCTAGGTTGGTGAGTGTTTCTTTGAATGTCTAACCATAGATAGTGAAATCATCCATGTATATTTCAACATAATCATGTGAGAGATCAGAAAATATGCTCAAAATAGCCCTTTGAAAATTAGTTGGGGCATTACAAAGACCAAATGGCAAGATGGCATAGGCATAGGTTCCCTAAGGGCAAGTAAAAGTGGTTTTATGTTGGTCTT
Source organism: Torreya grandis (assembly GCA_037957365.1). Lineage (NCBI taxonomy): Eukaryota > Viridiplantae > Streptophyta > Pinopsida > Cupressales > Taxaceae > Torreya > Torreya grandis. The sequence goes on from JARHVA010000156.1 coordinate 560,908, forward strand.
ATGGAGCAATTTGTATCTGATTATAACCACCATAGCCATCTAGGAAGAAAAAGTACATTTTCCCTGCTAATGTATCCAACACTTGATCAATAAATAGAAGGGGAAAGTGATATTTCCTAGTAGTAGTATTCAATTCTTGGTAATCAACAAAAATATGTCATTTTCTCCCTTTCTTAGCGAGAATGACGAGGGGAGAGACCCATTGGCTATCTGAAATAGGATAAACAAATCTTGCATCGAAGAGTTTTTACAACTTAGTTTTGACAATATCTTTAACTAAAGGATTCATTCATCATTGGGGTTAGCGAATAGGTTTGCATTCTTCTTTAATGTAAATGTAATGCATGCATAAATTTGGGGGTTTCCTCTCATGTCATGGTAATCCCAAGCAAGTGTTGTTGTATGCTTCCTCAGAATTGTAAGTAATTGACTTTCTTATTAGGGTGTTAAGGAGGTGCTGATATTGAGAGGTTTATTTAGTAAAATGTCTACTTACTTTGTTAAAGAAAGCATGGTTTCTACATTAGTAATTAAAGGAACATAGTTTCATTAATGTAAAAGCAATTGATGGAATGTCCAAATTAATCTTGTAGTTTTAGTAAGATCATTCTCAAAAAATGTATTATGAAGATGGCATGGTGTACATTTCAATAGATTAGTGGCTACAAGATCTTATTGATAGGTGTTTTGTACGATACCAATAAGGATAGTGTCCTTTTTTGTGCTTATAGAGCTCAGCTCTAGTATATTATGCAAAGAGTCTACAAAGAGATAACTTCTTCAAAGTCATCAATACAAGGGGTTGGGCCATCATTTTGGGAAGGTTGAGTTGGTGGATATGGAACTAATTCTTTGGTGTCATTTTTACTAAAAATTAGCATTTTTCCTAATATGCAACCAATAAAAGCATCAGCAGTGGTCAACCATGGGTGACCAAAGATGAGAAGATAACCCCCCAAATTACTCTTTGGTTGTAGGATAATAGAGTTTGTTGTATATTTTCAGGAGTTCACAGTGATAACAAGGTCCTCAATAATCCCCATAGGCTTAACAGTTGATTTGTTAGCCATTTGGAAGACAGTGGGCATTGGACGTAGATTGGTAAATGTTAGCTAGTACATGGTCTCCATGGTCATCACACTAATGGTTGCACCCAATTCAATTAAATTATTGGATATGGGTTGGCCATGGATGCTAACATTAACTACAGGGCTTCCTGGATCAAAATATTTTGGGGGAACTATGTTTCCCAACATAATATCTGCTAGTTGGCCAATGACCTAAACTATTTAAGGATCCTTCTTCTTTCTTCCCAATTTTTTCAAACATAGCTCTCTAATAACTATATTATAGATAGGAACATCCTTTATTGCTTGAAATAGTGGAATTTTTATGCACACATTCTTGAGTTGTCCTAAAATATCAAATTTGAGCTCTGGTTCAGGACATGATTTTTCCAATCTCTCCAAAAAAGGAGGATTGTCAAAAAAATTGATTTTTTGATGGACTTGGTTTAGGATTGGCTATGGGAGGCTATGGATTAGTATGGAGTGGGGTTGGTTTAAAGTATTCTGTGATTATGGATGAGGTGGTTTGTGGAAGAATATGACCTGAGCAAAGTTGAACTTGATTAATATCCAAGGTGTATGTTGAATATTGAATTATTTTAGTGGATTATGTTGGTTAAACCAATTTATTGGTAGGATTAGAGATGGGTTGGGTGATTAATTGAGTGGTTTGAATAGGTTTCTGAGTGTTTGACATTATGGCCTTTTTTTTTTGGTTATTGCATTTCTTAGGGAAAGATTTGATTACGTCTTCATTGATGTTGTCATGGATTAGAGGGATAGAACCATTACTAGTTTTGGAATATCCCTAGTTGGGGTTGTTGTTCATTCTATTACATCTATAACTAATTATGGGGTAGCTACCAACTTGTTTGAGATTAATTTTTATTGGGTATATTCATCTAAGAACCATATTGAGGATTATTTGATAATTGAGAATTTTGAAACATAGATTTTGATGGCATACTTGGTCTTTGTACCCATGGTTTCTATTGAGCAATGAAAAATACTTGATTCTCATCTTATCCTATGGTATGTAGCTCCATTATCTCATGATTCTTCTCAATTATTCTAGCTACTTGAGCTTTCATAGAATGACATGTGAAATCTACCTTCTTTTTTTTGCATTCAGGGCAATAGGCGGCTAAGGCTTTCTCAATTTCTTCTTGCTTCCTCCATGTATGTAATCTATCAAGTTGAGTAGCTAGGTAGCTGATAATATCCTACTTCATGTCCTAGATTAGGTTGTTAACTTTACCTTTAGATAGTCTTCCTACAGATGTTGCAAGAAGGGTTTTGCCCCTAGTTTTGTTCATGGTTGATCTGAAGTAGTTTGTACATAGAACTGTTAGTTCATTAAATGGTAGTGTGAAATTTTACCACTAGATATTAGATCTACTACCTCCAGATAATCATCTTTAATTCCTTTCAAGAATATTAGCTTGATCGATTCCTTTTCCATTATATTCTACTTGGATTTTTGAAAGCTAAACAAAATCTTTCCATATATTCTTCCAATGACTCATCATCAACTTGTGTTATTCATAATATGTCATCTCTTCTGTAGTTCTTGCCCCTCCAATAGTCTTGGTATTTTATCAAAAACTTCTCTTTAATTTATTCTCAAGTAGAAATAGCATCCTTTTCAAGTCCCATGAACCATCTAAGCATTGCATCTTTGAGTGTTGTTGGAAACAATTTGAGTTTTTGAGCATTTTGATTATAATCAAAGCTACAGCATAAGATGTCAAACTCAAAAATAAATACGTCTAGATCCTCATATGCTTTTCCCTTGAAATTAGGAAGGGTAGAGTGAGAAGTATTCTTCATGGGTGCATTTCTATCTGGACTAAGGATAGGAAATTCAAAAGTAGTAGACTCATTATTGATGTTTTCTTCCTGGTGATCCCCCATGAATACTCTTTGTGTTGGTAGATAGGAGGTTTTTGCTACATACCACTCAAAATTCCTATCAATTCTTTTACTTCCTAAGGTGTAGAAGATGGAGACTTTGTATTTATCCTTAGGACTATATGTCTTCCTATACAATGGGAATGGTGTGCAGGTTTTATAAGATTCAGCTAGTGTCTTGACAAAGAGTCTCTCTATATTAGAAGATTTTATTGGCTTGGTCTATCTTCTAGGGGCAAGAATAGCGTTGAATGCCTCCTTAGCAAGAAATTTGGATGACGAAGGGAAGCAAACTTTAGATTCCTTTGTATGAGGTGATAAGGTGAGAATTCTTAGAGGTGGTACATATGGCTCTCTTTTAGGGGTATAAGCATCTTCAAGTTCTCCAGCTTGTGTAACTAATCCAACAAAAAATTCTTCTTTCTCTACCTCTTCTATTGACAACTATGAGTGATCTTCAAGAATTTCTTTGTGTTCTTTAGTTGTTTCAAGATGAATTTTTAATCTTGTATAAATGCTTGATGATCAGACAAAAATCTTCCTATATAGTACCCTTCATTTTGCATATGTCAACCACTTTTTTTTAACTTTTTGCCCATCCTATCTGCACAAGGTTAGTAATATGGGGGTTTTTTAAAATTTACACTATCCTACTTGAAAAAAGGAAAATTTAAATGATGAAATAAAGAAATATTTAATCTAAATAACAGAAAGTTTTGGAAATAAAAATAATAAACATCTAGAAACAATTGTTATCAAGATTGAATATTACAAGTGTGTGACACCCTTCCCCAGTAATGACACTAAAAATGATGAGCAGTCGATTCATAATTAGCTATACTTCTTTTGATCAAAATGAACAAAGAGAGTTACCATGGACCTCTACATTCTACTTCATTTAAATGTCAAACTAAGGACATAGACTTGATAAGATGACATCACTATATATGCACACTCAATATTTTAATTTGACCTTCTATTAATTGTTATCTAAGATGTTGAAGTCACATAGTAAATGAAATGCTAGAATTTAAACATGCACAAAATACTATGAAATAAATGCTTATAGGTTGGAAACTTCTTTAAACAAATCTAAGCAAGAATGTAAATCACATAGTTCAGAAATAAAGCACATAATGCATAAAGAAATTAAATAACATGCTTAGCTATTTAAATGGGTTGAATTGTTGCTATAGACTTCCAAATGTGGCCCTTCCTCCTTCTGACTTCAGCTTTAATCCTTCCTCTCACAACACTTAATTGAACTCAAAAATGCTTGTTCATATTTTTCAAAAACGTAGTAATGAATTACTATAGGAAATTATAATAATAGTTGCTTTAAAAATATAATTTTGATAATCTCTAATCAACATATACTATATCTCAACTTTGATACTGCATATTTATATATACATATAATGTAAAGGATATTATTTTATACAAAATGATATATATTCTAATCTAAGAAAACATACAACTTAAAGAAAACTGAAATTGGCTTCATTTGTTAAAGTCATCTTCATATGAATTATATAACATTAAGTATAGGACAAACAAGTTGTTTCATTCTTCAACTGCTTCCTTATTGGGATGCAAGGAGGTTATGGTTGTTTTTATGAGTCAGTTGAAAGAGGAATCAAAATATGTTCATTCACAGTTTTGGTCATGTAGTAGCTATAGGATAGTCTGTGTAATGAGATTCCTTTGATGCAGGATGTTTCATGCTATATATCTATTTCTCCAAAACATATTTAAAACACATTATAGTAAAAGCTTCCTAAATCAATAGATAACCATCACATACTTAATTCCAATACATAATTTTAACTATTAAAAGAGTATAGAAACATAATGCTATTTGCAAGATTATGGCTACTTGAGGAAGGAAACTTATGGGAAAGTGTTCAAAGCATGGTTAACAATTAGGATGAGTGAAATATATGAGGACAAGAATAGGACATTTATGGGGCTCATCACCCACATTGTCAAACATGACATACAAGCGCAAGCAAACTCGTCATAGTAGTCACAGAGAGAAAAACCCTCATAAGACAATAGCATTCATAAGGACAACATAGTAGGCTAACCTTGACCAATTTTTTTGGTCTTGTCCTAGGTCCAAACAAAGTCCTATTCTTGATTCACAAAATCATTACATAGTCACACATTAATTTTTATAGTTGTACCTACAGTCTTGTGCATATGATTTCTAACCAAGTTTTATTTTTTTGGTACTTCCCCCTTCTGGCATATTTCTAAATTTAGCAAGTTTCAAATAAGTTTGTGTCATTTTTTGCATATATGTAGCTTTTTGATTTTATGCATAAGTTTATCTATTTAGGATTTGATACCTCTTAATTCACAAACTTGATAAAATGTATTGGTGAATCCATTGTTGAACATTACAAGCCCTAGTTTTCCCTAGGGTTTTTCTTTTTAAATGTTTTGTTAGAGTTTCATATAAAAAAAATTATTTCATGTTTATGTTGGAGTATTTTTTAGCATTCATATGTCTCTCTCCTCTTATTCTCATTTCAGTCCATGGAAAATATAAAATGGATAAAAACAAATATCTTCCTCTTAAACTCCAAGATGGTGGTAGTTATTTTCCCTCTAACCATGTCCATGTTATCACTATCCTAAGAGGTAAGGTAACCCATCTTATAGTTCTAAAATAAGATAACTGACATATCCTTCCTCAAATTCCTCCACCTCCCACATCTCCTTTTGAGGGTGTCTCTATGCATATCTAGTTACAAGTACATAGGGTTTGTTCCAATGAATCTCTTAAGGGTCAAACCATCATTTTGAGAAAGTCAATATAAGAATTGTAAAATAAAAATAAATATTTTGTTTCAAAGATCACACCATGGGAAAATCAAGTCACAAATACAATAAATACAGAATGTGCTATTGTTAATCATGCCTTTGTATCTTTATCTATGAATTTTGTGCCTAATAAGACTTCATATAAAAATGGGAAGTTACAATAGAATACATATACAACTAGTGATCAAAAAGTATGCAAAAGGATAATAAGATTTCAAGCGATATTATATGAGAAATTCTTAAAAACAAGTTGATCAAACTACCCCCTATACATCCTCTAAGGAGATCAATATACTATTATGAATATCATAGAATGCATGGGCATCATATAGATAGATGTTTGGATTTGAAGAAAAAATACAAAGTGTTATTGATAGTGGTGAACCTATAATAGATAGTGTTATCAATTAGATTTTGCACCTATTTAATGTTTTTAATATTATGAGAAGCGTGAATTATAGTATGTGGGAAATCTAATGACACAATGGGATCATCTCCAAGATGTGGAACCTTGTCAATTGAGATGAACCTCTGGAGAACATTGGCTTCCTTTCACTAAGCTTGGTGCAACTGATACATGACCAGTTCACATCAAACTATTGTTTCTTAATGATCTTGCTCCTAACTAGGGTTTTGACTTGTGAGGAAAAGAGTTTTAGATTGAGTTTTAAAATTGGAAAATGGAGATTGCACCAAATGTATAGTGGAAATTAATGCTTGCTTTGTGTGAACACAGTTGAATATTTAATATACTAAAATTTATATTAAAGCACAATCTTATATAAAAATGAGATCAAATGTAATATTGGGCATTTATCAAATAAAGAACAAAGTTATTTATTTTTCCTCAACAAGTTTTCAAAAGGGAAAAATCGATACCACAAATGAATCTATATGATTTAAATAAGACTTAGATCATTCACAAATTTAATTGATAGGCATACATACACAAATATAACACAATACAAGGAAGGTAAAACTTTAGTCTATTATCATTATCAAGGTTACAACATGTAGATCAATTCTTCAAAGGTAGAAAAATTTATCTAATAGCAAAAATATCAATGGGTTATGTAGAAAACCCATATTTATACAAAAATCCTCTCTCTTGAGAGAGAGGAAGTTAACAAACCCCTACGATCAATTCTAAAGTAAGAAATTTGAGAATCCTTATGAAAATGTATTCTTTCCAGCTTGAAATGGCTTCCTTAGTGGAGTAGGAGGAAAATAAATTTGCAACTACTGGGTGCTTCACTAAGTGTTGAAAGAGGAGAGAAATCTATTGTAATCTTTGAGTTAAAACAATAACTCTCTTTGAGTCCTCTTGTTGAAAACTCTCCCAAAAAATAGGGTGCTAAAATGAACCATGACTTGGTCAAAATTGAATGCTTTTAACATTTGGAAATTTTAAAATATAACTTACAAAACCTAACTTTCAATTTGCAGTTGAAACTTTTACAACTTTTAATTCATCCAACTTAAAAAAAATGAAAGTGCAAATTATAACATGATTTTATCCAATTAAATCCATCCAATCTTGTCAAAATGAAAAGTGTGAATTATAAGTTGCACTTTTACAACTAAAGCCTGATAGAAAGATAATTGAAAATTACAAGTAGCTTTTTCTCAACTTAAAGTTAAGAGCTATCAAAAGGATAGTTGTAATTTGCAACTTGTAATTTTATAATGTCTCTTACAAAATGTATTTTACAACTAATTGAAAAACAATCCACAACCATGACTTTTGAATATTCCTTGTCCTTTTTTGCTTGTATCTTCTCAATATAAGCATCGAAGTTGTTGAATATCTCTTGAAGGCACTCTTCATCATGACCAAATGTGTAAAGGTTACTAATATTACATTGTTTTATTACTTCAAATATCTCTCTAGAATCAACCTCGTAGACTTAAATGTCTTTTCCCATTTGATCAAGTGTATTATGATACTTGATGAATCAGTGGATAGAATTCAAGTTGAAAGTTGTATCATGTGTTGATTCTTGCTTAACTACCCCTTTAAATTCATCCTACACTTCTTAAATAGGATGAGGTTTATCCTAGTGATTTGCTACATCACATGATAATTTACAATGTGAATCTTCAATATCATAAATTGTATATGTGGCCTTGTCACATGTGATCTTTGCCTTCTCAGTACTCTCATTGAGTATTTCAATTCTAAATTTAGCTACCCTGTCTAGCTCTTCATGCTCTGAAGGATTATTTAATATCTTTTCTGATACGAGGTTGTTAGTCTCAATTAAGTCAATAGCCTAAAATTTTGGAAAGTAGAGGTTTAGCTTTTCAAATTCTTCTTCATATTTACTTATCACTGGCTTTAGACATGCACGATCACCCTTCAAAGTATTATAGTAGTCCATGACTAGTTATATTACTTGATTTCCTTGTGATTAGTTTATCAACCTAGTCTTTATATCCCTTCCCATGGTACCAATCTATGTCATTGCCTCAAATGTTTCTTTATCAAGGAATGGAGAAAGAGATTGAGTAAGCTGGGTAAAGTCAAGTGGATTTATTGGGACTCTAAACTTTCTTAAGGTAGCTATCAACTACTCAACTTTTTTATTTAGTTCATCTTCAGTGACCTTGTCACTATATATTTTCTCAAAAAGGGATATTATGTTGGTCCAAACATCATTATTTAATCCTTATCTTGTTGGATGACCCAGGTACACCTTAGATAGCTAATAATCCCCCACCACTACATCTTTCTTTTGTTTGTTTGATAGGGGAACTGCTATCTCCACATATTTTTCCCCTATTGTATCATGAGATATTTTGGATATGGTCATGGGTCCTATCTTTTATCATTTGGATACCTCCAAAAGACCAAAATCTAGAGTGTTAGGAGATATCATTTGTTTCCTTTTCTTTGACACTGATTATGTCAACCAACTTGGGAGTGGCTACCTATGAATCCTATGTTTTTCCAATGGGCACTACTATCTATGAGTCTATAACTGAAGCTTCCACACTAGTGGTTACCATGACAAGTGCCATATCTATCACTGATATTACCATTGAATCCTCAGTTGATGATTTAGCTATCTCTTCCCTATTGGTGGGTTGAGTAGCCACAATTGTATCAATGGGTATCTATGTTTCCACCCCTTGGTGGGGGCTTGGGTTAATGTGAGAGTGGAAGAAATGGCTACTTTAATGGAGGAAGTTGATGTGGATGTGCTTACCATGGGTGCAAAATTTATAAGTGACACAGGTGGAAAGGTAGGCATGTGTGGTTGGAATAGGGTAACCTATGGAAGGGTGGAGTCCAAGACAACAAATGAATCAATCAATGTAGTGAGAATACTTATAGTGGATGAAATGGGTAGTGTGATGGAAGATGAAAATAAATTTGAATCCATCCTAGTGGTTAGGATAGATAGTGGGGTTGTATTTAGAATGATTGAGTCCATAGCCATGTACTACTAGGTGGTATTGGTAATTAATGGAGTAGCAGTGGATATTGGGGATGAAGTGGAAGTGATTTTAGAAGAGGGAGATGAAGGTGGAATTGGAGTATCCAACTTTGTTAATTGGATTATTTCCAAGGGATTTATTTGCATAGGTGGGTTAGATGAAGGAGAGATTACTTGCACTAGTTAGCTAGTGGAAACAGGAGGGGTAATTGCTTGTGTTGACTAGGTAATGGAGATAAGAGGAGGGATTACTTACATTGGTTGGATAGTAGATGTGTCCTCCATGGAAACTAATAGTGGTTGATCCATTGGTTGAGTTGTTGGCTCTTGGCTATTGGAAGAATCCCTTTTTTCCTTCTAATCTTACCTCCACTTGTGCAAGATAATTGTCCCCACTACCTGATTCACTTGGGTTCCATCACTAGAACCCTCTAATGCTATTACCACCACATCCTTATCCTTCACTTCTCTCAACATGTCTATGATATTTAGGGTCTCTTTGGTTATTTTTACCCTATTTCTCCTTAACTAATTTAGTTTATTATTTATAATCTGGGTGGAATAAGGAAAAGGATTCAGGTGTAGACCACCTAACTAGAGGAAGAGGTTAGAGATAGATTTGATTATCATAATATACCCTATCTACTAGTTATTCCTCATCTTTCAAGTCTTTTAGAACTAGTGCCATGTTATAAGTCTTAATTTGTTCTATGGTCATTCTAGTATAATCTCTTAATCTAACATCTTCTTCATCCTGCATATCTTCCCAATAATATGCATAAAATGAATGTGGGAATATGTGACACCCACTATATTGGTAACATATCTAGTCACATCATAAAAGATCCTAGCATCAAGAGCTCTCATGGTCATTTGAGTCATCTCTACATCCACACATTTGGCCTTAGATAGGAAAGGGTAGGTATATCTCCCTTTACTGATAGGGATGTGGATCCTTGTCTTATGTCTACTTGATAAAAACTTGTGGGTTTCCACTAGTTGCCTCACAAGTTCCTTAGGGACCATTTGTCACTTACATATCTTGGAAGGGTGTAATGACAACCACTAAAACCACCCACTCTAGTTTATGAATATGTTGAGAACTAAATGAAATATGACCCCTATTTTACAATTTATGTTGTTACAGCATTAGAAAATCTTTTCCTCCTTAGTTATTTTTCAAACATGATTATGATGCAGTAGACAAAAGCATCATTGACCCTTCTGAATTATTATTTGATTGCCTTTAAGATAAGATCATGATAGTAGTTAAAATTCTTTTGATTTCATTAGGCAATGTGTTTAATCTTGAGAATGCCCTCCCTTTTGTTAAAATATAGATAAGGTAGGAAGTCATATAGAATTTGCCTATAGTTTGGAGCTCTATCAATTATTTTTGAATGGAGTCACTAATCATCTAGGCCCAATGAATGTATTGTTTGTTTTGATGGATTACCCAAATACATTGGTATATCTAATATTGATAATTGTTTGCATTTGGGTTCCCTATAACTCTGTGTAAGAGTATAATGATGTCCCCTATTTCATCCTTGAAGTCTATCCTAGCCAAGGTCTTAGGCATTCTTGTGGTTATGGATCTATGGGTTTTTAACCACTATTTATTTAAAACCCATAGATAGGCTACATTATTATCCTGATAGAACTTTTTGGAGGAGTCAAGAATTATATCTATGTAGCTTTCATATTCTGGGATCAGTAACATAGTACTGATGAAATCAAGATTTAGAATCTTCTCTCCTTTATCATTCACTACTTCCCTCTTCTCAACATCATAGTGTTTAGCCATGGTGAGCTAAAGCTCAGGGCTTTGTACTAAGAGTGGGAAGGATATATCCTAGTGTAAACCACTATCATAAATGCTTTGAATCCAATCATTCTTTAATTTTGCATTTACTCTATTCCAAAATTATATTGGGTCTATGTGACCTATATTTATGTCAATGATCTCGTTAGTGTTTGAATCTAGGTTGCATGGGATAGTAGGTCCTTTTGACTTGAACTTCATCTCCTGTATAGACATGTACACTAGGTAAATAAGTGTAGGAAACCAACTACATAGTTGATCATGATTTGGGCTTGTAATTTCAGGTTATTTATCTGCTTTGAACTTGGTGGGGTTTTGTTATGCTTTTGAAATTAAAAAATCCAATGTAGGTATAATGTGCAATTGCAATTGTAAATCAACCAAAATGTCTGGTGGAGTTTTTACTTGCAATTGCATTTGTAAATTTTGATTAAATTTTTGATGGAAAAATGGTCTGTAGAGGTAAGTCAAACTTTTGATGGGAACTCAGAGTTTATAAAATAAGGGGAATCTCTACTGGGGTTTTTATATGTTTTTGCAACTAAAATCTTTGTGGGGTTGGATCTTGCAATAGCAAGAGGGATTTCCATTAGAATTTATGTAAGGGATATTTTGGAAATATTTTAGATTTTTAATAGATTTTTATGAAAAACCTAAAAACCCTAAGTAAGATAAGTACCTAGATGAATTTTAACAAAGATTCTACAATTACAGTAAAATTTTGAAAAATATGAACAAATATGGTAAAATGATGATACCTTTTGACAAATCCATAGATAAAACCTAAAAAAAATTAAAATGAACATATGCTTTGCTAAGAATAATAATGGTAATTATTTGAAGGAAATGTGGGAAACCTAGAAAAATATCATGAATGCACATGCAAGGGTTGGCAATGGTGGATCTGGTACATGGTGTTGTTCATCCTAGGGGGTCTAGTTTGCGATCTTGGTATCAAAGCTCTAACTTTAGTTTGAAAATGTTAATTGACAATGTGAAAACATAACTTTTATACCAAATTATGCAATTAATTCCAAGGATGGCGGTAGATGGATGAACGACAAAAAATTGGGTCATCAAAGTTATTTCACAATTTTACAAGTTACAAAATTATGATTTGCCTTTTAATCTCCACTTTATACTGAGTGGGTTTGTTAGAGGCATGAAATGTTGTGGAGGTGAGTTGTAGGATCCTAGTTTCACTTTACAACTTTGTAAATTTACAAATAATAGTGGAATTTTTGATTCCTATGAAATAGTGGTGAATGGCAGAAAACAAAGTTCGTGTTGCACTTTGTAACTTTACTAAGTTGTAAAGTGTAATCAAAATTCTAATTCCCACTGATATCAAGTAAGATTGGAAAGTGGCATCCTGGTTGCATTTATCAACTTTTCAAAGTTTCAAAGTGTTATATAACTTCCAATTTTTGTTGGGTATTGGGTAAGCAAGAAAGTGGACGTTTGGGTGCACTTTGCAACTTTGCAAAGTTACAAACTGCATGGAAATCTTTGATTTCTACTTAGGTCTAGGAAAAAGTTATTTAGGTTTCCTTTAAATATTTTCCTTAAAAACTTTATGGGTCTCCCTTAGGGCATAAGGTATTTTGATATTTTTGGCAAAAAATATCAACATTTTTAATGACCTCTACAAGGTGATTGCATGTTAATCAATTTCTTCCCAGTAACCTTTTAGTTCATTGCGCATGGAGTCATTTTAACCTTAACACATTCTACCTAGAGAAGAAATAAAACTATAAATTTCCTAAACAAGAACAAAATAGGAAAAACAAAACAATAATAAACTAAGGAAACTAAAACCTAATGAGTTAAAAACTTGTGCAAAAACACTTATTTAGGGAAACCAAATAAACTTAATGTATACAAAAGTTTAGAAAGAAGTCCAACTTCAAAAGAAATCTTTGAGGTATATCCCATTGACTGGGATAGGTAGCTTTGATCCATCAATCCTAGACAACTAGAATGCATTATCTCTCTTGCATTGTGTTATGATGTATGAACTACTTCATATTGCATCAAACTTTATATGTTTGCCTAGCTTAGCTCTTTGAGCATCTCATTTCAAAAGCATATCTCCTTTGTTGAAGCTCCTGTTAGATGATTTTTTATCAAAAATTCTCTTTATTTGATCATAATTTCCTTTTATAAATTTCATTGACTAGTTCCTAACTTCTTCTAGTTCCATGAGTTCTGCAAACCACATGGTCATTACATCATTTTCAATCAATTCTAACTGATGATTGAGCTCTAAATATGGTAACTCTATTGACAATGGAAATCTAGCTTCCCTTTCATAAATAAACATAAATGGAAAATTGATAATGGATCTTTTAGGAGTGATCCTATCAGCCCAAAGTGTTGATTTCAACTTAATGTGCCATATCCTTTGGTTATCCTCCATTGTCCTTTTAATAATCCTTATGAGATTTTTGTCGGTAGATTTGGCCAAGACATTACCTTATGGGTACTAATTGGATGAAGTCTTCAAGTATTCATTATTTCTCATCACCCATTCACTCACCTAGGTGCCCACAAAATCTTTGGCATTATCTAAGATAATGTTGTAAGGAACACTAAATCTAGTGGCAATGCCATCCATGAATTCCAAGATAAATGTTTGTGGCATCTTTCAATGCAACCACTTCAATCCATTTGTAAGGACCCATTTGTGACTGGTGATTGATGATGGATTGATCATGCCACTGAAAATCTAATTCTTACTGAGCAAATGGTTGGTCATCTTGTATTGGTTTAAGAGGGAGTGCTACTAATCTTTGCTTACCTATAAAGTAGGCACATTTATCACAATTCCACATCCATTTATTTGCATCTTTGAATAGGTCAGGATAATAGTAGCCTGCCCTCATTATTTTGATGGCAATGGTCCTTGCATATAAATTTCCACCTGATAATCCACTATGAAACTCCTCGAGCACCTTGGGAATTTAATCATGCTCGATACACCTCTTCTTGGATTGCTAGATCTCATGTGGGTATTCACTAGTCTACAAGAAGGTAGTCATGTCACTGATCTGGTTGTTGAGCAGATGTAGAGTGGTTGGTTTAAATTCCTATTGAATGTATACTACATCATATACTTCATCAACATTCTTTATATCAAAATCAAACTACTCACATAAGCCCTTTCCTCTTATAAGCTTAGTTATTTTGATGATCACATCATATGCCATGACTTTCATGATCTATCCCACCCTTTTTTCATTTATTTCCCAACTCAACAAGAACTCCTTAATGGTCTAGTGACTAACCATTAGATGTATTTTTTTATTTTAGAGCATGTGCCTAAACTTTTTAAGAGCTTTTATTACTGCATATACTTCTCAATGAAACTATACTTTTCCTCATAATCCTTCAAAGACTGACTAAAAAGGGCTATAGGTTGCTCCAACTATTCTTCATTTTTTTAGGTCAGAATAGATGATACACTACCCTCTCCTCCAAAATCATAGAGAATGAAATCATTCTCATAGTTGGTGTTTACAAGGGTAGGATCTTGAGAAATAGCCTACTTGATGGCTTCAAAACTATCATTTCCATCCCTTGTCTAGCTGAAACTAACCCCCTTTTTAAGAATAGTAGTAAGGGTTTTGGACATGGAGGAAAAATTGGAATGAACTTCCTTATGAAGTTGATTTTTCCCAAGAAAATTTATAATCCCTTTTTATGGCTCAAAAGTGCTAATGAAGATATAGCACTTACTCTCTCTAGGTCTATTGCAAGACCTTTTGAAACTATGTGTCCCAGTAATTTCCCTTCATGAACTATGAAAATACACTGCTTTGGATTGATGGAAACTCCAAACTCTCTGCACCTTTCAAAAAAATTCCTAAGGTAATCTAGGTGGTCACCAGCTTATTTTGAATAAATTATTGGGACACAGTTTCAAAAGAAGGTCTTGCAATAGACCCAGAGAGCTTATTTTCAATAAACAATGATGTCATCTACATACACTATAATCATCTCATTTATAAAACCTTTGAAATCAATATCCATGGCCCTTTGGAATGTAGCACCAATATTGGTTAGACTGAAAGGCATATGTGCCCCATTTTGTAGTGAAAACAAGCTTGAACTAGTCAGAGTCTTAAACTAGGATTTGGTTATATCCAGAATAACCATCTAAAAGGGAAAACCTTTCGGATCCAGATATAGTTTATAGGATTTACTCCATGATTGTAAGTGGATAATGATCCTTCAAGGATGCTTTGTTTAGTTCCTAGAAATCTACACAAAGCCTAATTTCAGTTCTTTTTCTTAATAGGGACCAAGTTAGCAACCCAAGATGAGTGTTTGATAGGGAAAATAATTTTAGCTTCTGTTAACTTGGACATCTCACTCTTCATCAAGGGTTCTATTTTTGGGTTTATTATTCTTTTTTTTTTGCCTAATAGTCTTAGTATTTGAGTCAAGCTCTATTATGTGTTAGGCTAAGCTAGGGTCAAAACCCTTTAGATCTTTTTAACTCTATACAAAGTTATCATCAAATTATTGACATAATCTAATAAAATCTTGATTTTTAAAAGTATTACATACATTTCTAATCTTCAAAGCTTTGCCTTTTGAGATGACTACTACTTCATAGTCTTATTCCTTGACTATGAGATTTTTCTTCTCACCCTTCAGCTGATCATCAGAGTTGAAGAAACTTTCTAAAGTAACAAGACCCATGGCAACTTGTTAGTCTTCGGCTAAATTATTTTCTCTCCATATTATGCTTGGAGCCTTGACTAATTTTTTTCTAATAAATCAACATCATCTCATAGAAAATTAATAATTTGTTGATCACTATAAAAAATTGCTAGTTAGTTGCATTGTCAGGAATGGAAGGTCTCACTATTATTTTTACATGTTAGATGTTGTCCTTCTTAATCTCTTCAGGTAGCTTATAATGAAAACCCACTAAGGCAATGCAATCATCATTCTTGTTATGTGTTCTTGGTATTACTTGAATGTTTAAAGTGATAAAATATTCCACCAGGTCCCAAACCCTGTGTTTGTAAGATCTTAGCAAGTTATTCTTGGTTATGTTTTTTTATCTTAATTAGTGAATGATCAGTTCACTATCATCAGACACTTGTAGTGACTATATTCCCCTTTATTTGGCCAATTGGAGACCCTAAATCAATGCCTCATATTCAACCAAATTATTAGTGCAGTTGAACTGAAGTCTGAAAAAATAGAAATAACTTTCATTTTTGGGAGAGACAAAATAATACCTATACCTACACCATTCTTGGTCCTTGAGACATCAAAGTATAATTACCACATTCCCTCATGATCCTTAACTACTTTCAAAATATTTGGGATAATTGCATCATCTTCATGAATGTAATATGTATAAGATTTCAAACTGGAGAGTTGATCTCTATTCATCTAGGTGAGTGTCCAGGATTTCTTTCATGGGTGTTGCAACCTTGTGGTCAAGTTCCTCCTCCTAATCTTTCAATGTGCAATTCATATCCATAGGGATAGGAGTGTATGGTTTAATGTGGTATTTAGTAATTGGTTCTGCTCTTGTATTCACTCTAGTCTCAAATCTTGTCCTAAACAACATATGCAACCAATCAATAGATAGGTACCCTCCCATTTTTGCAGTGAAGTCTCAAGAAAGGTAGATAATAAAATAGTGAGGTAGGTAAATAACTAAGATATCTTGGGATATCGATAATATTGGACATGCATGGATGGTTAGGCTTAAACCTTTTATAATCTTGACTTTTTGGATAGCAATCTCATCTAATTGAACCATGCCTTTTGTGATAGGCATGTATTTAATACCAAGAGAATCTACTATTTTCTTGGGAATAACATAATTTTTAACCCCAAAGTCTACCATGTAGTTATGGATAATATTTTCACCAACTATGAGTGAAAGATAAAAAGGAGGAGGCTTACCATTTTTACTTACTTTTGTGTCCATTTGAGGTTCACACAAGTTAACCATAGCAGTAGGTCCCTTGGTGGATACTTTATCTATTAGTTGGAAGTTTTTTAGAGCTTCCTGAAGTAAGTCCCTCTATGTTAGGATAGACAGTGCTTCCCACATGGTAACATTCAAGTTAGTCTTATTTATGTGTTCTATAATACTTAAAGGAATGTTACCAACCTTTATAGGTGCCATTGTGGGAACTACATCTTCTTTCATGAGATTTGGGGTCAACAATTTTGAATTTGGCTAGCCCATTGGCACATTAGGTAGTTTCTAAACTATGTTGCTTTAACAACCTCTTATATAACTCTAGAATTTGTACCCTGGTCAACCTTGGGGGGTTGATCACCTTCTATTTCCATTTTATTGGAGTGTGTATTTGTTGTCATTGAACTACCACCATTGGTTAGTGCTTCCTCCTGATTCATACCATAAGAATCCTCCTCTTGTCAATTCAAGAGAGTGGTCTCATTTTGAGCAAGCACTTGTACATCTTCCTACTGAGAAGTGGCTTCCTCTTATAGTGCTTGGTAGTTTGATATGTTTGGTACCATCAAGGCTTGACTAATCATACCATGAGGGAAAGCATTTTGATTATACAACTAAGCACAAGAATAACACCACTCATATTCTTAGGCCATATTATTATGAATAGGAACAATGGCTTTAGAAGTGCATGGGGTAGGTAGAGAATGAATATTTGGGGGCTTTACTTGCATGGTTTTACTTTAGGGTTATCAGTTGTTTTGGTATGGTTGCCTATTGGGCTGATATGTTTGGTTAGTTGGTTGATAGGGCCTATAATTTTGGTATTGTTTCCTTTCCATAGCTACAAGCTCATTACTAGATCTTTTAATTAGTGACTTAACCTCATATAAATCATTAGAAGGGGTAGGAGACAAAGCTAGTGCATTACTTGTGGTGGGAATTAGGGCTATAGTGGATTGTGTGGGAGGCAACTCTGGAAATAATGACATCAAAGGCTGAGGGGCAATTTTTTCATCTTAAATGAGGCAATTTTTTTCTCTTATTGCTATCTCATAAGCATTGAGGAGTGTGGTACCACCCATAGACTAAATCATGACAGCTATATCATTATTTAAAGCTCTCAAATAATACAAAAAATCATTATTGGGGGTTGGCTTGACCAATACTAAGATTTTATTCCATATCTTTTGAAAGCAAAAATTAAAGTCACTCATGAACTCATGAGGAACCCATTTAATAATGGTTATTTGTTCAACTACTGAGAGGTGGTCACTCTTATCCTCAAACTACATGCATATGGCATACCTTAGATCATCCCAAATGTGGATGGAATTAAGAATCAGACTTTTATACCATTGTAAGGATTTACCCCTAAATGAGGAGCCAAGAAGTCTAATAGTAACATTTTCTTATGTTATGCTATGAACCAAACATATGCTAGCAGCATCATGAATGTGTTTAATGGGTGTGGTGGAAGTTTCACCAATAAAATACGAAAGGCTTTTCAGAGCTGAGGTGGGTATATCATCATACTAGGCCAACATAAGTGGGTTGCCTCCATTGAATGCTATAAAATTTTGATTTCTCAGGGCCATAATGGGAGATATGAAATAATTGTAGGTATTTATGGGAGATGTAGACATGTTTGTAAGATTTATTCTATTATAAGGTATAATTGATATAGATTTCTTTTTATATGGAAATGATAGTTCTTAAAATTTAGTCCTCTTACCTTTAGTAGATGATCATGTATATATCTTTAGCATACGCAAACTTGGATTTCATGAAATTATAAGCCAAAGGAGTTGCCAGGTACTCTTGAAATATGTATGGGGTTTACATAATGCTTGATGAGAATAGCATAAATCTCTTAGCTATGATCTTTGGGTCCCATCGAGCGTGTTATAAACTATTATCAATTAGATTTTGCACCCATTTAATGTTTGTAATATTATGAGTAGCATGTGTTATAGTACATGGGAAATCTAATGACATAATGGGATCACCTCCAAGCTTTGGGACCTTGGCAATTGAGATGAAGCTCCAAATAAGGTCATCTTCCTTTCAATTAACTTAGTGTAACTGATATGTTACCAATTCACGTCAAACTACTACTTCTCAGTGATCTTACTCTTAACTAGGGTTTTGACTTATGAGGAAATGAGTTTTAGAATCGGTTTTAAAACTACAAAATGGTGATTTCACCAAATGGTTATCATGGAAATTAATTCTTGATTTGTTTAAACACAAATGAATATTTAATATACTAAAATTTATATTAAAGCACAATCTTATATAAAAATGAGATCAAAGGTAATATTGGGCATTTATCCAATAAGGAGCAAAGTTCTTTATTTTTTTTCAACAAGTTTTCAAAAGGGCAGAATCAATATCACAAATGAATCTATATGATTAAAAAAAGACTTAGATCATTCAAAAATTTAATAGATGATTGTACATACACAAAGATAACACAATACAAGGAAGACAAAACTTTAGTCTATTATCATTCTCTAGGTTACAACATGGAGATCAATTCTTCAAAGGCAAAATATTTTCTCTAATAAAAAAAAGATCAATGGGATACGTAGGAAACCCATGTTTCTAAAAAAATCACTCTCTTGAGAGAGAGGAAGTTAACAAACCCCTATGCTCAATTCTGAAGCAAGAAATCCGAGAATCTTCATGCAAACATCATCCTTTCTAGCTTGAAATAATGTCCTTAGTAGAGTAGGACGAAAAGAAATCTGTAATTGCTGGGCACTTAACCAACTGTTTAAAGAGGAGATAAATCTATTGGAATATTTTAGTTAAACCAAAAACTCTATTTGAGTCCTGCTACTAAAAACTCTCCCAAGAAATGGGACACCAAAATGAACCATGACTTGGTCAAAATTGAATGCTTTTAACATTTGGATATTTTAAGATATAACTTGCAAAACCTAACTTGTAATTTACAGTTGAGAATTTTACAAATTTTAAGTCATTCAACATGACAAAAATGAAAGTACAAATTATAACATGAGGTTAGACAATTAAATCCATCCACTCTTGTCAAAAGAAAAAGTGCAAATTATAAGTTGCACTTTGACAACTAAATCCTGATAGAAAGATAATTGAAAATTACAAGTAGCTCTTTCTCAACTTAAAGATAAGAGCTATCAAAATTATAGTTGTAATTTGTAACTTACAATTTTGCAATGCATCTTACAAAATGTAGTTTATAGAATGTATTCTACAACTAATTGAAAAATCAATCCATAACCATGACTTCTAAATATTATTTGTCCCATTTTGCTTGTATCTTCTTGATATAAGCATCGAAGTTATTGAATATCTCTTGAAGGCATTCTTCATCAGGACCAAATGTGTAAAGGTTGCTACTCTCATATTTTATTATTGCTTTAGATAGCTCTCTAGAAGTAGCCCTATAGACTTGAATGTCTTTTACCATTTGATTAAGTGTATTATGATACTTGATGAATCAGTGGACAAAATTCAAGTTGAAATTTGTATCATGTGTTGATTCTTTCTTAACTACCCCTTTGAATTTATCCTAGACTTCTTGAAGAGGATGAGGTTTATCTTGGTGATTTGTTGCATCACATGAAAATTCATAAAGTAAATCTTTAATATCATAAATTGTATTTATGGCCTTGTCGCATGTGATCTTGGCCTTCTCAATACTCTCATTGAGTATTATGATTTTGTATTTAGCTACCCTATCTAGCTCTTCATGCTCTGAAGGATTATTTAATATATTTCCTAACATGAAGGTGTCAGTCTCAATCAAGTCAACAACCTACAATTTTAGAAAGTAGAGATTCATCCTTTCAACCTCTTCTTCATATTTGCTTATCACCAGATTTAGAGATGCACCATCATCCTTCAAAGTCTTATAGTAGTCCATGGCCAGTTATATTACTCAATTTCCTTTTGTGATTATTTTAACAACCCAATATTTTTTATCCCTTCCCATGGTATCAATCTTTGTCATTGCCTCAAATTTTTATTTCTTAGGGAACTGAGAGAGAGATTGAGTTGGTTGGGTAGAGTCAGGTGGATTTTCTAGGTCAATGAACTTTCTATAAACTTGTCAACTTCTCAACTTTATTTTTATGTTCATCTTTAGCGACCTTGTCACTATCCATTTTCTCAAAAATAGAGTTTATGTTGGTCTGAACATCATGATTTAGTCCTCTTGTTGGACAACCCAGGTGCACCTTAGATATTTGATAATCCCCCACCACTAAATCTTCATTTTGTTTGTCTAGGTAAGGAATTATTATCTCCACATATTTTTTCCCTATTATATCATATGAGATTCTAGAGATGGTCCTAGGGCATATCTTTGGTCATTTGGAAACCTCAACAAGACAAAAATCTAAAGTGTTGGGAGATATCATTTGTTTCTTTTTTTTGACACTGATTTGTCAACCAACTTGAAGTGGCTACCTATGAATCATGTGTTATTCCAATGGGCACTGCTATCTATGAGTCTATAGTCAAAACTGCTACACTAGTGGTTACCATGACAAGTGTCATATTTATCATTGATATTACCATTGAATTCTCAACTAATGATTTGGATCTCTTCTCCATTGGTGGGTTAAGTAGCCATAATTGTATCAGTGGGTATCTTTGTTTCCACCTCCTTGGTGGGGGCTTGGGTTAATGTGAGAGTGGAAGAAATGGGTACTTGAAAGGGGGAAGTGGATGTTGATGTGCTTATCAAGGGTGAAAAAGATGGAAGTGACATAGGTGGAAAGGTAGGCATGTGTGGTCGGAATAGGGGAACCTGTGGAAGGTGGAATCTAAGCCAACAAATGAATTAATCAATATAGTGGGAATATTTAAAGTGGATGAAATGTGTAGTGTGATGGAAGTTGAAAATGAAGCTAAATCCATCCCAATGGTTGAGATAGATAGTGGGGTTATAGTCAGAATGATTGAGCCTACATCTATGTACTGTTAAGTGGTATTAGTGAATAATAAAGTGGTAGTGGATATTGGGGATGAGGTGGAAGTAATTTCAAAAGAGGGAGGTGAAGGAGTTGAGTATCTAATTGTGTTGATTGGCTTATTATCAAGGAAGTAATTTACACAAGTGGGTTAGATGAAGGAGAAATTACTTACATTGGTGGGATGGTGGAAATAGGAGGGGTAATTGCTTGTGTTAACCAGGTAGTGGAGATAGGAGGAGGGATTACTTACATTGGTTGGATAGTAGTTGTGTCCTCTATAGAAACTGATAGTGGTTAATCCATTGGTTAGGTTGTTGGCTCTTAACTATGAGAAGAATCCCTTTTTGCCTTATGTTTCTACTTCCATTTATGCAAGATAATTGGCCCCACTGCCTCTTCTTCTTGGGTTCCACTACTATATCCCTCTACTAATGTTGACACTACATCCTTATCCTTCAATTATCTTAACCTATCTATGATATTTAGGTATCTATGGATATTTTGACACCCTTACTCCTTAACCAGTTTAGTGTTTTTTTTATAACCTAGGTGACCATATCTAACAAGGAGACGGATTCAGGGGTAGACACCTGACAAGAGAAAGAGGTTGGAGATATATTTGATTGTCATAATATATCTTATCTACTGGTTATTCTTCATCTTTCAAATCTTTTAGAACTGGTGCCATGTTTTAAGTCTTAATTTGTTTGAGGGTCATTCTACAATAATCTCTTAATCTAACCTCTTCTTCATCTTGCATATCTTCCCATTAATCTTCATAAAAATAATGTGGGAATATGGGGCACCCACTATACTAGTAACATAGCTAGTCACATCATAGAAGGGCCTAGCATCAAGAGATATCAAGGTCATTTGAGTCATCTCTACATCCACACATTTGGCCTTAGATAGGGAAGGGCAAGTATATCTCCCTCATTGATATGGAAGTGTATCCCTATCTTATGTCTGCTTGATAAAAACTTGTGGGTTTCCACTAGTTGCCTCACAAGTTCCATTAGGGCCCATTTGTCACTTACATATCTTGGAAGGGTATAAGGACAACCACTAAAACCACCCACTTTGATAAATGAATATTTTAGAAACTAAATGAAATATGACCCCCATTTTACAATTTTTGTTGTTTTAGCATCAGAAAATCTTCTCCTCCCTAGTTCTTTTTCAAACATGATTATGATGTAGTAGACAAAAGCATCATTGACCCTTTTGAATTGTTGTTTTCTCACCTCTAAGGTGAGATTGAGATAGTAATTAAAAACTTTATTGATTTGATTGGGCATTGTGTTTAATCCTGAGAATTTCATCCCTATTTCTAAAATATAGACAAGGTAGGAAGTCATATAGAATTTGCTTGTAGTTTGGACCTCCATCAATTATTCTTGAATGGAGTCACTAATCAACTGGACTCAGTGAATGTACTATTTATTCTTATGGATTACCTAGATATATTGGTACATCCAATCTGATAATTGTTTTCATTTGGGTTCTTTATAGCTCTATTAGGAATTTAAAAACTTTTTAAATTAGATTTAATATAACCATAAATCAGATCTAACTTATGCAATAACATGCATCACAGAAACATTCCTCAAATCATAGATATAATGAAAGCATTAAAATGGAGAGAAAAAGAATCAATCACACAACATAGATATAATGTGGTTCACCCAATGTAGGCTACATCCACCAAGAAAGTTTTCAATATAAAATGTAATCAAAACACAAAACTACAATGAACTCTCACAAAGATAAAAAAATCTCTTATAGAAAATGTTACACTTTCACCTACACAATGTTGTATCTCACAAGTTGTTAAACCACACCCTATAATGAAAACATGTACTTTGAAAAACACCTACAATTTGACTCTGATCCTCAAAGCCACACCCTATAAATAAACCATCAACCTCTAAAGGCCACACTACACCCTATATATATATATATATATATATATATATATATATAAATATATATATATATATATATATATATAGCAAATGAAGGAAAATCCACAAAAGGAAGAGAAATGTGAAATGCTTATCCAAGATAAGCATTATTCAACATTTGACAACCCTCCTCCACCTAAGCAAGCTCATCCAAATGCTCATCCATGAAGGAACACACCAAGATTGGGTCTCCACCTTTCAAGGGCACATCTACCTACACTATGTGATCATAACCAACTCCTTGCAATAAAGAAGGCAACACATTTTCCAAGGAACAACCAATTCTCATAGAATAGGGAAGTCAACATGGAAAATAGAAAACTAATAACCAACTCCATAAAATATGAAAACATAGAAATTAGAAATATACTAAGAATATTCCACTCACATGTGGAGCAAGGTTTCATAAAAGGTGGAGTGGGGAAAAATGCACTCCCCACATTTGTGGAGCTCTTTAGGCCCCTAAAGTATTCCCCTAAGGTCATGTGATAGCCCCAAAGGGCTCCACACTAAACAAACTCTATACAAGAGTATAATGATGTCCCCTACTTCATCCTTGAAGTATATCCTTACCAAGGTCATAGGCATTCTTGTGGTTGTGGATCTAGGGTTTTTCAACCACTGTTTATTTAAAATTGATAGACATGCTGCATTATTATCATGATAGAAATTTTTTGAGGAGTCAAGGGTTATATCTATGTAGCTTTCATATTTCAAGATCAAGAATACAATATCAATGAAATTAGGATCAAGATTTAGAATCTTCTCTCCTTTATCATTCATTACTTCCTTCTTCTCAGCATCAAAGTGTTTATCCATGGTGAGCACAAGCTTAGGGCTTTGTATTAAGATTAGGAAGGTTGTATATTAGGGAAAACCACTATCGTAAATGCTCTGAATCTAATCATTCTTGATTTCTGCATTTACTTTATTCTAGAAGTTTGCTAGGTCTATGTGACCTAGATCTATGTTGGTGATCTCGTTGGTGTTTGAATCCAAGCTGGATGGGACACTAGGTCCCTTTGACTTGAACTTCATCTCCTTTCTAGACATGTACACTAGATAAATGGGTGTGAGAAATGAACTATAGAGTTGGGCAGGAATTGGGATTACAATTACAAGTTATTTCTTCACTTTGAACCTAGTGGGGTTTTGTTATGCTTTTGAAGTTAAAAAAATCTAGTGAAGGTATAATGTGCAATTACAACTATAAATTTTGACTAAAATATCCAATGGAATTTTAAATTACAATTTCACTTGTAAATTATAATAAAATATCTGGTGGTAAAATGGTCTGCAAAGGCAAGTTAAACTTTCAACAGGAACTTCAGAGTTGTTAAAACAAAGGGAATCTCTGCCATGTTTTTTATATGTTCTGCAATTAAAATCTCCATGGGGTTTGATCTTGGAATAACAAGAGGGATTTTCATCTAAATTTGTGTAGGGGATATTTTGGTAATATTATGTATTTTTAACCATTTTTTATGAAAACCCTAAAAAACCCTAAGTACGATAAGTACCTAAATGAATTTTAATAAAGATTTTACAATTATAGGTAAAAATCTAGAAAATGCAAGAAAATATGGTAAAATTATGATATCCTTTGACAAATACATAGATAAAACCTAAGGTTTTTGTAAATAAACCTATGTTTTGTTGAGAATCACAATAACAATAATTTGAAGGAAATGTGGGTGACCTAGAAAGATATCGTGAATGCACGTATGGGGGTTGGTGATGGTAGATCTAATGCATGGTGTTGTTCATCTTGGGGGGTCTAGTTAAAAATCTCACTTGGCATAAAATATCTAAATTTAATTTGAAAATGTTAATTAATAATGTGAAAACCTAACTTTTATACCAAATTATGTAATTAATGCCAAGGATGGTAGTAGATGGATGAACAGTAGAAAAGCGAGTAGTCAGAGTTATTTCATAATTTTGCAAGTTGTAAATTGTGATTTTCCTTTTATTCTCCACTTTCCACTAAGTGGGTTTGTTGGAGGTGGGTAGTGGGATCTCTATTACAATTTATAACTTTTTAAAGTTGCAAAGTGCAGCAGAAGTTTTGATTCCTATAAGACAGTGGTAAATGGTGGAGAACAAAGTTTGTGTTGCACTTTGTAACTTTGTAAAGTTGAAAAGTATGACTAGAGTTTTGATTCCTATTGATATCAAGTAAGATCAGAAATTGAAGGTTTTCATACACTTTTCAACTTTTCAAAGTTGGAAACTGCATGGAAATCTCTAGTTTTTGCTTAGGTCTAGGAAAAAGGTATTTAAGTCTCCTTTAAAGCTTTTCCTCAAAAACTTATATGGGTCTCCCATAGGGCATAAGATGTTTTGATAATTTTGGCAAAAAATATCCCCTTTTTGTATTATTAATAGTGGTGATTCTATAATAGATACATCAAGCAAGCAATAAACACACATTATGATTGCATTTTTATAGTACAAGGGCAATTAGAACAAGTGGCAAAATCAGAATTAGTATAAAAGGAATAGAGACAACAATTATGGATACAAAAGGATCATTCATAAAAAAAAAAATACAAATTAAATAATTAAATAAAAAATAACAAGAAGAAAATCAAGATCACAAGTACATTAGGAACAATTTGAAAAGTAAAGGTTACAAAAGTTAAAGTAAGACAAGCAAAAATTACTAAAAAAGAAGTTGCCAAAATAAAATCAATCCAACCAAGAAAGTATCTTTGAGAAAGGGTTTATAAAAAAAGAATTTCCAAATAAAGATATGCCTACAAAATCTAATGTTACAAATGTGGTCTCAAAGGATTCAACTAAAAATCATTCAGCATTCCTAGAGCCTTTGATTCTTAACCCGCTCATAGATGGCAAACAATATACCAATGTTGTGGTCAATAACACTATTTAAATGAATGTTTGTAACATGACACTCTTATAATTTATTAGATATGATAAGGAACATTTGTTTAATATTATTGTATCTAAATTATTTATTGGATCAATTGAGTTACCTTTCATAGTTGGTCCAAAAACATGTTTAGTGGTATTTCATGTATGCCCTAGTTATCCCAATATAATGTCAAATTTGGAAGATCATGGATGGCATTAATGGGGGAAATAATTGGTAAAGATCATAACCATGTCACATTTGAACATGAAATTAAAATGATTATAGTTTCAAGATAAAATGGACCCTCTTTAGAGTGAAAGCAACAAAAAGAAAGCATGTCTTCAACTAGTATACAAACAAATACAAATAATGGAATAAAACTAAAGGCAAATGATATAGTACATATTTTAAAAGAGAAATCAATCAATCCCATAATATGGAATATTTGGTTTTTGATATAAAAATACAAACAAAGACAAGAGTGGCATCCTATAATTTCAAAATTGAGTTGATGAGAATTATAATGCAAAAGATTCTTATGATTATGATGATACATATCCTACACAAAAGCATCCCCTTGATGAGATGTTGGGATTATAACAGCATCCTTCCTCATGCATAGAGCCTTTACTAATCATGCTAATATGCTAAAAGTATTTAAAAAAATCAAATATTCTAAAAACTTTTAAAAATCACCCTATGCATGAATTGTGTATTTTATTTGCATTAATTAGTATGTGCTCAATATACTCATTATTTATCTATATATCCAATTTTATGTCAAATATACTTCACTAGTGTACATCAATTAATTTTGGACATACAATTTTCCATATCCAAACATTATTCAGGTCATTTAAATATCCTAGACCCATAAATGTTTCATAGACAAAAGCACTCTGCCCAAACAATAATGCACTGCATTGTTATCTAATTTTATCAGACTCATCCCAATGAACATAAGCTCTACATTCTTAGATCCAAACAAGTAAAAATCCTTCTATAACTTTTTAATATTGCATCAAGTTCATTGGGGGTATCCTTTTACACAAGTTCTATCATTCTTTGGCTATCCCTTATTGTTCATACCTAAGTTCCTTACATTGCACAAAATCTATCGTTATTGCTCATTTACTTCCACATTGATATCTTATTGTCTACCTAAGTTTTTGAATATATTGATGTTAAAAATTTCTTATGTTGATAAATTACATTTACTCTTGCATGTTTTGCATGTTTACTTCATGTCTTGTGTGTATTCACTATTTGAATTTTGGACATTTGAACATGTCCTTGTGTATGGCTCTAAGAATTATTGTATACTTCTACATGTGTGAGTGAAATTTGAATATGTCCCTTGTATGTGACCCATTGCCCTTCTATCACATGCTTTGTGTGATTTGCATGTACACTTAGTGTGTGTGCAGCATGGCCATCATATTTGTTTTTTATCATTTGCTTAGTTTTTATGCCAATATGCACATCTTGAATCTTCCCTATTTTTTATGTCATGATCAACATCACACCTCCCTCCCTAAGTTTTTTTAATTAATTTAAGTTATCTTCAGAATATGATCACTTATATGTATGCATGATTGTTAACATTTATCTTGACAATGTCACTATGTATGTTTATTCCCACATGCATCTTATAGCATTATTGTGCTCATTTTATATATGATGATACCATGAGATTATAGTGTTATTTTTTGGATCAATACTGAGGAATTACTAGGTCCCTAACCCTATCAACAAAATGATCAAAAAAGAACTATTGTGGTCTGGCTCAACATTTATCCACGTTAAGGCATATGACCTCCTTGTTTTACATAATAGGTTTTGAAAAAACCATCATAAGTAGTGAATAGTATCTTAGAATTTCCATATTAGATAAGCAAAATAGTACCAAAAAACCAAACAGGCTAACCTATCTTACTCCAAGATAATTAATTCAACCATTCTACCATTACAAAGCACCATGTTTCCTAATTTTTCCACTTGTCCAGACCCATGCACACTAGGATCCAAAACAACCTAACCCTTTCCTTCTGACTCAAAACTAGTCTTCACTAACTTCCTATCAACCTGCTCACCATCTGCCTACTTTATCGAAGAGAAAATCAAATGTTTCTAAACATGCCCAGGATCTTGCCAAATCAATAACTGCTTCCCCTTTCACCAAGGTAGAGACTTAAATGAACCATGAATGACACCTTTCCCTAACCATTTAATATCCTTCACCCTTTCTAGAGAGTGCCTCAATTCCCTCCACTCCTCAAGGCCAAGAATAGGATTCAACAAATCTTCAATAATAGGCATGCTAACCCCTTATTTCTTTGAAATCTCCATTTAACTGAGCAAGCAGCCTCCACATCTTTAGCAAAGTCAACTAAAGCCAAAAATGGGACTCTAATTCTCAAAACATTGACAAAGGGACAAAACCTCGAAAATCTCTTTCAGAAAACTAGAGAGAAAGAAAGGGTCTGAGGGGTAGAGCTTCTAATTTTTATAGCAACTCTAATCAAAACTCTAGCCACACAAAAAACTCAACCATAGCTCAAACTTGATCCCATCTAACATTATTAGACATAAATTCAAAGCAAAGAATTAATCTAGGTCCGATTTCACCCTAACTCATCTGCTATCTACCAAAATATCCATACCCAACACCTTTTCAATTACCCCTACCACCTCTGAAGATGAGATCTAGAACATATTGAACAAGCATGTTCTAGAAGCTAACTCAAAAAATCCCATTTTCCTACTCTTAGCTTGTCCAAAATCTAGCAGCCAACCTATCGATTGAATACAAAAATGATCCATCTTTCCTTTGTGTTAGACCCGAAAAAATCCCTACTCAAACCAAAGCCAAGAAAACCATCTTGTTATAAAAACTTGCATTGTGACATCCTTCACAATAAATGCCCATGTTGAAGAATTGAGAGAAGCCATCATGAAACAAAAAGGCCCATCCAATCACTCAAATCTCAAGAGTCCAGTGCCATCAAAAATCCCTCTACATACTCTACCCTACATCATCCACTCCACCTGAAGGACAAGATGGCCAAATGAACTATTTGTCCATGCAAATATAATATCTAGATTTTCTTATTTAAGATAAAATCCAAATATCTTTATTGAACAATGCTTTTGAAACAATTTAAAATGCTAACCATTGAAAAATTAATATTTTTTAAAAAATATTAATATTCCAATTCTAGACATTCTCTTCAGCTAGGGCTTAACAAACCAAGCAGCCTTAGAAAAAAAACTCAACAAAAATAAGAAGCTAATTAAAATTCAATATGCTCAAAATTCTTTCCATCTTCTCATCTATTATTAATATTATCCATCCTTTCTTTCTCTCTTTGATCAATTACCACATTTGCCAAAAAAATTGAAATTTTATTACTTTCATGAAAATAATGAGAATAATTCCAACCTTCATAAGCTTCCAACTTGGGCCAAATGACATCTACAGTATTATCAATCTTTTAGGATTTATCCCTCTGATTAGATAAATCTTGAATCATCACCTATGAATCCCCTTCAATTTCTAAGAATAGAGCCAAATTAACCCCAGCTACTAAGGCTTGGGCTTCAACTTCATTATTTGTGCCATCAAATAGTTTGAGGGAAAGTGCTCTAATTAAATAACCACTACAATCTTTTATAACACAACATACCTCTAAGGCTCTAGGATTACCTCGATAAGCCGCATCTAAATTCATTTTGAACCACCCAGGTTTAGGTGGACTCTGAATTACATCTTTTCTTTTTTCCTTATTTTTCTTATCTACCATTGTCTCTTTAATGGGAGGAGCTTATAATGTTATTGTTCAAACTCATATTTACATGTTTTCATAACATCTCTAGCATAACTTTTTTCTTTTGAGACAAGTTATTGCCTAAGCTTCACAACTCACCTCAAAAGAGGGGCCATACACAATGGTTTGTATTATAGACTAAGCTTCAATATCATAATACATAGACATAAATTTACAATTTTCACCCAATTAATCACAATTCACTCCCATATTTCACTCAGAAAGCAATTTTAGACAACAATGCTCCATTCAGACAAGGGTGTAGACCGACCACGTCAAAAATAGTGTATTGTTGTCCCAACAAGCATAAAATAGTAGTTTATAAATTTATCAAAATGTCACTCAATATATAAATCAATTATTGTATATAAATAGTTGTAGGTGTTACACATGTTTGTCTCATGTTTTGCTTAGTTTGGGGACATCATACGTGACATGTGTTCTAAGTTTTCACTTAGGTTTTAACCCAAAAAGTAACTCGATGTTACTCAGTTCTAAAATATATATACATCTAGATGTTAGATTAGGGCATGTGTATGGCACATGACTACCTTTTTACTCGGTTTTGCACTAGTTTCATAAATGGAGTGGAAATACTTGTCATTCTCTATGTTGTATACCTAGACTCAAATCATAATATCTTTTTCACCAATTTTGCACTAGTTTTGCATCAATTTTGCACTAAAAATGAATCTTATTTCATTTACAATGGTTGGTTCACTTTTTTGCACCAGAATGATCTACTAAAATTCATATAGGGATTCCTAGCTACTCTACCTACCTTGAGTTGTGCAATGATGAAGTCAAAGCCAACTTGAGTTTTTAATATTGGGGCATGTACATTCCGATTCAAGTTCATCAATGATGAAGAAATCTCCAAGGGTCCTACCCTCTCCAGTCACCTATTTTTGCACCAAAAAACATAATGGTTTGCATACTTGATCGAGTGTATTTATTCATTATAATTAGATTTAGAAGTTTTCTTATCTTTATTTCTTGATTTTTATCTCAAGTAAGATTTGATTTAATACATATTTCATTTTACATACTTAGCACACACCTCATCTCATGGTTATTGACTACCATTCCTTCAATTCTATGTAGATGACCCTTTTTTCAAGAAATTAATGATCTCAAAATATTCCTATTCCACATTACAAACAACCTTAACTCACTTTTAGACTAATCCACACTTCTAGTTTAGTTGCCTCTATTCCCTAAGCAAGGCCACTCCATTTGGACTATTTGTTCCCTAGTTCTTTCCAATTTTTCCAGCTATGTCCTCCCACCAAATAATGATTTTTTGCTCAAATTTAAACTCATGAAATGGGTTATCCTACATGTTTATCAAGCCCCATCTGAAGGAATTCCTATGTGATCACTACAAAACTACATTTTTATGTCATTTTACATAAGAGGTTCATATGATTTAAAATCACAAGAACATCTAACTACAAGTTGAGATAAAAACACCTATTTTTTCTAATACAAAGTCCACACATCCTTGGTTTCTTTGAGATAAGTCTACATACACCTCTAAGGTCGCATGTCATCGTTGAAGCACTTAATCACACCTGAATTGCACCAACATTTAGTATTTTGCACCAGTCTTTCACACACACCACCATAGCATGCAAAAACTACATGGAGTTTGATCCCTCTTTGGATTATTGGTATGTAGGCAACAATCAACACAAGGAGTGTTGAGGTTTATTATGATTTTAACTGTTAACCCCTATTTCTATTTTAGTTGTCTATCATTCATGTCTATTAAACTAGGGTTATAAGTGAAGAAGAAGGCACATAATGGTTTGCACAATAGATCGAGAGCTCCCACATAGTCAAATAAGACATACAAGCACAAGTGAACCTATCATATTAGTCACACAAAAAACCCTCACAGGATAACAATGCTCCATAAAGATAACATAGTGGGCCGACCTTATTCGATTTTATTGGTCTTATCCTAGGTCTAAGCAAAGCCCTATTAATGATTCACGACATCATTACACAGTCACACAATCATTTTTACAATTGTACCTATAGTCTTATGCATCTAATTTATAGTTAAGTTGTATTTCTTTGGTACTTTCCCTTTTTATAATATTTATAAATTTAACAAGTTCCAACAAGTTTGTGTCATTTATTGCATATTTGTAGCATTCTAATTTTATTTAAAAGTTTATCTAATCATAATTTAATACCTCTTAATTCATAAAATTTGATAAAATAAAATGCAATTATAAGATGCCATGAATATATGAATATTGCATTTAATCTTCATGTTTTAGATGATTTGCTATGTTTTGGAAGTAATTGACTAACATGCTAGTGATTATAATGATGGAAGTTAGTGTGATTGTTGTTTGTAGATGGACTATCCCATTTATGAATTGAATATGTGGTGATTATTTATAGTTATTATATTTTTCAAGTGATCTCCATCCCATAGAATTTGACAGTGATGATTGAAATAAACACGCAAATCTTTTTTTAATTTAAGTGAAAAAAGAGGGTTAGATTATTTTATAATATGTTTGTGGTCACTCTATTTTTGCATAATGACGTGGTATATGGTGGTTAAATTTTATATAATAATGAGGCAAGTGAACCCGTATAAGGTATAGTGTTCATGTGGATATTAATAAGAACTACAATAGTGTATCCAATTATATTATATTGATATAACATAATAAAGACATACACAATTCTAGAAAAGGCACATGAACTATTTGAGAAAATGTTTCGAATCACAATATTTGAGATATATTGACCTTTGTCATTCAAATTATGGGGTGATTACTAATAGATAATAATATATATAGGTGACCTTCAATTTGGAAAAGTTGAGAACAAAGACTAAATAAATAAACTACGCATCTTGTAAATTGAGTGAACAGATCAAACAAAATTTACAATCTCAAATCATGAATTTAATAAAAAAAAATGGAAATTTCTAAGAATATTAGATCAAATATGGCATTCCAAATTTAAATTTAGATTGAATTGGATGTGCATAAATTAATGCAAAATAATTTAATTATCCAATGACTTTAATTTTGACAAATTTTATATGAGGATTAAGATATAGATTGAAACTTTTGAGGTTTAAAGAGTAGAGTGCACAAAATGTACTGGAAACTCATCTTGATATGGAAAATTAATATAATTGGTAAGTAACTTCCACTTTTAATAATCTATATGCTCAAGATTAGGATAAATACATAGTCGATGTTTTTAAGTCCAAAAAAATAAAGCAACCGAAATTCACATGAGGCAATCATAAATTTTATCAATGTTGAGTTGGTAAGTGTATTGAAAATGCATTGTTTTCAAAATGCATTCAGATAAACTATCTCAATTTTGTTTGTTATTATAGTAAATAAGGTCATGACAAAGTCAAAATGAAGTGACTAGGATATTGTTATCCAAATAAATATATACGTTGATAATAGATCTTTAAAATAACTAGTGTGTAGATCAAAGAGCACAAACTATACAACTTTAGGTAAAAGTTATCAATCTACTTTGTTAAAATATGAATCAAGAACTACATGCACAAATGATAAGAAATAATATTGTCAAGTCTTGACCACCATATTCACATTTAGTAGTTTTAGTTTCTTATTTGTTGGTCATGCTAATGTAAAACTATTGTGCTCTATAAAACCAAATATTGTCTATACTATGAAAAAGAGTTTTTTTATTAAATAGATTACAATTAATTTCTCATGGAGTCCCATAGTTGCAACTAGAAATCACTTTGTTTTCACCAATAAATACATATAAAAGTTGTAACAAATACGTGTGAATTATTTAGCATTGATATAGCTAATGCAAGTGACCAAAAATAGTAGGAGCATGTGGATATATCTGATCATTACAATGTTTGAGCATTGATATTTTTCCAAACTATTTGTATTTAAAACTATCAAATGTATTAGTTGTAATCAAAAACATACAATATTTGAATAAAAGGTTACAATAATGTAAAACTTAATAACTTGATACTGAGGTGATGTTATATAATCTCAATTAAAAAAATAATGAAGCACTTTGAAAATAGACACCATATCAATGAACACATACACAAATAACAAAATGATAGGCAATATACTTATACAATAATAAGAGACAACTATGTAATCATGTATAAAGTTGAACACTAGTATAGAAAATGTGATATGGGATAATAAAGTTGATAAAATAACACATAGGATAATTAAATAAAAATTGAGCATTACTCAGATGTCAAGTGTTAAAAATCTCAAACAAAACGTGATATGTGGAACACCTATTTGATTTTAGAAAATTCAAGAAAACTAAACATATAATGTCATAATTTAGTTGTTTAGAGTGAAAATAAAAATCTCTTTAAAACTTCATCAGAGTTAATTTAACTAAAAATGCATGCATTTACTATCTATTCTAAAAAAAAGTAGATATTAAACTTAGGTAAAACATCATGAGTTGTGTTAACAATTATACAGATAGCTTTGGATATCAAAATCAAAACGAAAAGAGAATTATGCACATTTTTTGCAAAAATGAACTATAATAGTTTTTGTTTTATAATCATTGTTAAACATGGAAAAAAATGTTTATGTATATGTTTTTCAGTATGAACATGAATTTATTTAAAACATTGCATGTATGTAAGTCCAAAAAATTCCCATGTACAAGTCCAAACCCTATACTATAGTCTATTAATTTAGTATCCAAGATAAGCTACATCGATAGGAAAAAAAAAAGCAATCATAAAAGGTTTTTTCCCCAATGCATAAAAAGTCTGTCAAAACAAAAAGGTGGTTTGATTTCAATCAAACAAAAAAATGAACAACATCACATATCTTGGCAAAGGATAACATTTGCAATAAGAACAACTCCATTTTCAAAATAAATCAAAGTCTACGTAGAAAAGAGAACAATGTACATGTATTACTATAGCAAAAAAACAACTCAAATGGATACATACTTTGTTAAATACAAATTCAAGTCTCATTGATGTGTGTAATAACATTGTCTAGTATAAGTCTGTAAATCCCACTGATCTTAAATTGGCATAAGAGAAAAATAATGGGTGAAGATATTTTGTGTTTTTTTTTGGCTGGATAATAAGGGTTGATGGATCCATCTCCCTTTTATTAAATTAAAACCACGATTACAACATAAGCATAAACAACAAAGGTTACATAAAAACTAATCAAGACCAAGTTCCTAAACATCAATCAAAGCCATAGAACAACAAAAATTCCACATAACAAAGCCCCAAAATAACCATGACATAACCCAAATAGAATCCTACCCAAAAAACTACCAGATGAGTACCCAAACCCAACCCAACCAAACTTACTAGTAGCCCATAATGAGCCCCCCATGGAGATTGAGTCAGGTTACCATGTTCTCTACCAATGCCAATTACAGTTGTGTCACCACTACCATCCAAGCCATCCAACCTTTGTTCCATGGGGGCCTCCATACAATTATCCACAACCACCTCCACTACTTTAGACACCATAACCAATCATCTTAATCTGCCACCATGACCACCTCTACCACCACATCCACCATGCCTTCCACACACTCTTCTCTCTAACATACATCCACCAAAAATTGGGGAAAGAAAATTGGATTTTATATGAACCCTCATAGCACTAGACACCACATGACATCAGGTAATACACCCCTTTAGCTACCACCTAAGGAAGAAACATAGGGGTCATCACTCCAAACAAACGCCCCAACATCCTGGCTATTGAAACCACCCTACTTTACTATTGGAGGTCAGGAATAATTATTAAAAAATCCAAATGGGCTTTACAGATTTGAACTTACAATACTGACACAAACCCCTCCATTGAAGATGATCATTAAAGTGTTCCTTAAAGTCACTTCCCAAAGGCCAACACTAACATATAATGCCTCTCAAGCTCCCAAAATGTAGACAAAGGCATTAATCCTGAAGACTCATTATTTCAAAACATTAGCAATAGAGGAGCACTCCCCCAAAACTCCTCCACCATTCTTGTCAGCCCCACTCAAAATCATGGTTGCACCAATCTATCTACAATCTCTCAAACCTACAATTTATCCTATAAGGCCAACAAGAGTTTCCAAATAAACATGGAGACCATTTTTGAGTTCACCTTTATTCAACACAATGTCTCCAAATACACCATGCTAATAATCTCCCACATTGCCTCCAACACCATCCCTAATTATATGAATAAGGCCTTCTTCAACTAAGAATCCATCACCTACCCTTCAAATGCCATCTCCCATTTGGTTTCAATCAACCATAATAAAGGAGTGATCAAAACACACTATAACATCTCTTTCATATTGATAATGGTTACCTAAAATTATCCTGGCTCACCACATGAAACACACAACTCGTACCCCAACCATAAACCCACTACATTGCCATAATATGTAAATAATATTGTCATCCCCATCATACCTTGAGCCTCATTTGTGTGTTTGATCCACCCCATAAAAAAATATATAACTTGAAAACACATCCCTTAGCCAACCCATGCATCAAATGAGACATGAACCCAAAACTTAAATCTTTAATTTAAATTCAAATAGAATAACTCTCCAATATTAGCATTGGGCCATGCCTCCCACGTATTATCCATAATAAAATAATACAACTAATCAATCCACCTATTGGCCATGAAGTTCGCAGCACCATTCACCTCTCTAAAGTAATGGGAGGCTTCCCAAATAAAGAGAATCAAGAATCTCCTAGCATCACTGCAAAATATTCTCAATATTCCAAAATTTTACCTTTTATTTTCATAGCATGTAGATCATTACCATTGAATCCCCTTCAATGATCAACTTCTCAATTTTGACCTGGACCACTAAACCCAGTCCAAACATAAGAGCCTGTGATTTTGCCTCATTATTAGACCTGACCATAAGCTTAAGAGAGGCCACTCTGATTAGGGACCTTGCATAATCTCTAATTAAGCACTTGGACCCCAAGGCCCCTAGATTCCCTCTTGCAACCCTATTGAATTTAATTTGAACATTCTTGGAGGGAGAGGACACCATTCCAAATTATTTACCCACCTACAAGCCTTAGCAAGAATGACCAACCCATTAATGGGAGGTACTTTCAATAGCTTCTAAGATGCAATGATTTGGGCATTACATTTCATCAACTTATCATTAACTCTTTTAGCATGTTGTGATCTCATTTATTAAATTTCCACTTATGCCTTATGGATGACAACTTCACTAGAATTCTCCTTGCCTTCAAAAATCCATAAATTCCACTCCTAAATTAATCAGATTAAAATAGTCAAGACTACCAACCACATGCATGAAAAGGTATTTGAATGTTTCCCAACCAACCAAGACATGAAGGCTACCATCAAAGACTCAAGCCAAATCCACCTCTAACCAAGCTTGCCATAAATCCATGCCTAATAAGATGTTGACGAGGGACAAGAAAATAGAAGGTGGTTTGCATCTTCTTTAACTACTAGACACAAGGAATATTGTGAAAGACCAACCATTCTAATTTTTTAGATTTTGTTAAAGGTCAAAATTTTGCCTTGAATAGTGAGCCACACTAACACCCCTACCTTTAGAAGCCCAACCTTGTTCCACCATAAGAATTTTTCCAAGTAAAAGCTGACCTAGCCTATTCCACCATTTTATATCCAAGGTTTATGAATAAAACACAAACTTGGATCTTGTCCATTGCTAAGTATCTTTAGAAATATTGAGAAATACCTTAATTTTAGACAACCTACTCAATATGCCCTGTGGGAGAACTGGGACTGAGAGAGCTCCACACTCTTTCCATTTCCATATCTCCAAGCCAACTCCCACTTATGGTTCTAAATAGTCCTAGACCTTACTCCCCCAAAATAATTGTCAAAATAGTTTTAGCCTCCTCCAACCATTGAAAATCTTAAAGTGGCCTATGCCCATTCTAAGATTCAACCCCAAATTCAATTGAAATACCACTGTTAATCACCCATGAAACATGCTCTTTGATAACAAACTAACACTTCAGAATGAAATTCCATAGATGAGAGGTAGAGGGTGGATTAACCATAGTCAATATATTTAAGCTAGAAATATCTCCAAAATACTTTAATTGCAGTTGTTTATTCCAATTCACATTTGACTAAGTGACCATCCCCCACATGATTTTTGTGCATAGTGCCAAATTTTAAACATGTAATATCTTCAACCTAACACTGCCTTCCTCCTACGACAAACACATTGAATCCCACTTAAGCAAAAAAAAATTCTTTGGGTCACTCATGCCTTATCATAGGAAGTACTTCATAATATTATTATGTTGTTTTACCACCTTAAGAGGTGGTTGTAATACTGACATGACATAAATCAACAACACACTTAAAATAGACTTGATTAGGGTAATCTAACTAGCCAAGGATAACCAATGCCCCTTCTAGGTCTAAAGATGTGATTTA
Organism: Torreya grandis; assembly: GCA_037957365.1. Taxonomy (NCBI): domain Eukaryota; kingdom Viridiplantae; phylum Streptophyta; class Pinopsida; order Cupressales; family Taxaceae; genus Torreya; species Torreya grandis. The sequence goes on from JARHVA010000156.1 coordinate 600,031, forward strand.
AATGCATTGATAAGATTTTCCCACATGGATCTCTTACCAACACCTATAAACAAAGGAACTCCCAAATATTATTATCTATCAACTTGTTGACTTTAAACCCAGGATACTGATAATATTTTGTTGTGCTTGCCTGGGGACATTTAGGAAAAACACCTCTAATTTGATAGAGTTAACTAGCTGCCCAGATGTTACCTCATATTTAAGAAGAATATGCTTGAAGGTCCTAGCTTCAAACTCTCTAGCTTCCCTAAAGAATAATGTATCATTTATGAATTGTTGGTGAGTAAGATTCTCCATACCTTTAATTGATTAAAGCCTTTTAATAGACCCAATGAGCATGCACCATCCATAGCCCTTCCCAAGGCCTCTGCTATAAGAATGAAGGAAAAGGGAGAAATAGAATCACCTTACCTCAACCCTCATGAGGCCTTGAATAACCCTGTAGGCTCAACATTAATCAAAATTGAAAATCTATGAGATGGAATGCAACTAAATATCTAATTACACCATGTCTTATCAAATACAATTTTTTCCAAGGTTTCGATTAAGAAGTGTTAACTTACCCTATCATGGGCCTTTCTAATGTTAAGTTTTAGAATCATGCATTTTTTATGATTAGATGCAAGAGAATGAATGATTTCATGTGTTATGATGATAAGGTCCTAGATACTCCTACCTAGAATAAATCCCCCTTGCTCCCTAAAGATGAGAGACTCCAAGAGGGGCTTCAACCAAAAAGAGGTAGCCTTATAAATAATTTTATACATCATATTACATATGAAAATTGATCTAAAGTCCCCAAAATCAGACAGACTTTGTCCTTCAAGGTGTTAGGTTATGGAGTTAAAAGCTTCACCAAGATGCAAATAGGAGGAGGTTGATCAGTGTTACAGCAACCGACGTCGGCAGTGCAACCAACGTCGGTCATATCCAGTTACAGAGCAACCAACATCGGTCAGGAGTCAGTCGACGTCGATCACCTCCAGATAGATAGGGACTGACATCGGTCGCTTGTGCATTTCAGAACTGGTTGTTGATGAACAGTTAGTTTGTTGAATAGGTTGTTTGCATGTAAAGACTAATTTTAGTCTTGAGCTGTGGATCTAATTATTGTTTGCATGAGATCTATATAATAGACTCATGGGCTGTATTGTAAAGTGTGCTAGATAGAGAGAGCAAGGTTAGCTCCTTCAGAGGGAAGAGAGCAAGGGTTGCTCCTCCTAGTGCCATAGTGCCAAGTGTGTATGATCAGGTAGATCTTTAGGTTGTTTCAAGATCTGGTAGAAGATCCACAGGGGTGCTGGTTTGGAGAATCAAAAGGGTTCTTCATGTGGGGATGATCTTAGTTGGTAGGTGTGCAAGGCCAAGTTTGATTTGTAGGTTATTGCAAGTTCATGGGAGATCTACATGGTAAGAAAGATCAGTTAATTTGCAGGTGTGTGTGTGTGTAAGATCTTGGTTTGCAATTTGTTGCAAAACCAGGTTGATCTACAAGTGGTAGCAAGATCAGGGAGATCAGCAACACAACAAGGAGCAAGATCATAGGGATCTACTTGGAGTACGTGGTGTACTCAGACTTGGAGTACTTTGAGTACTCGCTCAGTGGTACTGGCAGTAGTGATACTGACTGGTTGGAGGTGAACAGCAACTCTATGTTTGAGTTGTCTATTGTGACCGTGATTGAGAGAGAGAACTCTTAAAGAGATTTACTATTTACATCCTAGAGGTGTGGGAGCCCTAGAGGAGTGTAGAAGAAGATTGTGGCATCTTCTTTCTTTGTATTTCCTTCTAGAAAGAGTATTAATACAATTGGGTATTATCTCTCATATTCTGTGTTATTTTTGAATTTCTATGTTACTTGTTACTTTTGGTTAAATTCTGCATTTAGTTGCTTATACAAAAGTAATCAATTGTGCTCTTTATGAGCTGGGGATCCTGACAATTGGTATTAGAGCTAGGATTAACTAACAGGTGGTCAGAGCTTGTTAAGTATTTGTTGATTATAGGTCACTCTCAAGGGTTTCTGATTGAGTGGGAGTATAGCAATGGCAGAAGAAAGTATGGAGGAATTCAAAAGCAAGAATGATCAATTATGGTGTTATGGAAAGAAAGAGCAAGTAAAAAAAGATTGCTGGTTGGTAGCAGATCAGCATGAAGGAAATAAAGGAGCATGTGTTGCAAGAATTGTTGCACTAGTTATTTTGGTATGTTCATTGGATAAAGTAGAATCTTGGTTTATAGATTATGTTGCCTCTTTCCATGCAGCCCCAAATAGAGTATTTTTCCATGTTAAGGTCCGTGGAGACTTTGGAAAGATTTATTTAGGGGCTGGTGTGCCTTGTCAAAGTTTTGGCAAAGGGGAAGTGCGGATGAAATTGCAGACAGCCAACACATGGGTGTTGAAGAAGGTCATGCAGGTCCCAGTTCTGAAGATGAGGCTAATTTCTTTAGGAAAGTTGGGTGATGAGAGATGCACAAGAACTCTCACAGTGGATGCACTTGAATTAGCAAGTGGTAAGAAAGTAGGTATCCTTTATCTATCTACTTATATTATCGATTCTTCTTCTGTTGTAAAGACGTGGCTTTGTAGGCTTGGTCACATGAGCAAGAAGGAGATGCATGTTTTTAAGAGGAAGATAGATGTGTTTGACAAACTTAAGAACTGGAAAGCCTTGGTGTTCATGGAGGAAATGATGGACAGAGATCAGTTGAGGGGCTGAATAACTCTAAGCAGGGCAGTTTGGATAGAGTTTTGATCCAAGGTGAGCTCGCGGGTAAAAAGTCATCACTCACAGGAGAACACAGTTATCAGCATCGGTCAGGTGGAATCGATGTCGAATAGATAGGTACCGATGTCGATCATGTGTAGATAGGCAAAGTCGATGGTGTCGGGCAGGGTGGCTACTGACGTTGGTCAGGGAACCAACATTGGCAACCAGTGGACACCAATGTCAGTCAGGGAATCGATGTCGGTGATCAAGTTGGTTCGACATCGATCGGGTACAGACCAGGGTCGACCAAGAAATAGATTTTGGGTAGACAGCATGCTGTTAAGGAGTCTCAAATGCCCATATGGAGGACTGAAAGTGTAAGTAAGCCTTAAATTCATTATTCCCCTTCTTTATACTAGTTGCTCATTATAGAGCATGAAGGATCCAGGAAACAGTGGGAGCATGGCATGAATGAGGAATTTGATTCCTTAGATGCAAAACCAAATGGGAGATTTGGTAGAGTTGCCAGCTGGATAAAAGCACTAAAAGATGAATGGATTCCTTGGTTAAAGAAGAGAGAGCATGGACACGTGAGACGAAAGGCCAGGTCATATGGTCTTGAGCAAGCTGCAAGACAGTGGTATAGGTTTGACAGGTGGATGACAAAGCACGGCTTTAGTCAATGTCATTATAACCATTGTGTGTTTCTTTACCAGGTTGGATAATGGTCACTACATTATCCTATTACTATATGTGGATGATGTGCTTATTTCAGGTGCATACATACAGGGATTTGCTAAGCTAAGAGTAAAGTTAGTTCAATTGTATGTCATGAAGAATTTGGGAGCAGCAAAATTCTTTGGCATGAGTTTTCCTAGAGACAGGGAAGATCACAGGTTGATGTTGTCTTAGGATGATTTTGTGAAGGTAGTGTAGGATATAGAACAGCAAGCGCACCTATGGATGGACAGTTCATAGAACAGGGTCCCCAATCACATGATGAGGTTGAGTACATGTGTACTCCCTGATATTGCCCCAGTAGTGGGTGTTGTCAGCAAGTTCATATCCAATTCAAGAAAGAAGCACTAGAGGGCAGTTCAGTGGGTTCTCAGGTATCTGAGAGGGACTAGCAGTAGGGATTCATGCTATGCAAGGTTAGGGACTTCTCTACATGAGTATGTAGATTTAGATGTGGCAGGTTACTTGGATGACAGGAGGTGCATCACAGGTTTTGTGGTGGTTGGTCTTCAAGGTTGAGCTTGAAGAGGGATACAAGCCAAGAAATAAATTAGATGATGTACAGGTACAGGTATAGGTGCAGATTTTTATCTCCAAGTGGGAGATTGTTAGGTTGTGGAGTTAAAAGATTCACTAAGATGCAAACAAGAGGAGGTTGCTCAGTGTTATAGCAATCGATGTTGGCAGTGCAATTGATGTCAGTCATATCCAGTTACAGAGCAACCAACATTAGTCAGGAGTCAGTCGATGTTGGTCACCTCTAGATAGATAGGGACCAACGTTGATCGCCTGTGCATTCCAAACTAGTTTTTGATGAACAATTAGTTTGTTGAACGGGTCGTTTGCATGTAAAGACTAATTTTAGTCTTAAGCTGTGGATCTAATTATTGTAATTAGATGTCTAATTATTGTTTGCATGATATCTATATAATAGACTCATGGGCTGTATTGTAAAGTGTGCTAGATAGAGAGAGCAAGGTTAGCTCCTTCAGAGGGAAGAGAGCAAGGGTTGCTCCTCCTAGTGCCACAGTGCCAAGTGTGTATGATCAGGTAGATCTGTAAGTTGTTACAAGATCTGGTAGAAGATCCACAGAGGTGCTAGTTTGGAGAATCAGAAGGGTTCTTCATGTGTGTATGATCTCGATCGGTAGGTGTGCAAGGCCAGGTTTGATTTGCAAGTTGTTGCAAGTTCATGGGAGATCTACATGGTAAGTAAGATCAGTTGATTTGCAGGTGTGTGTGTGTGCGAGATCTAGGTTTATAGGTTGTTGCAAAACCAAGTTGATCTATAGGTGGCAGCAAGATCAGGGAGATCAACAACACAACAAGGAGCAAGATCACAGGGATCTACTTGGAGTACGTGGTGTACTCAGACTTGGAGTACTTTGAGTACTCAGTCGGTGGTACTGGCAGTAGTGATACTGACTGGTTGGAGGTGAACAGCAACTCTGTGTTTGAGTTGTCTGTTGTGATAGTGATTGAGAGAGAGAACTCTTAAAGAGATTTACTGTTTACACCCTAGAGGTGTGGGAGCCCTAGAGGAGTGTAGAAGAAGATTGTGGCATCTTCTTTCTTTGTATTTCCTTCTGGAAAGAGTATTAATACAATTGGGTATTGTTTCTCATATTTTGTGTTATTTCTGAATTTCTATGTTACTTGTTACTTCTGGTTGAATTTCGCATTTAGTTGCTTATACAAAAGTAATCAATTGTGCTCTTTATGAGCTGGGGATCCTGACACAAGGATGAGGATGATAAACATGTAATTTATGTCTGGGGCCACTTTATGTATGCTTTGTGACTCCTCTATCATCTCTAAAATCTCCCCCTCCATAATCTCTTAAAACTTCTATAAAAAGTGTTGGGGGATCAATCCAATAATAGATTACAATTATGACAGCAATAAACGCGGAATTAAACCAGATTGACAAGTAATTAGAATGATAATAGCAAGAACAAGAGATACAAGAAAACACCCTGAAAACTTGTATTAACAAAACTCTTTACAAAGGAATACAATTGAAGAAAGCTTCTTTCTTCCACACCTCTCCTAAGTGTATAGATCTCTCAATAGATCTTTATTCCTCAAGAGCTCTCTCTCAAGAACAATCAACTCCAACAAGCCTGGATTGATTCAATTCTGTACTGTTCTTCTCATACAATGAATTACAATAATTCACTACAAACTACTACAAAGCTAAGAAGATCTAATTCTACATATAGAATTAGGAGACTTGAGCATGTACAACCAACAAGCAGTTAAGCCACTTAAACAAGGGCTCTAAAAATAGTAATGCTAACAATAGAGACGCGAGCTTGAGTCCACAACTCAAACTTATCATGCAAACACTCGCTTCTGTCCACGAAAATAGCTTTCTGGACATGCAGGTAACCGATGTCGGTTCCTGCTGCTTGTCTGTGACCGCCGTTGGCCGACCTTCTGCCGACGTCGATGCCTCTGTAACTGCCTGTGACTGATGTCGATCGCTCTTGATCGACGCCGGTGTCTGTGTAGACCCGAACCTGATAAACTATGCTCCTTGGTGAAGTTTTTAACTCCACACCCTAACAAAAAGGTTGTTATAAATCCATCCAGACCCAGTTTTATCCTTACCCAGGGAACACATCATAGTTTTGATCTCCTCCTTTGAAAAAGGAGCCAATAGTTTGGCATTTTAATGAGCCATGATGATATGTTAGATAGCACCCAGACTCTTGAATTGTGCCTCCAAGTTTGAAGCATCTTCGCAAGCGTAGAACCAAAGAACCACTTCAGTTCTAATCTCAAACTTGTACTACAAACATTTTCCATCCATTCCCTTAATGGAAGAGATTCTATTAGCCATCCTCCTCACCTAGGTAGAATTGTGTAATAAGTTAGTGTTTTTATCACCCTAATTAAACCATAGCTCTCTTGATTTATGATGCCAAAATACCTCATCCCTAACCATCATCTCTTCCAACTTTGCAAGTAGCATCTTCTCTCTAAGATAACTATATAAATCCATGCCAGTTATAAATATCACTTGGTTGATAGCCACCAATTCAACTTCCACTTGGGTGATCTCCTAAAAAATATTTTTCAAGGTCTCCTTATTCTAAGGTTTGAGACAGGATTTAATAAAGACTAGTTTCTTATTGATCCTAAACATTTTCGAGCCCATCAAGATCAAATTTGAGTTCCACCATAGCTTAACTAACTCACAGATATTGGGATGTCTAATCCATATTAGATCAAACTTGAAGGAACATTCTAGATAGGCCCCATCCTCTACAAGATTAAGTTCCATAGGCACGTGATCTAATCTAGAGATTGGAAAAATGCTACTCTATAGGTTCTAATTGAAATCTAGATAATTTAGAGAAATTAGAAACTGATCTAGCCATTTTGAAATGTTTCTAAACCCCACCCTCTTGTTCATCTAAGAGAATAAGCCATTCTTAAGTACCATATCAAAAAGGCCAACTGAAGAAACAAACTTATAAAAGTCCTTTTCAGACCAAGACTCTTTCCCAATACCCCCCTCATATCGAAAATTGATAGTATAGCATTGAAATCACCCTCAATAACACACTGCTATCCAGCCAACCCCACAAGTTATTATTGGATCTCCTTCCAACATCGAGAATTGAGAAAGACATAATTGGAACCATAGACATTAAAAAAGGAAAATAACAATGTTAGAGGCCAAGTTAGACACCTTACATAGCTACCAATTTATCCTTGCCCACACTCTTACACTCCAAATTTATAACGAGACCATGTTATTAACAAATCCCTTGATGCCCTTACTAACTCAGCAAATATCCATTACCATATATTCTACCCTTGATACATTAACTCATCATCCTCCCCTTTACTCAACTTAGTCTCCTACAAGATAAACACATAAAAACCATGATTCAATAGTTATCACCTTACTAAGAGATGATTATTAAGTGCATTTAAGCCCTTAACATTACACATAAGGATTTTCAATGTGTTAGTGAGGGACCTTCCACTCCTCACTTGTCTACAATCATAAAGCTCTCGATGGATGCCTAATTATCTGCCATCACCTTTGCCTTTGTGTTCTCCCTTGCCTTTTTCCTACTCTTCATCTTATGAGCTCCATAATTGGGTTGTAAGAGATTCTCAATATTATATGCCAATGAGAAAATATTTGAACAATGGAGTTCTTATATCTCCTCCTCATCTTCTAAGAATTCTTCATCAATAAGGGAAAGATGAAGATCCCCCACCAATCTTGAGGACTCACCTTTAATCCCCAACCCTTCAAGAGTGCTTGTCAGAATAGTATCATCCCCTGAAGTAAGGATGGAAGTAATCTTCTAATATTTTGTTGAAATAAACTTACATTCTTTAAGTATTGAAGATGTGGGCAAAGATGAACCCCCTTATGGTTCACCTTTAAGAGCTTAAGTGTCCTTAATGTTGAGGACTAGGCATTCCCCACCACTCTTTCTCAGATCCACTCCTCCATTTCAATATAGGAAATTTTTTGACTGTGGGTTTAATTTAGCTCTCCAAATTGTTGTAGTTGGCTTCTCTATAGAATTGGTGGTCCCTTGAACATAGTATTTTTTAATATGACCCACTTTTTGGCATTTAAAAAAGTGAAACACCACCCTTTCAACATCAATAATTTGCTCCCATGTCCTTACTTGTGATTTAATGCTAATAAAATTTGGGATAGCATCATCCAAATCCAAAAAGATATAGATCCTAGCATACAAAGCCAACACACCTTAACTAGTCATAGGATCAACCTTGATAAACTCACCCATTAGTTTTCTTATATATCTAAGACACTCTTCAGACCAATATTTCAAAGGAAGGCCATACATTTATATCCAAATAGGTAAACTACCTTTCCTAGCATAAACATGATCAAAGTTAGGAAACCAATGTTGTAACTAAAGACCTGTACCATCCATTAACCATGGTCCCCTTCAATATATCTAATTTCTTTCCCTAAGAGGGACACATGACTGCAAAGAAACCTCTTGGAATAAAACTGAGCCCAAAATCTAAACCCCAATTAACTATAACCCAACCTTCCATAACACCAATGGTCAACCATTTGCCAATAAACTTCCCTATCAGGCACATCTCCATACTAGTCTAAAAATTAACTAAGAATATTTCACTCTCAACAAAAACTAATTTAACCACCTAACCCCTTCTTACTAAAGATCTGGATGACTGTCTAAATGGTTTATAGGGCTTTCTACTGAGAAGGTATCCGATGAGTGAAACTATTCTTGCATGGTTGGTCATTGGTCAAAGGGATTTATGAACACCCCTACTTCAAACCTAGTCTATCTATACCCTCTAGATTGAACATGGGAAGATGAGGTTTTTTTACCATGTAGGGTTCATTAGAGTCTCCCCAACCAGTCATCTTTCTCCCATGCCCCTTGCATTTCCCAAATCTCATGGTGAACCTCTTGCCTAAAAGCCTTTCCTGTAACCTAAGATTTAGAAGCTAACACAGTAACAGATTACCCATGTTCCCTCCTCTACTATCATAGTGCAACATTACTCCACCTGAAGTGAAGAGCTTTTTATATATTAGTCAAATGAAATATCTAATATTTTGGGGAAAATTTTGTGAATCTTGCTTGTTATTTAAAAAATATATATGTGCACACATTTCACTTGAAAACCCTAAATGACATAAAACTTACAAACATTGTATTTATTCTCGAGTAAAAATAAGGAACAACATCCACTTACCATGCCCTAGCATAATCTCAAAGCATCCAACCCACAACCGACTAAAGCTTTTTATTTGTAGTATTTGAAACAATGCCCACAAATAGGAAAAAACCACCCCTATATAAAAAAGCTCCATTAAACATCATATAAGATGTGTACTCATGTGCAATCCCTCTAACATTTAGCCAAAGTAATGGCCACATAAACATCAGTCTTATGTTCTGTTATCTCTTAAATTGGACCACTGTGTATCTGTACTCCCTACAAGTTTCTCCATTAATTCACACAATGAATATTAATATTTTAGAATTCTAGAAGCAAACATTAATTACAAAAAAGAGTGAGTAAATAAGAGGTCCAGATGATTAAAATTGAAAATAAATATTTGTTACTAGAAAACATAAAAAATAAGGAAAATATTAAAAACTAAATGGAATATTCTATAATAAGGAGTAGAAGAATATTCAAAGTTTTTTTTATTATTAAACTTTATACCTGCTTAAGTAATATACCTTATCAAAGTTTCTCATTAATTGAAAATAAATAATTATTTTACTTGGGTGATTCCTATAATCCCTTTGTGGTAGGTACATTAATGGAAAAAAGAGAACCAAACAACCCAATCTAAGCATGTCGAAAAAAAAATTATTAGTATGTTTGTCTTATTAATTTTTTCAAAACAATATATATTTTCAAGCCATTGTAAGTTTTATTTTATTCTTAATATTTTCTATTTAGAACCAAAGTTATTATATATTTAATCAGTTCAATATCATATGTAAATGTACTCAAATTTATCAAGAAAAAATAGTGTTATGGAAAATAAGTTTAAGCATTGTTTTTTCAAGGAATCATGGAAAGATGAGTTGCTTATTATCAAAATTTAAAATGAAATTATTTATATCTTATAAGAGATGTTGAGCATGACATAAGAATGTATGCATCATAATAGTCATTTTGGGATTTGGAGTAAAAGTGAAAGGTGAAGAAATAATGTAGGTTGGAATGGAATAATTTTGTAAAATATAAGGATTGACAATATGTGAAGCAAATTGAAGAACATTATTAGCAAGAGGTTGTTGATAAGTTATATAAAGAACCTTAGAAATCAAATATTTTTGAGAATACGAGAGGAAGTAGAAACATGTTGATAAATAAGAAGAATTTGAGGAGCATAAACATGTTGAGATATAGGAAGAATTTGAGAATAAGAAACATTTTGAGAAATAAGAAGAATCTAAGAAGTAGAGATATGCTAGAGAAATATGAAGAATTTGAGAAACAATAACATATTAAGGAGTGGGAGAAGCATTAAGAAAAATATTTTTTAACCCTTTTTTGTGTTAAGGGTAGGAGGAATAGCCTAATCAACTATGGAGTAAGCTATTCAAAAGCAGGACAATTAAATAATTTAAATTTACAATATTATAATAAATATACTAAATTTGAGAATATGCTAAATATAGAAAAGTACAGTGTAAACAATATTTTGAAAGTGATAATGTGAAGGAGAAATAACACTTAGCTTGTGTAATGATATGCAAGAAAATCTAATACATACATGTACAAAAGAAGATAGTTTGAAGGTTTGCCTTGATTCGTTAATTTTGTAATTTAGCTTTTTTCAACTGAGACACTGTTAGTGTAGGTTTTTTATTCCTTTTTATGGTTTTTCATGCACATGTATTTAATTTTATTAGGTGTAAAACTTAGGTGTAATAATGAATCCATCAAGATGCACATGCACATATCTAATTTGTAGTCAAATTGGTTGGTGTGAATACACTTGACGTTTACCAACCAATGTTGACATCTTGCACATGTTGTTCACCATTCATTTGACAATTGTCATGTGTTCACATTTCCAAATGTAGGCAGCTTTATGCCTCTCCTTTACCTATTTATGTACCTCTCCTTAAATATATTTTCATTGATTCTATATACATGTTGATATTATACTCATGTTTGGTTCCTCTTTTTCTACAAGACTTTCTATTTTTACATGTTGAATCTCACTAGTTCTCGATTGTGGCCCATTCTGATACATTATGGTTCATTCTAACACATTATAGTTCATTCTAACATATTATTAGAGTGGGTAAATGAACACATTTGTTTTATTTTAATGCATTTTATAATCTCGAGTAATTAAGTTTGAGTAATTGAGTTTGTTTGTTATAGACCCTTTACTTTCTGAGTATGTTATTTTCCTGTGTCTTTGGATGATCAAAAGAAATAGAAAAGAATGAAGGATATGATCTTTGTATAAGTGAATTTTCAAATCTTCTAACCTGCATCATTTAGTTTGAAAGGCCTAAAAATGTTAGGACCACCTATTAATTTATTAAAAATAGATTTTTTTTGTAAACTAATTTTTTGTAGGTTTATGGTCTACCCGAGTCTATTATGTACTATTCATTGTATAATTTCAGAGGATTTTAGTTTTTTTACAAAATTCTATTTTTCTACGATTTTCCAAAAATATCAATCATTTTTAATTATAGATAATAGTTTTGAGATATCTAAAGATATACATGACCTTGATTTACGTGCAATAGTGTATTGTGTTTCTATGATGTGGACTACACAAGGGTTTCTCTATTTTATCTCTATGGCCTCTGTTAGTTATTTTACTATTATTTGTATTGTGTGATGGTGGATTTTGTGTTATATTGTGCACTATACGAACTCTATTGATTGCCTTTCTATTATGTGTATTACACAATGGTGGATATTGCATTGTATTACATAGTTTGACTGGATCAATTGTATATGCATGTATGCAGTGTTGTACATGCATATCTATGTAGTTTAGTGTATCCATTTATACCTCCTATATATTGTATGCATTATTTTTACCTACAATAGTTGAAGATGCATGGATTGATATTGTACTTGCACTTCTGACTATCTCTACACCTACACGAAATACAAACTATTGATGGGCAGATGACCTGCAACTACAACACATGGATATGCATGCAATGACATATAATTTTGTTTCCATTCATGTACGATGTGCATAACATACAACATCATCAACATCAGGACACAAGGTCAAGATAGGGTGACATCACCAACTTTTTAAAGTTTAGCCCATGGTCATAGCCAACCCAAAAGGGATAAACATATTTGGTAAGATTTATTATGAAAAATTAAAATAAAATTGTGCAATCAAAAAAATTGTAAAATTGTCAAATCTTAAATTTATTTCATGCAATAAATAGGAAAATGTTGATTGAAAGAATTTGTAAAACACATAACTTTCTGTAGGCAACTCCTTTTGAGGTGCCATTTTTTTTTAAAGTGTGTATTTTTTTGAACTCTTTGATTGGTGTTATTTTCATATTCTTGTTTATATGGTATGAGGTACTATCAACCCTTGTCAAACTATATATGCATTAAATATAAAGAATCATTGTATACACACTAAAAAATGCCAATTGTATACACATAAACATATAAAGTGCCAAACCTCTGTAATCTTGTGGGGTATTGTTAATAGTTTTAGGGGGGTTGCTTTATGCCTTGTTTTCTCTCTTGCACTTCCATTTCTGCAAATACTTTTCTTTCACTACATTATGGATTATAATTTAGTTCCGCTTCTCACTCTATATAATTAGCATGAATGGAAAACTAAAGTACAAATTGTTAAATCTTGATTTCACCCTAAGTATTATAACCTTTGAATCCATATATTAGGTGGTTATTATTTGATTATTGTTGCTTTTATTGAGTTTTATGATATATACTGATTATGGGATAGTGATATGCTGATTAATTTACATAATGTATTAATTATGTGATAGTTGTATTTTCTTATTTCTATACATTATAGATGTATATTTGTTAGTTACACATCATTAGTTTTTGATATATATGACTCAGACTAACTCCCTGCTTGTCATGAGGTGGATGCCAGATTGATTCTACCCTCAAAACATTATAGAGGGAGAGCATCATTGGAGAGGATGGCATAGATGAGATGATTGGGGGATGACAGAGGAGCTGCTAGTAACCCAACATATACCAATGTAGAATAGTTTAACTAGTTAGTATGTGTTTGAGTGTTTGTGCATTTTTGCAGTGTTTATGTTTTCTGTATATGCTTATGGTTGATCTATTTAAGTGATTTTATCATGGCACTGCATATAGTTAGATTTGTATGATGATTTATTTATAATTATTGCGTTGACTATATTTGAGTGAATTGATGCTTAACCAATCAATATTTATATTCTTTTAGCTATTTTTCAATTGATTATAGACTAGTAATAATATCTTTAAAGACATGATTGGATGTGAAGCTAACTACTATTGATATTCGAGAATATCAATAAAAGTCAAACTATTAAATAAAAAATTTATATATATATATAATTAAAATAAGTTATTTTGTAATAATTAAAATTATTAATTGATTTAGTATATCTTTTTAAAAAGATAATTACTTTAGTTTATTTTTAATTAAGGAAATTAAAATATCTTAAAAATACTAACTTAAAGAGTTAAATGCAATGCATGGATTTCATTGAATATTCAAGGTTTAAAATTATTATTTAAAAGAGGACTTAAGTGGACTTAGAATTACAATGGCCTTGGAAACCAAAAAAAGTATTAACATGCATGATTTTTGAAATAGATCAAGCTAAAAGTTAAGTAAATATAATTGATTTTTAAAACAAAAATAGTAAAGTGGCAATAATGTATGATTTAAAGAATAAGTAAAAGACTCAAAGTTAGTGTTTGCATTTAAATGGAAATTAAACTCTAAGCAAGAAGAGTACGATGACTTATGCATGGTTTAAAAAGAAAATAAAAAGAAGTATTTTTTTATATATAAGAGTAAATTGCATGGATGGAGATAAAAAGAAAAAAGAAAAAAAAGTTGTATCGATTTTGGTAATAATAAGAAGCTTCAATGTATTAATAAAAAGAAGAGAAGCACAGAGAGATGAGGGAGTGACGAAAAGTGGATTTTCAACAATGCTAAAGTGAATGGACATCGATTAAGGTGAAAAAGGGAGAAAAGGTTGAAAATAAGGAGAGAACAATGATTTAAAGGAAGGAGATACAATGATGTTATGAAGAAGAGCAGAGAATGGTAAAGAAAGAGTTCAAGTCCATTAACAGCGATTGCATTTTCCAAATAACAACATGCTTGATCATCATAGGTGAGTAACAAGATGAGCTTTGATTTTTTGTAAAATATATAAAATAATTATATGGATCAACGATGCAAGTTAAAATATTTGTATGTAGGCATTGCATTTTTCTTTTAATATCAATGATTTGATCTTTATAGATCAATGAATTAAAACAACAAAGAAATCTAAAGATGAGCATGCAATTATTTAAATGAGAGAAAACAATTTTTAAATTAGAATTTAATAGCATATATATAGTAAAGGAAATAGTAAACGTACAAAACTCTTTAATGTAAGACCGAATGTTGGGTAAAAAATTATTTTTGCCTCGGATTTTTGTATTGAGGTTTGAGCCAAGTTGCACCACCAACCCGAGTTGTGTTGTGAACCTAAGTTGCATTTAAAAAAAAAGAGCATGATTATCATGGGATCCTTATGAGAATCATTAAACTTCAATTATAACTCATTTCTTTGTCTTTCCCCTCAATCTAAAATCAATTTTGGAATGCTATATACACTTAGTTCGAAAAGAAATAGTAGATCATTGAATTGCTAAATAAATAATTGTTGAGTTTTAAAAACAATAGAATCACTGAGTTGAGTGAGGGGCTAAATTATATTTTTATTAAATCATTGAATATTTTACCTAGACGCTGAGCTTAGTTATTCATGCTAACTAGTTGGCCTTATAATTGTTATATAATTTTTCAATGATCTTTATTTGGGCTGGAGCGAATTAATATTATGATATTAATATATTTTGTTTATGATTGAGATATATTTCAAAAACAATGTTGATTATTGTTTGAATGAGAAATATATGATAATCTATATATGGATAAACTTAGATGAAAAATCCATTAAGTTATATGGATATTTTGGATATTTATTAGAAATATAACTTCATTGAGTAACCATGTTATAGGTAGAAATATAACACTAGATAGTAACATATTATCTATTGCATCAACTAGCAAACAAGTCATTTAGTGGAGGATTACTATACCCCTGAGTTTAGTGGCAATTGTATACAAAGTCTCTTAGAGGGATAACATGATTATAATTTATACTATAGCAATTATAAGTAATTTTGTTTAAGCACGAACTCATAAGTATATTATGTTAATATAGCTATGGTAATTATAGAAATTACTCCTATACTACGTTAATACTTCGGATAGTATTCCATTTTTAATATATGAGGTAACTTAGAAATGTGATATTAGAATTATTTATATTATTTGGCCCTCATTAACAATTAGCTATTGTATTTATGTTTATAGTATTATATCCAAGGATAAGTCAAATGCATGTTAGTGTTTTGCTTGTAAATTATCATACATTAATTGACCCATAATAGGTATGCTATATTACTAGTTCATTACCTAACTTATCTACGATACATAATGCATATTAGCATATGTCACTTGGACAAGTTTGGTGAAATTTCATTGTATTACGATAAGCCTTATGTTTTGGAATCATAATGGGAAACAAAGCGTAATATCAATATAACATTAATAATAGTATGCAATATAAATACATGAACTCAATGGGTGTGTGGGGTCATATACCAAAGCTTATGACTAAAAAGGATGGTTACTTTTGAGTCTTAGAGTGTTCAAGGGGCCAAAAAAATAACCATAAGTAAGCAGTCTCTAAAAGTATAGTTAAAAGAAATATTATGGTATAATTTGTATGTGTATTATCTAACACTTTGGAAATAGCTTAACAAATTATTGCTTACAGTAATGGAATATAGTGAGCAGTATATATTATGAGAGTATTAAAATGTACAAGTGTTTAGACATATATATAATATAATAGTGCATTAGAATCTGTGCCTATAGGTTATGTTTCTTCTATTTACTTACATGTAGTATAAACCTAGAGTATAGCTAGGCAGTATAGCCCATACTGGATTAATTATTATTTATATGTGTGGGTCAAATGATTCTTGAAATCATAAGTTGGTTGTGTATAATTGTGTAGTTGTGAACTATGATAGTATGGGATGTCATAGAGAACTATAGTATAAATGTATGTTATACTCAGATGGTACATAATGTAATTAATATGTCAAGACTCACATCTACATTTGATTGATTTAATATATGCATTTTGGTTATTATTACGATGGCATGTTTTATGACAATTATTAGAACTTTATGAATGCATGCATACAACTCCTGAGAATATTACAAATGCTAGGATAGAATATTATGTGTTTCATGGAAACTATGACTTGATTTGTTTTATCTAGTTGCTTGAATAGAAGCTTATGGTTCCATGTATTTAAGATGACTTTGTATGACTGATAGTAGAAAACTAGTAGTTATGTTTAAGAACACTAGATGATGATGATAATATGGGTTATCATAGGGTGTAGTTTGTATGGAACTAATTGTGGTAGTCAGAATTTATAGTTAAATGTGTATTTTATCTGGGTGGTATAAACTATAATAATTATTTCTAATATGAGTTAGATAATAATGTAAGACTCATTTGTACCTTTGATGGAATAAACGTATACTTTGCTTACTCCTATGTTTAACATGTATTGTGACTGTTGTAGCATCAATTTTCACCCTTGGAGAGGGTTAATTAGACTCTCTCTAATTGAGCTACACTATGGGAATAACCTCAGGCTGTAGGTCACTTATGGTGGGGTTGAACCTCTGGAGAAGGCTAACTTCCTCTTAATGGATCACAAATACTAATGTTACTACTAGAAAAAAGGTTAGAAAGGGGGAAATAGGGATTTAATAAACCTAATGCGGTGGTGCACCAAATTTAATTGAGAACTCACATAAGCATGAAGTAACCACTAGAGAAGCATAAAACAATGCTAGCTCACACAATATCACAAAACTAGCTAGTTGCATAAGTGTTTCATAAACTAGATTCAAGAAGCAATGAATGAAGGTAAAGAGGAATTCTAAGGCTCACTAAGATCTTGCATCAATGACATAAATAACACTAACTTAGACGTAAAACTAATTTGAAGACACCTAGAAATGAGCAAGAAATAAGGACAATGTTCATGGAAGATTCCCCTTCATAATGCCATCATGCACAAGCTTTGTTACACACAATTCAGAGGGGAGAGATAGATAAAGTCCTTATTGTTTAAAGACATCTTTCATCAAATGAGAGTCTTTGGTCATCCATAATTGAGAAAGAATTTATTATCAATAGTCCAAGAGATCCTTGCAAATGGAAAAGAATAAGTGATATAGGAGAAAGGGGAGAGAGAGAGAGGGGAAGCATGCCATCTGAGATCATTAATTGAGTTTCCACTTTTCTTGAATTCTTAACCATATTTGATCTAATTAGGACTATCCCTTCATCAATAATTTAACATGTGTTTGCTTCAATTAGTCTTCAAGTTCTTCTCATTGGTTGAGCAATACACTAGAGGACAAGAGTTTATTTTGTAGATGATGAGTCATGATCCTTTCAAGGAAGAAAGATCCTTAAGGTATGAATAACATTGAATGCTCCAATTGATTCTCTAACCACAAAATCTCTTTACTTTGATCTTCCACACCACATTCCACTTACTTTCACTTATAAGGACATAGTCCTCATACTTTGAATCCAAACAAAGCCATGCCATGTTTAATTTGAGCAGCGATAAGTACCTGCTTGTTGAGGATGTGTCTATGTCGAATATGAGACACTTGTTCATAACCATTCATATCTACCCCTATTTCAATATCTGATCATAGGTCTTATTATAGATTGAAAACCAATCCAATTATTGGTTTTCTTATAGTCAATATGTTAATGAATAGCTTATAGACTGCATAGCTTCTTTCCTGAACCATATTAGGCCTAAACCGACCTACTATACCTATGAAACTTGTGGAAGCCAAGGAATAATTATACGTGACATCAAAAACATAAGAAAACCAAGTCTACATGTTGTAAATCCTCCAACAGAGGTCTCAGTTTAGTTTCAATGGCATCCTTCAAAATATTTGCCCTAGTTTGACCTTAGGTCGCATTTGCTCTCCATTGAAATCCTTTAGCTTTCAAGTTTTAATGTAATCCATTTATCTTGATTTGGGTCTTCTAGATTCATGCCATTTATTAGCTCTACATTTATCTCTAGGATATGTTGATTCTTTAACCTCTCATTCATTGTTGATCAATTTCCTCATGATTAAATGTGCATCATTGATTTACCTGATAGTTATCACAGTCATGACACTTGGCATCTATACACTTATCTTCAAGATTCACTAACTTGTTAAACTTTTACTCACCATAGATCTACCTTGGTATGATAGATCACGCACCATTTATCAACTTAGACCCACTAGCTTTTTCAGCTATTATGCATTGTTAGATCTTCGATGTATAATTTAATGTGCTCTATTAGATCTTCTAGACCCACTGATATCATTGATCACCCACTCGCCATTGGATCTTGAATTTAGCTTCCATGATTTGGACACTTATCAACCATGTGTTCATCCTTGGAACATTTGAATTTAAATGGCTATTTCATGCTGCCCAAATTTGATGTCTATGCACACGTCCAACTCTACAAGTTCAACTTTGCAAGCTTATATCTTGAGATAGAGAACTCATCAAGATATGAAATTTATAGAGGACCTTTTTAGCATAAAAAACATCATGTCCATGTGATCTTTTAGCCTTGAACAATTTCTTAGGTGCATTTATGAAATGTGTAACAAGATTGATTTGTCCATTTCTGTATGATGTGTTTGTGACAGTCTAATTCTTCTAGCCTTGAGCTTGAACTTTCAAGGCTCAAAAAGAGTTTTTAAAATGTTTGAAACCTTCTTTATGGCCATGAAGGTCATGATCATTATGAGAACCTGCTTATCTTTTTCACCTTACAATCCTAGACCTACTTTCAAGCCATTTGATCACTTACTCAATCAGAAACTCTACTCAATTGATCACTCCATACCAAGACCTATATAAATCGATCCATCTAGGCAAACTTCCATATGTAGGCCAAAATTAGCCAACATTTATGGCAACATCCTGGAGTTGCATGCTTGTTATACTTGAGAACCCAAACTAGTCACCTTATCCAATTCATTGGGTATATGGTTTTCTCTCAGTTGATCATAAAAATGATACAAGGCTGCCCCTTTCCTAAATACTTCATCTTTAAATAATATGGACCAAAAGGAAATAAAACAAAGTACCCAAGTCAATTTGGAAAAGGAAACACACAATAGGAAAAGGAAGTGCATAAGGCACTTAGAGGAAACCAAGAAAACTATTCTAATATGTATAGGGTTATAACTTACAAGTATCTTCCTCCTAGATCAAATGAAAAATATTTATCATAACTCACTTGTGGTGGACCAGGATGGAAAATACCTTGATTTTGAGAGCTCATGATAGGTGAGTTAAGATGATTGATTGTTGACTCTTTTGACATGCTCTAAAGTGGATGAAATAGGACAAATATGTCTCCAATGTAGACATATTGGTCCATTTATTTGAGGCTTGGTCCAAAATGGACTATAGGATCACCTACAACCTCCTCATCTAATGGATCTTTTGAACATGGAGACTGACTATCTAGGCTTAGGCAAAAAAACTCTAAGTCATCCCAAAAGGCAACTTCCTCTTGGTCATCTAGAAGAATGCCAACTTCAACACCATCTTTGCTATGTTCACCTTTAAAGGATCCATATGGTAGCTCATCAACCCATCTAAGGTTTGAAATGTCATGATCTTATGGCTCTAGATATGACCATTCTCCTTCATTCTTGAAGACATAAGTATTGCCTTCAATAAACAATTCAACTTGAGACTAGTCAAATTATTCAACCTAATTTGCAAGTTCATTTTCATGCTCTAGAATAGATATAGGTTGGTTTAGAACCTCTATTTGGTCCATGAATTCATGGTACTTCATCTTGGTCCTCCTTTTTCTCTATTTCTTCCTCATCTTCATCCTTACCCGTACCAAATGGAAGTTCCTAGAACAAATCAAGATCCCCTTTATTTTGAGCTGCATCCTAAAAATTCCTCCCTTCAAATATGAATGCATCAATACTACTTTCAGGTTCTAATTCATTAGTGTCAAAGCCATGCCACAATAGCTGGTCTAAACCTAATTTGAATGGAGTAGGTTGCCTACCATGATCTCCTCATCATAGACACCCGTGTTGTCTTCTTCAGGTTCACCTATGTTTACAATCTCCTCTATTATTTTAAAAATAAGCTATTTATCTAAGAGGGAGATGGTGAGAGGGTGAAGAAGTTCACCTTGATTATAGCTTAGGAGAGTATCCTTCCAGCTAGGGACTTGGAAGTCTTTATTTGGTGGTTCTTGGGGGAGGGAAATAGAGTCATGGAACTTTTGTATGGCAAGTTTATTAAGCTGAGCTAACACCTCATTTTCTTGAATCAGTTTCTGGACTACCTCAGCTAGCACTTTTCCTCTCTTTTTTGTGCCCTCCTTGATTGATTTTCATGAGGGGAAATCATAAGGTTTGGCCACCTTCTCCTTTTCTTGAATGGGTTTGGGAGAGGGTGGTTTCACAAGAGAGGGTAGACATAATCAGGGTCATTAACATAGGAGAAGATCCAAGATGGGATGGCTTCATCTTCCTCAGTTAAATGGTTTTCAGTGACTTGTTTGGATTTTGATAAAGATGAAACTTGACAAGGTTGACTTGGGGGTTGGGTTTGAGCATAAACAAGAGTAAGAGAAGGAAATTGGGGTCTAGGGTTGGTTGTTCTCATTCTTGAGAGCAATTGATAGTCATTTTCTCTTATGGCTTGATCTTGCCTAACCAAGCATTCTTCTTGAAACCTCAACTCCTATTCATGAACATAAGCTTGGTGTTCAAGATTTTGTTGTTGCCTATAGTACTCTTTCTCCCTATCAACCTCTCTTAATTCTCTTTCAATATTAATCTATATCTCTTTAAGGCTCTTTTCTAGTTGACTAGAGAGAGGATAATTCTAACAAGGTTGATATATTGAATATTCAAGGCCACTTGGGGTGAAGCCATGAACATTGCTAACTTGATATGAAGGATAATGAATGAAAGAACATGAATTTTGATCAAATGAGTGACGATACATACCAAATGATGGTGATTATGCACTTGGGATGCTTAAACCATTTTATGTTCATAGTGGAGTCACCATTGGTGTTTGAAAATGTGCCTCCAAAGGCTGATTGCACTGAAAGGCAACACCAAGAACCTTTTAGTGAGATGCAGAATATAGTAAAGTTCCCACCGAGCATACTAAAAACTATTGTAGCATCAATTTTTACCTTTGGAATTGGTTCTTCAGGCTCTCTCCAATTGATCTACATTATGGGAACAACCCCAGGTTATGGGTCACCTATGGTGGGGTTAAACCTCCAGAAAAGGTCAGCGTCCTCTTGATGGATCACCTATACTAATGTTACTACTAGGAAAAGGGTCATAAAGGGGGAAATAGGGCTCCTAAGAAAGCTAACAAGGTGATGTACCAAATTTAAATGAGAACTCACATAAGCATTAAGTAAACACTAAAGAAGCATAAGATAATGCTAGCTCACACAATCTGACAAAACTAGCTAGTTGCATAAGTCTTTCATAAACTAGGTTCAGGAAGCAATGAATGAAGGCAAAGAGGAGTTCTAAGACTCACTAAGAGCTTGCATCAATGATAAAAAGAACACTAACATAGACCTGTAACTAACTCAAAGACACCTATAAATGACCAAGAAAGAAGGACAATGGGCATGGAAGATTCTCCTTCACAATGCCATCATGCACAAGCTTTGCTACACACAATTTAGAGGAGAGATATAGGTAAAAAAAAGTCTTTATTACTTTAAGAGGTATTTCATATAAATTTGGACAGGGTCTAGCCTTATCAAATGAGAGTCTTTGCTCTACTAGAATTGAGAGAGAATTTCCTATCAAAAGTTTGAGAGAGCTTTACAAATGGAAAAAAAATAAGAGATATAGGAGAAAGGGGAGAGAAAGGGGAAGCATGCCATCTGAGATCATTAATTGAGCTGATACGTTTCTTGAATTCTAAACCATCTTTGATTCAATTAGGACTAGCCCTTCATAAATAAGTTAACCTGCATTTGCTCCAATTAGTCTTCAAGTTCTTCTCATTGGTTGAGCAATACATTAGATAAAGAGGTTGGTTTAGATCCGAGCACGATTAAGCCAATAACATACTCAAATAATGGAGATAATATAGAGATAACAATAGAGTACATAAAAAAATTTAGGAAACATTGAATATATTATTTCTCACTCACTAATCTGAATAATACATGGGATATTAAATAGCTAGGACAGACTAACCATTTCCTATATAATAGGAAGACACACTAACAACAAACCCGTTAATAGAGATATAGGTATAAGTAAAATATATTGTTTCTATAAATAATATATTTTACTAACCAAGTGTATGTGGTATATTGTTAATATATCAATGTAACTAACTACTAACTTACCATATGGTAATTACTATTTAGTAAATAGTAATTTAACTCACACTCAATACACAAATTTGAGCACTAATGTTAGGCTATCCCTAATATTCCCCCCATTAGTGCAAACATGGGGAAAACATCATCCTATACTGCAACTCTCACAAAACTCAAATGATGGTTTTCTACTCAGATAACCACCAACCTACAAACATCATATGGTTTTGCACTCAATTTACTAACAATCTACAAACAACTGATGGTTTTACATTTGATTCACCAATAACCTACAAATAATAGATGGTTTTACACTTGGTTTACCACCAACCTACATATAAAATATGGTTTTACATGTAGTTAACTAATAACCAAAACATATAGAAGGTTTTAGAGGTTAACCCACAACCTACACAATGCTATAACATTCTATGAGCCCTCGTCATTATTTTTAATTCAAAGGGAAATATAGAAAAGGATGCTCACTTATTTCAACACTTGAATAGGTAAGTACTTATGTTCTTTATTTTCACACACATAACAAAAAAATGTGAAAAAACACACTATATTATATATGTCACCAAATCATTCTAGACCCCATCATTGGTGACTAACAAGAGGCTTTGGAACCTCCAACATCTATTCCTCCTTCCTCTAGTTGAAGAATATGCTTACTTAGTTGATATCTTGATGACGTTCATGTTGTTGATAACAAGACTCCCTACAATTTGGATGTTGTGTACAAGCAAAAATACGTTCGTAACTCTAAGCCTAAACAACTTTGACTTTTTTGACATAACTCTTTTTTATGACTTTTTACAAACATTGAAAATGATGAGTTTTTTATTTTCATAATAAAAAAGACTCATAAATACTAATGACTCAATATACCTTAACTCTTTTAATGCTTTTTTTTTTAATGGTAGTTAACAAAAAAAAAAACTCAATTATCAATATTTTTGAATTTTTAATATAAATGATATTTTGACAATTATTTAACCTATAATCTATTTTAAATATCAACATACAAAACTAAAACATTGACAAGACTAAATTCTTTATAATGACTTAAATATATAAATAAGATTGACTCTAAAAAAATAATATCGTAAGACTAAAAATACAAACTATAGACCTCACATAACTTAATTTAAAAACACACCTAAGATTAACAATAGACCTATGACGCAAATGAATTAAAAAATCAAACAACTAAAATACCAATAATACGGCATGGGAAAATTGTGATTGTTGAGAACTAGGGTGAGGGTCGTTTTATTGTTTTTTAATGGGCATTGCTTATGTTGTCATATTTACACAAATGTCACCAATTATTGGATTCCACTTTTCCATTGTGGATGCAAATATCCCTCAAGGTGCACATAATAGTATACTACAAAAAATGACATGTTTCAGGTCTACGTGGAAGTGTTTGAGCATGGGTCAATGGTGTCATGGTATGCAAATAAGGAGATCAGTCAGGACTATGATTTGTGTCCACTAAGATAAATGGCAAACTAATGTAGAACAGATCTACACGGTGCTTAGAGGATTGGCTAGAATAGCTATACAGCATGGAAGAATGGTTTCTACACTAAAAACTAATCTCAAAGTTGTCGTATCCAGACTGAGAGCATTTCTAGTAGATCAGGTGAAAAGTCACAGGTTTTTACAATATTTTGACTCAGATCTTGATATGTATAGCAAGCAGAATAGACCGTATAGAAAATGGTGTAAGCATGTGACTTGTGACCAGACATGGAGATAATGTATAATATGGTTTTAAAATATTATGATCACAAACACTTCTATGATTCTTGTCAACCATTCACCCCAACAATTTGGTGTTTCTTTTAGAATGATGCCAACACTATAATGATCTCACAAAAGCATGAAGAACAGACTTCTAAAACTCATATATTTTTAAACTCATGAATAGGGTGATCAAAAATACAATGAGCCTTCCCCTTCAGACATCATCAATGATCCATTACATTAAACTCCCACTTTGATACCAAATAAAGAGGTTGGTTCAAATTCGAGCATAATTAAGCCAATAACATACTCGAATAATGGAGATAATAATAGAGTACAAAAAAAAATTAAAAACATTGAATATATTATTTCTCACTCACTAACGTTAATAATACATGGGATATTAAATAGCCAGGACAGACTAACCATTTCCTATATAATAGGAAGGCACACTAACAACAAACCCGTTATTAGTTATATGGGTATAGTAAAATATATTATTTATATCAACAATATATTTTACTAACCAACTAAGTATACATGATATATTGTTAATATATCAATGTAACTAACTACTAACTTACCATATGGTAATTACTATTTAGTAAATAGTAATTTACCTCACAGTAAATACACAAATGTGAGCACTAATGTTAGGCTATCCCTAACACTAGAGGACAAGAGTTTGTTTTGTAGATGATGAGTCATGATCCTTTCAAGGAAGAAAGATCTTTAAGATATGAACAACATTGAATTATCCTACTTCTTCTCTAACCACTAGATCTCTTTGCTTTGATCTTTCATACCACATTCCACTTGCTTTCACTTATAAGGATAGAGTCCTCATACTTTGAAACCAGATCCAACCATGCCATGTCTGCTTTGAGTGGTGGTAAGTACCTACTTGTCGAGGATGTGTACATGTTGAATATGAGACACTTATTCATAACCATTCATAACTGTCCCTATTTCAATATCTAATCATAGGTCTTACTATAGATTGAAAACCAATCCAATTATTGGTTTTCCTATAGTTAATATGTCAATGAATAGCTTACAGACTGCATAGCTTCTTTCTTGAACCATATTAGGTCTAAATAGACATATTCTGACTTTAAAACTTGTGGAAGCCAAGTACTCATTGTACATGATGTTGAAAACAAAATAAAATTGAGTCTAAATACTCTAGATCCTCCAATAGAGATCTTGACCGAGCTTCAATGGCATCCTTCGAAATATTTATGATGGTTTAACCATAGGTTGCATTTGCTCTCTAATGAAATCCCTTAACTTTTAACTTTTAATATTGGCCATTGATTCTAATCTGGGTCTTCCAAATTTGTGTCATTTTTTAGTTCCATGTTCATCCCTAAGATACACTAACTCTTTGACCTCTCATTCATCATCGATCATCTTGCTTACGATTAAATGCATACTATTGATTTACCTGGTAGTTACCGTGGTCATAACACTTGGCATCTGTGTATTTTTCTTTGAGATTCATTGACTTGTTGACCTTTTGGTCACCATTGATTTACCTTGGTATGATGGATCATGCATCATTGATCAATTTTGACCCATTAGCTTTGTCAGTCATCATGTGTTTTTAGATCTTTGATGTATGATTTAACGTGCTCTTTGGATCTTTTGAACTCACTAATATCATTACCTACTCCTCATTGGATCTTGACTCAAGATTATATGATTTGGACACTTATCAGCTATGTGTTCATCCTTAGAACATTTAAATTTAAATGGATATTTCATGAGGCCCAACTTTGATGTTTGCGCGCACGTCTTACTCTGCAAGTTCAACTTTGGAAGCTTATATCTTGAGATAGAGAACTTATCAAGATAAGAAATTTGTAGGGGACCTTATCAACATTAAAAAATCATGTCCATGTGGTCTTTTGGCTTTGACCGATTTCTTAGGTGCATTTATGAAATGTGCAACTAGATTTATTTGTCCATTTTGGCATGACATGTTTGTGATAGTCTGCTTCTTATAGGCTTGAGCTTGAATTTTCAAGGGTCAAAAAGAGTTTTTAAGACCTGTGATACCTGCTTTATGTCTATGAAGGTCATGATCACCATGATAAACTATTGATCCTTTTCACCTTACAATCCTAGACTTACTTCCAAGGCATTTGATCACTTATTCAATCAAGAACTCTACTCAATTGATCACTCCATATCAAAACCTCTAAGAATTGATCCATCTAGGCAAATTTCCATATGTAGGCTAAAATTGGCCAACAGTGATATGATTGCTATTAGGATGTAAATTGCATGAATATTGTGATTAGATTATGTTTGATAAATCTCACTTTATTGATATTGAGTAAGGAGTGAGATGGACTTCACTGGCTTACTAGCATCACAATACTAGATGAGGACAATCTGATCAAGTGGTGTGTATGAATTTGATTGATGTATAGATCACTATTGTATATTTATATGAAAAGTATGTTTAGTGATACATTATCATTGCATGAGTATGATTTACATGTATGTGCAATATCTTGCAATAAAATGGGTTTTTTATGATATACTCCATGTTTAGCTTTAAAAATCATACAACACATAGGTACTTGTTTGTTACTCTATATTCTCACACCATCGCTATCTACTCATCCATGAAGGGAGGGCTATTCCCTAATAGGATTAGTATGTGGATCATTGTTCCATGGTTGGTGAGGAAAAGTGCTCAAATGATGCTCTTCCTTCCAACAGTAGTACTACTTTTGAGGCAACAATTGAGATTTCCACAAATACTAGAGAGGTCCGGGAACTCATGCTTTAGAGAGCTTTATATTTTATTTTTTATACATTGTATTATATTGTATTCATTATTGGAAATGTTTCATGTAAAAATGTAATTGCTTGTTTACTTTGGATTGATTATAATGGCTATATTGTACCAGCAGTGGATGGATATTTGTATTTACTTCTATGGTTATATCATTGATGCATTTTCATATATTGATAATGATTAGTGAGTGTTTGATGTCACGTGCCTAATTACAATTATCACTCTTAGATTATTTTTGTATGATTATTGCTTAGATTCTCATGGTGTAATCTATTTATAGTTTATGTGTTTTTTTAAAAAAACTTGTATTTATAGTTAGCATCTAGTGGATTGTTACATGTGGTCTTAGAGTTGTGGCTCGAACTCTAGGACCTAATGAGTCCATTATCATTTTTGTATCTTTATATTTAGTAGAAATAAGAATTGTGATTGTGTGTGTGGTACATTAAATGTGTACCCTAAGAGCATTTGTACCCCTTAGGGTTGTTAAATGGTTGGTATATCAGATGTCTCGTTAGTGATGGTTGTATAAGGTGTTTAGGTAGGTAAGTTCATAGCATAGTTTATGAGTTGTGAACAAGAGTTCCCTTCTATATTCTTGATATTTTAGATCAAACACCTCAAGTATGATTACATCTTTCTTGGTAATTGAATCACCTTCACCGTTTATGTTTTATGTTGTGAGTGTTTAAAAAGCGTGGAGTGCTTCTCACCTAAGTATATAATATGCATTAGTTTTGTGTCTTACACAAATATTAAGAGTGGGAAATCATATGAGACCATTCTAGATTGGCACCATCTAGTGCGGTGGGAATTTTCTTGTAGTTGAGTGTAGATGTCTTGGTTGAGAATTCTTTTGTGTTAGGAGTTTATTTCTGTGGACTTGGGAAAAAGTGTCATCTCTCTTAGCTAGCTTATAGGTGAGTTATTATTCTCTCACTCTCCTCTTACATAATTTTAAGCTACCAAGAAGATACATATTTACATAATGTTGATTTAGTGTTTTTCTTAAATGGAAACCTATTTCTAAATGTTGTTTTGATCCTATTCCCTTGAGTTCGTGGGATAGTGTTTTCTACTTCTTGTTGAGAGAAGTTGTAGGATTGGATGGATTTATGCATATTTGCGGATAGTATTTTCCTTCTGGTTGTGGAAGTAGTTTATGATATTACTCTTACAAATTTTGGTAAGTAGGTAGTAATTTGGCAACTTGGGTTGCAGTGTTTCCTTTTACCAAGTGAGGTTATGTAGGAGTTTTATTTTTGAGATGTTAGCTCTTTACTTTCCACTTGTGATTTTAAAGTCAAAATTTTATCTAACTTGTGTACTTAACTGTGAGGAATGTCAAACCTTGAATTTATATTAATTCTAGTGATTATAATTATTATGTTATCATATACCTTTGTTTAGACTACTATTATTCTCTTTTTGAAGCATGTTATTTTGAAGAGTTATTCATGTCCCCTTTCTCTAGGAATGAGTAGGGTATAGGATGTGCAGAACATCTTGGTAGTCTAAAAGGATTTAGATAAAATTTTAACTTGTTGAGTACTAGTTGAGCAAACAGGGAGACATTGTCTCGCTTATAAGGTTGTAGTGATGGCATGATCCTTAGCCTTTTTATGTTATGTTTATTTTAGCATTATTTCCTCTTAACTATGAATATAACACTATATGCTAAGCTATAAAATATGATACTAGTTGTGTTTGGTTAGTGGCAACTTAATACAATTTTGGAATGATTGTATGATTTTTCTTGTATGTATATTAGTACATTTGGAATCATTGAGCATATAATATTGATTTCTATTATCTATGTTGGCCCCAAATTTTGGCTAAGTATTATCCATTTTGACATGGGATTGACACGGTGTGAAAGGTCGATAGCATGGAAAGACTGTGGCATGGGACTTGATAGGCACAGAAGCATTATGGCACTGAACTTAAAAGGCATGAGAGGATAAAGGTATGAAAGCCCCAGTGCAAGAGGACCCAATTAAATAAGAATTAATCACAAGGAACCCAAGAACATAGGACTCAAAACTTAAGTGGAAGACTTGGGGAGTGTGTGAGAAGTGAGGGTAATTAAGGAGTAGTTTATATGGGACACCTAACCTATTTTAATCAAAAATTTTGCACCAGTCACAAGAAGATGAACACATGGCAAAAAGAATCCAGTATAGTGCGGGTATATAAGGGGTGGAAAGGCTCAAGTCCCTAAGCAAAGTTAGTTGAACAAATGTCATGACTCTCAGTTTGTTGGGAGTTTGTTGGTTATTTAATTTTGCCATTAATGATGTAAACACTTGATCAAGGATAAAAAAGTATAAATACCCCTATTTTAATTAATGGGATGGTTGATTTATAGATGCCCATACTTAATATATGAGTCTCAGACATTATATAATTTTTCTTGTGTTCATGGCAGCTGAATGTGATGTGTTAAGTGGAGTGATAACTTGAACTTAGTATGGAATATAAATTACATTTTATTTTTCTAAATTAACAATATTAACTAGTGATAGCAATAGTCTACAATATGGTGATCATGCTTGGAAATATTAGAATCAAAGTAGTTTATTTGTGCTTTTATGTATTATTTGTTTAAATACATAAAGGGAAGAATATGATTAAGGCAATAACACTAAGTAACAAAACTTGTAAGAATCGATCTCCATCTATGCACTTTGGTTGAGTGCATAGGACCATGGTCTTACTTGAAAGGGCCAGCGCACTAGCTCATTAGGCTAGAATCCAGCACTGAAGCTATGATAATTATAAAAAAACCCAACATTTTGGTTCTATTTCTAGGTCCTGAAGCACTTATTGCTCAGTCATGGAAAATGTTTAAGCATATTACTCTTGAGAATATTGAACAATGGATTACTGGAGTTGAAGATAAATTTGCAGTTCCCTGTCTTGAATTAGGAATTTATGCATGTTAGTGGGTAGATAAAAATCTCTATAGTGCATTATACAAAATTTTCTTTATTGAAGTCCCAGTTCACCTGCACACTTGGCTCTCTGCTTATGCTCAAGGATGGTCCTAAATCCTTGGGAGAAGTCAATGTTGGACCCTAGAGTAACAAAGAGCTTTAACATGACTTAGAACCTCTTAGACTAGAGTTGTTAACATTTGGTGGAAAGGAGTTTTTAACATCTACATTTTGGAGTACGGTGTAACCACAAATTCATGTCCTAAAGAAGCCAAGTTTTAGTTCCTATGAGAACCACATGGTCATTAAATTAAACATTTTGCCTTAGAAATGAAGAAGATATTTGTTGATTTAGGACTTGTGACTATGCCAATGGAGAGATAAATCCTTGTGTGCATGAGCTATATATTTGGGAAAGGATTAAAAAGGAATTGGTAAAATATTATGGGTTCAGAATGGTAGCCAGTTAGTGGGCATTATGGAAGATAAAGTATGATGAAACTCAGTAAAGGTTTATAAGAGTCAGTGGCATAGAAAGAGATCAAGGAAACTCAAAAAGTGTTGTTACGATTCGTAGGGAAGTGGAGATACACAAAGATGACCCCATCACTTTTGAGCCATGCCATATGCCTCTAATATCATATGAAGGAGAAACTAGTTGGATGATGGTAATCAAAGAACCAAGTTTGAACCAAGCAGGATCCCCAACCATAGTGCACATTCATGCTCTTAAATCAAATGAAGTACACAAACATAATTGGGACATAAACAATGTGCAATTGGAGACTGAGCTAGTAAGGGATACTGAAACTGAGAAATTTGACATACATATAGACTTAACACTTTCCTTCCCCCTTCAAAGGAATTACATAGTGTAATTAGGGATGCTTAGAGGGCCTAGCCCACAAAGTGGATAAATTACAAGCCCAAGTCTAGTTAATCTCCTAGTTACCGTGCCTCATATCATGAGTGTTATTATTGGAGGTACAGGACATGGATTAGGTGGAGGAATAGGAGGAGGTAGTGGACTTCCCCCTCATATGACAGGGGTTGGAGGTTCTCAACAACCACCAGTTCAAGCATCTCAACCAATAACAATATATTATGAAATGACACTTCATTAACCAGAATATCAAGGTGTGGAGAATTTAGATGAGCACGTCCATAGATTTGAACTTATTTGGAGGGCACGAGGTATCACCTCTTTTGAGATAAAGCCACACAATTCACAACCACTTTTAGACTGCATGCACAAATGGTATAGAAAGTTCAATCCTCAACAATCTATCATCAACTATGATCAACTTAAAAAACATTTCTTCAAGAGTTTGACATTCCAAAATTTGAACAACAAAGCATAGCTATGCTAAAGGACATCAAACAGAAACTTACTAAAAGTGTGCAAGAGTATGATGCAAGGTTTAAGATGCTCTTGTCAAAGCCATCCTTTGAAATCAATGTTGCATAACATACACAATGGTTTGTAGGAAGATTGTTACTCCCTTTTTGATGAACATTATCTCAGAAGACTTTTACTAACCTACACAAAGCCTTGAAAGTTGCCCTTTATGCTGAAGTAGTTAAAAATATTTATATAGGGATTAGTCTATTTATGGAAGCTCAGATAGCCTCCATGGAATCATAGCTTGAGAAATTAATAGCCAATAGTGCACATGATACATGCAGTGATGTTTGGTGTACTAACTATGAATATGAAGGGCATACATGGAGCAACTACCCATGCAAGACCATCCATGTGGTACTTAAATAGATGTGTGAAATCTGTCATGAGGAACATGATGTACACTCTTGTCATCTTCTGTAGTAATCTATGCATACTAAAGTGTTTGAATATTATAAGAGATGTGATGCTTACACTCGTGACACTAATGATCATTGACTAATTAATAACATCCATGAAGCATGAGTGCTTGACACATGCTAAACTTCTATAGCTAACAACCAAGATAATGGTGGCTACTAGGGTTAAGGAAGAGGATGAGGACAAGGAATTGGTTGTTTCCTACCCAAGACATGTTAAAAATGTGGATCCCTGGACCACTACCAAAGAGATTGCCTAGATTACCCTACATGTGCTTTCTATAAAAATGACCACTAACTGGAAGAGTGTTCTGACTTATATGCAGATATTACTAAGGAGTGAAATGAAAAGGTTACCAGCACGATAAAAGTTGAAAAACCACATTGTCATGCTCATTTAGGTACCCCAACTATTCAATAAGTAAATATTATCATGCATGATGGACAATCTCAATCTCTCTCAAATTCTAATAAAAAAGTTCAGCGTGAAGAACCATGAGCAAAAAATTATCCTGATGCCTAATAGCAGAAGGATTTCCTCCAAGATACGATGACATTGGTACAATAACTTTAAGGAGAGATTTAATTCCTTAAAGACAAGGAAGTAATGTAATGTGCCTATGTGAAAAGGGTAGTTGAACAATAAAATATAGTGTGTGATGACTTTCAGGAGCTATGCAAGTGCATGTTAGATGAGGGCATTGTCTCATAGCTGAGTGCTTGGCTTAAGAATCAATCACAAATACCAAATAATGCTCAACCCCAAGTCACTCGATAGATTGAGGATCATTGTTTGAATCATGCTCAGAGGC
Source organism: Torreya grandis (assembly GCA_037957365.1). Taxonomy (NCBI): domain Eukaryota; kingdom Viridiplantae; phylum Streptophyta; class Pinopsida; order Cupressales; family Taxaceae; genus Torreya; species Torreya grandis. The sequence continues at coordinate 632,933 of JARHVA010000156.1, forward strand.
AAGACACTCCTTGTTATGCCTTTAATTAATCATTGGTGTGTCTAGGGATATGTGTGGTTGACTTATGGCTTACATACCTCTTTTATTTACTTGTTACATTTTTCTATGTTCTTAGATAGGTTAGTTTAGGGAATAACCTTGGCTAAGTAGACTATATATAGGAGGTAGTGGTTAGTCTTTAATCATCATGTGAATTATTCTACTATTAGTGTATTGTTGTGGAGGTTTCCCCCTCAAAGTGGCTTTGTTATATTATCCAATATTTTGTTCTATTATCAATTATCGCTATGTAATCTCTCATATTTTCTTATTCTACAAAATATAAAATCATTCTATGTGAATATCTAAGTAATTTAATTATAAGTGGTACCAGAGCTTCGATTTAGGCAAGTTTCCTATGGAATTTATTTTGGATCTAGCGAGGCATGGCTTCTAGGAGTAGTGAAAGCGAAAAAACATAACTTGCAATCTGGGAAGAATTAATTTTTCTATTAGCGCAATATTGCTCGAAACACTTTTTTGAAAAAAAATATTTAAAAAAGAAGATTCTAGAAAAAAAATTCCCCTTGCACCCTTGCAGTCATTGGATTCATCTCGGTGAGATGATCGCAGTGGTATATTCTATTGGTACACTTTTTTGGTACCAAAAATTTTACTCTAGTGTGCAAAGGTAATCATTAGATTCATCTCGACAAGGTGATTGCAACGATACCATTTCCTAGTGTACTTTTTTTGGGGGTCAAAACCCTCATAGGGTTTGTTTATGGTAGGTCCTTCAACTCAGGGAAGAAAAGGGGCATCAAAAACTCCTAAGACTCTTTCTATCGATGACATGGAATCTATAACTTTAGATCTGATGATTTATTAGCTTTAAGAGGACATAAAAAACTTGGTGAGGCATGATAACTTTATTATAGTCCAAGCTGATGTTTTAAGGATGCATGAAAAGATTAATGGAGTTCACAGTGAATTATAGTATATCACTATGCAATTGGTTACCCTCACATCTTAGTTTCAAATTAACAACCCTCCACTTTAGCATTCAAATCCTCCTCTCAACAACTCTCATACTAGTATGAAATTGATGTTGCCAAAAGTGGACATGCATAAGTTTGATGGTAAGGATCTTCTCACTTAGATTAACCAAATTGAGAATTTATTTAAGCTACATCAAACCCCTTACTCTTAGAGGGTGATGGTGGTGTCCCTGTATATGGAACTTGAGCAATTCATTTGGTATCATTGGTTATGTGCTTAAAAGAAAAAGAATGGTGCTTCTGTTACATGGACTATTTTTATTGAGGAGTTGATAGCTCATTATCATAATAATGTCTCTGAGAACTATTTCAACCAATTATCCAAGCTACGGTAAATAGGACCTGTGAAGGATTATATTCATCAATTTTAGAATCTCTCTTTATGAGTGGAAAATATCACTGAGAGAAATTTGATGGATTATTTTTGGGTGGCCTCAAGGATAGCATCCAATATGAGGTTTGAATGTTTAGCCCAACATCTATATTAGAAGTTATCCCTAAGGCACGCATGATAGAAGAAAAAGAGATGGTCAAAAGGAAACCTTTCACTACTTGTCATGATTGTAACTTTATAGCATCATCATTTCCATAGCCCACCAGATTAACACAATGACAAATTAAGGAGAAGCGAGCTAAAGGGTTGTGTTATGGTTGTGACAGTTAATGGAGCAAAGACCATCATTATTCTGAAAAGAAGTTATTTTACATTGAAGGTGTCAATAATAATGAAGATGATGTAGAAGTTCCTGAGAAGGAATCTGAAGACTCTCATCCTACTATTTCATGCCATGCCCTATCAAGTATTAGTACTCCCTAAACTCTTAAGGTGATGGGTTTCCTTAAGAAACAGAAGGTGTCTTGATTGATTTTGGGAGCACACATAACTTCATCCACATTAAGTTGGTTGCTCATTTAAACTATTTCATTTATCCAGCTCTAGAATTTTAGGTTATGATTGCAAATGGTGGTACTGTCAACTATTCAAGAAAATGTCATAGTATTAAGTTGGCCATGGGAGACTACTTATTAGATTCTCTTATGTTTGTTATTTCGATGGGTGGAGCTGATATTGTTCTAGGAGTCCAGTATTGAGATGAATTTTTAAGAATTATTCATATGTTTTCATTCTGAGGAAAGGACATTTGAGCTAAGAGGATTAAAGGCTAAATCTCTCCAACTTGTTAGCTCCCATTAAATGATAAAGAGTCTCCGTAAGGGTGCAAAGGGATTTGTAGCTCGCTTGTTTTCTATAAAAGTATAGCCAACTCAACCATCTCCACCTCTTGATCTATAACAAATAATTGATACTCATTTCATTATTTTTGGAGACATGCCAAAAGGACTTCCACCTAGTTTCACACAGGATCATGTTATCACACTTATTTCTGGCAGTACACCACCCAACATCAGGCCATATAGGTATCCCTATGCCCAAAAAAGTGAAATTGAAAAGATGGTACAAGAGATGTTGGATGCAGGAATCATTTGCCATAGCCAAAGTGAATACTCTTCACCAGTTATCATGGTGAGAAAGAAAGATGACACTTGGAGGATGTGCCCTGACTAAAAAGAACTCAACAAGTACACTATCAAAGATAAGTTTCTAATTCCTATCATTGATGATTTTCTAGATGAATTGAATGGTGATCTTTATTTTACCAAGTTAGATCTACGTCCTGGGTATCATCAAACTAGGATCTATGATGAAGACATACCCAAAACTGCTTTCAAGACACATGAGGGCCATTGTGAGTTTTTGGTTATGCCTTTTAGCCTAACAAATGCACCATCTACTTTTTAGAGTTTGATGAATACTATTTTTAAGCCATTTTTGAGGAAATTTATTTTAGTATTCTTTGATGATATCCTCATTTATAGTAAAAATTGGGCAGATCATCTGCAACATGTGAAACAAGTACTCTCCATTTTAGAGCAAAATCAATTGCATGCCAAACTTTCTAAATGTAATTTTGGGGCTGGTGAGGTTGAATATTTGGGTCATTTGGTGTCTTATGAAGGAGTGAAAGTGGATCCTAAAAAAATATAAGCAATGGTGGACTGGCCAATTCCTAAGACACTCAAGCAACTTCGGAGATTTTTGAGGCTTACTGGTTACTATCGTAGATTTGTCAAAAATTATGGTAGTATTGCAACCCCACTTACCTCTTTGTTAAAGAAAGACTCCTTTTAGTGGACTGATGCAGCTATCTAGGAATTTAAATAATTAAAATTGGCCATGTGCACTACTCAAGTATTGGCCACTCCTAATTTTTATAAGACTTTTGTGGTTGAATATGATGCATCTGAGTATGGTATGGGTGTTGTACTCATGCAAGAAGGTAGACCACTAGAATTTGAAATTCATCAACTTAAGGGTAAAAATCAACACAAGCCCATCTATGAGAAGGAAATGATGGCCATTTTGCATGCAGTCAAATAATGGAGACCTTATTTGATGGGTCGTCACTTTCAGGTAAAAATTGATCATGATAGTCTTAAATATTTTTTAAAATAAAGGGTGTCATTTGAAGAACAATAGAAATAGGTAACTAATATGCTAGGCTATGATTTTGAAATAGTCTACAAAAAAGGCAAGGACAATGCAATGACAAATGCACTATCCAAAAAAAATGAATCAGTTGAGACATTGCTATGTGCCATAACCATTTTGCAGGTAGATTGGCTTCACACGATCAAAATGGGAACATGATAGTATTGCTCATGATTTGATTCAAAATCTTCAACAAGGTTTAGACGGATTTGAAAAATTCACATGGAAAGGTAATGCATTATGGTATAAAAATAAATTGTACCTATATAATATTCCTCTTCTTAAACAAACCTTCAAGAACTTCATGCAACTCCAATTGGGGGGTCATTCAGGATTTTTGAAAACCTATCACAGGATCAAGTGGGATTTTTTTTGGGAAGGTCTCAAGGGGAATGACCAAAAATATGTGGTTGAATGTATGATTTGTCAATAAAACAAAGGTAAAACCATTAAAACTCTAGGTCTTTTACAATGTTTATCTATCCCTAGCCAGCAATGGGAAGAGGTATCTATGGATTTCATTACAGGGTTACCAAGATCTAATGGTCAAAATGTTATCATGGTTTTTGTAGATCATCTTAGTAAGTATGCTCAATTTTATTCATTATCCGAGCCATTTTTTGCTAGTACAGTAGCTTATGCTTTTCTTAATACAGTTCAGAAACTACATGGGACCCCTAAGATCATTATCAATGATAGAGATCTCATTTTTACTAGTAATTTTTAGATTGAGTTATTTACATGTTTAGGCACTCAATTGGGTCATAGTTCATCCTATCATCCTCAATCTGATGGACAAATTGAGGTAGTCAACAAATGTCTAGAAGGATATCTCTGTTGTTTTGTTTCTGATAAACATGATAAATGGGTTCATTGGCTGCCACTTGTTGAATGGTGGTATAATACTTCTATTCATAGTTCTTTCAAAATGTCTCCTTTTGTGGCACTATATGGATACCACCCTCCATCCATCACTTCAACCTTGAAGTTCCATCTTAAGGTTCATGTAGTTGAAGAACATATTCACCATCAACAAGAGATCCTTGCAAGTTTGCGTGAAAATTTAGCTATGGCCCAAAATCACATGAAGCAACAATCAGATCAACATAAAAGTGAGAGGAATTTTGACATTGGTGATTGGGTCTTTATTCACTTATAGTGATACAAACAGATGTCATTGAAGCAACATAAAAAGGGATAACAAGTTGTCCCCTAAGTTTATCAACCTTATCAGATCTTGCAGAAAATTAGTAGTGTGGCCTACAAGTTAGATTTTCCTTCATCCACTCGCATACATCCATTATTTCATATATCATGCTTGAAGAAAGTCATTGGACATAGAATTACCATTTAAATAGAATTACTAGAATTGGATGAGGAAGGTAGAGTTATTCTTGATCCTAATGTGATCCTTCAACAGTGCACCAAGCAACTGCGTTCTAGAGCAATTATAGAATCCCTGATCAAATGGAAGAATCTGCCATGTGAAGATGCCACTTGAGAGGATGAAGAATTTATGCAACAACATCTAGAGTTACCATAATATTGAGGACAACACTATTTTGAAGGGGAAGGGCTTGTTATGCCCTTAACCATTGGTGTGTCTAGGGATATGTGTGGCCGACTTATGGCTTACATACCTCTTTTATTTACTTGTTACATTTCACTATGTTCTTAGATAGGTCGGGCTATGGAAAAACCTTGGCTAAGAAGACTATATATTTGAGGTAGTGGTTATTATTTAATCATCATGTGAATTATTTTGCTATTATTGCATTGTTGTGGAGGTTGCCCCTTCGAAGTGGCTTTGTTATATTATCTAGTATTCTATTATGTTGTCAATTATCATTGTGTAATCTCTCATATTTTATTATTTTGCACAATATAAAATTATTTTGTGTGAATACCTAAGTAATTTCATTAAACTCATATCCCCTTTCCCCCCAAAAGATAGAGAGATATTATTCAATGCAACCATTGATGGATGGGTAATCTGGGACATACTAGTCGATACTAGTGCAAAAGTGAATGTCCTCACCAAAGATGCTTGGTGAAAAATGACTAGTCTAACATTGTAGCGACTACCTCACATGTTGTTCATGACCAACAAGACTCATGTTTTACCAATAGGTGTCCTCAAGAACACCATAGTTGAAATACTTGGAATAACCTTCATGGTAGATTTTGAAGTTCTTGAATTAGCTAAGGTAGATGAGTTCCCAGCTCTTTTAGGATGGCCCTAGTGCTATGAAAATAATGCATATTTGAGTTTTAAGAAGTGGTATATTAGTTTTGAGAACACTGATCATCGTATTGTTATTCCCTTGGATCAAACACAGGTCCCCCTTATATAGAACTTGTCAATGTGAAAGAAGACATTAACCACATATATAATGTAATTATTAGAGGTGATGAATAAATAAATCCAACTCATAATGGTGTTCTTAGATGTTCAAACACTTAGTCCCTCTCTAACACTACAAGCAATACTTGTAATTATTCAGCATATAGCAACTACAACCTCACTAGAAGAGTGTGTAGTGCAATTAGAAGTCAGGAGACCATTCCACAATAATTTTTTAAATATCAAAGGTTTGTGCACCTTGTCATAGGTCAATACATGAGGGGACCAATCATAGAAGCACCACTTGAAAGAATCGATGAGGCTCCATAATTCCATGGATAAATGGAATTATATGACTTCATACAATGCCTTGAAGAATTCTATGACACTAAAAGTGATCGTATGAGGTCATTAGTTCATCAATTAGATGGTACAACCACAAGATGGTGACAAACCCATCATAAGTGACTCCTTTAGTGGGACCAAGTATGATTTGCCTTACATTATCGGTTCTATCATAACAACAAGGTCAGGGGAGCAATCAACTATAGGGGAGTATTAGCACCTAAACCCCATAAAGAAGGTTGTGAGAAAATGTGGAGAAATGAAGAGTCATAGCTATCAGAGTACTTGTGGGTGCATGTATTTTATGGAACTTTACATACCTAGGCAAGGGCATGGTATGTTCATGAAGAACGATACATGGAAACCTAATTTTGGCATCTCTTGAAGGAAAACATAAAATCAACCCTATCTTATTCTTCTCTAAGTATGGATATGCACCTCATCCTCCAAGCCATATGTGAAGCAATTATTGGTGATCCAAGTCCCATTGAAGATCACCTATGAATCATCCATCATGTTCCTGAATAAACTTTACATCTCTTCAATGAATCATCAACACAAATTTCCACACTAGAACTAGTCCTTGATCAAGATCGGTGCCAAAAAATATGTCTAGGTAAACATAAGCTAGTGTTTCATGTGGAAGAAGGTGAATTATCCAAACCACATGACCCTTTGATAACCCATTTAGATTTCCCTACAAATTATAGCACAATAACTATTCATGATATTGGCACTAATGTAGACCACCCTTATAATGGGCCCATTCAGACTATTTAGTGTAATATCAGCACAGACTGAGAACTAAATATGGCTATGGTAGGAAATTACTGGATTAAAATGAAGATTTCAAAAATATTTGAATTATTAAAGGAATATCAAGATGTCTTTCCAATAAATTATAATGAAATGAAGGGAATCCACCCATCTTTATGAAAGATACATATCAAGTTGATTGATAACACTCGCCAGTCAAAAAGCATCCATATAGAATGAATCCCAATCTATGAGCGCATGTCAAAAAGGAGATCGATAGTATGTTTTGTACTAGATTTATCACCCCCATTGATGAATCTAAATGGGTTAGTCGAATGGTGATTAGTATCAATAAAGATGGATGCATTTATATTTGCATGGAATATTGAATACTTAATGGATCTTGTGTCATTGACCATTTCCCAACACCTTTCATAAAAGAAATCTTTGAAGGTGTTGCTAGATGTGAGATATATACCTTCACTGATGGCTTCTTGGGATACCATCAAGTAAAGATAGCTGAAGAGGACCAACTAAAGACAATGTTTGCCTCTAAATAGGGATCCTTCACGTATATTGTCATGCCCTTTGGATTGAAGAATACCCCAGTTGTGTTCTCACGCATAGCTATTGAAGCCTTTAAAAATTTCATCCATAACTTTCTTCAAGTTTAATTAGATGATTGGATAGTTTAAGGTTTGGTCAAGGACCATTGTTCTAACCTAAGGCTTGAGCGTTGTTGGGTCTTAAAAATATCTTTGAACTTAAAGAAGTGCCTATTTGCTACATTGTTTGGTGTTCTATTAGGACATGTTATATGTAAAGGACTTCTCATAGACCCAATGAAGGTGTCTATTATTCTTTGCCTCCTAGTACCCAAGACTCAATGCAAGGTCCACACCTTTCTAGGCCATACCGATTACTATAGGAAGTTCATCTGCAGTATGCAAAGATTTTCACACCCCTGGAGGAACTTCTAAATCATAATGAACATTTCATATGGACAACTTCTTGCAAATAAGCTTTTGAAACATTGAAATACAAACTAGTCACTGTTCCTATGCTCTAGTTTCCTAATTGGAAAAAACCATTCCACATTCATGTTGATACATCTGAAATGTCTATTGGTGCAATCCCTACACAACTAAGTGAAGGACACCTAGATCGTCTAATCTACTTTTCCAACAAAAAGCTCACTCTAGCTAAAAGGAACTATACCACTATGGAGCATGAAGCATTATCGATGGTCTATGCTCTGCAAAAGTTTTTATAGTACTTATTAGCAACCCATTTTGTTTTCTACATAGATCATGAGGCTATGAAGTACCTTGTCAATAAACCTGTATTACATGGGCAGATCTATCGTTAGATAGTGTTGTTCTAAGAGTTCCAAATTTTTGTCATGGTGAAACTTAGAAAAGCCAATTATAGACTTGAACACTTATCCTAAATTGGTTTTGGAGAAACCCCACATGAAATTAACGATGAGTTACTTGATGCTCAGCTATTCCATATCACCCATGTGCCTGAAGAGCTTGAGGATATTGTTGCTTTTCTAACCTCCAGTTGAGCACCTAATGGTCTCACTCCCTAAGCCAAGAAGTAACTCATGGTCTGCATCACACAATTTCAACTCATAGGAGGAGATCTTTACAAAATTGGTCATGATAATATTCTTTAATGATGTGTTATGCAACATGAGCATCCCGAAGTACTTTGAGGAGTTCATGAAGGAATTGTTGTAGGACACTGTGCTAGAGAAGCTACTGCATATAAGGTTCTACTAGCTAGATTATGGTGGCCTACACTCTGTAAAGATACTAAAGTGTATGTTAGGCAATGTGACATATGTAAGTGTATATAAAAACCTAACTAAAGAGATGTCATGCTTCTATAGCCAATACTTTCTTAAGAACCATTTAAAAAATGCGCCATTGATTTTGTTGGCCCCATCACTTCAGCTGGATAAAGAATAGTTTCTCAGTATAATATCATTGTAATTGAATACCTCACATGATGGGTTGAAGTTGCACCAACAAAATATTTTACTACTGCACACTTCATTTGGGAAAATATCATAACTTAGTTTGGATGCCCACTAGGTTTCACTAGTGATCACAGTACACATTTCCTAAATGAAACAATTCATGTCCTACTAGATGAGTTCATGATTGGACACCACAAAATTACACCATACCACCCTCAAGCTAATGGCATTATCGAGGCCTTCAACAAAATCCTAGGAACCACTTTGATAAATATTTACAATGTTAGCCGAATAGACTAGGATGATAGGGTATCTACAGTCTTGTGTGCATACTGAACAACTTAAAAGTGCCTAAACAAAAGTACCCCATTCAATTTGGCATATGGTAAAGAAGTAGTTCTTCCAATTAAATTTTTAGTACCATTTCTCCGTATAGCATGTGTAGGACAATTGGATGAAGAGACATCCTTGAAAACATGCTACTATGCTTTGTTACAACTTGATGAACCCTGGTTCCTCGCTCATTAGAGTTAAGATGTGGAAAAACACAAACAAAAGGCACATCATGATCGACACTTCAAACATAAAACTTTTACTTCGGGCATGAAGGCTCAACTATATGATTCTAAGTTTTCACACCATCCTGGAAAACTTTGAATTCACTGGGATGGTCCTTTCATTATTCATAGCATTTGACCAATCAGAGCATGTCAATTACAAAGGTTGGATGACCAGTTCCTTTTTAGGCATTACAATGGAAGTCAGCTCTAGTTGTATAACACTTTTGAATAGCTGAAGTACTATAATCAATAAGGCTTTTACTAGTAGTTTAATATTTCTTATTTTCAACAAAAGTGATACATTTGTTGTGCTCAATCATTTCTTAATGTAAGTATTTTTAATGTTTTGTTTTTCTTTTTGTAGAGGACCACGACTCATTTTAGTGTTGGGTATAAAGAAATCAAAAAACTTAGGCACACAGATTGCATAGGCATGCAAAGTTTATGGGTGAGCAAGGTTCTTAGGGTGCAAGGAACCTAGGCATGTAAAGTGTTAAGGGCATGCAATTCATTTAAGGCACACAAACTATGAAGCCTAAGGATAGGGTGTTCCCACCATTAGTTTGAATTTTAAAAGACAGTTGTCTTCCATAACAAGGAAAACACATAACATAGCTATCATCCCCTTTGAAGGAAGACACAAGACAAGACGTGCCATTAATGCAAAAATAATAGTTATGGTAAAAAATGTGCCAATAGTGTGACATGACAATACCATTAAAAGCATTAAATGCCAAAAGTAATGATCAAAGCATGACGGTCATTAAATATCCACATTAATGACATGAAGTGATGGGTGATGGGAAGGAACTAATGGCAGTGGAACCCGCTTGAGCCTATAAATTAGCTAGTTAACTTATTTTTACTCTTTACCTTTATGATTAATTGCGATTAACAAAGCTGAAAAGCTGAGAACAAGTGACTACTAGAGCCAAAATATGGAGAAGTCATAATTTAATATAGGTATTGAGGAAAGCATCATTTCTCACCAAGGGGAACTTTGAGATACAACCACTGTAGAGAGAGCTTAAAGGTTACAAGTTGTAGAAGTATGCCATTAGAACATAATCAAACTCGAAAAGCTGAAGTTGTAACCATGTATTCATTTAAAAATGTTGGATAGCCACACATCAAACTTTGGGCTACATGGAAGCTGATGTGGACTAAGAAAAAGGCCTTGAGAATTGAACCATTACCTACGATACCAAAGGGAGAAGAGGTAAGTGGGGGAGACATGATGTTCAATAGAGAATAAACTGTGTAATTAGTTCAACACGCATACACAGAGGAAATAAACATGATGTGCCCAATAAAGAAAACTCAATTGTCCCTACCCCTGCCTCTACTAATTGAGGAAATGCAGTATCCAAAATTGGTGTTGTGCATGGAAAATTAGGTCTCTAAGGTCTCTAGTTACACAATCTTTGATTATAACCATCGATAACCTAGAAATGAAGTTGAATTTCAAAATGACTACTGAGTCAAGCACTAAAACACCAAGAACCAAGTGGTGTTTAATCTCAAGATATTCAACATGTTAGATGTTGTAGGGTTGTTCCAACTCTTTAATTTTCCATACTTTTGAAAACCCATAGAGGTGGTTTAGTTCTTAATTTTGCACATCCATGAGGACTATATCTACTTTATTAGGTGTAGTATGAAGATCATACCCAAGAGGATAAACAAGGTCATGGAACTATAATGTTTAAGGTTGGATGTGGCCGATGACCTAGCAGACATCAAAGAGGTCTAAAAGACCATTACAATGCTTATGTACCAAAAATAGGGCCACACCATTCAAATTAAGAACCTATAAGATATTGTCCTCTAGATTATGACATAAATCATTATGACCAAGATCGGTGGGACTGATCGATGGAAAGAAGTTGACATGGCACATCTATACATCACCCACTAGGTCACCCAAGGCTTACAATATAATTAGGCCATGTATTTTAGTTGAAATATTGTTAAATATTGGGAGAAAACCCATCAAACCCCCAAACATAGGTTTTCATGGGGAGTATTTCTCCTCTTAATGGTTTTTGATGAGATCGGCATAACAAACTACAACTTGGGAGCATTGAATTGGATATACCCACCCATTTACAGGTCCCCTATTAAACACTACAAAGCATTCAGATGTCCTCACCACGTCACCCCTTCCTACAAAATCAAGATGAGGCACTGGTTTGATGGTATGAAGGAGGAATTTGGAAACGAGTAGCACATCCTAAAGGATTTGCCCCCTTTGGCTGCTAAGCAAGACCAGTTTGTAGTGAAGCAACACTTCTCCCTTGTGTGCATAAGAATGATCCATTCTAGAGAGCTTTTTGCATGCTTAAAGTTACCATATGCCTTCTCGATGTGGTACTTCATGGACTCTATGAACCAAATATATGATACGCAACCCATTACCTTGGAGGCCAAGAAGATAGACTTAAAAATTCACACTCTTTAAAAAATGTTTGTATATCCAAGCAAGAAGGCCTAACAGGAGAGGAATGAGATGAACTTGATGGACATAAAGGTCAAACAAATAAAGGTGGGAGAGAAAGTACAACTTATTTTATATGTTGCACCCTCGAAAGGATCCAAATGGTGGAGACCCCAAGGAAAAGCTTTCACCAGTGCCATCATTGAAGAAGAAAAAGAGGGTTGAACATGAGGCCAACATGAGTAATCAACAGGTACCACTAAAGTGATAGAAGGCTTCCCAAGTTCCATAATAAGGCCCCCCATATTTGTGCCCATCTCCACCTCACCCTTCTCCACCATGCCCTTCACCTCCTTAACTCTCTCCACACAAATCACCACCACCACAAGTCCTTATATCTCCACCCTCACCTCCACATGTTCCTCCAAATCTACCCTCACCCCCTAAACCATCACAACCATCTTCCCCAAAAGCATCTACTTTAAGAGTTACACCATAACACACCATAGGGCAAGCACCTTAACAAGAAATTCCTAGAGTATATGCACATGACTTAGATTCTAATTCCAAGAAGACGCCTTCCCCGATATAGGAGGAGGAAGCTACCTCTAATGACTCATTGTTTGATGCGAGGTAATTTTATAGTAAAGAAGGGCATGGTGAGGAAGAAAGGAATGAAATGGCCATTGGTATCACTTCTATGGCTACCAACGTAGGGGTCAATTTAGAGTGAGACCCCACTAAAGGGACGGAATTGATCGAGTCCACGGAATAGCCTAGTGATGATGCAATTGCCAATCTGTGAGAGTGATATCAATTTGGCATCTCTGATAGGATGTTATACCTTTGGTCATACTTCATTCCAAAAGATGCAACCTTGGAAACTAAGAAGCAAGTGTCTTTTCTTTTAAATATGTATAATGAGAAATGGGAATTTGAGCTCCCTCAAGACAGCCTCTCCTTGGGACCTGATCTTCCTACGTTACCTAAGCCACTATGGGTGGATCCTCAAAAGATCTCCCCTCTTCTTGAAAGTGTTGTATTTTTGAAGTTGGCCATGGAGATCACGTGCTAGAACATTTTTTCAAAGTCTGATGCATGCACTGTTGAGAGGAAACATGTCTAAATTGTAGGTATGTACGATAAAGAGGTTACCATTAAACAAGCACTCACTGAGGAAGTGGCTACTCTAAAGCAATAGGTCCAAGAGGCCATAGAGGAAAAAGTGAGAACATTGAACCTCTACAAAATAATTTTTGGATAAAAATCAACACTGGAAAATGGCGTACCTCTTGATGGAGATACATAGAAAAATTAAAAACCCTGGTGAATCTCTTACTGAAATGATGCAAGGAGCAGCCCACACTGAAAGATGAGGGATTGGAGCTAGTAGATCAATTCACCGTAGCAATATAAGTCTGCAAGTGTGCCCTAGCAAAGGTTTTGGGAAGTTATCCCCATTTTGGATGGAATTTTTGTGTAGCTTACGTGCCCAAATAAAATCTTGGAGGCTTGGCTCCAAGCTGAAGAAACCTAAAAGCAGCAAATGGTTGATGTTACACTTTTAATAGAGGACCGTGTTGAGTACACCAAGGCATTCAAGGATGTGGAGATGATAAAAGACATAATCAACACACATTGACAACAAGTGAATGTAAGTTTTACAGTTGTTCGAGGATAGGTTGACAAAGAGGTATCCATATTTGAAGATGTACAAAAGGATGTTATCACATCCCTAGACAAACTGGTCAAGAAGGCCAATGAGATCCCTAGCCAACCTGAGGAGATGAATAAATCAAAAGGGGATGTAGAAGAAATAACTACGAAGGTGTTTGAGGCATTATCACATTGAGACAATGTTAAGAAGGAAATCAAGCAAACAAGACCAGAGTTTTTGATAGAGATCGCTAGCACAAATTAGTCTAGGACAAACTAAGAGCTTAGTGTGGGGTAATGTTAGCCCCAAATTTTGGCTAAGTATTGTCCATTTTAGCACAAAACCGACACGGTGTGGAAGGACCATATCGCATAAGGACTATGGTACAAGACTTGATAGGTGTAGAAGCACCATGGCACAAAACCTACAAGGTACGAGAGGATAAAGGTGTAAAAACCCCAGTGTGAGAGGACCCAGTCAAAGAAGAATTAATCCAAGAAATTTGAGATCATAGGACTCAAAACTTAATCGAAAGGCTTAGGGAATGCGTGAGAAGCAATGGTAATTAAAGAGCAATTCATATGGGACACCTAGCACTTTTTGATCAAAATTTTTGCACTAACCATGAGAATATGAATACATGGTAAAAAAAAATCTAGCATAGTGTGGGTATATAGGGGATGCAAAGGCTTAGGTACTTAGGCAAAGTTAATTGAACAAATACCATGACTCTCAGTCTGTTGGGAGTCCATTGGTTATTTAGTTTTACCATTAATGATGTAAACACTTGGTCAAGGATAAACAAGTATAAATACCCTTGTTGTAATCAATGGGATGGTTGATTTCTAGATGCTCGCACTTAATATATAAGTTTTAGACATTACACAATTTATTTTGTGTTCATGAAAGCTAAATGTGATGTGTTAAGTGGAACGATAACTAAAAATTGGTATGGAATATAAATTGCCTTTTCTTTTTCTAAAGTAACAATGTTAACTAGTGATAACAGTAGTTTGCAATATGGTGATAGTGCTTGGAAACATTTGAATCAAAGTAATTTGTTTGTGTTTGATGTAGTATCTGTTTAAATACATAAAGAGAGAAATATGACCAAGGTAATAACACTGAGGAAAAAAATCTATGGGAACTAGTCTCCAGTTGCACGCTTCGGGTGAGCATGCAGAACCATGGTCTTGTATGAAAGGGTCAGCATGCTAGCTCATTGGACTACACTCCAGTGTTGAAGCTATAATAATTATAAAAAAACCCAAAAATTTTTTAGTATAGATTTATGCTTCATTAAACTTTGCACATATTATGGAGATCATTAGATCATGGAGACCTAAGGGAAGAGTGGTGAATTAATAACATGAGTTCTAAGCGATAGGAGTGTATTCTACTTAACCTCACATTGACTTGGTAGTTAATGAGTTTAGATCCAATAGATGGACTTGTTGAATATGGGATTTAACAGACAAACTTATCAAATTCAATCGTATAGCCATATGCATGTATATTGTGGATGAGTATTCCATAATTTTGTATACATTAAAAATGTAGTATTTTTAGTTCTTATTCATCGTCATACTTGTTAAGAGCTTTGTAGATTAGTGATAGTATTGACATATTATACGTATCTGAAGTTACATGGAGTAGTGATAGTATTAACTTATACACATTATTCTTGTCAAATTCTTTGAACACTTTTCTCCAAGATGATAAAAACATTCTTTAGGTTAGAGAGATGTGTAGAGGGGCTAGAAGGTTTTATAGAACTCTCCCTGGCCATTTGTTTTTGGCTTTTGTAATGATCTCATGTGTTTTTGAGAAAGTTAATAAATTTTTTACAGAAATATTATAAGCTTGTCTTGCAGTTCAGGACTTCGGAGTGGTCATGATAGAATAAATCAACATAATTGACACTTGCAAACTTTGTTTGCATAATAAAAAAAGTGTCATAAAACAGGGTCTTGTATGACCAATCTTTTAAAAATAGTGCTAATTGGGAGAACTATGATAAGTTCTTCAGGGAAATTTCATATTTATTTGTTTGATTTGATACTAGATACTATGTTTTTATTATGTTAAACTATGTTTGTTATTCAAAACTATTGTTGGAATAAGTGTCATCGAGATGATGATCAGTTTTAGGGGAGAATGATGTTACATCTTAATTTCACATTAAGTATTATAACATTTAAATTTGTATATTAGGTGGTTATTATTTAATTATTATTGCTTTGATTTGAGCTTTATGACATATATTAGTTATGGGACAGTGATATGCTGATTAGTTTATATAATGGATTGATTATGTGACAGTGGTACTTTCTTATTTCTATACATTGTGGATGTATATTTGTTAATTATACATCATTAGTTTTTTATACATATGATGACTCGGAATAACTGTGTTCTTGTCACGAGATGGATATAAGATTGATTCTACCCTCATAACATGATGGAGGGAGAGCATAATCGAAGAGGATGACGTAGATGGGATGATTGGGGGATGACAGAGGCGCTGCTAGGAACCCAACACACACCACAGTATAATAGTTTAACTAGTTAGTATATGTTCAAGTGTTTGTGCATTTCTACAGTGTTTATTTTTTTCGTATTTGCTTGTGGTTGATCTAATTAAGTGATTTTATCACGATACCACATGTAGGTAGATTTGTATGATGATTTATTTATGATTTTTATGTTAACTATATTTGAATGAATTTATGCTTAACTAATCAATATTTGTATTCTTTTAACTATTTTTTGACTGGCTATAAACTAGTAATAATGTCTTTAAAAACGTAATTGGACGTTAAACTAACTACTATTAATATTCAAGAATATCAATAAAAATAAAACTATTAAATGAAATATATATATATATATAATTAATTAAACAAATTATTTTGTAATAATTAGAATTATTAATTGATTTAGTATTTTATTTTTTATTTAAATTACACTAATTTTTTTATAATTTAAAAAATTAAAATATCTTAAAAATATTAACTTAAAAGAGTTAAGTACAATGCATAGATTGAATTGAATATTCTAGGTTTAAAATTATCATTTAAAGGAGGACTTGAGTGGACTTAAAATTAACATGGCCTTGGAAAAAAAAAGTATTAACATGCATAATTTTTGAAATAGATAAAGTTAAAAGTTAAGTAAATACAATTGATTTTTAAAACAACGTTAGTAAAGTGGTGATCATGGATTATGTAAAGAATAAATAAAAGACTCAAATTTAGTGTTTGCTTTTTAAGTGGAAATTAAACGTACGGTGACTTATGCATGGGGTAAAAAGAAATTAAAAAGTTTTTTTTGCCATGGTTTAAAAAGAAGTTTTTTTTTAATGGTTTAAAAAGAAATTAAAAAGAAGTTTTTTTTTCATAGTTTAAAAAGAAATTAAAAGATTTGCATGGATGGAAATTTTTTAAAAATAAGAAAAAAATGTTGTAGCGATTTTGGTAATAAAAACAAAGCTTCAATGTATCAATAAAAAGTGAAGCACAAAAAGAAGAGGGAGCGACGAAAAGTGTATTTTCACCAATGTTAAATTGAATGGATAATGATTAAGGAGGAAAAGGGAGCAAAAGTTGAAAAGGAGAGAGCAACAATTTAAAGGAAGGAGATACAATGATGCTATCAAGAAGAGCAACGATTGGCAAAGATATTGATAACCTTTGCATTTTTCAAATAACACTCTGCTTGATCATCATAGGTGAGTAACAAGATGAGCTTTGCTTCTTTGTAAAATATATAAAATAATTATATGGATCAGTGATGCAAGTTAGCAGATTTATATTTAGGGATTGCATTTTTCTTTCAAGATCGATGACTTAATTTTTATAGACTAGTGAATTAAAGCAACAAAGAAATCTAAAGATGAGCATGCGCTGATTTAAACGAGAGAAAACAATTTTTAAATTAAAACTTAATAGCATATTTATAGCAAAATAAATAGTAAATGTACAAAACTCTTTAATGCAAGATTGAATGTTTGGGTGGAACTTTATTCTTGCCTCAGATTTTCGTATTGTGGTTTGATCCAAGTTGCACCACCACCCTGAGTTGCGTTGTGAACCTGAGTTGCATTTTTTTAAAAATGAGCATGATTATCATGGGATCCTTATGAGAATCATTAAACTTCAATTATAACTCATTTATTTATATTGTCCCTTGATCTAAAATCAATGTTGGAATGTTCTATATATTCGGTTTGAAAAGAATAGTAAATCATTTAACTCCTAAATAATTAATTGCTGAGTTTTAAAAATAATAGAATCACTGAGTTGAGTGAGGGGCTAAATTGTATTTTTATTAAATCACTGAGTATTTTACCAAGACGCTGAGCTCAGTTATTCATGTTAACTAGCTAGCCTTATAATTATTATATAATGTTTGAATGATCTTTATTTGGGTTAGAGAGAATTAATATTATGATATTAATATATTTTGTTTATGACTGAGATATATTTCAAAAACAATGTTGATTGTTGTTTGACTGAGAAATATATGATAATCTATATTTGGACAAACTCAAATAAAAAATCCATTAAGTTATACATATATTTTGGAAATTCATTAGAAATATAACTTCATTAAGTAATCATGTTATAGGTAGAAATATAACACTAAGTGGTAACATATTACCTATTGCGTCAACTAGTAAGCAAGTCATTAGTGGAGAATTACTATACACTTGAGTTTAGTGGCAGTTTTATACAAAGTCTCTTAGAGGGATAACATGAATATAATTTATATTGTAGCAATTATAAGTAATTTTATTTAAGCATGAACTCACAAGTATATTATGTTAATACAACTACAAAAATTACAAAAATTACTCTTATATTACGTTCATATTTCAGATAGTCTTCCATTTTTAATTTATGAGGTAACTTATAAATGTGATATTAGGATTATTTATATTATTTGGCCCTCATTAACAATTAGATGTTGTATTTATTTTTATAGTATTATATCTAGGGATAAGTCAAATGTATGTTAGTGTTTTGCTTGTAAATTATCATACATTAATTGACCCATAATAGGTATGCTATGTTACTAGTTCATTACCTAACTTATCTACAATACATAATGCATATTAACATATGTCACTTGAAAAAGTTTGGTGGAATTCCATTGTATTATAATATGCCTTATGTTTTGGGATCAATCATGAGCAACAAAGCGTATTATGGATATAACACTAATAATAGTATACAATATAAATAAATAAACCCAATGGATGTGCGGGGTCATATACCAAAGCTTATGACTAAAAAGGATGGTTACTTTTGAGTCTTATAGTGTCTGAGGGATCAAAATAATAACCACAAGTAAACAATCTCTAAAAGTAGAGTTAAGATATCTAAAAAAAAAATTATGATATAATTTGGATGTATCAAAATAATAACCACAAGTAAACAATCTCTAAAAGTAGAGTTAAGATATCTAAAAAAAAAATTATGATATAATTTGGATGTGTATTATTTGACACTTTAGAAATAGCTTGACAAATTATTGCTTATAGTAATGGAATCTGGTGAGCGCAATATATTGTGAGAGTATTAAAATGTGCAAGTGTTTAGATATATATAGAATATAATAATGCACCATAATGTGTGTCTAGAGGTCATGTTTCTTCTATTTACTTACATGTAGTATAAACTTAGGGTATACCTGGGTGGTATAATTTGTACTATATTAATTATTATTTATATACGTTGGTTGAATGATTCTTGAAATTATAAATTGGTTGTGCATAATTATGTAGTTGTGAACTATGATGGTATGAGATGTCATAGAGAACTATAGTATAAATATATGTTATACTCGGATGGTATGTATTGTAATTAATATGTCAAGACTCACATCTACATTTGATTGATTTAATATATGTGTGTTGGTTATTATTATAAATTACATGCTTTGTGACAATTAGTAGAACTTTACGAATGCATGCATACAACTTTTGAGAATATCACAAATGTTATGATGGAATATTATGTGTTTCATACAAACTGTGACTTGTTTTATTTTATCTAGTTGTTTGAATAGAAGTTTATGGTTTCATGTATTTAAGACTACTTTGTATGATTGATAGTAGAAAACTAGTAGTTGTGTTTTAGAACACTAGACTATGATAATATGGGTTATCATGGGGTGTAGTTTGTATGGAACTAATTGTGGTAGTTAGAATCTGTAGTTAAATTGTTATTTTACCTAGGTGATATAAATTGTAGTCATTATTTTCAGTATGAGTTAGATAATAATGTAAGATTCATTCGTACGTTTAATAGAATAAATGTATACTTTGCTTACTCTCATGTTTAGCATGTGTTGTGATATAATTGATAGTAAAATGTAAATTATATGAATCTTGTGATTAAATTATGTTTAACAAATCTCATTTTGCTGATACCAAATAAAGAGTGAGATGGACTTCATTGGCTTACTAGCATCACAATGCTAAATGAGGACAATTAGATCGAGTGGTGTGTATGAATTTGATTGATGTATAGATTGATATTATTTATTTCTATAAAAAGTATGTTTAATGAAACATTATCATTTCATGAGTATGATTTACATGTATGTGTGATATCTTGCAATAGAATGGGTTTTCTATGATACACTATATGTTTAGCTTTAGAAATCATACAACACATGGGTACTTGTTTGCTACTCTTGATTTCCGCACCGTTGTTATCTACTCATATGTAAAAAGAGAGTCATTTCGTGATGGGATTAGTGCAGAGGATTGTTAATATGTGGTTGGTGAGAAAAAATGCTCGGATGACGCTCTGCCTCCCCACACCAGTACTACTTTTACGGTGACACTTGAGATTGCACATATACTGGAGAGGCCAGTGAATTCATGCTCTAAAGAGCCTTGTATCTTATTTTTTGTACATTGTATTATATTGTACTCGTTATTGAAAACATTTTATGTAGAAATATAATTACATGTTTACTATGGATTGATAGTAGTGGCTTTATTGTGCCAACAGTGGCTATATATTTGTATTTATTTTTATGATTGTATCATTGATGCATTTTCATATATTGATAACGATCAATGACTATTTGATATCATGTGCCTAATTACAGTTATCACTTTTAGAGTATTTTTGTATGATCATTGCTTATATTCTTGTGGTGTGATCTATTTATAGTTTATGTGTCTTTAAAAAAGAAATTATCATATTTATAGTTAGCACCCAATGGGGTTACACAAATATTTTTTAGGAGTAAAGATTTACACAGAATAACTATGGGTATAGAAATAAAATCAACACCAAATACATAAAACACTTAGTGGTTCAATTGATTTGATGAAGCCTTTGGTGTGGTATGCTTGTTTATATCTCCCAACTTACTCTTTCACATTTAATTTACAAAATCACCAAATGAAGTCTGGACCATTCTAGAAGAACTATTTGGGAAGCATGATGTAATGAGGGGTCATTGTAAGAACCCTTCACCGGCTCTTCAGGCTAACCTCTATGGTTTAGTTGAACCTGTTGCATTTATGTTTATTTCTTTGCAATGTCTTGATATATATATAGCAATTTTAAAGACAAATAATGCCCTAAAGCACAATAGAACTATAGAAAAATTATTTAAATTCAATTTATAACCAAATAGCTTCATGTATTACAACTAGTCATCATGAAACTCTTACATTTATTCATATGAAATAGACTGAGGAAGATATAAGATAAAGAGTACTAGGATTATTTAAGAAAAAAATTATTTTCTTTTTGCTAGCTGCACACAACAGATTTATTACAACAGATGTACCACTACACTAATGGATGTAAACTGATCATTAAATTCACACCAAAAATTAGAAGTACAACCAACCTACAATATTGAAGAAAATCTCCATAAATATGCGCAAATATGACTCTCGAATGAAGCTAATTCTGAAGCAATATCAGTTGATATTTCACAACCTCTGAATGTTGATATACAAAAGTCTCGCGTTCTTATGTACGGATAGTCACAGTCTTTCTGAAGGCTGAAACCCTCAAAAAAATCCACAAGCCTAAGACAAATATTCTCCACAAAATAACATTCACATAACATGCTTGAGAATGAGCCCATAAGTCCCTTTTATCCTTTTCTTATGAGAGCTCAAACACTTTCTCACCAATGTGGGATAAAAGATATATTCTCACTTTTTAATTTTTTACTTAAAACTCTATAGTTGGTGCACAAATAATTCTTTTATAATTAATTGTTCACTTGGCCCTATCTATGATAACTTGACCCTTCATTTAAGTGACTTAAACTATAATATAAAATTATATTATAACTTAATAATATAAGCTCAAAACTTAATATTTATTTTGGCAAAATAAATATTAATATCTCCATTATTACTCATCATTTTTGCACGTCGTCTGAATTGGAAACTGGCACAAGAAATATGCATATGACCAACCCCCTTTGCTAAAAATAGTAGGGGCCCATCTCTAACTCCACTAACTTACTAAAAATAGTAAGTAGAGTAAATGACATCTGAATGAAGCCAAACGAAGATCAAACTAAAGCTCTCTGTGCACTAGAAATGATGCCAATCCTCAAGGGACCCTCTATTCAATCCCATTAGCCTACGAGGGTCAGAATGATAGGCTAATCCAAGGCTTGAGTAATGTCTCTAGCTAGGAGGGGACATCACAGTCCACCCTCCTTGAAATTGCTTGTCCACAAGCAACTTCAACTCTGGATGCTGCTAAATGTCCTCACTTTCCCATGTAACATCCTCCACTGGTAGGTACTTCCACTTCACTAGATACTCCCTGATAGTGTGTCGCCTCAAGTTCTTTTTCCTAAAGTCAATGATAGCCTCTGGAACCAATACTAATTTTCCCTCATCATCCAAGGGTGGAAGCACTGTAGAAGGTATGATGTGATGTCCTAATGCCTTATTGAGACATGACATGTGAAAAACTTTATGTATTATGCTCTTTATCAACAAATCCAACTCATAGGCCACCTCTACAACTCGTCTGGTCACCCTGAAGGGTCCATAATACCATGGCTTCAGTTTTTTGGCATCACTATTTTTAAGAGTGGACTGGTGGTAAGGCTACAACATCAAGTACACCATATCCCCCACCTTAAATGATTGCTCAGTCCTCTTTTGATTTGCATACTATTTCTGCTAATTTTATGCCTTAGCAATATTCTCCCCAAGAGCCTTTACAATGTCATGGCTCTCTTGCAATAAATCTCCTACGCTAGGTACTCTACTATCGCTCAACAATAAATTCATGAAATTGGGTGCCTCATAACCATATAATGCCATGAAAGGTGACCTCTGAATAGACATGTGGTCAGTGGAATTATATCAATACTCACATAGGTAAATCCACTTAACCCATGCCTTCTATTGCCCTACTATGTAGTTCCTCAAGTATCCTTCCACCTATTTATTTACTATCTCTGTCTACTCATCTGTCTATGGGTGATAGCTAGTACTCAGAGAGAGCTCTATCATGCACAATCTGAACAACTCCTACCAGAAGTGACTCATGAACCTACTATCTCTATCACTGACTATGTTCTAAGGTAAGCCGTGCAATCAGAATACCTCATGAAAGAACAACTTTGCCACCTATGTAGCAGTGTATGTAGCCACAATTAGAAATAAGTGATCAAACTTTGTAATCTGATCAATAACAACATATATACAATCTCTGTCTTGAGCTCTCGGTAGTCTTGTGATGAAATCCATAAACAAACACTCCCACTTCCTATCAAAAATTAAAAGTGGTAGTAACAAACTGACTGGGTAAGAGTGTTCTTATTTGTTCTACTGGTAGGTAGGACACTCTCTGACATACTGTAGCACCTCAGCTTAGATCCCTTTCCAAGAAAAGTGCTCTCTAATCTGTTGGTAAGTCTTGTAGAAACTAGGATGACCTACCATAGGGGAATCATGATGAGCCCTCAATACCATCCACCTCACCTTTGATCCTAGAACCAAATAAATGCACTCTTTATAAATGATAAGATCATTCATAAGGGTATAATTGTTGTCCTGTATGGTTCCATCAATGAACCATGATGCCCATGTATCCTTTGCATACTCTGCAAGGATCAAGTGTCTCCAATCTTCAGCAATATTTGTCATCACGCTCAAGTGGTTTCTATGTGACAAAGCATCTAATACAACATTTTGTCCCCTTGAAATATGTGATATCAAAATAAGAGGATTGTAGCTTACTTACCCACTTTTGTTGCCTGTCACTTAGGTCTCGCTACCCTAAGAAATGTTTCAGGCTATTATGGTCTATCTTGATACAAAATGTACTGCCCACTAAGTATTGTCTACATTTGGCCAAAGCATGCATTATGGCCAACATTTCCTTATCATAAATATTGAAGCTCCTCTCTGGCCCCTTGAGCTTCCTGCTCTCATATGAAATTGGGTGTTTCTCCCATTCCAACACCCTTTCCTAAAGCATCACAATGTAACTCAAATGGTTTACTAAAATCAGGTAGAGATAACACTGGATAAGAAGTCATTAACTCCTTGAATTTCTCAAAACACTCTTATGCCTCAGGAGTCCATACAAAAGCTCCTTTCTGCATCAAATCTGTCAAAGGTGTTGCATGCCTAGAATACCCACTGACAAATCTTCTATAAAACCCACACAATCCCAAAAATCTTCTCAATTATGTAAGGTTCACTGGTGTAGGCCACTCAATGATGGCACATATATTTTCAAGATCCATGTGTATGTCCTCTACACTGATGATGTGACCCAAATACAACAACTCTATCATTCCTAGATCACATTTTGATTTCTTTGCATATAAGTACTCTCTGCTCAAAATGCCCAACACTACATCAAGATGAACCAAATGATCCTCCTAAGAATTACTATACACCAAAATATCATCAAAGAAGACAAGTAAAAATTTCCTCAACTGAGGATGGAAGGCCCTGTTCATCGTAGCCTAGAATGTGGCAGGTGCATTAGTTAGCCCAAATGGCATAACTATGAACTCAAAGTGGCCACAATGACATTTGAAGGCGATCTTCTCTATATCATGCTCTCTCACTTAGATTTGGTGATATCTTGATCTCAAATCAATTTTTGAAATGAAGCATGCTCCATGAAGCTCATCTATCAACTCATCGAACATGAGAATGGGGTACCTATTTTTGTTTGTCTTCCTATTCAGTGCCCTATAATCTATGCACATTCTCAATGTCCCATCCTTCTTCTTCACTAACACCACTGAAGAATCAAAAGGATACTTACAGGGTTTGATATGGCCCATAACAAGCAACTCCTTAATAGTTTTCTCAATCTCATCCTTCAACCTCTTAGGATGTCTATATGGTGTAATCATGATGGGTTTAGCTCCCTCCTCTAATTCTATAATATGCTCAACACCCCTGTCTGGAGGTCTACTTGGTGGGATGCCATTGAAAACCTTAGAGTTCTTGACTCTAAGCTCACGAATATCAGGGTGGTACTCTATTTTCTGTTGCCCCCCTGTGATGGCATCAACATGCACTCTGCTACCTACTCCCCCTGTTCATGACGAATCAACCTCTCCATATGCCTGAAAGAAATCATCCTAAACTCACTATCTCTTATTGCCTTAAGCACATGAGTTTTTTAATTTACCTTAAATTTCATTTCCATCTCTTTAAGTTTGAGAGTAAACTCACCAATGTCATGCAACCAGCTCATACCAAGGACTACATCTGTGTCTCCCATTGGCACAACATAAAAGTCTACCTTGAAGTCATAATTATTGACTCTCAAGGGAAGTCTAGTGATCTTATGATTACATTTGAGGACATTTCCATCATCTACCCTCACTCTGATGCCTCCAAACTCCTCTATCTATATCCCACATTTCTCTACCAGTCTGGCATTAATAAAATTATGAGTAGCACCTGTATCAACCAAATTGATAACTTGGTTTCCCACAAGTACTCCTCTCATCCGGAATGATCCCTCCTACTGAATGCTAGTGAGACAAGCCTCCTTAAGTTACCCTTCTACTTCCCCATCCCACGATTGCATTTTGGACAAATTTTTAGGATCCTTTTCTTCTTTTTCCCCTGCTAATTTCTCTGAATCAAATTGCTGGTCTTAACTTTCAGATTCTGAATCTTCATAATATGCCCACACAATACAGTTTACTTTACCCTTGGGTTTGAAGGGACAATCATGATTTGCATCATATGGACCTTTACACCAGAAACACAACTTTTTCTTCCTCAAATCATTAAGTGTTTCCTTGTCAAAAGGCGCTGAAGTTTTTCCTTTTATTTCATTTTTAAGATCAGTCCTCTCAAGTTTCTTGTAGAATGGCTTACTATCTTTGCTTGTGGATGCACCTTTAGACTGAAATTTATTAGTTGGCACTGCATGCTCCATACTCCTTGCCTTTTTCATGGCTTCCTACAGTGAACTAGGATCAAAAGCCTTTATCCAACCCTTTAGTGGCTCAAATAAGCCCTCAATGAACAAAACTATCAACCTTCTCTCTGAAATATTTGACACCATAACTGCCAACCACTGAAATTCATTGATGAAATGATCTAAGTTTCATGTTTTTTTCCATTGTGTGAAGTATCTAAATTAAACTTCTAGATCTTTCTTATCAAATCTTTCCACGAGTCTATCCATAAAGTCCTGATACGTTGTCACTTGATTATGCTGGAGGGTGACCATCCCATGATACCACCAATCATGTGCAACTCCCTTAAAATGCAAGGTGGCATATTTAATGGCATCATTCTTTGTCATAGGTCTCAAGGCTAGAGATGTATCTAGCTTATGGATCCAAGCTTGAGCGGTCATCTTGCAACTACCATCAAATGTAGGCAAAGTAATCTTGCTTGTAGCATGCTTTAATTCAATATTCTGATTCCCGGGCCTCCTATCTTACTTGATTTCTCAGTAGTGTTCTTTCCTCTGGTTCACAAACCTCTCAAAGGTCATCCTCTCTCGCACCTATGGAGCTAATAATTCCCATTCATCATTCACAGCCATGAGGATATCTACGAACATCTACTCTCCTGCTTCTTCTGCAGGTGCTTCCTCAAGCTCATCTCTAATTAAGGTAGGATGAGTAGACCTATCTGCTATCTTGGAATGAGTCCTGTGAACTCTAGGTGATCCCACTGCACTCTTGTTATCCCCTTGCTCCTGATTCTATCTATCATATGGGTTCATGCACTCAATCATGGTGGTGAGTGCCTACAAGGCATGAACCATCTGTTGATGTCATGTAACCATTGCTCTAAAAAATTATGTTGTTTCATGATCCTCATTCTTGTTTCCTTTGGGTGGGCTACATTCTAGCCTGTCACCCATGGTGCCCGGCTGCCGGTCAAATTCTTGTCCCTTGTCAAACAAAGCTCTCCTGCGAGTGGAGTATCTATGAGGTCCAACCTTCTATTAATGCATATGAATCTCAAACCCTCAAGATGGTAAAAATGTAGCTCTGATACCAATGTAAGAACCCTTCACAGGCTCTTTAGGCTAACCTTTGTGGTTTATTTGAACCTGTTGTGTTTATGTTTGTTTCTTTGTAATGTCTCGATATATATATATAGCAATTTTAAAGAAAAATAATGCCTTAAAGCACAACAGAACTATGAAAACTTTATTTAAATTCAATTTATAACCAAATAGCTTCATGTATTATAACCATTAAGCATGAAACTATTACATTTATTCATATGAAATAGACTAAGGAAGATATAAGATAAAGAGTATTAGGATTATTTAAGAAAAAATTTATTTCCTCTTTGTTGGCCGCACACAATAGATTTATTACAACTATACCACTACACTAATGGATGTAAACTGATCATTAAACTCACACCAAAAATTATAAGTACAATCAACCTACAATATTGAAGGAAATCTCCACAAATCTATGCAAATCTGACTCCCGAATGAAGCCAGTTCTGAAGCAATACCAGTTGGTATTTCACAGCCTCTGAATGCTGATATACAAAATTCTCATGTTCTTCTTTACGAATACTCACAGTCTTCCTGAAGGTTGAAACCCTCATAAAATTCTACAAGCCTAAGACAAATATTCTTCACAAAATAACATTCACATAACATGCTTGAGAATGAGCCCATAAGTCCCTTTTATCCTTTTCTTATGAGAGCTCAAACACTTTCCTGGCCAATGTGGGATAAAAGATATATTCCCACTTTTGAAATTTTTTACTTAAAACTCTATAGTTGGTGCACAAATAATTCTTTTATAATTAATTGTTCATTTGGTCCCATCTATAATAACTTGACCCTTCATTTAAGTGACTTAAGTTATAATATAAAATTATATTATGACTTAATAATATAAGCTCAAAACTTAATATTTATTTTAGCCAAATAAATTTTAATATCTCCATTATTACTCATCATTTATGCACGCCATCTGAACTAGAAACTGGCACAAGGAATCTACATATGACCAACCCCCTTTGCTAAAAATAGCAGGGGCCCATCTCTAACTCCACTAACTTACTAAAAATAGTAAGTAGAGCAAATGACATCCGAATGAAGCCAAACGAAGACCAAACTGAAGCTCTCTGTGCACTGGAAATGATGCCAATCCTCAGGGGACCCTCTATTCAATCCCATTACCCTACGGGGGTCAGAATGATAGGCTAATCCAAGGCTTGAGTAATGTCTCTAGCTAAGAGGGGACATCACAGTCTGCCCACCTTGAAGTTGTATGTCCACAAGCAAATTCAACTCTGGATGCTGCAAAATGTCCTCACTTTCCCATGTAACATCCTCCACTGATAGGTCCTTCCACTTCACTAGATACTCCCTGATAGTGCACCTCCTCAAGTTCCTTTTCTTGAAGTCAATGATAGCCTCTAGAACCAATACCAACTTTCTCTCATCATCCAAGGGTGGAAGCACTGTAGAAGGTATGATGTGATGTCCTAACACCTTCTTGAGACATGACACGTGAAAAACATTGTGTACTCTACTCTTTATTGGTAAATCTAACTCATAGGCCACCTCTCCAACTCGTTTGGTCAC
The DNA here is from genome assembly GCA_037957365.1 of Torreya grandis. Classification (NCBI taxonomy): domain Eukaryota; kingdom Viridiplantae; phylum Streptophyta; class Pinopsida; order Cupressales; family Taxaceae; genus Torreya; species Torreya grandis. Next base: position 661,678 of record JARHVA010000156.1, read on the forward strand.
CCTAAAGGGTCCATAATACTGTAGCTTCAGTTTCTCGACACCACTCTTTTTAAGAGTGGACTGGTGGTAAGACTACAACATCAAGTACACCATATCCCCCACCTTAAATGATCGCTCAGTCCTCTTCTAATCTACATACTATTTCTACTGATTTTGTGCCTTATCAATATTTTCCCTCAGAGCCCTTACAATGTCCTGGCTCTCCTGCAACAAATCTCTTGTGCTAGGTACTCTATTATCACTCAACAATAAATCCATGAAATTGGGTGCCTCATACACATAACATCATGAAAGGTGACATCTGAATAGACATGTGGTAAGTGGAATTTAGCAATACTCACATAGGTAAATCCACTTAACCCATGCCTTCTATTGCCCTACTATGTAGTTCCTCAAGTATCCTTCCACCCATTTGTTTACTATCTCTATCTACCCATCTATTTGTGGGTGATAGCTAGTACTCGAAGAGAGCTCTGTCCTGCATAATCTGAACAACTCCTACCATAAGTGACTCATGAACCTACCATCTCTGTCACTGATTATGCTCCAAGGTAAGCTATGCAATTTGAATACCTCACAAAAGAACAACTTTGCCACCTGTATAGCAGTGTATGTAGCCATGATTAGAAAGAAGTGAGCAAACTTCATAAGCCAATCTACAACAACATATATACAATCTCTGCCCTGAGCTCTCGATAGTCTTGTGATGAAATCCATAGACAAACACTCCCACTTCCTATCAGGAATCGAAAGTGGTTGTAACAAACCAGTTGGGTAAGAGTGTTCTTGCTTGTTCTATTGGCAGGTAGGACACTCTCTAGCATACTGTAGCACCTCAGATTTGAGCCCTTTCCAATAAAATTTCTCTCTAATCTATTGGTAAGTCTTGTAGAAACTAGGATGACTTGCCATAGGGGAATCATGATGAGCCCTCAATACCATTCACCTCACCTTTGATCCTGGAACCAAATAAATGTGCCCTTTGTAAATGATAAGATCATTCATAAGGGTATAATAGTTGTCTTGTATGGTTCCATCAATGAATCCTGATGCCCATGCATCCTTTGCATACTCTGCAAGGATCAAGTGTCTCCAATCTTGAACAATATTTGTCGTCATGCTCAAGTGGGGTATACATGACAAAGCATCTGCTACAACATTATGTGTCTCCTTGAAATATGTGATATCAAAATCATAGGATTGTAGCTTAATTAACCACTTTTGTTGCCTATCATTCAGGTCTCGTTAGCCCAAGAAATGTTTCAGGTTATTATGGTCTGTTTTGATACAAAATTTGCTGCCCACTAAGTATTGCTTGAATTTGGCCAAAGCATGCATTATGGCCAACTTTTCCTTATCATAAATACTGAAGCTCCTCTTTGGCCCCTTGAGCTTCCTACTCTCATATGCAATTGGGTACTTCTCCTGCATAAGCACCACTCCAACACCCTCTCCCAAAGCATCACAAGGTAACTCAAATGGTTTACTTCAGGTAGAGCTAACACTGGACACGAAGTCATTAATTCCTTGAATTTCTCAAAACATTCATGTGCCTCAGGAGTCCATATGAAAGCCCCTTTCCAAATCAAATCCGTTAAGGGTGTTGCATGCCTAGAATACCCACTGACAAATCTTCTATAGAACCCACACAATCCTAAAAACCCTCTTAATTGTGTAAGGTTCATTAGTGTAGGCCACTCAATGATGGCACATATCTTTTCAGGATCCATGTGTATGCCCTCTGCACTGATGATGTGACCCAAATACAACAACTCTGTCATTCTTAGATCACATTTCGATTCCTTTGCATACAAGAACACTCTGGTCAAAATGTCCAACAATGCATCAGGATGAACCAAATGCTCCTCCCAAGATCTATTGTACACCAAACTATCATCAAAGAAGACAAGTACAAATTTCTTCAACTGAGGATGGAAGACCTTGTTCATCGTAGCCTGGAATGTGGTAGGTGCATTAGTTAGCCCAAATGGCATAACTATGAACTCAAAGTGGCCACAATGACATCTAAAGGTAGTCTTCTCTATATCCTGCTCTCTCACTAGGATTTGGTGATACCTTGATCTCAAATCAATTTTTGAAAAGAAGCATGATCCATGAAGCTCATCTATCAACTCATCAATCTTGGGAATATGGTACCTATTTTTTATTGTCTTCCTGTTCAGTACCCTATAATCTATGCACATTCTCAATGTCCCATCCTTCTTCTTCACTAACACCACTGAAGAAGTGAAAGGAGACTTACTAGGTCTGATATGGCCCATAACAAACAACTCCTTTATAGTTTTTTCAATCTCATCCTTCAACCTATTAGGATGTCTATATGGTGTAATCATGATGGGTTTAGCTCCCTCCTCTAATTCTATAATATGCTCAACACCCCTGTCTGGAGGTCTACTTGGTTGGATGTCATTGAAAACCTTAGAGTGCTTGACTCTAAGCTCATGAATATCAGGGTGGTACTCTATTTTTTACTGCCCCCCTATGATGGCATCAACATGCACTCTGTTGCCCACTCCACCTACTCATGATGAATCAACCTCTCCATATGCCTGAAAGAAATCATCCTAAACTCATTATCTCTAATTGCCTTAAGCACATGAGTTTTTTCATTTACCTTCAATTTCATCTCCACCTCTTTAAGGTTGAGAGTAAACTCACCAATGTCATGCAACCAACTCATACCAAGGACTACATCCATGTCTCCCATTGGCACAACATAAAAGTCTGCCTTGAAGTCATAGTTATTGACTCTCAAGGGAAGTCTAGTGATCTTATGATCACATTTGAGGACATAGCCATCAGCGACCCTCACTTTGATGCCTCTAAACTCCTATGTCTATATCCCATGCTTCTCTACCAGTCTGGCATCAATAAAATTGTGAGTAGCACCTGTATCAACCAAAGTGATAACTCATTGTCCCGCAAGTACTTCTCTCATCCATAATGATGCCTCTTATTGAATGATAGTGAGACAAGCCTCCTTAAGTTACCCTTCTACTTCCCCATCCTGCGATTCCATTTTGGACAACTTTTTAGGATCCTTTTCTTCTTTTTCCCCTGCTAATTCCTCTAAATTAGATTGCTGGTCTAAACTTTTAGATTATGAATCTTCATAATATCCCCACATAATACAATTCACTTTACCCTTAGGTCTGAAGGGACAATCATGATTTGCATCATATGGACCTTTACACCCAAAACACAACCTTTTCTTCCTCACATCATTGAGTTTTTCCTTTTATTTCATTTTTAAGATCAGTCCTCTCAGGGTTCTTGTGGAATGGCTTACTATCTTTGCTTATGGATGCACTTTTGGACTGAAATTTATTAGTTGGCACTGTATGCTCCATACTCCTTGCCTTTTTCATGGCTTCCTACAATGAACTAGGATCAAAAGCCTTTATCCAACCCTTTAGTGGCTCAGATAAGCCCTCAATGAACAAAACTATCAACCTTCTCTCTAAGATATTTGACACCATAACTGCCAATCACTAAAATTCATTGATGAAATGATCTAAGTTTCATGTTTGTTTCAACTGTGCTAAGTCTCCGAAGTAAACTTCTTGATCTTTCTTATCAAATATTTCCACAAGTCTATCCACAAAGTCCGAATACACTGTCACTTGATTATGCTAGACGGTGACCATCCCATGATACCACCAATCATGTGTAACTCCCTTAAAATTCAAGGTGGCATATCTAATGGCATCAATCTCTATCATAGGTCTCAAGGTTAGAAATGTATCCAGCTTATGGATCCAAGCTTGAGCGATCATCTTGCAACTACCATCAAATGTAGGTAAAGTAAGCTTGCTTGTAGCACGCTTCAGTTCACTATTCTGATTCCTGGGCCTCCTATCTTGCCTGACTGCTCAGTAGTGTTCTCTCCTCTAGTTCACAAACCTCTCAAAGGTCATCCTTTCTCACACTTGTGGAGCTAATAATTTCCATTCATCATTCGCAGCCATGAGGATATTTGCGAACATCCCCTCTCTTACTTCTTCTGCAGGTGCTTCCTCAAGTTCATCTCTAATGAAGGCAAGATGAGTAGGCCTATTTGCTATCTTTGAATGAGTCTTATGAGCTCTAGGTGATCCCACTGCACTCTTGTTATCCCCTTGTTCTTGATTTTATCTGTCCTATAGATTCATACACTCAATCATGGTGGTGAGTGCCTACAAGGCCTGAGCCATCTGCTACTGTCCTGTAACCATTGCTCTAAAAAATTCCCTTGTTTCCTAATCCTCATTCCTGTTGCCTCTATGTGGGATGCCTTCTAGCCTGTCAGCCATGGTGCTCGACTGCTAGTTAAATTCATGTTCCTTGTCAAACAAAACTCTTCTATGAGTGTAGTATCTGTGAGGTCCAACCTCTTGTGGCTGCATATGAATCCCAAACCCTCAGGATGGCAGGAATGTAGCTATGATACCAATGTAAGAACCCTTCATAGGCTCTTCAGGCTAACCTCTATGGTTTTGTTGAACCTATTACGTTTATGTTTGTTTCTTTGCAATGTCTCGATATATATATATATATATATATATATATATATATATATATATATATATATATATATATAGCAATTTTTATTTGTCTTTAAAAATTGCTATATATATATATATATATATATATATATATATATATATATAGCAATTTTTAAAGACAAATAATGCCCTAAAGCACAACAAAAATGTGAAAACTTTATTTAAATTCAATTTATAACCAAATAGCTTCATGTATTACAACCAGTCAGCATGAAACTCTTACATTTATTCATATGAAATAGACTGAAGAAGATATAAGATAAAGAGTACCAGGATTATTTGAGAAAAAACTTATTTCCTCTTTGTTGGCCGCAAACAACATATTTATTACAATAGTTGTACCACTACACTAATGGATGTAAATTGATCATTAAACTCACACCAAAAATTAGAAGTACAATCAACCTGCATATTGAAGGAAATCTCCACAAATCTATGCAAATCTAACTCCCAAATGAAGCTAATTCTGAAGCAATATCAGTTGGTATTTCATAGCCTCTGAATGCTGATATACAAAAGTCTCATGTTCTTTTGTACGGATACTCATAGTCTTCCTGAAGGCTAAAACCCTCAAAAAAGTCCACAAGCCTAAGACAAATATTCTCTACAAAATAGCATTCACATAACATGCTTGAGAATGAGCCCATAAGTCCCTTTTATCCTTTTCTTATGAGAGCTCAAACACTTTCTCACCAATGTGGGGTAAAAGATATATTCCCACTTTTTAATTTTTTACTTAAAACTCTATAGTTGGTGCACAAATAATTCTTTTATAATTAATTGTTCACTTGGCTCTATCTATGATAACTCGACGCTTCATTTAAGTGACTTAATCTATGATATAAAATTATATTATAACTTAATAATATAAGCTCAAAAATTAATATTTATTTTGGCAAAATAAATATTAATATCTCCATTATTACTCATCATTTCTACACCTCGTCTGAACTGGAAACTGGCATAAGGAATCTGCATATGACCACCCCTTTGCTAAAAATAGCAGGGGCCCATTTCTAACTCCACTAACTTACAAAAATAGTAAGTAGAGAAAATGACATCTGAATGAAGCCAAATGAAGACCAAACTAAAGCTCTCTGTGCAATGGAAATGATGTCAATCCTCAAGGGACCCTCTATTCAATCCCATTAGCCTATGAGGGTTAGAATGATAGGCTAATCCAAGGCTTGAGTAATGTCTCTAGATAAGAGGGGACATCACATGAGATGAAGAATGATCTCATTAGTTTGAGTCCAGAAAACTTTGACACAACACAATATTTCTTCACCAAATTTAAGTCACTTATGTTGGAATTTAAATTGTGTGGCCTAAAGAAAAAAGATGAATAATTGATCCTTTATATTATTGCGAAGTTAGGTCCTAGTCTATTTTTGTCTCTACCTTCTATGATAATAAGAATGCCCTAAGAAATACATGGACCATGTCATCCTTAGATGTTTTTTTTCAAAGACTTAACTAGAGAACAAGACAAACTTATTCAAATGGGTACTTTGAAGTCCTCTAAAGTCTCATGCCATAATTGTTAGTCATGAAAAGCATAAGGCTTCAAATAATAAGGATAAGAAACAAAACTAGAAGGACTATGAGCAAAAGAAGGGTTAGAAAACTTATGCTACATCCAAAGTAACAACTAGGACCTCCTCCTCAAAATACAAACATAAGATATATAAGGTCAAATTTGCTTATTGTAAGAGAAGTTGGCATGATGAATATACATGCATGAAGAAATAAATAGATCACTTAACAAAAGTTTTTGAGAAGAATAATATAAGTGTCCCTGATTCCATTAGACAAAGTTCATCAACTCAGGAGTCCTCTTGGGTAAAATATAGTGGTAAGAGGAAAGGAAAAAGAAAGGCCCTTTTTGTAGTTGCATCTCAGCCTTTCACATAGGTGATTAATTATAGTGTTTCTCATCACATGGCTTCATCACAAGAATTTTTCTCATTCTTAAAGCCATGTTTAATGCCTTCTATTTTGATGGGTGAAGATACTTTTGTAGAATTTTGTCAGAGAGGGTCTGTTGAAGTAAGTGTTGGAACATTCGAGGATGTTATATGTGTTACTTCATTCTCAACTAATCTCTTTTCTGTTTATTAGATCACCCACATTACATTAGGTAAGAGAGTTGAGTTTAGTTGAGATTTTATGGTCATTAGGGAGTTTCACAGTAATTTTATAGTCGTATTTGGGAAAGTAAATTACCTATTATAGTTGTACCACCTTCTCGCACTTTGCTCCTAGTCACTCACCCATATGGGGTTAGTTATGGCATGATCGATTTGGACATCTTAACTATCGCTACTTGAAGCAACTCAATCGACATGATATGGTTACATGATTGCCTCATGTCCACTTTTATGACAGTGTTTGCTAGGGTTGCATACTTAGTAAACAAGATAAAGAGAAGTATGACAAAGGCAAATCATGGAGAGATATGCAGATTTTGAAGCTTATTCATAGTGATATTTCTAGTCCATTTCCATAGCCTTCATTTAGTAAAACCAACTATATTCTTTCCTTTGTTTATGACTTTCAAGGTATACTTGGTGTACTTTCTCAAACAAAAATATGAGGTTTTTGATCTTTTTTATGACTTTAAGGCTCTTGTGGAAAAATAGTCAAGGAAAACCATCATGGTTTTATGCATAGAAAATGATGTTGAGTATGTTAGCCATCATTTTGAGCAATTTTGTACTTCATAAGGGATTGAATTACAATGTATAGTTTCGTATAGTGCTCAATATAATGGTGTGACAAAATGCAAGAACATGTCCTTGAAGGAAATGGAGAACTATATGATACACTCCAAATATCTTGCACCTTAATATTGGGCAAAGGCCATAAAATGTGCATGTTACATATAAAACTACGTTCATCATTGATCCCTAAAAGGAATCATTCCTTTTGAAGATTGGAATCATTAGAAACCCATAGTTAAGCACTTTAGAGTCTTTAGATCTCCAACAATGGCTTACATTCCTAAGAAGAAATGTAAGGTGATGGATCCACAGAGTAGGCCTTGTATCATTATTGGGTATTTATATGGTGTTAAGGGATAAAAGATTCATCCTACCACACATGAGTTGATCATTTAAAGGAGTGTTCATTTCTAGGAGGGTCATTCATACTCAACACTTGACACTTCTCCCTCCTCATTAAACTCACTAAGATTTGATGACAGTTATGATGATTCAAATCACCCTGAGTAGATTCATCATGATGAGAATTATTTTTCTAGTTCGAATGATGATAATAGAGATAACAATTAACACCTTTCTCCCAATCACTTTTCAAAGGTTGAGGAATCTCGTCCTAACTCTCCAACTTCATACCCCTTGTGGGCTGGATAAACATTGTAAAGTGCAAATGATTAGGTTGGGGTCCATTAGATATTAGGTGGCAATGCTCACAATTCTAGGGTGTTCCACGTGTCTTCATCACCTTTGCCTTTGATCCATAGTAATTTCATGAGGCATATGGCACTCTTGAGTGGGATACAACTATGGATTATGAGTATAGTTCCTTGATTAGGAACCACACTTGAGACTTGGTTCCCCTTCCTAAGGGAAGGAAAATTGTTTGATATAGATGGATCTATCAAACAAAATTTTTTAGTAGATGGGTTCGTGGATAAGTTCAAAGCACAATGGGTAGTAAAAGGATTTTCATAGGTTTATAGTATTGACTACACCAAGACCTTTACACCAACTACAAATATGAACTCTATTCGACTCATTCATGCTATTATCACAGCTCATTATTGAGATGTTCATCAAGTTGATGTGAAGAGTGTCTTTCTTCATAGTGACCTTGAAGAGGAAATATATATGGAGCAGCCACAAGGTTTTGTGCAAGACTCTTCCTTAGTTTGTAGACTTCAAAAATATATTTATGGCCTCAAATAGGTACCTCAGGCTTGGTATGCCAAGATGGATTCCTTCCTTCTCATAGTTGGGTTCACTAAATGTCATTCTTATTTAAATGCATACATTTTATAACATGATAACTCACTCCTAATTCTAGTTATGTATGTTGATGGCCTATTGATCACATGGAGTTCTTCATCTTCTAGTGTAGCAATTAAAATGACTTTGGATGATAGGTTCTCCAAGACTGACTCGAGTTTATTGCATTGCTTCATTGGGATTGAAATTTCATAGTCTAATGTAGGGTTCACCATTGCATAATCCAAGTGTTTTCTTGCTTTGCTCGTACGGTTTCACATGGATGATTGCAAGCCAACTTTGACTCCCTTTATTTTTGGAGTCAATATTGAGGTTTAGTGTTATACTCCATTGGTTGATGTTACCTTGTATCGATAACTTTTTGGCAGTCTCATCTATCTAACTCACACTAGACCTAATATTTCATATGCAGTGAGCATGGTCTCCAAGTTTATGTAGACATTACATGAGTTGCACTTGAAGGCAACCAAGCGAATTCTCCACTACATTCAAGGTCCTCACAATTTTTGGATTCACTATGGAGCAAGCATTGTTGTTGTCTTGATTGGGTACATAGATTTAGACTGAGTTGTTGATATTCAACATCACAATTCTACTTCAAGATATAGTTTTTGACTTAGTTCAAGGCTAATTACTTGGTCTAGCAAGAAACATAATGTTATTATTTTATCATCTATTCAGGGTGAATCCATAGAAGTTGTTAATGCTTCTATTGAGGCTATTTGGATTTAGGGATTTTTGACTAATTTTGGTATACAATTCAGGTGACCCACAGTCATCTTCTATGACAACTAGAGCACCATCCAGATTATAGAAGTTAACTTTTATTAATTAGGACACTAGCATTAAACTGTAAACACTAACATCAACGCTTTTGTTTGGATCAAAATACAAATCCTTCTTTTTAAAATAATTAGTTGTGCCTATTGGTTCATTGTCACCTTGCATGTTATCATTTTAAATTACATGCATAGGTTATGTATGTCAGGATCTAGGAAGCACAATTGATTACCATGTACAAGCAACTAAATGCAAAATTTAACCAAAAGTAACAAGTAACTAGAATTCAGAAATAACACAGAATATGAGAGACAATACCCAATTGTATTAATACTCTTCCAGAAAGAAATTACAATGAAGAGATGCCACACTCTTCCACACCTTACAGGCTTCCCACACCAAGTGTACAGTAATTCACCTTCAAGAGTTCACTCTCTCAATTACGGTCCCAACACACAACTCAAACACAGAGTTGGTGTTCACCTCCAACCAATTAGTATCACTACTGCCTGTACCACCAGTCAGTATCACTATTGCCAGTACACAAGTACTCCACGTACTCCACGACCGAGTACACACCGTACTCCAAGTAGATCTCCCTTGATCTTGCTACCTGTTGTGTTGCTGATCTCCCTGATCTTGCTGCCACCTGTAGATCAACTTGGTTTTGCAACACTTGCAAACCTAGACCACGCACACACACACACACCTGCAAATCAATGATCTTACTTACACATGTAGATCTCTCTACACCCTAAAGAACCCTTGTCCTTGCCTCACCAAGTCCTTATGATTCTCCAAACCAGTACCCCGATGGATCTTCTACCAGATCTTGCTATCCCGTAGATCTACCTGATCATACACACTCGGCACCCCTGTGGAACTAAGAGGAGCTACCCTTGCTCTCTTCACACTAAAGGAGCTAACCAAGCTCAACTCTAACTAGCACACATTACAATACAACCCATGAGTCTATTATATAGATCCCATGCAAACAATAATTATACATCCAATTATAATAATTAGATCTGTAGCTCAAGACTAAAATTAGCCTTTTACATGCAAACAACCGATTCGTTAACAAACTATTCATGAACTAGCAGTTCTGGAACCACACAGGCGACTGATGTCGGTCCCTGTCTGGCTGGAGATGACTGACGTCAGTCGATACTTGACCGATGTCGGTTGCTCTGCTCACTGGATATGATCGACGTCGGTTGATCAGATCGACGTCGGTTGCTCTACAACTCAGCAACCTCTCAGCAACCTCCTATTTGCATCTTGGTGAAGCTTTTAGCTCCACAACCTAACAATCTCTCACTTGGAGATAAACAACTGCACATGTACCTGCACATCATCTAATTTGTTTCTTAGCTTGTATTCCTCTTCAAGATCAATCCTGAAGACCAACCACCACAAAACCTGTGGTGCACCTCCTATCATCCAAGTAACCTACCGCATCTGCATTTACAAACCCATGTAGAAAAGAACTTGACCCTGCATAGCATGTGCACCTGCTATTGGTCCCTCTCAGATACTTGAGAATCCAATGAACTGCCCTCCAGTGCCTCTTTCTCGAATTGGCTACGAACTTGCTGACAACACCCACTACTGGGGCAATATCAAGGAGTACACATGTACTCAACCTCATCATGTGATTGGAGACCCTGTTTTGTGAACTGTCCATCCATAGGTGTGCTACCCGGTTCTGCATCCTGCACTACATTCACACAATCATCCTGTGACAACATCAACTTGTGATCTTCCTGTCTCTAGGATTACTCATGCTAAAGAATATCGCTGCTCCCAAATTCTTCATGACATACCACTGAACTAACTTTACCTTTAGCTCAGCAAAACCCTGCATGTATGAACTTGCAACAAGCTCATCATCCACATACAACAACATGATAATGTTGCGACCATCATCCAACCCGATAAAGAAAACACAATGGTTACAATGACACTGACTAAAGCCATGCTTTGTCATACACCTGTCAAACCTGTACCACTATCCTGCAGCTTCCTCAAGACCATATAACCTAGCCTTCCATCTCACGTATCCATTCACTCTATTCTTTAACCAAGAAATCCATTCATCTTTCAGTGATTTCATACTGGCTGGCAGCCCTACCAAATCTCCCATTTGGTTCTGCATCTTAAGAATCCAATTCCTCATTCATGCCATGCTCCCACTATTTCCTGGATCCTTCCTGCTTTGTAGTGAGCAATAAGTATAAAGAAGAGGAATAATGAATTTGAGGCTTACTTACCCTTTCAATCCTCCATATGGGCGTTTGAGACTCCTTGACAGCGTGCTGTCTACCCAAAATATGTTCCAGTGACCGATCTCGATCACCACACAGTCTGCATCCGACCGACGTCAGTTTCATGCGACTGTCCTGACTATCGACGCTAATTTCTTGACTGACATCGGTGCCTACCTGTCACCGACGTCGGTTCCCTGATCGACGTCAGTCTTACCTTGCTCGACACCATCGGCTCTAGTCTACACATGACCGACATCAGCACCTGTCTGTTTGACGCTGATTCTTCTTGACTGACGCCGGTACCTATGTTCTCTTGTGAGTGATGACTTTTTACTCGCGAGCTCTCTTTGGATCAAAACCCTATCCAAATTGCCCTGCTCAGAGTTACTCAGCCTTCTCCACTGATCTCTATCCATCATCTTCTCCATGAACACCAAGGCTTTCTAGTTCTTAAGTCTTTCAAAGACATCTGACTTCCTCTTAAGAACATGCATCTCTTTCTTGCTCATGTGACTAAGCCTACAAAGCCACGTCTTCACAACAAAAGAAAAATTAGTAATATAAGCAGGTAGAAAAAGAGTACCTGCTTTCTTACCACCAGCTAATTCAAGTGCATCCATTGTGAGAGTTCCTATGCATCTCTCATCACCCAACTTTCCTGAAGAAATTAGCCTCATCTTCAGAACTGGGACCTGCATAACATCCATCAACACCCATGTGTTGGCCGTCTACATTTTCAGCCGCACTTTCCCTTTGCCAAAACTTTGACAAGGCACACCAGCCCCTAAATAAATCTTTCCAAAGTCTCCAAGGACCTTAACATGGAAAAATACTCTATTTTGGGCTGCATGGAAAGAGGCAACATAATCTATAACACAAGATTCTACTTTATCCAAGGAACATACCAGAGCATCCTGTGCAACAACACCTGCAACATCTGCTTCTTCAGTTCCTTCATGTTAATCTTCTACCAACCAACAATATTTCTTTACCTGCTCTTTCTTTCCATAACACCGTAATTGACTATTCTTACTTTTGAATTCCTCCATACTTTCTTATGCCATTGCTATACTCCCACTCAATTAGAAACCCCTGAGAGTGACCTATAATCAAACACAAACCCTGCTCCCTGTAACCTTAGCTCTGATACCACTTTGTCAGGATCTAGGAAGCACAATTGATTACCATGTACAAGCAACTAAATGCAAAATTTAACCAAAAGTAACAAGTAACTAGAATTCAAAAATAACACAGAATATGAGAGACAATACCCAATTGTATTAATACTCTTCCAGAAAGAAATTACAATGAAGAGATGCCACACTCTTCCACACCTTACATGCTTCCCACACCAAGTGTACAGTAATTCACCTTCAAGAGTTCACTCTCTCAATTACGGTTCCAACACATAACTCAAACACAGAGTTGGTGTTCACCTCCAACCAGTCAGTATCACTACTGCCAGTACCACCAGTCAGTATCACTACTGCCAGTACACAAGTACTCCACGTACTCTACGACTGAGTACACACCGTACTCCAAGTAGATCTCCCTTGATCTTGCTACCTATTGTGTTGCTAATTTCCCTAATCTTGTTGCCACCTGCAGATCAACTTGGTTTTGCAACACCTGCAAACCTAGACCCCACACACACACACCTGCAAATCAATGATCTTACTTACACATTTAGATCTCTCTACACCCTGAAGAACCCTTGTCCTTGCCTCACCAAGTCCTTATGATTCTCCAAACCAGTACCCCGGTGGATCTTCTACCAGATCTTGCTATCCTACAGATCTACCTAATCATACACACTCGGCACCCCTGTGGAACTAGGAGGAGCTACCCTTGCTCTCTTCACACTGAAGGAGCTAACCAAGCTCAACTCTAATTAGCACACATTACAATACAACCCATGAGTCTATTATATAGATCCCATGCAAACAATAATTAGACATCTAATTATAATAATTAGATATGTAGTTCAAGACTAAAATCAGCCGTTTACATGCAAACAATCGGTTCATTAACAAATTGTTTGTGAACTAGCAGTTCTGAAACCGCACAGGTGACCGACGTTGGTCCCTGTCTGGCTGGATATGACCGATGTCAGCCGATACCTGACCGATGTCGATTGCTCTGCTCACTAGATATGACTGACGTCAGTTGATCAGACTGATGTCGGTTGCTCTGCAACTCAGCAACCTCTTAGCAACCTCCTGTTTGCATCCTGGTGAAACTTTTAGCTCCACAACCTAACAATGTAAATTAGTCTTTTGCTCAAAACCCTAGGTCATCCAATTTGGTCATGTCACCTTACAAAATAGGGGTAAGTGAGCTCAAGTGAAGTCGAGCTAACCTCAAAGACCCCTATGTCAATGAGGGTTTCTTACATAACCATATACTTTGAAGAGGGCCTCAAACCTATGTAGTTCTCCACCTTATGTGGGCTTGCATGTGAATATTTTTGAATATGCTATATGCAATTACATCTAGTGATCTAGCTCATAACTTGATAAATATTACTTATAGGCTACTCTTTGAATGCTTTAGACCTGTAAGAAGACTTATCCTTACACTAATTTGGAAATAGGGAAGAATAAGGTAGTATAACTCAGTTGTACAAATGATTTTTGATGGTGTAGTGTGAGCTTAAGAGGTGCTTGTCAGATTCATAATGAATGACCTTTTGATTTATATTTATACCATAACTTTTGAAATAATCTCATGGGAGGGTTAAAGAAGACAAATAGGTTGATCTGTACATATCAGGGTATTTTTAATTTTGATTATTTTGAATGTAGGGACACTTGGTGTCCAACAGGGTAAAATATTGCTAAGGATCTGTAACTGTATGTGCAGGATGGAAATCATGTCTTATGCAAACTATGGGTTATAGGTGGTCCGTAATATCATAATCTTGGGGTTAGAGTATAGAATAAGCAATTACACATAGTGAAATGGTGAATGTGAGCCTTTCAGCGATAGGAAGGTCATAAACTAAAGGGTTGAGTCATGATTAGTATTTTTCAAGTGTACAAGGCTAGTATGTCATATAAAATTTGATTTTAGTATCTACAAATATAAACAAAATTGTAAGCAATAAAAACCTGATTATTGGTAGGATTGGAAGAAATTTAGGAAATGCTACATGAGAAGGCACAAGTTGAAATTATTAGGTGACATCAATCAAACATGAAGTTGATCACAATATTTTGAAGCTTTGTCTTTAAACCTAGGGGCATGATCAATAATATAATCACTCATATATCCATTATTTACCTTATAAAGTATATATTTAACTCCAATGTTATCTTGGTTTTCTAAGCAACCCTCATTATCACAATCCCCTTCATATTTATGCATATTATCAACTTGAGATCCAATCATAACATCATCATTCAAAGACACATCATTCCCATTATTTGCAACATAAAGTACAATTTTAGAGCAACATGAAATGTATCTTCAAATCCTATTTTCTTTTACATCCATGATCTAGAATTAACTAAAGAATTTAGATAA
Organism: Torreya grandis; assembly: GCA_037957365.1. NCBI lineage: Eukaryota > Viridiplantae > Streptophyta > Pinopsida > Cupressales > Taxaceae > Torreya > Torreya grandis. The sequence goes on from JARHVA010000156.1 coordinate 676,807, forward strand.
AATTAATAAGTTCTCAATTAAGCCAAAAATCTCCTTAGTTGGATTTTCATACCCAATAAATTTTGGTGGCATTAATTGAAATCAAACATGAAACATACACACCACATAAGCATATTAAGGTTTGAAAAAAATTATGAAAATCTAACCTAATGGATGAAATCAAGTAATAATGTAACTAGGGCTATTGGGTCTAAGAGCATAAAATGCAATTAACCTTGAATGAATTAAATAAATTCATATTTATCTTAAGATTGATCGAGATTTAACCCTCAAAGGGGTGTAAGAGAGGTCAGGCTCACCAAAATGTAATGCAAATAAATGGAGTACAATAAAATTGTGACACAAATACCTAATTACTTTAAACTATAATAAATAATATGTGCAAAACACTAATAAAATCCTAATTAATAAATTAATTTTAAAACCATAGAGGTGTTTATGCAAGGTTTAAAGGTGTATCTTGAATAATACAAGATCCATTGACAACCATCAGGATCAAAACCCATAAATGGGAACTCAACAATGACATAAACCTCGCCCAAAAAAAATGGCAACAAATAGAAAAGGATCCTAGGAGTGTGATTTCTTATCCTTAGAGAGGAAGTGATGGTTCTGGTAGGCAACAACATGAAGAAAATGATTTGATGGTTACACTCACTTGGTATGGATCTCCAATAATCTTGCTAAGTTTTCCACATTACGACATTGATGACCTACAAATAGATTTCTTCCCCTTGTCTTAAGTTGGAATCAATATCTAAAACTTAAGGCAAATAATAAGTGTTTTGGGGCTTGGGTTGAGGGTTAGTTGGGGTTTTATGCATAATTTACTTATCAAGTCCTTAAATAATAAAAAATATTGAAAACATAAAACTACATAATTGGAAATAATTCCCGTGACATATAAAACCCTGTTAATGTCTAGTGCGTGTCTTCCTTCCAGTAATTGCTTTAACATGAACTTGTGTACCACAACGATAAATGCTCTAACGACTGCTTGATCTCCTATAGAATGCATGCAATTGCTTAATGAGTTCTCGATGAAAATGCTTAGAGTGTTCCTTGATAAATTGAAATTAAAGGTCAAAAGTGAGAAAGATGAAACAAGAGATGTGCACATTAGTTGGAAGGGAGCACACAAAGGACCTAGGAGTGTGAATGATGCTCATGACATACCTAGGAGTGCTAATTATGCTCCTAATATAGGGCTCAAGACAGGGGAAATAAGGAGGAGAGAGAAAGAATAGTTAGAGGGGGTTAAGAAGAGAAACAAGGACCATTAAAAGTCGATAATGCATAGAGTGCTCTTTGGTACATGAACTACAACACGTGTATTTATAGGCAATTTGAATTCAAATTAGGATCCTATTAGTGCCCAAATCGAAATTAAAGGTCAACAGTGAGAAAGATGAAACAAGAGGGACATGTACACATTTGCTGAAGGGATCACAAAAAGGACCTAAGAGTGCAAATGACGTTGTTGACATACCTAGGAGCGTCAATCACATTCCTAACACATGGTTCAAGATAGGGGAAATAGGAAGGAAAGAGAAAGAGATAGCTGGAGGGGGTTAAGATGAGAAAGGGGGACCATTGGAAGTTTACAGACACACATATAACGACTAATTTAGACCAATAATCGACAAATACACAAACACCATAAAATCATGCAATTTAACGAGTAATAAATGCCTATGGACTGTTTTTAAGTGTATATACGTATTTATCCCACAACAAATCTATCATTATGTTAGTAGGAGGGTCGCTTCCATTATGACATCTCCTACATGAACACAAAGATCATGATACATTAAATTTATATTTTATTACAGACGAAATCGACGAACCAATATAAAATTAAAATTTTCAATTTATTTTTCCTTCAAAATTGTACATGGACCTAATCAAGTTTAATTATGGGAGTTAGTCTCCTCCCTCCGTGGAAGTAGCATTGGAAGGGTTTTATGAGTTATTGATTTAGTCAAATTTGATCCTCACTCAATGTTTTTAATTATACAGATTAGAGGGGTGACGAATCGCTAACCCTAATGTTTCTCGAAAAATCCCGGAAACCCCTCTCAAAACCAGCATAATGTATACTTATTATTAATCCAATTTTTTTTTGCTAAGAAATTAAGGGCGACGTGTTGGCGGGAAGGCAAAGAGAAGGGCAGCTATCAGAGCCTAAGACATGACGCGAAATTAGATGGCATTGAATATAAATGAAATAATTATAAACATTAATAATCAAATAAATGTCTCAATCGACTCCATCTAAAACCCTCCCACGCTCCCATTCCGTCCTCCACACACAAGACGCAGCGAGGGTTTCCACCTTTTCAGTTTCTCTCTTCATAATTCGCACGTCGCGTGTTCGAATCCCACCGCCACCGCAGACCCTGTAAAAGCAAGAACCATGAGCAAACAAGGAGGTTCGGAAGATCAGCTGTCTCCTTACAACATGGCGGATCTCGGCGCAGCCCTGCCTACAGGCTCCGCAGGTAAGCACAAGCGCCTCTTTTGTCGTGTGTTTAGAATAAAGGGTTTGGAAGGTTTACGCGGGGCACCTAAATACCTATTTGTTTTCCTTCTCCTTTTGTTTTGTTTTGTCTTTTAGAATTTTTATTAAAGGGTTTGGAAAGTTTACGCATGCGCATAAATCCCTCTATTTGTTCTGTTCTGTTTAGTTCAATATCTATTTTGGTTTTTTTCCCTAAAATCCGAGTCTGAGGTTTTGGCTTGTGGTTAATCTTTGTAACTGACAAGAGTCGGCGGAATTTGCGCCGTTAGAACGTATTTCTGACTGCCTAATTTGTTCTTCTATGGCTTTCTTTTTCTTTCTTTGTTACAGGGTTTTGTAACGATATTTTGTAAATACATGTATTTCTTTTTTCTAGCGTTGGTTTGAGCGTGTAATCATACGCCTTGCCTTTTTGCGTTATATTTTTGAGTGCCGCTTATTGATCGCTTTGTTTAACGTATGGTCTATATCAGAGGCATCGCGATTTTTGACCTTCAGTTTAGGTGGGAGTTTGTCTCAAACTCGAGGCGAAGTTGGGGATTTAGGCTAGAATGCATGCTACAGGCTTAGAATATTACTCTGGTTACTAGATACATCTGGATTCAAACTCTAGTTTACGATCTCTACTTGCAAGTGATGGTGACCACCCGTTCCCAGGAGCACTCCTATTTGCCGGAGGAATCACCCCAGCTCTCCAAACAGTAAAGCGTCGGACCTTACTTATGATGTAGACTCAAACTATTAGACTTCCGGATTGAGTTATTAGGTATCTTGTTATTTGTCACAAATAGTTTTAAATATATCTTATGGAAAGTTCCTCTGATTGTTGTTGATAATGATGAGAATGATGACTAGTGACCGTTTAACTTCTTTTAGACCTAATTGATCTGTAGGACGTGTCAAAGTATATAAATCACAGACATCGGATTTCACTTTTTTTCTGACAACTGACCTTTTAACTTCCTTTAGACCTAATTGATCTGTAGGACCTGTCTAAGTATATAGATTCCAGACATCAGATTTCACTTATTTTGTTGTTGCAAAGTGTGAACTTTGCTAGTTTTACTCCCACCTTCCCACCCCTGTGACATTGATTGCAAGTGGACCATTCTAAAGTGACTCTCTCACTGTGAACGACTAAAGTGTTAAATATTCCTTAGAACTGACTCGACTTTTTAATTTCCTTGAGACCAAATTAGTATGTGGGACTCATCGAAGTGTTGGCACCAAAGCGTGATCTTGGAGTTGCCTCTGTTGATGGCTCGCTTGGCTAGTTTTAATCCCACCTTTTCACCCCTGCACAACGAGTCTAACTGAATCATTCTAGCTCACTTGAAATGAGATGTAATAACCTAATTCATGAATCATTAATCATTATGCCATGAATCATTATGCCATAATGATTCATAACGAGTCTAACTTTATATACTTATCATGTGTTGTGTTGTCAAAGTATATAGATTCCAGACATCAGATTTCACTTATTTTGTTGTTGCAAAGTGTGAACTTTGCTAGTTTTACTCCCACCTTCCCACCCCGGTGACATTGATTGCAAGTGGACCATTCTAAAGTGACTCTCTCACTGTGAACGACTAAAGTGTTAAATATTCCTTAGAACTGACTCGACTTTTTAATTTCCTTGAGACCAAATTAGTATGTGGGACTCATCGAAGTGTTGGTACCAAAGCGTGATCTTGGAGTTGCCTCTGTTGATGGCTCGCTTGGCTAGTTTTAATCCCACCTTTTCACCCCTGCACAACGAGTCTAACTGAATCATTCTAGCTCACTTGAAATGAGATGTAATAAATCTCTACTAATGAGGTATATGTAATTGTGGTTGCCTTAAGTGTTAAATACTTGGAAGAATATTTGATAATCTTGGACTGTGGAAACCTCCCATGTCTATCCTTACTGTTTAGCCTATTATTTGTGTTCTGTTTACCTTCATTTAGTTTTGGCTGTTTCATTTAGCACTTTGACTGCTTGGCTTATCTGTTGTCAATCTATGAAAGGCTGGAAGGTTAGACTTCAATGTTTTTAGTTTTTATGTAATTCAATCTATTCCTACTAGAAAGTACTGGGTGGAATTAGGTGCATTAATTTTTCCCATGAATGGCATAATGATTCCCAAGGTTATGCCCCTGGAGATGCAAATATAATTGTCTTAAGGTTTATTATTTGTTTAACTGAAGAAAATACTTACTCTGAATGACACTGAAAATAGTGGTTTGTTAAATTGGTACTCAAGTCCTATCAAAATAATGCTGTCTGGCTGATTGGTACTTTATAGTGGGCTATTCAGTGGTTCCTATGGATACTTTAAATCCTACTACAGATTCTGTGGTTAAAATTTGAATATTTGATTCTCTTTAGCTTATGAAACGTAGAGGTGTAGTAGTACTATATATATGAAGAAGCTGAGTCACAAGATTCGCCGATTTTTTGGCTTCCAATTCGAAATTCAGCGATTTTTTGGCCACACAATGAAATTTGCCAAAAAACAAAAAGTTTGAGTGCAAAAAAAACCATGGCAAGATGCAGGTGGCACAAACAGGGGGAAAAAACCCTAGCAGGTCTTTGTGAATTGCATGTGCTGTCTGTGTTCCCAGTGGACTGTGTAAATTGTGCAACTGTGGGAAACTTCAGTGGGCTGTGTGGACTGTGTGTTTGCCTGCATGGACGAGCCGCTGTTGCATTTGTTGTGTGCTTGGCTGCATCTGAGGAGCACCCTGCTGCTGCCTGGAGGGCCACTGATGGGCTGCACAGACGTGCTCCATTAAACATTTTACATAAGTTGAAACATAAATTTGGAGGGCAAATAAAAAAACAAAAGAAACTGACACACGTTTAAAAATCTATAAGCTGAGTTTGATAATCCTTTTGGTTGAAGTGCATTAAGATTAGAGCATGGCTTAGGTGTATGTACAAATCTATAAATTTGAACCATATAATAAAACCTAAAATGGCATTATGTGCACCCACTTGAATAGGGAGAAGACACTATACGCTAACTTATGTTTGAAACATCACCATTATTTCGTCGATATGTTTGTCCTCAATGTGGCTCTGAGCTCATTTCATAAAACCTTACCTCACCAACAAAAAAGCTCATTTTATAAACCTCATCTCACCAACAAAAAATTCTTTTCACACCCCTACTTTGTAATGTGAATTTCCTCACCAATATTAAATTTTAATGGATTTGTTGATTTAAATGTACATTTGCTTCAACCTTATTGTTTTATATGGAAATGCCATGGGTACATTTGTACATTATATACACACACATATATATATACACACACACACACGTATATATAATGTATGTATGTATATAAACAATACATATTACTCATTTTTTCAAGTAAAACACCTGAAAATATGTAGCATGAAAGTATTTGTTTATTAAAGATAAAACACCTAAAAATATATAGTATTCATTCATTCATTTCTTCAAAGGCAAAATGTCTATTCAAATCTAGAATAAATCATCTAGATTGCCCTCAAAGTCATGAATGCCACTCCCACTGTTTTTCAACTTTATCATTTACTGATTTTTTCTCTTGCAAGGGCTCGCTGGTGCATTGAATCTCCCAGAGTGTATGCCTTAAGTTGTGCACAGGGAGTGCGGTGGGATCGGCTTGTGGCACTTTACGAGAGATGTTCTCATACTATTTTATCATACCTACATCCCTTCGTGCAGCCTTCATACCTATGGCTAGGTCTGAAACCCTGAAACCCTGGAATCTGACTAATTCTGAAATATGATAGCTCCTAGAGGTCTGAAACTACTCTCAAACATCCTGAAATTATTTAAATAAAATATAAGCTAAAGTATAAGTAACTAGATGTCCCTATCTAAATGTAAATTTATAATTAAAAGTTAAATGTTGATTTTATTTACATACCGTCTGGTTCGGGCTGGACATTTATATCCTGTTGGAAACCCTTGAGAAATGCCTGGAAACACCTTGGGAATGCCAGGGTATGTCATGGAAACGTACTGTAAATTTCCGGGGCATACCTGGAGCATTTCCATACATGAAATGTTTCTAGGGGGAATGTACTGTACAGGTTTTTTGGATGTTTTTTAGTTATGAAATTTGAATTTATAATTTTATGTTTTACAGTTTTTATTTTTATTTTTTTATTTTATATATATATATTTTTAATGTTTATTTATTTTTTGATGTTTTTTATTTATTTTTATTTTTTATGGTTTTTTAAATTTATTATTTGTTTGTTATTATTTTTTTAATATGTATTTTTAGAAATTTATTTTATGTTTTGTAATTTATTCTTTTTTCTTCATTATTAATTTTTAATATTTTTAAAATTTTATATGTTTTTCTACGTTTCAAATTTAATGGTTTTAAAAAAAAAAAAAATCCAAACTCAAACTCGAACCAAATTTTATCCTTGTCGAAATCGAACCTTGGGACTTAGTGTAGAAGTAACGGGGAATGCATAGGTTCATGGCGTCTGTACTATTTAAAGACATTGAAGTGTTGTGCACTTGGGTCTGTACCATGTCATAGCATATAACATAGGCACTGATCGAGTGTTAAGTTTTACTGACTCGTTCTCCCCAACTCAATCAAAAACATGATAGCTGTCACCTTATAAATTGGTCCGCCTTTTAAAATGCTTGTATATTTGGTTCTTGTTGAGGGGCTAGCCACGTGAGATTTCCAATTCACAATAAGTGTAAGCGTTATTACTTGCTTCAAACACCCAGATTATGCCAGGGGAATCTAACTCAGGGTCAAGGATTTTTATTTAAGATTGCAGACCAGCTTTAAAATATCTCATTAACTATGCCTTTCTCAAAGAATCGTTGGGATATACACCTTGAGATTTTGGCGTTTTCAGTAAAACAAAGGGCAAATTTTTAAGTGGGAGATGACACGTGGTTTGATTTATAGCCACGGTGTAATCTGAGGTTTGTATTGATACACTAGTAAACTTTTGGCATGTTAGTTTAATACCGTGTCTCTCACATTTTAGACTTAAACATCTCTGATTAAAAGGAACTCAAAGTCTAAGGTTATTGGCTGTAATCTTCAGTCTTGTAGAAGATTGATTGTCTCATATTTACATTGAAGCAAAAATATCCCGCTGAATCTTTTTGGGTTATAATCTACATTGTACTCTGGCACTGCTCTTGAACGATATTTAAGACATCTAATATATTTTAAATGTATATAATTTAAAAATATATATTTCAAAAAACCTATATATAATAAATTAAAAACTATTAAATATATAAATATTTTAATGTTTTATAAACTATAAAATAACAAATTTAAAACTTTTATATATATATTAATATATTTAAAAATATATATTTCAAAAAATCTAAATATAATAAATTTAAAATATTATAAATTTAAAACTATTGAATATATAAATATATTAATGTTTCATAAACTATAAAATAATATATTTGAAACTATTATATCTATATAATGTATAAATTATAACTTAAGTCTATAACTAATAATTTATAAATATGTTATATAACTATACTAACAGAACAATTATATTGGATTGAAATTTGTGATTCCCTTAATTTATTAGCTATTTTTATACCATTAATAACATTATACTATATAATATTATAATTCCTTAACATTGTAATCCAACCCTATACAACATTTTTCATATTTTCAATAAACTAATACACCATATTCTGCCATTTCCCTGGTGGTTCATTCGCTGTAGATATTGAATTGGATGCTGGGAAAATCTTAATAAAGCTAAAAATATTAATGCCAGATAATAAAGAGGCACGGCTGTGTTCTGAACTTAACATTGATAACATTGGAACTTTTACTAGTGGTCACCAGTGGACAAGGGTGGTTTCTTGGAGAGTTTTTAAATCACTTGCAAGTTTAGCAGTTGGCTTTGGGCGACCTGAGTCCAGATTGCTTTTATTAATTGTACGCAGTTCCCGGTGGTTTTTCTGCATGGGGCGGTTAATTTTACAGTGGCTTTTGTGCAGGGTTTTCATTATGATTTGTCTCATGGTGTTTCCTTCCCTCATGGATTCATGGCTCTGTAGGGTTTTACAGAGTCTTGTCTTTTCTGCCTTCCAATCCATATGAATCAATCCACAAATTTCTATGATTTTTTTGCCCTGGTTTGATATATGGTGAATTTTGGATTTTTTTGTTTGAAATTTAGCGAATGCGGTAACTATAAGATGAATAGATAAAAAAACTAGATACTTATTCTAAGCACCACTCTTCCCTTGGCAGGAATTTTTTTCCGATCCTTTTAAAGGTTTGGCGTTGGATATCACAAATGACCTTGGGATTCTTTAGGTTTTACTGTGCTAAAAAGGCATAAGAAAATAATCCAATGGAGTAAAATCATTCTTTTTTTAGCACAATGCCTCCTATGGTAGGAGACATTATGTAGTTTTTGCTTCATTCGGAAGAAGTTTAGTATGAAATGAAATGGTATTAATTACGTCCATGAAACCCAACAGTCTATGTGACGGTAAATTGTTACAGCTGTCTCAACTACTTAAGGATGCAGAAATTGAGGGATGAGTTGTTTCTTTAAGAAGGTTGTTCCTTCCATTGATTTGGATCAGCATCTCCCCAACGATTTATTTTTTATTTCTTCAAATAGTTTCCATGTGTAATCTACTCTCCACAGTTGTGTATCTGATTTGCATGTCGTAGGTGGACATTCTAGGATGAAATGATTCTCTGTTTCTACTGTTCCTGTGGTGCAGAACAAACGCATCCTTTGCTCTTCCTTAGGGGTCTCTTATCTATCTGTTTCATATTTGAGCCTATGGGATCTAGTTCTTATCTGAGCCATGAGTATCTTCTCCCATCTTCTCCCTTCATTTGATATCAGCCCTATGTATGCTTTTTTGTGATGCTCATAGATTCAAATAAGCTCTGTATGATAGTGTTGTTGAATTCTAAGCATGACCCATGTAGTTTTGCAATAGTTAACAACCTGTTGTGACTTCCAAAGTATATGTTGAATAACAATGTTTTTTTTTAAAGTGTTGTTGAATTCTAAGCACGACTCTCATCTAGTTTTGCAATAGGTAACAACCTGTTGTGTGACTTTAAAAGTATATGTTCAATAACGATGTGTTTTCTGTACCACATTGTCTACTTGCCCCTGTTCTCACTAGTATCTTAATGATAAGTGTCATAACTTTGCTGTATTTGTTGCAATGTTCATTTTTTTCATAAGAAATTTTATGCTACCAGAGGTCACATGTTTAATATCATGATGCTTTCACGTAATTTTCTAATTCATTTTTTTGTTTTGTTTCAGCATTAAGTGCCGAGGATCGTGCTGGTCTGGTTAATGCTTTGAAGGTACATGCCGACTTTTAGCTTTTGCTTTTTCATTATACGTCAATTATGAAATTGAATTTGTGCTCTATACTGCGATTTCTACAGTAGTCTTGTGTTTTAGATTAATGTATCTGAATTCCTAATAAATTCTTGGTTTTGCTGCAGGATAAGCTGCAGCATCTAGCTGGGCAGCAATCTGATGTTTTTGATTCTCTTTCTCCTGCTGTAAAGAAGAGAGTGTTGTCTCTAAAAGAACTTCAGGTGGGTTTCAGTATTTAGAGAAGTAGAAGTGTATCCCTCCATTGCCTACAATCCTTCTTTTGTTCTGTTGTTTGTCGTTGCTTCAAACAAATTAAACCTCCAAAATGATGAATTAAAAAATTGAACTATTTGAGCTGCAGAACAATACCTTGGAGATGATTCTGCAAGTTTCCATAAAGAACATTGTTATTTTAATGTTTTTAAATATTCAAATCTCTTTCTTCAGTGAAAGCAATCTTAGTACGAATCAGAGTGCCTTTTCTTGCTTGTATCCCACAGGTAAGAATCAGGCAGGACCTCCTCCTTGGATTGTATCTTACAGGTGTCCTGTCTTTATTACACTAATGAGTGGATCAGTTAAGTACCAAGTGTTAAATCTACTGAGAAAGTTGCTGATTGTGTAGTTTGTGGTTGATGTTATAACAAGACAAATTTGATCAATTTCAGACAGAAGTATTGTGAGTTGCAATGTATCTCCTATTAATTGTAGTAATCCTTTTACATTCTAGCATTATATATTGATTTCATAATCCACATTGTAACAAATAACAATAGAAAAACAGCAACTGATTTTTATTTTGTTGTCTCTTGAAATGGCCTTATCCTGCTATGTGCAATTACACCTATGCAGAAACATCCAGAATTAGATCTATTTTGATTAGAACAAACTTTATATAGCCGAGAAGCATGGGTTCTTTGTTCATGGATTGACTAATTAGTTCTCTTTTATCTATTTTAAATGCCTAGGGTACTGCACAAGTATTGCAACAGACGCTTCCATTTCCTTGTTAGAATCAACTAGACGGGGGTGGAGTGAGAGCTTATAGGTGTCTTGTTTGAAGTGCTATATCAGGGAAGGCACATGGAGACAGGGAATACTATGGTCCATTATTGGAAATAGATTCATGAGGTAGAATGTCTGGTACAAGTTGTTGTCAGGATCTCTAAGGCAGTGAACAAGATGTGTCTGTAAAATGGAAAGTGCGTTTTCTTGAATATTATAAGTGGGGAGGGCATTAACTGCCTTTGTTACATACTGTTGAAAAAGAGTTGCTTCTAGTATGTCTGAAGGGTAATAGAGTTTGCGGTATCTGGAACACATGGTTTGCTTATATATTTTTTGTAGCTTGAACTTTAAAGTTGTGTTTCTCCAGAGAATTACTTCAATTTTTTTTCGTTTCTTTACAACCAGCAGTATTGTTGAAAGAATTTTGCTTGAGATAAGGTTGAAAGCTTCTTATTGAAAAAACTAAGCAGGTAGAATTTTATAAATGAAAAAATCTAGAAATATAAAAAATGTGACTGGCAGAGGATACCTCTCTTAAAAAATGATACTGTTGTATGTACATGTGAAAGCACATTGTAGACAAGGTGGACTAAAAGTTGTGCTGATGTGCGGGTGGAAGCATGATAAAAACTACAAATGTGGATTGAAAACTTTATATTACCTAATAAGTGGATCTTGGTATATTTTCCCATTTGATTTTTCATTCCAAAATCTCCTAGAGCTATTTTTGATAATTTTGCATGGAACTCATTTCTTAATCTCTTAGATGGAAACTTTTTCCTATTATGTAAGAAAATAAGAAAAGACTTTGTATAATCATGCCCATGAATTACATTTGGATAGAGTACTGACGGCTAAATTATGAAGAATAATGTGGTAAAATTAAGTACATTGGAAAAACTTCGTTGTCCTTCTGTGTAAACGGTAAGGTGGATGTATTGATTAATAACACTTTATGGGTGTTTCAAACTGTCCTTTTTCAATGAAGTTTGTTATCTACTGAATTGTAAGTAGATTTGATAAATTATTTTTGTTTTGCATCAACCAGCCAAGCTATTTACACTCGATATGGTAATTGTTCAAATTCTTCTGTCACTGTTCTTTTCATTGAAGTAGGAGGGTTTTACTTCCTTGTAGCTACGTTCCTTGTCAGTTTGCTATTTATTTGTTGATCGATTAGCTTACCTGCAGGGTTTATGAATTGAACTCAATCCATTTGGTGTGAACTAATGTAGACATAAATAGTTGAGGTCAAATCATTTGATGGTGAATGAGCTACAAGTAACTTTCATCATGACAATGTGTTTATATATCAACATGAAATGCAAAATAATTCTACTTGACAAGTTGACAGTATTACTGAAGTAACAATGCTTTATATAGATTTGGTGAATTTTATTTTGAAAACATAATTTTAAGTGTCTTCTCAAAACAATTTCATGTCTGGACTTGTAGCATTGATATATATAAAAGACTAGGGTTTTGCATTTAAACCTTTGCATGAAGTTTCTATAAAAGAGTCATTTTATTTTATATGCATAGGATATATCTTTGTTGAAGGGATATATTAGCTGCTTACTATTTGGAGATGCATGCTTATGAATCTTATGTAGGTATTCTCAAAAGTTTTTGTACTATGTTTGAATTTCATCTTGTCTGATTCAAATGTCCGATTTCCCTGCTTTTTCTACCCTACTTGTCTCTTTTCGACTCTAGATTGGAGCAGACTGCAGTTAATTAGTTTTCAAATGATTTTAGTAGGAAAATATATTAGCAAACCATTGAAACTTTAGCTTTGATATCCATGAAAGACTATAAAGGGTCTTGCACAAATCTCTCCATGAAGTTGCCACAGAACAGTTGTTGGATTATGATTACATGGCATATTGTTGAAGGCATATCTTTGGAGATCCATGCTTCTGAATCTCAAGTGTTTTCAACAGTTTTTGTACAATATTTGGATTGCAATTTGTTTGATGTAAGTGTGATTTTCCTGCCGCATTTCTCTTATTTCTTTCTTTTAAACTTTAGCTTGGAGCAGCCTGTCGTTGATTAGTTAAATATGTACAAACCATTATTGCAGGTTAATGTTTTTGAATTAAGTGGTAGGCTTTCCTAATTGTCTATGGTGACATACGGCCCAATCTTATCAGACTTTATTTACATCAAGAGTTCTTCATCCCGTAAATTTCTGATTTTTCTGAAACATTTCAGAGCAAACACGATGAACTTGAAGCTAAATTTTTTGAGGAAAGAGCTGCTCTGGAAGCTAAATATCAGAAGTTGTATGAACCACTGTATTCTAAGGTACAGTTTAGGTTTTTTTTAATTTTAAAAATTGACTGTTCTGCTAATTTTCAGCATAATATTCAGTTTTTTTGTGTTGCGGGTGGGTTTTGGTTATGCAAGATGTGATCTTCTGATGCAAGTTTTTGATGGCTGTCATTTAAATGCTTTCCAGCGATATGAAATTGTTAATGGCATCGTGGATGTTGAAAGTAAGGAAGAATCCCAAAATGATAATTCAACTGAAGAAAGCAAAGAAGAAGGTGAGATTAACTCTAGTTTTGTGGATTCATGGTTGATGAACTTTGTGGATTATCTGGTATGAGTAACCTTCAAGGAATTTTAGTGCAGTTTGACTTATATTTAATTGTTTTGGATTGTTCTTGCATCTCTGACTTTACCCTCCTTTTCTAGAGAAAGGGGTTCCTGAGTTTTGGCTGACAGCAATGAAGACAAATGAGGTGCTTGCAGTGCAGGTGTGATTATAGCTTTCCTTGTTTTACATTGATAAATCTTTCATTTTCCATGTATTTTAAGATTCAAGCAGATAAGTTTGATAAATTCAAATGTTGTTTTCAAAAGTGCATTGACCTATTAGTGCAATTGGAATAAATGTGATGTGTTTTTGTTGCTCGTTTGTTGTTGTTCAGATAACTGACCGTGATGAAGGGGCTCTAAAGTATCTAAGGGATATTAAGTGGTGTAGAGTTGATGATCCAAAAGGTTTCAAGCTTGATTTTTATTTTGATACAAACCCTTACTTCAAGAATTCAGTGGTAAGGAGTATGCACACTTTATATTTTACTTATATTGTGCTTCCTGGTGCTTTTTTGGTGGTTTTTTGATATATTGATTTAGAATTTGCTTTTATGTAGTTGACTAAGACGTACCACATGATTGATGATGATGAGCCTATTTTGGAGCGGGCAGTAGGGTAAGATGAACCAGCGAGGCTTTTAGGTGTAGAAGAACTTAGATTTTGCATGTCCTTTGACAATAACCAACTGGAATCTGTTCATTTTGAAGGACGGAGATTGAGTGGTATCCAGGAAAATGTTTAACAAAAAAGCTTATGAAGAAGAAGCCAAAGAAAGGAGCAAAGAATATTAAGCCCGTGACAAAAACAGAACAATGTGAAAGCTTTTTCAATTTCTTTGATCCACCACAAGTTCCAGAGGATGATGAAAACATTGATGAAGAGACTGTAAGTGTCATGAAGTTAAAACACTTTGAACTTGACAGTTGTAGTTACGTACAGCCTTAGGGTATAGGCCTTCCACCTGAATTTAAACATTATGTTCGTTCAAAAGTAATTATTTCTTTTGATTTGTATTGTGCTAGGCCGAGCAGCTTCAGGATCTGATGGAGCAGGATTATGACATTGGGTGCACCTTTAAACTGACATTTAAGTTCCATTCAGTCAGTGCTATTGGCGCCATTTCTCTTGACAAAACTTTTGGACTCATTCTATCTTTGTAACGTTTATGTTTGCAGCTCAACTATCAGGGACAAAATAATTCCCCATGCAGTGTCATGGTTTACCGGAGAGGCTAGCCAATTGGATGAATTTGATGATGTTGATGAAGGAGAGACAGATGATGATGAAGACGATGAGGACGAGGATGATGAGGATGAGGAAGAAGATGACGAAGATGAGGATGACGACGATGAAGTGGATGATAAGCGAAGAAAGGTATTGTCTCTCGTCCATCATGTTTATCTGTTGCAGTAGTATTAGGTTGTATTTACATTATGCAACCCCAAGAATGCCTAGGTTTCTTTTCATATTTGTGACAAGTATCTCATATTTTTTTTTCTTGAATTTGGCAGTCCCGTCCATCTGCCGTCAACAAGGTGAGATTCGGTCTTAATTTTTTCTTTTCATTGTTCAAACTTCATTTAGTTGACGTTAAAAAATGAGTAGTGCTGATGGTTTGTTTCACCCTTATCAGAAAGGTGGCATTGTACAAAGAGGTGGTCCAGCTGGAGAGCAGCCTCCAGAGTGCAAACAACAATAGTGCAGTTATGATGTTCTATTTCTTAGGCTGCTATTGGTAGCCCGTATATCTGTCCCGATTTGAGTCTTGTTTTGAAAGGTTGATGTGGAATGTTTCTGCAATTCAAAGAATTTGTCAAGTCAGTAGTAGAGCATCCATTGTTAGATAATTTGTTAGGCTTGAGATGCTATCTTCAAGCTATGCTTTGTAATTCGATTTGTTACAAATTTGGTTTACATTACAGTTTTGTTAGTAGGAAATTTAGACTTATTCATTTAAAATTAAGTGTATCTATTTTTAAGGGTTTTGAGCTAGTCTCATCTTGGACCATCCACTCCAAAATTTTGCCGCATGATATTTATTTAGATGATACATGTATAACCTGTTTTGTCGAACCTCGAGATTATTTCAAATGTGGTTGCCCAGATTTATTTTCTGTGCATTGGTTAAAGAAGACATCGTTTGCAACTTCTCAATTCAATGTTTAATTTGACTGTATCAAGTGTCAATTACCAAGCTTGGAGGACAGACGTTAGCGGTGATTTGCGAAATGCCTTGTGGTGAGAAGAAAGGCGAGTCTCGTAACAACAATCACGAGGGTATTGCATGTTTGCTATTATTAAAATTATTGTATATAAACAATATTTTCCTTCGAGTCGACTGCTATCAACAATGAACTCAAAACATGTTTCTCTGCCATTGACAATGAATCCTAAAATTGATCATATCAAGTGGAGGTAAAATGGGGTCTCTAATCGTTCCGGATAAAAACAAACTTCTATTGCAACCAAACTTGTTGAGATATAATAAGCTTATCCTGATTAGATACGTTTTGCGTGCATGTTGACTAGTCTCGGTTTTGAGGAGAAGGTTGGGTTTCGTACTCTTATACTGTGTGATCATACGAGCACATGGATTGCACGTAGGACAGATGGATCAAAGGAAATGGCATGCTTAGTCACAAGAGTGGAGGGGATGGTGGATCTTTAATTACAGTGCCCTGTAGAGTGGTATCTGTAGGTGTTATCATTGATCCTTTAACTTTAGCTCTGCCCAAAAATTGTTCAAGTAGTGGGCTAAAGCCTTCAATCTAATCATAATTTCATGTCATGGGTTAAAACCTTAAATTGATCTTGATATCTGTTACATTTGAATTAGTGGCTAAACCTTCGATCTGATCTTGGTTTCTGGTACATCTGAATTAGTGGCTAAACCTTCAATCTGATCTTGGTTTCTGGTGCATCTGAATTTGTGGCTGGGATTAAAACAAGGGGTATGACTTTGGGCTTGGAAGGGGCCTAAAACTTTCAATCAAGTGTTGATTTGTGTTACATTTGAATTAGTGGCTAATTAGTGGTTGGGACTAAAACAAGGGATATGACCTTGGGCTTGGAAGGGGTCTAAAACCTTCAACAATCTAATGTTGATTTCTGTTACATTTGATTTAGTGGCTGGGACTAAAATAAGGGATACACTTGGGCTTGGAGGGGGGCTAAAACCTTCATTTTAATTTTGATTTCTGTTATATTTGAAATAGTGGCTGGGCCTAAAACAAGGTTTATGACCTTAGGCTTGGCGAATTGTGTGTTACTTTTCAACCAGTTCCTCATCCGTTGCTGAAATGTAGCAACGGGAAGCTCCTTGAGTTGTCTCACTATCAAACCTATGTTGATCGGAGGCTTGTACTAGTTATTTATTTTCTATTTATCTACTTTATTAGTTAAAGTGTTGTCACCCTACCAAGCCTACTTTATTAGGTAAAGGCTTGACCTCTCACGCCTCCACCGTTTTGGCCCTTTATAAGGTGGAACCTTGAAGGGTTCTCTCTTTTTAATTTACTCAAGGCACCTTTTTAGAGTTGTCTGGTCCTACCTAGTGATTTTTTTTAATCCAATCCGAAGCCTAACGTGACAAGTTATGAGATTGTTGGTAAAAAACAATATATGGATATTGATAACGAGGACTTAGTTTGTTCCGTTCTTTTAAAATTAAGCTAGATGGTCAATGTAAGGGTTGTTTGCCATGGGGGTTCTAGACCAATTGAATTACTGAGTCAAGGATAGGAAAATTAAAATAAATTCAATCATTCAGGTCAAGTCCAAATGAATCCCAAAATTTCTACTATAAAACTTTATGCTTCAATGGCAAGCTTCCAATCTAAAAGGTTATTAGAAGATTCAAAGAACACACTTGGGTGGACTTGCTTAACAGGGAAGGGTGGGACCTCGCTTAACCTCATTTTTGAAGTTTGTTTACTATAAAAGTCTTTATGGAAAGCTTCTAATCTTAAAAAGGTAGATTCAAAGGACACACTTGGGTGGACCTGCTTAAAACACACGTGGTTGGGAGTTGCTTAACCTCTTTTATGAAGTTTGTGTTAGTGAGGATTTTACCTTTGCATGGCTAACCTAATAAAAACCCTTTTCTTTGGGTATTGTGTGTATAACAATTTATTGTTGGTCGCTTTGAATAACTCATCCTATAAACCTTTATATGGTGATGGGACTCTGTGTGTATAACAATTTATTGTTGGTCGCTTTGAATGAACTCATCCTATAAACCTTTATATAGTGATGGGACTCTCTATGGTTATGTTCGGTTGGGTATTGTGTGTATAACAATTTATTGTTGGTCGCTTTGAATGAACTCATCCTATAAACCTTTATATGGTGATGGGACTCTCTATAGTTATGTTCGGGAGATCGAGAACTCTATATATAGCCCTTTCTTATTCATGCTTCTTGTATAGGCTCCACACTAGTCTTTCTTGAGTTTAGTTGTCCTTGATTTCTTTGGCCCACTTATCTTATATAAAGTTCATTCTTTTGTTCTTGTCGCTGATTAGAGGAGGTTTGCTGTGTATTCTTAGCTGTGAATCGTCCCAAAAATTTGTCTTTTGTCCTTTTAATCTCGACTTAAATTGGCAGTTGGAAAGGCTATGTTATAATCTAACCTTAAAATAGGGATATTCCTTTAGTAGGGAGATTGATGTGAAATTTCATTGTGGATCAAAGGTATTTTACGCTTAGAAGTTGATTACTTCCATCCTCCAAACCGTCTTTGCCCCGATCGATTTATTATGGCCTTCCAAAATTTTCAGATTGGGATTTCTGCTTGTCATGGGACATATTTGCTTGATTTATTAAGGGCTTTCAAATCTTAAAATTTAGTCATTCCTCTTATTTACTTTGCTGCTTTGGTGCTAACACGAATGATGAAAGCGATAAGTGGGATACATTGTTACGATTCATTACTTGCTTAAGGCAAACTATTTCTAATGATGGCTTTGTCCTTTCGGGATGTAATTCTTGCTCTTTAATAGTATGTGGCCTTTTTCATCTATGGAATCTTGGGTAGTTTGTGGAGCCCTCTGTGTCCATATGTGGGTGATTCTCATAGTTTAATGGGGTACTTATGAGCATTCATTCACAATTCTTTCACATAGTTTGGGTGATGCAATTCTTGAAGGTTTTTGATTCAATAAGTTTTTGCAATTCTCTATGTGGTTATGGTGAGTGGCGTAAGTAGGAAGGAGAAAGGAAAGAAGGTAGATATTAAGGTGAAGTAGGTTTGAAAATATGGTATAGGTTATGTGTTTTATGAGGTAGATTTTATTGGCCACATGGATGATATGGTGTTGTAGGGGGTTGTTTTTCTTGTAGTGTCGTGTTTTTCATTAGGGAGACTTTGGGAGTTTTTTCCCTCAACATCAAGACAGGGAGTCGATTGTCAAGAGGAATTTCAAAGATTGATTATGGGTTTTATTTATCAAGTGGCTCATAATTGCAAGAAGCATACTTTCAATATTGTTGTGAGATTGCATTTTATTACTTTGAAAGATAAGTGAGATTGCATTTTATTACTTTGAAATTGAAATTCTATGAAGCTTTTGGGCTTGAAAGTGACAATCTTAAGATTTAAAAAAAAAAAGGGGGTTTCTACCACACCAAGTGGGTTTGGGGTGAAGAAGTTACTAGGGCAAGAGGTTTGGCTTTGAAACCCTTTATAATATTCCTTCATCCCCCAACATCACCTATTTTCTAGTCTTCTCTTGGTTATAAATTAGATTTTTTTGTATAGAGTGGGTGGTTCTTAGGGTTTGATAAAAAAATCAATGTCTTTGTTCTAAAAATGGGTGTGTTAAAAAAGCTTGTGTGGGATGATATGAGCTCTTTCTAGAGCAACTCAGTTTATGAGTAAAAATGTGAACAATCTAATTTAGTTTGGGTTTGTAGGCTTTATATGCTTGTTCGTCAAAACTTGACTCCCATGAATGAGGATCATTTGAAACTTTGATTTATTTGATCTTAATTGTGTTGATAGCCATTATGAAGGTCATGTGTTGGTCATTAATGCTCTAGGATGATAGGTAATGTGTCTTCTTTGGCAAATTACAAGGGTATTTAAGATGTTCTAGTTGGTAGTTGAGTTAAGTCATGTTGTCTTGTTATGAAATGATTATTCTGTATAGTCTTTATTGTGTTTAGCACTGATTAAGGAAAGTTTGACAAAGTTGAATTAAGTGGGAAATCAAGTCAAGGAGGAATGATGCTCAAGGAGATAGAGTGGTGACTCTTTCAAGACAAACATGGGTTAAAGTTGGTCAAATTGATCAAAGAAGCAAACTAGTAAGTTAATTACATTATTTTTTAAAACAATTTTGAAAGTTTTAAGGTATTTTTGATAAAGCAATGTGGAGAGTTTAAGGGATTTTTGATCAGATCAAAGTATTCTGCAACTTTAATTTCATTGTGATTTCCAATGTTACAGATGACACTTGTTAGTCATGAGCAAGTATAAAGATTTGGTCTTTGTATAAGGGATGTTTTAAGTCATCTAATACCCAAATGATGACATCATATTGTACTTGACCATACACATCTTTCAAATGTCTTGTATAAGTGATGTATAACGTTGGACTTCTCTTTGTAATTGCTATCCATCATTTTTCAAAGTATCAATGAGGTGTTTTGAGAGAGTTCCAGGCAAAGAAGGGTGAATTGTTTTGGTACTCTTTTCCACATCTGTATAGACATGAAAAGATGAAAAGCCCCCTGGTTCATCATTTCTAACAGTTCCAAAGGGTATAAAATGTAGAATCTTGAGAAAAATATTTTTTTGGATTTTTTTGGCATAGGGTTTTTGATGGTTGCCAAGGTAAAAACTCTCCCAAAGGTTCACATGGTCTTTTCAGATCCAAATCCATGCAACAAAAAGTGGAGGTGCATAGCTAAACAGTGCGAAAATTCATTCCATTTCTCTATTGGTCTTCTTGGTAGCTCAAGACAGGGAACAAGTTCACTTGGTACTATGAGGAGAGAGAAAGTTAAGAGTCCATGCTCTTGGCCATAGGAGGGGGTTTGATTGCCCTTCCATTTTGTGCCATTGGTTGTTTGATTAAGCCCCTTAACTTTATAAATAATCATTAAGAAGTTAAAGTGAAAAAAAGACACTTCAAATCCCACAGGGTCGATTTTAGATGTTTTAAAGGCATTGTTGAGATCATTGGTGAAAATGAATTGTGGGGTATCATGGAAGGCTCCGTTGGCTCCCTCACACCATTTTTCAGAGCTTTGTTCACAAGTGCCAACATCAAGAAGAATGAAACCTCCAATTGAGTAAATTGCAATCCTCGAAGAGAACCTCCATGCATGATTTTGTCAGAATGAATGTTTGTTCACTTCAACTGACCTCTAAGTAACTTTTAACCTATCACTCTTCTTAGCATCCTCCTCAAACTATTTCCAAGCATCAAATGAGCTAGAACAGTGAAGTGGGAGAGAAGATCATGTATTTAAAAGAGTTGTGTAGGTTATAGTCCAAAACAAACCCTGTTGAGGTCATGAAGAGATAAATTAAGGTTTTTCAGGGGAGCTCTATTATGGTATTCCCAAGCTTCTCACTTCCTTTTACATCCTTCCTCAACTTACATTCATCACACAAAGTAATATTCTTGAGTTATGGCATGCTACCAATGAGAGGGTACAGTCACTTACATGTTTGCCTGTAGGGTAGGATGATATAATCTCAAATTTGCGAGTGAGAACAGTTTGATGAGTCTCATGGGTTGTGTAATATCTCATAAAAAGGTCTAAAGAAGTTGGAATGTCATAGAAGTCACATGAAACACTAGAATGATCAAGAAAGGCCTCAAATCATCACCTACATGCCATTACCAAGAAAGTGAGCTTGAAGGGGATGTGTATGTGAAAGATCAAAGAGATGAAGGCATGGATGGATCATAAGATTGTTGGAAGGGTCTTGTTTTGAGAAAGAATCATGGTCCACTAATCTCTTTAATGTAAGGGTGTTCTAGGCCTATTGAGCACTGTGTTGGCTAAAGTAGCATTGTGTGAGTCCAAGGGAATGACTATGAAGGTCTTGAGAAGATTTTCAAGGTGACTTGAGCCCATGGAATGAGAGAAAAGGATCCTGAAGCTTATGCTATCTTTCCCTAATAGTTCATCATCAAATTAGACCCAAAAGAACAAAACACAGGAAAATGGGGGTTTTGGCCTAAAGGATTGTCTACAAGCTTGTTAGCATATAGAGAGCAAAAGAAACAGGGTTGTGTCGGTGTTTGAGGGTTTGCAAAATTGTAGGAGTTAGAAACAAAGATGAATGAAGGTTCATTTAGATAAAAGTACCTTATGAAGGTTTGTTTAGCTTTGAGAACTCTACATTTGGTGACTTACAATGAAGAAAGCGCAAATGACCACCGACAACCTTTTATAGGCAATATGATCAAATGCCACATGTGGAAGGTGAAATTGAAGGTCAAGAGGTCTGTAGGGAGGTGAGGAAGAACATAAAGAAAAACTCCTAATCTTTGTCAAGATCACTAATTTATTCGGAGTCCAAAAGGAGAATAAAACTCTTAGTTTACAGTCAGGAGGTATAATGCAAACCTACAACCCTGTCAAGCAAAACATAAGAAGGATGCCTACTTGTAATGGAGGGAAGAAGACTAGAAGGTCTATAGACGTTCAATATAATCATGATACATCTTCTAGCATCATTCAAAAACACCAAAGAACCAATGTTAGGAGGTTTCCATCTCGGACTTGCAGTCAAGAACCTAAAACACCACCTATAGGGCTATTTAAGAGAGTTCAAGAGAAACTATGCACTTGAATGCTAAATTCTAACATGATCTTCATAGGGTTTTCAAGCTGACTGGAGGTAAGATAGGGGTTAAGAATCATGGTTAGGCTTAGAAGGCCCAAATCTGTACACATAGGCTTGTATGTAGCTATAACGAAGAAAGTTTGCTCATTTGGGATGAACTTGAAGAATGAAGAGTTCAAGGAGGCGGGGAAGACATTGATGAAAGATTTTGAGAGGTTTGGACTCTTTCCTCGATGAAGAAAAGGGCAAATAGTCACTGTTAGGGTCACTAACACCAAATTGCCCTTAAACCTTGGTTATAAGCTTGTGAAGGTGGTAGTGGGTTTGAAGGATGGAATGGAGTAAAAGACCACTTGAACATCTTATACAAGGTTGCAAAAACCTGAAGGAGAGATTTGGAGCTAAAACTAAGCATTTATACACCTCATCATGCAAAACCACCCTTGAATTCTCAAGCAAGCTTAACAATAAAAAATGGGCATCTTCTTTTGCTCAGAAGTCAACGGTCAACGTGCATGGGAGCCAATGGAGTTCAGGGATGTTGAAGAGGTCTATGGAATTTAACTTTATCAATTTTTTTTTCAGATTAAGTCCCAGACCTTTATGAATCATCATTAACAATATAAACACCCCTAAACCCTGCTTGAACCCTAGTAAGAGCTCGATTGGAAAGAAACTCATATTTATGGCTCCAAATGCATTGAATTGGCCTAAAAAATACTTGAACAACATTCTTCACTCCAAGAAAGTTATCACCATCAATTTTTCTATACTTTCACCTGTACATATGCATTTAATGTTATACTTTTGCAGGATTTTAGGCTCAAAACAGGGTTTTTGAATATATGAACTGATGAAAACCATAGGGGAGGTTGATTTGGAAGGTCCTCTACCTTCTCAGGCCCCAAGCTCCACTCTTTGTCCTCTAAAGGTGTTCATATGGGTCCAAAATCAAAAGGCAATACATAAACGCTGATGAAAAGGTGATATGGTCACCTAGGAGAGATAAAGCTGCATGGTTGGAACACTTGGAAGCTATGGATCATACCACAATATGGTTTTTAGGCTTTGAGATATGCCCATCAAACTTGTAGCAGGTTCTCATGGATGTGTTATTGCCATTCCAATGGCTAATACCATGCAAATCAGACCTAATGGACTAACAAGCCTATATGGCTAATAAAGAAGAATCTCTACCATGACTAGGTGTGAAGAAAGGTGTCAATTGAAGATAACAGAGCATAACTAAGTGTCAAAGAGGGTAGAGTGTAGTTCAAGATAAGTTAGAAAAGAAAATGCAACTTGTCATTCCTCAACTCAATCATGAGGGCAGTTTCAAATGGGGTTGATGAGTTATCCAAGAAGCTGAGGAGTCTCTTCTACGCCATTCCTCTAGAAGCTCATCATTAAGTAAGCAACACATGTCAAAGAGATGGATAAAACTACTCTAAGAGCTTCTTTTTAGATTGTAACTGACTTGGATGAAGTGACACTTGTCATTAGAGTTACTCTTATGCCCCTCTTCTCTCTCTCTTTCATTTCTCCTATATATGCTGCCTTAAATGGCTTGTTGTGGATCCTTTGGTTGAGTATGGCGAAGCCCTGCTTAGCTAAACACTTGTACCATGCTTTTGAATGTTGAATAATGTTGTTTCTTACCTTCTCAAATGTTTGCAATTAGTGTACTTGTGTGATTGTTGATGAATGATAGTAGTAGTGCTTTCACTCTCTCTCATTTGTCCTCTCTTACCTCCTTGCAAATAAATTGTCTTCCTGTAGGTCACATGGTGAGTTTGGATACCCTTGCATAGTCTAGAAGCGGATTTCAGTCATTAGTGTCTTCCTTAGGCCTCTTGATTAGACTTTTTATTCAACACATTGTCTATGACCTCTATGTTGAAATACTCATGTTTGAGGGTCTTTGTTGAGTAATGTGATCAGATTCAGAACTAATTCATGTTAGTGTAGTATGGTCAAGTGGAGGGTGTTAATTTGGTGCATCACCTCCTTAGTTTAGTTTACTTTTAGTTCTCTTACCTTTTTCCTTTGTAAGTAATAGGTCTAGTAGTAGTTGCAGGGTGATAACATCAAGGGAGTTAGCCCTATCTAGAGATTCACCTCATTGATTAGGCCACCCATAGCCTAGAGGTATCTCTATGCTATCACTTAAGTGAGGAGGCTTGAACAACCTCTTCAATGGGTGCAACTTTTGATGATAACAATGCTTTCTCGAGAACTCTCTTTGTTAATGTCATTCTTAAGGATTTCTATGATGTTTTTACCTTGATGGCAAGCTAGTTTGGCAAATGTTTTTTGATTTTGCTTTTCTCATGTGTAGTGGTATCTTGGTAGGCAAGTAGTTTTTATAGTTAACTAGAATGGTGCAATGCCTATTTATGGTTCTAATACCTATAAATTTTGCCTTGCATGACAATTTTTTTGTTAGTCATTATTCAACCTTTGTATTCCCCAGCTTTCCAATGTTCTTTTTGTTCTGGGTGGTATGGTTAAGTAATAAAAAAAAAAATGTTTGAAAAAAAAATGTGGGTGTAAAGAAATCTCACCTTGAATATAAACCAAATTAAACACTAGGCTTGAGAAAGAATATGAAGACACAAGGCCATCTAAAAGTGAACCAACCAAAAAGTGCCTATTATCCAAACAACTATAAATTACTATTAACTATGATAACTAAGCAATTGGTGCAAACACCTTATCGATGGAGGAGGATGAGACACTGTCTAGGTTATCACCCCCTCTGACACCACTAGAGAGAAATGCAATGTCAAGTATGGGCTCTCATCCTTTCTGATAATCAATATTTCCTTCATCCTTCACAAATTGGCCTTTGAGGCAAAATAGTTTGGTATGTACCCTCCATCTTGTGGAGAGGCCCAACATCCATTAGTTTTCAATGAATCCTATTAGGGTGGAGGCTTGAAAACCATAATAACTACGAGCATTGCACAAAGCATTGCCATGATCCTTGACCTTGTCTTCACTAAGGAGAGCCATACCTAGGGGAGTCAAGTGAAACTCTATAAATGATGCAAGGGGTATTGCTCCAGTGGCCAATTAGGGTACAAAGGTGCTCAATCTCAAATGCCACTTTTTCAACTTGTACTTATATTTGGAGCATAGAATTAGAGATCATATTTTTTTATTAGTAACCATAAAATCTTTTTCCAAATCTTCATAATTAAAAATAACAAATTTTAAATTGTTTTTGAAAAAATTGGGATTTTTTTAATCAACGTCTCAGAGCACCCCATGATTCATCATCAAGAAAAACATACGTAGAAACAAAAGACTAGAGCTTCTTACATAGATAACCTTAGTTGATTACAATGATGATTGGCGGGTTCACGTTAGGAGAAATATATTCATGCAAAACCTAGTTGTTACACTATTAATTAAGTAATGCAATTAATTTTTGTCTTTCCATAACTGAAAGAGAAGTTCAATGCAAAACATATGTCAAACTTGCTTTAATTTTCCAAGGCATAATCCATGTATAAGAAGCCCTAAGTGACAGGTTTTGGTTTGAAGGGTTGATAAAAGGAATGACTAAAAAGTATGCTTGAAAGACTCAATTTATCCACAAACATGGTATTTTGGGGGTGGGAATACTTATATGCAACAATTTATCACCTATACAGAGCCCCTGATAGAGAATTTACCAAGCAAACTAAGCTTTCTTGGGCTCAACAATTGCCAACCAAATAATGAGAAATCTCCCAAAGCAAGCAAAAGAGGAAGCACTGAGATTCCAACATTTGTTAAAAATATTGTAAGGCATAGACTTGGGAGAGAACCCTTGATAACCTAATTGGGGATTGTATTACAGTCCATGCATAGTCACATTCCAATTCCAATGCCTTCGCCACTTGGGAGGAGCTTTACGTCATAATTATGCAAGGCATAATCTAAGATAGCCATTTGTATTTCATTGAAAGACTCAAAGTCTCCATTGTTGAGAGCATAATTGGCTTTGAGTTCAGGTACATAAATCCAAGTTGTGGTACATCTGTTGAAGAGATCAACAATGATGTGGATACCTTTTCTAAAAAAAATCAAGTGTTTTAACCCAGAGCACCTTGAAAGTTCATAGTAGGAGACCACCATAGAGATGAATATTAATGGAGAGTCCATTTAAAAATTTATCTCCCTTCCACACATGCTAAGGCTTAATATCATTCCAAACTTTCTAAATGATTTTGACAACAAAAGTACCCATCTTTTTTGATAGGCACAAAAGTAATGAAGAGGGTGTGAAAAATAAGCCCTTTCCATGCAAACCTATTATATTGGCTACAAGTTGGAATACGATGTTGGATTAGCGTTTTTTAAGCTTCATGCCATTCAATGGCACCAGGGACCCATTTAGTAGACACAACAATCTGGGGTATTTTTTAAAGTATTGAAAAAAATAATATAATGTGGAAGGTTACACAAATTCTCAAGCCACTATCAAACCTAATAAAGGTGAATAATTGGTGTCTTATTTTTATTAAGATAAAATTACATTTTTGTTCAAATACTAAAATATTTTTTAGGAGCACTGATTTTAATATTAAAACTAAAAGTTAAAAAAATATAAAAGATCTATTTTTATAGCGTGTTTATTTTTTAGATTGTAATCCTAGGATTTATTCAAACTTTTTAACCCCTTGCATTGTGTGGGCAATGCTCAAATGTCATCATAGTCTACATTAACAAAATGGATTAAACAAGGGGGAAAAAATGAGGTTTGCAGAAGAAGTTGTGGAAGTAAATGCGGAAGTAGTTTTGGAAGAGGATGCAATAGAAGCTATGAAATTGTCTATGGTAGAAGTTGCAAATGGTAGAAGCTGCAAACATAGGTAAGGACAAATCGGTGATAAGAGGGTTGGATATGGAGTTGGTGGCTAGGGCCGAGTTTGATGATGGGGAACAAGTTCTTAGAAAAGTGGAAGACATTGCAGATGAGCAAGGGGAGGTGGGTATGAAAGACGTTGAGAAAGAGACTATGGCTGCAGTGGAAAAGACTGTGGAGGTTGTTAACGATATCTATATTGATGGGACTCGCTTGTTTTTTGAAAGGAGGAAGGAAGATGGAGATAATATGGTGACTTTGATTGTGAGGGATGTTGTTGTTTTTGGTGTAATTGAGGGTAAGGATAAGGTTGTGATAGGAGTGTTGGACAAGGAAGTGGTGGTTAGGGGTCAAATTGATGATATGAAAAAATGGATCTAAGAAAAACAAGCAAAGGGTGTGTGGAAAAAACATCAGAGATCATTTGCAGCATTGAGGAGCCTTTCTAGGATGACTATGTTCTCAATTTTGAGATTTATAATGATAATCAAAATATTGGAGGTAGAAAAAGTCAATAATCGTACATTGGTATAGATTTATGCTAGAATGGGATAAAATTGATTTGATATGGGAAGATGAAAAGGAGCTTTGGGTTAAAGTCAATCATGTACTAAAATAACATGAGAAGGAGCAACATAAAAATGGAAATATGGTTTTGCCCAAATAGATATTAAAATGATGCCTGCAATTATCAAGGAGATGAAATGATGGATAAGGATAGGATGGAAAGGGATTGATTGGAGAAATGTAAGGAGATACATATAAAATAAGGTTGGTAGATAATATAGTTTTGAAAGGAATTTGAGCATGCTTGAAGGATGTTTCCAATATCTTGAAGACAACCTCTCTCTTAAGATAAGCTTGCAATTTATCTTGGGTTTTTTGAGGAGGATTTATCTTTCATTAAGGAAAATTATGGAAAGGTGGTCTTATTGGAATTTAAAAGATTTATAGATTATCCTTAATCCTATGGAAGGGTGGATGGGGAAAAAATAATGGGAACAAATATACATATTAAGTTTGGTTCTCTTAATCAAATAAAGAAGAAATAATACAAGGAATTAAATGAAAAAAGAGAGGGTTCTGGGATAAAATATTAGACTTAGTAAAGGGGCTGAATTCCTTTGGGAAGTGGAAATATATGGAGAACATGGATGCCTCATTGTTCTGGTCCTTTGTGAAAGGAGGGAAATATTTTCATGTAGATAGATGGAAATACAAAGAAAAGTTAGGGAAATTAAAATTGATTCTTGATAAGGGTAGAGATAACAAACAAGTTGACCAAAAGAAATTTGGTAGATTCAAAGTTTTAGGGGTGAAGGCAAAGTTATTCAATCCAATGAGACTTAGTAAAGATTGGGATGTTTGTTCTACTTCATATCTGGAAAAGGATAAGGCTACACCTCTTTCTTGGGAATATGTTATTAACAAGGGTTATTATAATATAAGTAAGGAAATTAGGAGGAAAGGCATACATATTTTTTTGTAAGAAATATCAATGTTTCCATCTTGCTTTTGATGAGAACAAAATTCCTTTCAATTAAAGGGATGTGAATGAGAATCATGTTTTATCTCCCCCATGTTTTGAGGCCAATAGGATCTTATAGAGTGTTAGGTTCTATCAAGACTGAACTCACTAGAATAAGCAAAGCTATGGTTCATGGCCAAGAGATCTCAACCTTGTATATATGGGGAATAAAGTTTCTTTGGGTCAAAGAGATGTAGACAAGAATCATTTCACTTGTCCCATCCTTGGAAGCCAATATAATGCTCTTGGGAGTTAGATTCGATAAATATTTAGCTCATCAGGATAAACAAAGCTATGGTTCAAGGTCAAGAGGTGGTTTGGCACCTCCCTGTCCTCTGGGTGTAGCGAGTAATGTCAAGATAGATTAGAGAAAGGTGAAGGATTTTAGGTGGGCCATTCTTCTAAAAGGGCTCATTGGAAGACTTCTTGTTGGGAAGGATATCAATGAGATTTTTTGAAGGATTATTTGGTTAAGATGTGCCTTGGGGTGGTCTTGAGTTATTTTACTTTCCTTCCTAGAGGCCTTTTCTTAGTTATATTCTTAAGAGTGGAAGCTAAAGATTTTCTAATTAGTAAAAATAATTAAATTTTATATATAGATATTTTTAGTTCAACCATGGGAGGAAAATTTTCAAATGATTGTGAGGAAAAAAATCTTTGGAGAAGTTTGGATTAGACTTTATGCTCTGCCCATTGAATACTAGAAGGATGATTTTTTTATAGATATTATGAATGTGATAGGAATATTTGTTAGCTTTGATCTTAGAATGAAGAACTTGCATCCTCCAATTTATGTGAGAATGAAAGTGTTTACCCTTAAAATTAATTAAGCAATGGAGATTAACTCTAAAGTAGTATAAACTTAAAATCTGATCTAGGAAGATAAATAAGACAACCTATTGTAAGAATATAATGATATACATAATTTATAAAAGTTGTAAATTAGTAAAAATAACTAGGGTTAGGGTTAGAGAGATGTCTTTGTAGATTGATTTATTTAAATTGTGTTATTCATTTGATGACTGTGACTATTTGAAACTTCTTATGAAAATTTAAAAACATAATGCTAATTTAAAATAGTGCTTCGTTGTATTCTAGGACAAGTGTGCAATATCCAAACAAGTCATATTACACTATTGTCTGCGAGTGCAACTTTGTCGGTGTTGATTATGCATTGCATCTAAAAATATGGCTCAATTTGCCTCTATTTGAATATTGTTTGTTTCTCTGTGGAGCTTATTTGGATGCACAAATCAACTCCAAAAGTAAAACCCTAGCTTGTACAATGACATAAACAAGATCAAATGCTTAGGGGGAAAAATTGGAGAAGTGGGATATAACCGAGCTAACCTCAGAAAACCCCTTGTTGACTGAGTGCTCCTTACATAGTCTGAATGGACCTTAGGCCAATGTATTGCCCCTTTAGAGATGATCATATAAATTCAACTATTTTTTTGATTAGAATCCTTGATAAAATATGGCCTCAACCTGTAAAAAATAATGTTAAATTGGCCAATATTACTGCAGTAGAATTGTAGTAGGGCTCTTTGCTCAATAAATAGACGCTTTTGAAATTAATTTTGCAAGAGTGATAGATAGAGTAATCCAGGAGTTTGAAGAGAGATAATTGATTTGCTCTTATAAGAGAAAATTTGAATTGTTTTTGATAATTGACCTATTGTTGTACACGGGGGATCCATTAGGAAGTGTGTCATTTTAAAAAACTAGCTGTTAAAGCACTATAGACAAGTTTGCACTAGTGGATAAGAGCACAATGCATCTTTGTCTACCTAGTCTACACTTATCCAGAATGGCTAAAGGATTTTGAAATTAGAATGAAAGTGAAGAATCCAATGGTTAGGTAAGAATGCGAATAAATTAGATAAGTATATAATATGTTCTTAGTAATTAAAGGATTTTATATAGATAAATAGTTATTAGAATGGTGAATTGGCCAAGCAAGTTAAAAATGTCAAGGACTAGTATTTTCAAGCACTTATTGATTAAATTTTCGTGTCTACATTTGTCTTCCCTTTATTCATAAATTACTAGAGTAAAATAAATGTGATACCTGAGTGTGTATACATGTTTTGTATTTATCATGGATATGTGCATGCCCCCTTGTTGAGGCATGTGGGGAAGGGTTGAATTGAGAGTGATCATGAAAGAAATGTGATACCCAAGTGTGTATACACATTTTGCCTTTATCATGGAGATGTGCATACCCCATTGTTAAGGTGTGTGGAGAAGTGTTGAATTGAGAGTGATCATGTCTCAATTTGAAGAATCAATGTATATTATTGAGTTGGAAATGATATGTGCACAACTCCCATACAACCGATCTTATTCTTCATTCACTCTAATATATAGGATGCACACCTCTCACCTAATATTATGCACTCATTATCCAAAGTTTACTCATAGTCCCACATGTTGTACTCACTAATTTCTACCCCCTTTGCATCTGTAGTTCAATGCACCTTATAGTTTTTTGCTACAACTCCTTGACTCATGCACCACACAATTTTTTTGCCAACTCATCAATTTTTGTGCTCTTTGTAGCTCGTAGACCTGCATGCCTTATAGTCCTATGCCATAACTCATAACCCCATGTGCTTAGCTGACTATTGGACTCCACAACATATCAATGTGTTATCTTTCCTTGGCCACATGCTTCAAGGTTTCACTAACCGCCATCCAACCTAAAAGATGAACCAACACAACCATCTTCTTGATAAATGATAATGGTTGTAACCACTCTTGTATTCTATTATATAAATATGTAACATACACATCCCACTAAAGATCGATGCTCTATATAGTCATATCATAGATAACATGCTCCATGTATCTTTAAACATGCACTGTAACACATTGTATCAGTTTTCCCTATTCTCTGTTAATGAATAGAAGTTGCCTTTCCTACAAGTAAGACTTCCATTCCATTTAATGTGTTTATTTGTTTTCTTTTTTCCCATTCACTTTGAATAACCAAAACTTAAATTTTCTGCACATGTGGTCCTAGGACCTGTGGTGTGGATTATTGGTATCAAAGCTGAAAAGATAAATTCCTTTCGATGCCTATAAAAATGTGAATGCAACTTGAGAAGGAAGGTTTGTCAATCGGTTCTATTTCAAAATATCCAAAAGAACATTGTAGAAAAAGTAATATGGCTAATGCTTAAAAGCAACCTAAGGTAGCCTTTGAGGTACAAAACCTCATCGTTGATGCACTAGAGGCATAATGAACTAAACTTCTTGGCCACTTCTATGAATTGATGGTACAACTCAATCTGATGCTTTCTACCACACCTCCATAGTTCACTCAACAAGGGTTTCAATAATAAACCCCCTTAAAAGTTCAAGTCAATCTTGACATCCCTCTATTCGGAGGTAAGATCAATGCCAAAACATTGGATGTCTAGATTCAACAACTTGAGGCATACTTCTCAGTCAATTCTTTCATTGATGCTGAGAAAATCACAATCATAGTTTTAAATATATGCATATTGATCATTCATTAGTGTGAGAGCTTCAACACGCAATGCATACAAGAGTGTGTTCCAATTGAATACTGGAAGATTTTGTTGATGCATTGAAGGACGAATAATACACTCTGCATCAATTTGTAGATGAATACATTAATTTCCAACAACTACACAAATGTAAAGATCAGTCTGTGGAAGATTACACCAACATTTTTCATGACTACTTTGCATGCTTGCATAATAGCTTGAGTAAACAACATAAGGTGATGAAGTACATTAGCGAACTCTCACCTTATATCCATGCAAAGATGAAATTATTGAATTCTAACACTTTGGGGTAAGCATATTGTAATGCTGTAAGGATCAAAGCTAAGGAAAAAATGAAGAAACATGTCACCTCTTCCTCCAACACAATGCGCAAGGCCAAACCTTCACATAAATCCACATTGTATCTTTTTACATAGAAGTAACAACACACTTGTAAAAAAGAGCAAAACTAAAAGATTTCTCAACCCTCGAAGGCTCCAACACCTTTTGCTTCAAAGGCAAGAAGAAGTTTGATGATAAGTGGTGCCATCACCATTTTTCATACAATCATGATAATTATGAATGCTGCACATAAAAACCATTGCTCACATAAATTGCATCAGAACCCACACTGATAGATGACACTAATTTGGACGCCTCTTATCTAAGTACCAACACCACTATGATTGACATATTTGAAGAGCACAAATGTCTCTTCCACTCCAAGTTTTAGGTGAAGGGCCAATCTCTCTATGTCATCATTAATAGTGGCATCTATAAGAACATCATCACGTAATCCATAACTTAATTCCTTGGTCTTACCACTACTACACATCCAAAGCCATACTCTTTAAGGTGGATCTAGCAGGGGAAAGATTCATAGGTTTGATAATAATGCACTTTTCAGTACAAAGTCAATCCTATGGAGGACAATGTCATTTGTGACATTGCACATCTAGAGGTCTACAACATCTTACTAGGGAGACTATACTTGTATGATCATGAAGCTACATATCAAGCCAAACCACATCACTGGATTAATCACATGAAAGATCGCTTATACCTCTTTGAGTCAACTCCCATGATCAAAGTCACCT
Source organism: Torreya grandis (assembly GCA_037957365.1). NCBI lineage: Eukaryota > Viridiplantae > Streptophyta > Pinopsida > Cupressales > Taxaceae > Torreya > Torreya grandis. The sequence continues at coordinate 710,113 of JARHVA010000156.1, forward strand.
TGGTCTCTGCCAAACAATGTTATAAGCTCATCTCATACGTGCATAAGTTCATGTTACTCATGGTCTACCATGATACACCTGTACAGTTGAAATTGAAGCATACCCTAGCATCACGTAACATTCACACATCATTGCAACAACAACTTGATAAGTTATTGGAAAAAAGTAGCAAAGTATTCTCAAAACCTGAAGGTCTTCCAACACACTACACAGTAAAGTACTGCATCGATTTGGTCCTTATATACCCTCTTCTAATATCACCCTCTATCATAGATAAGTATGGGAGAATGATGAATTTTGGCACCATACTCAAGAGATTCTTGATCAGGGCAAGATTAGGCCTAGCTCTTTGCCTTGTGGGAGTTTGATAGTCCTTGTATCTAAGAAGGATGGGTCCTGACAACTTTGCATAGACTATTGTGCACTCAAAAAAATCATGGTGAAGAATCAGTATCCACTGCCACACGTTTATAACCTTCTAGACCAGCTTTAAGGTGTATAATACTTCACCAAGATTGACTTGAAGTCAGGTTAGCATCAGGTTCTAGTCCATCCTGAAGACATTTGGAAGACAACCTTCAAGACTTGAGAAGGATTGTATAAATGGTTTCTCATGCCTTTCAGCCTCACCAATGTGCCAACCATTTTCATGCATTTAATAGATGATCTACTCAGGCCTTTCTTGAACTCCTTCATCATCATTTACTTGGATGGAATTCTCATCTTCAACAAGACTTGGGAGGAGCATATGGAACACATATCACACATTTTAGACACTTTATGTCAACATAAGTCGTAATCCAACTTAGTGAAGTGTATATTTGGTATTGTATAGATCTAATACTTGGGCTACATCATTGATTGTACCAACATCATTTTAGATCCATATAAAATAAAAGTGATCCAAAATTGGCCTAATCCATGCAATCTCATCGAATTGAGGAGTTTTATTGGACTTTCTAACTTTTACCATAGGTTTGTCCTTGGTTTCTTGCACATTTTTTATGTTCTTAGCTAGCTCAAATGTGCTAAAGCTAAGTTTGAATTTATACATTGATAATAAAATGCTTTTGAGACACTCAAATAATGCCTTTTTGTAGTACCTTTTCTGATAATGCTCAACATTACATAAACCTTTGAAATACATATTGATGCATTTGACTATGCACTCAGTGTCGTGCTCATGCAACATGGACATTAGGTCACATACCACTATGAGACATTCAACGACACTATATAAAAACACACCACCTATGAAAAGGAACTATATGTTATTATGAAAATAATTAAGTAATGGAAACACTAAATTCTTGGGAAGGAGATAGCCATTCATCCATACCATAAACCACTTCAGTTCCTGTAGTTGCAGAACAAGATGGAAAGTTCATGCCACATAAAATGGATGACTTACCTATAACAATTCCATCTCATCATCAAGCACAAGAGAGGGAAGGATAAAAAGGTTAGAAATTTCCTTATCGACCATTGGTTTAGGCACTCATCATAGTGATGGACATGTGTGACCATAATTTCACAAACTAGTTTCCTCTCTACTCATCTGATTTGGACTTTAAAGTAACTTACACTAGCCTCGTATAGGGTAACCAAGTTTAGGAGTTCTATTTTTTTGACCATCTTCTCTATAAGCTCAGACATCTCTATCTTCCCTATGGTACACCTCGATAATGACTCATCCAGGAGGCACACTACACAAGACCTTCAGACACTTTGACGTAACAAAGACTCTAGTTACATTGTAGTTTCACTTCTACTTACCACACATGCACATAAACATGGAGTGACACATCAAGTCTTGAATTTCCAAGCCCATGAACAATAAGTTGGGACTTTACACACCATTATTGGTTCCATCTAGACCATGGGAATCTATCAACATGAATTTCATGACTGGATTGCCTACATGAGATGGCAACATGACATTGTGTTCTTTGTAGCGGATTGGTTTTCTAATATGACCATCATGGTCACATGCAAAAAAAAAAAATGATGCATATGGAAATACATAGGAATTATTCAACCATGTTTGGGTTCATTTTAGGTTACCCACATCCATTATCTTCGATCGTGATCCATGATTTGTGAGTCATTTTTGGAAAGCATTGTTAGAATTGATGGGTATGCAACTCTATTAGTTGATGACTTTTCATCCTCAGACAAATGGGAAAACCAAAGAGATCAATCACACACTTGTTTATATTATGTGAATGTATAATCACACACATGATTACACCTAGGATGACAATATCTTGTATATTCAACACCCCTACAACATTGCTATTCACACCTCTACTAGCCACAATCCATTCTAGACATGTCTTGGGTTTCAACCTTCAACACCTTTGGACATCTCCTACCACACACCATTAAGAAATGATTCACATGCATAGGAATGTGAAATAGACAAATTTGAGAAGTTTTTATGACACATCCAGTCTATTCACCAACAATTTCAATATATTCTCTCTCATACTCAAGCTAAGTATAAGGAGTGCCATTACTCACATCACACACATCATGAATTTTGAGTTGGTAATAAATATTGATGGTAACTTTAAGAGTAATTTAAAGGTCCACACTAGAAGATGAAGCCTATGCATTATGGTCCTTAAACCATTTTGCACACAACTGGTGAGAAACCTTTGTTCTTGATCTGCCTCAGTACTTGGGCATACACCTAGTCTTCAATGTGAAAATTTTCAAGCCTTACACTCTGATTCTACTTGAGCTAGTAGTGACATAAAATCTTTCTTATTTAGATCCTAAACACTTACACCCCATAGAGAAAGACCAAATCATTGAAGTGTAGACACATGCACTGTCATAACACACATCAACTTTTAAAAGTGGTCAAGGTTGGATAATATGCAGATCAAGCCAAGTGGTTCACTTCACAACAAATTCAAGTGTAGTTTCTGTAGTTGCACCAACATAATAGATACCATTACTCTTCAAAAAAGGGTGAATGATCCATGTACAACTCTCACAAAACTAAACTTATTGCTCATTTACTCTACTATGTAGGGTGCACACCTCTCACCTAATCTTGCACACTCTTTACCCAAAATTTGATCATATTACTACATGTTACACTTGCTAACTTCTACCCCCTTCATGTCTGTAGTTTTGTTCACCTTGTAGTTCCACACTATAGCTCATCGAATTTCACACTACACAAGTTCTATGCCAGCTCATCAACCTCTGCGTTATTCACAACTTACAACCCTATGCACCTTGCAGTCCCATGGCATAAGTCACAGCCTTATATACCTAGCTAACTCTTGGATTTCACAACACATCTGCACACCACCTTTACTTGGCCACATACTTCAAGGGGTTCACCAACTGTCATCCAGCCTAAAAGATGAACCAATGCAACCATCTTTTTGGTAACTAATAACAATTATAACTGCTCTTATATTATAGTTATATAAGTATATAACATACACATCCTAATGAAGATAAATTATCCATAGAATCATAACACAAATAACATCCTCCATGTATATACTTTGTTAAACATGTACTGTATACAACACATTGTACTAGTTTTCCCTATTCTCTATTAATGGATAAAAATTGCATTTCTTGCAAGTTAAGACTTTCATTCAATTGAATGTGTTTAGTTGTTTTCTTTCTGAATTAGCTTCGCCCATTCACTCTACACAACCAAAAAACAATTATTCCCCACACACTTGGTCTTGGGCTTTGTGGTGAAAATTAGGAAAGATATGTGTTTCAACCCTTAGATTACTCTGTAATGTGTGAAGAGATGGAACCAACAAAGTGGTTTACTAAAGTGCAACCAAAACATTGAGTGTCACTAAGATCTCATGTAGTCCACTTGCTAAACTAAAAGAGAAGAGGTGGTAACTAGTATATGGCTCGCTAAAGTGCAACCAAGATGTTGAGTGTCGCTAAGCTCAAACATGGTTCACTTACAAAAGATGAATCACATCGCTGTAGATGGATCTAGATTTGAATTGTAAATTCTTGAAAACTTGATATTTAATTCTTAAAAAAGAGAAAAATTTAATTTTTGCAAAGGTAGTATCTTGGTCATGAATGAATATCATTCCTGTTATACTATATAGAGTGCCAAATGTGATCTTTTGAAAACTATTTGAAGCCTTGTAATTGCCTTTGCATAAGTGTGTCTGTGCTTATTTAGCTAAGTGAGTGGAGTGCATAAGTAAGCTGAATGCCCCCATAATAAGAAAATATTGATTTTTGAATATTGTAAACTATCATATTTGAAAATTTACATGCCCATTACGATGCACCCATCTTGAGATGAGAGAGATTGCTTGTAAATAACTTGTCTTAAAATAAAAAGTGAGAGCATTTGTGAAAGATAGATAAACATGTAATAACATTTACAAATATTGAAATCTTATAGATGTAACATTGAAGCATTTAGAAAATTTGTGTAATTACTTTGCCAAATGTAAGTTTGATATATAATGAAGCATGTAAAACTTGAGATTATTGCATATGTATTGCAAATATTATATTGAAAAGTGAAGTATTGAAGCACATAGATAATATGTGCAAGATATGTATCATGACACCATGGATAGATAAGTATATACATAGTAGTGCATTATAGGAATCATGGTACCATGGTAGCCAAATAAAAAATAGTAAGCAAAGTCACACAATTGTCATATAAGAAGGCCTAAGGGCCATATATAAAGGACATGTAAATTTTTATAAAAAATGCAATTTTTTTGCACATATGTCACACATTGAGTATACAGGTTGAATACAAGGACATGGACATGTTGAAGAAGTATGGAAGGTTGAAAGGACTCACACATAAGTCATGATTGTGTCATATAAACAAGATGTATGTTGAATATACACAAGGCCAAGGCTGCATACAATAAGAAAATAAGTTTGAATCATGCTATAAACCTAAAATAAACATATGACAACAACATAAAATAAATGAAGTTATAATATGTTAAGCATGCATATCTATATTTCAGTTTTAACAGAGCATATTCACCAAGACATATGAGAAGATAGAGTTGAAAGATTAAAGCATGTATTTTTTGTTTATGGCTCAACATGGAAAAGAGTTTATGAATAAATATATTTTGGAAGGTGTTTGTACAAAATAATGCGATGCCCCCAACTAAACAAGGTTATTAGCTAAAAGGCTTGACCGACATTGAGACCATGTAAAATTATGCATTAGTTTGAAACTTGATTGATATTTGAATGTTCATTCTATTATGTATGTAAAAACTATATAAGAAGTCCTTGTGACTATGTTACAACTGAAAACAAAGAGTGAATATGCACAGGGACAAGTGAACAGTAGGGGACGTGCACAATGCACCGTTATCTTCCTACTGTGACTTTGTCTAGATTAACTATATATAATTTTTTTGTTTAGGAAAGCTTGTGTTGAATTTGAAGACTATTTTTGCACTTATGAAATTTGTCCTATTACACACTTAGATACCTTGTGATAAGAATTATATATTGAAAATATGTTATGTATTGAAATAGAAAGATAAATAACATAATCAAAGATATATCCAACAACATGAATATATGAATATTTTTGTATTTTTGCATATTTGAAAAGAGAGGCATGTATAATTGAAAATTTTAAAAAGCTATCAACATAGACATTGTTGCAAAACTAGAAAAAGGGGTGGGGTAGGAGGGGGGATTTGAACAACTCTCAACAAGGTACTAAAATTAGCATGAAAAATATGGCCATGTAAACACATGTAAAAGTACGTAGATGTGAGCACAAAAGTAAATATGAGAGCTTAGAGCATGTATAAATGTGTAATAATAAGCAAATGAGTTTCCATTAAAGATATTCATAGTGAAATCTTAGTAAGATGGTTGTTATGGATTGTTTAAATGGATTGAAACAAAAACAGGAGTAAGTTCTCCAAAAGTAAAAGATAAAGCCAAGGGCTAGAAGAATTTAGAATGGGTGTGGAAGAATAAACAACAAAAGATGAGTAACACAGAATCTATGTAAAAGTAGGTACTATGCAAAGAATATAATCAAGGCTCTCAGTCCAACTAAAAGAGTGGGAGAGAATGATAGAATGTGTCCAACCAATGATCTCATCAATGGGATGCTTATATGTGTACCAAAAATGCTTGATAAGGAGAAATATTTTTATGCAATAGAAGTAGTGATAATTGTAGAATATTTTTAATTTGAAGAAGAATCATATGCTATAAAGTAACCTTATAAATCATTTTTCCTATATTTGTCCAAACCTGTATCATCATGTATAAAAGTGAATGATGTAATAACTTGTACCTATGTAGGATATTTTTGAATAACTTGTATCTATGTGGGATTATAAATATTGATTTACTTTGAAAAATTATCACGATCATGTGTAATTATGTTATGCTCAACAATATATGAAAAAAATGAAATATCCTCATGCTCATTAGTAAATAAAGAAACTGAAATATGGTCATGTTCATGAATAGATGTAAAAAATAATTTTAGAATATTCCTTTTTGAATATGAATCATGTTTTTGAATAGTATTATAGGTTAGCTCATTACCAATTTACACAATAATTATACCAAACAAGTGTTGTGGAATAGGATTAAGTACCGTAGGTTCATCTACACACCAAAAATTTTTACAGTGCAAAATTTCCACTTAAGTCCAATGATGATGCAATTATTTCTAAGAATACACTCAAGCTTGGTTCTCTTTGATAATCTTACCCTCCATAATACCTTTTATTATCCTTTTTAACCTTTAAATTTGCATTTTAAGTCATTTTTGGCCTTAGTGATGGAGTTTCCTCTTTGGTGATGAAACCACTACTCCAGGTGACAAAACTGACCCCTCGTGCCTCAATTCACCTAAATGGTTTCATTATATCTATAGTAGTTTTTTAAATTGCCATGGTGGTTTTGTTTTTTAAAGAGGAAATTTCATAATTTTAAGTGGTGGTTTCATCTCTATCACTTACATACTACGATGGTTTTGTCACAGTTTGTCCATCTTCTATTTTTGGTTTTAGGAATTTGAATTTTCATGTGTTTTTCATGATTTATTTATATTTTCATTGATTTTATTTGTGTTTTCCCTCATGATAACCCATCTAACTCTTACTTCTCTTATATAAATATTTGTTCCTTCCAAGTTGATCTTTGAGTTAATCACCAGTTAAACTTACCCTTGCAATCTCCTTGCTTGCTCTACAAGTTTCTCCATTTTTGATAAAATTTAGATCTAAAGTTTACATTGAAAATTAGATTTTTCAAGCTTACACATAGCCACAACCTGCTTGCCTTAGTTTTAGAGTTATATATGTAGTCATTTTTGTGCTAGGCTACACAAATTTAAAGAAGAAAAATCACTAGATCAAGAACCTACTCTTTACTATTAGTAGACCAGCCAACCATAGTCAACTGCTTCCTTGTTTGATATTGTGTTTCCCTTTATTCTCTCCTTATTTATTCTATTATTTTTCTACTGTCTTTTGTCAAGAGAGTTCCAACTGTCATTTTTGAGTAGAGGATTTAATTTACTCACGACAATATATAACAATAATAATCATTACCTTCATTTGGTCTCACCTTGATTAGGTTGGAGGTTTTTAGTTTCAATTTTATTTATTATTTATTATATTTATAATAGTGTAAATATATTTTATTCATTAGATTAATTTTATTTTCAAGAAGGTAAAAGGAAAAGAAAAAGAAATCTCTTTCTCTTACACCAAAAACATAGCTTAGATCTCTTCCTCACAAATGCATTATAATTTTATTGGAAAAAACATTTTATTTTATTCACTAGATTAGGTTCATTTTCAAAAAGGCAAAAGGAAAAAGGAAAATAAATCTCTCTCTCTCTCTCTCTCTCTCTCTCTCTCACCAAAAACATAGCTTATATCTCTTCCTTGCAAATGCATTATAATTTTCATGAAAAGAACATATCTTTGCATATTTTGTAGGTGGATAAAATTAGACTATAAAATAGTGAAACCATTATACAATAATTCATTTTTAGTTTTATAAAACCTTTAATTCACAAAATAAATTTCAACTAAACATCCACAAAACTATATACAAATTAGATAGTCAAAACTTTGCATACTAGATTATGAATTTATCTATTTTGTTAGTGAAATAAAAATGTTATAAAACATTAAAATTAAAAAATCAGAACATTAGGTTTACATAATTTCATTCATAGGTCATTTCAATTCATGAACAAGCATTCAATATTACCAAAAATTAGTTCTAGCTTGCAGAGAAAGGGTCAATTTTATAAATTTATAGTAAATATACATTTAATAGAGTTTAGAGTTTGATTTTCATCTTTGAATATTCATGGAGCTCACTTGTATTATCACATCATATCATTTACACATAAAAATTAAAAACAAATTCAATTCATTTAGATTGCATTGAAAAAAATTGTCTCACAAACTAGGCAAAACATAGAAAAATCAACAACTATACATTTCTTTCAAAGCTTAATTTTCAACATTGCATGCATTATAAAATTCATAAAAAATAAAAAAAACAACCATAATTTATTTAATTTAAATTATTATTTTCATACCTACTTTAAACATTTCAATTTTAAACATGTGATTTTTAGTTAAACAATTAACTAGTGATTAGTTGGATTTATGAATCATGTGGATAGATGGGCATATTTAGTTGGTTGATTTCATATGTTACTATAATTTTGCGTTCTATCATTTTTTTAAATTTTATACCAAGTTAAGTGTCATTTGACAATGTGTTAAATTCTTCTTGATACTGTTTGGAATATGGCATATTGACAATCTTTACAATTTATTCTATTGCATTGCTGTTTATAGCTTATATGAATGTTAATGATTTAAATATTATAACACTATTAATATGAATAAAAATAAAAATGTAGACTCTTTTTTTAAAGAATGTTATCACACAAGCAAATTTTGCTTACCAAAAACTCCATTTAGGGGTTTGGGGTCACTAGACCACTAGATGCATATTTGACATGGTATGCATTATATCCATTGAAATTTTTGATGGAATCATTAGGTTTATGATTATGATTATTTGAATTGATGTGTATTACACCCTTTTGTGACTTTAAATTTGGGAAATTATTAAAGATTATAATTAGGTTGTAAATTAAAATGATCAAATTAGTTTTTTGGTCAAAACCACTTGAATAAATTTCTAGGGTTTTATTTTTTTATTTTGCTTGCTTTTATTGTTGACTATGAGTTGCATGGAGAAATAAGATGAACTATAAGATGACTATGGTGTTTTGGGGGAAAATGGTGGCATGAAGGTTTAGTAGGAAAAACAATGCAATGATTTTAGCTTTGAAGAAAGTAAATAACTCACATTTGGTGGCATAATGGAGGTTCAAACTGTAACTACATTAGAATATTTGACATGGATTTTGGAATGGGTATCTGGGGGTGGATAAGGAGAAAAAGAGAGGCAAAGGAGCATGACCTTGGAGGAAAAGTGAAAAGAGAGTTTTTGCAGTGAAGAAAAAATGGATTTCTTGAAAATTTTGTTGTAGATCCAAGTAAGTAATTGGATTTATTGTTTATTCTTGTTATAATGGGTTTCACTTGATTTTGGCTAGAGTAGACACCTACAATTTTACTTAGAGAAAACCCTAGTATGGGAAAATCATTATTTGTTAAAATCTGGTTATGGGTTTTTGATTTTGTAAACAAATAATAAATAAATACTTGTTATTCTAACTATGAATGGGTTAAATGGGAATGCAAACTTGTAACTCTCTTATTTTGCATATCGGTTTGGCCTGTAAATTATTCCTTATTTTCCTCTATTACATAAAAATAAAACTTTTTTTATTTTTTATTAAAAAAATAAGGTCAATATACAAACATGTAGGTGGCTAAATGACCACCTACAAGCTTGTATAATGGCTTGTTTGAAAAAAATATGCAAGTGGTTGTCATAAACTGCATTGTTTGTTTGAAAACCACATTTTGGCATGGTACTATAGTCTATTTTTATTTGGTGAAAAACTACATTATGGTGTAACACTATAAACTATATTTGGTTGTTGAAAACTACATTTTAGCATAGAATTTATAAGTTGTATTTAATTAGATGTAGACCACATTATAATGTGGTATCTTTGGATTGAAAATTGAGTATTAAAAACCACAACTTGATGTGGTAGTTAAACCTTGTATATGAATGAATTAAAAAACCCTGATTGGTGTAGTATTAGATCTTTTATTTGATCTTAGAAACCTCTATATTCGCTAACACATAAGTCTTTATCTTTATCTTTTTTTGTAAAAGTAAGTTTTTATACATAATTATAGATGGCTAAATAACTACCTACATGTACTGTTGTACTTTCCTGAATCAAGTTAATCAAACTTAGTTAAATATAGAACTTACTAAATATGTTAGTAAGATGAATGAGCTATAGTTATTATGAGTAGGTGAATATGACAATATATTCTTGATCATATTCAAAATATGTTACCATAATGATCATTTCATATTAATTATGGACATTTATCATTATGAGTTAAGAACATTATTTTTACCAGTTATAGTTATGTATGAAGTTTAAACTTGTATTTCAATTGTTTTATAGTTATGTTAACCTTAAACAAACTATCTATATTTAATATGGTGTAATTAGATGTCCCTAACATTAAAGGATAATGACTGATGTGCATGATGCCTTTTGTAAACATCTCTCATCATCTGTTAGCATGAAAGACAAATATTTTTATACATATAGTAGAGAGTATGGTTCTAATAAATAAGACTCATCTTCATTTAAAGCATAAACTATAATAATTTTTTTATCCAAAGTAATGTTATATATGTATATATTATCTATTCAATATACTATTTAGTTTTCATGAATGTGTGAAGTCATATTATATAGAGGCTACTTTTCATGGTTTGTATGGATATTACATGTGATAGTGATAGTATTCACCTTGTTCTAGATGATTTCTTGATGCTTGCATCATCATTATATTCCCCTTCGTGAAGGGAAGGGCCACTCCCAGTGGGGAGGTGTGTGGAGGATCATTGTTTTATGGTTGGAAGAAAAGCACCTAGATGATTCTCTCCCTCTCTACAATTGCATCTGAAACAATTTTTTTATTTACTCATGGCTAATATATAAATGAATGAGTTATTTTATGAAGCTCCATTGTAATGATATTATATAATTATTTTTATCTATTGGTAGTTGTATATTTATTATGTGGTTATTGTACATAATAGTGGCTGTAACATTCAATTATTGGTAATTTAATTTATTAATAAACTTGTTCATTTAAAACAATGTTAATGAACACATTTATTCTATTTTATTTGTTTATAGTTCATACACTTGTAGAACACTTTTGAATTAGTAAATGAAATATTTATAATAATTAATCAATGGATTAATTAACATTAATATTTATGTACTTTTAATTTCAACATATTATATTCTAATGTATATAGTGTGTGAATTGTAATCTGATGGTGAGATAATCTTGTGAACATTACAATTAAATTTTTAATATATGAAAAGAAAAAAATTGCACGAACCTAGAGTGGTTTTAACAAAATTCAGCAAGTAGTTTAGCTTATTCTTTTTTACCAAAACATTGTGTAAACATAAAAAATAATTGAAAAGCCTTGTCCAGATGAGCACAAACACCAAAACCTTGCTTCAACCTCTAAAACATCAAGTAACACATCTCTACACACCTTACAAAAAATATTTTACACTTATATACCACCTCTGCCTTGCTTCTTGGATGACACTCCCATAGAGTCCACTCATTCTTAGAAAAAGGTTTTTTCCTAGAGTTAGATCCCTCATTCTTGAAAGTAACATTCAATCTAACACTAATACCAAATGCAAGAGAGAATTATTCTACTCAATCCCCATTTTCAGATGAGCAAGAGTATATCCCTGGTGATAATGAAGTTAGCCCATATCAGACTAACATAAAAAATAATTAAAAATCCTTGTCTAGATGACCACAAACACCAAATCCTTGCTTCAACCTCTAAAACACCAAGTAACACATCTCTTCACACCTTACAAAAAATATTTTACACTTAGACACCACCTCTGCCTTGCTTCTTGGATGACACTCCCAGAGAGTCCACTCATTCTTAGAACAATGTTTTTTCCTAGAGTTAGATCCCTCATTCTTGAAAGTAACATTCAATTTGACACTAACACCAAATGCAAGAGAGAATTATTCTATTCAATCCCCATTTTTAGATGAGCAAGAGTATATCCCTAGTGATAATGAAGTTAGCCCATATCAGGCTAACATAAAAAATAATTGAAAAGCCTTGTCGAGATGAACACAAACACCAAAGCTTTGATTCAACCTCTAAAAAATCAAGTAACACATCTCTACACACCTTAAAAAATATCTTTTACACTTATACACCACCTCTACCTTGCTTCTTGGATGACACTCCCAAAGAGTCCACTCATTCTTAGAACAAGGTTTTTTCCTAGATTTAGATCCCTTATTCTTGAAAGTAACATTCAATTTAACACTAACATCGAATGCAAGAGAGAAGTATTATACTCAATCCCCATTTTTACATGAGCAAGAGTATATCTCTGGTGATAATGAGGTTAGACCATATTAGGCCAGAGCCAAAGGCTCATACACATAATTTAATCAGTCAATCAACCAACATGTTTTATTAATCAAACTTCATAGAAATATATAAGAGACATATATTCTATAATTGGGGATACTCTGATCTATATAAAATATCAACCTATTAACCAAATATCTAATAACAATATGAGATATATTGTTTGCTATTAACAATATATCTAACTAACAAACTATTTTACCCAATAATAACTTTATCATATTGATCATATGCTAACTAACAACTAATAATAAATAGTTATTTACCTTATAATAAAAACTAATTACCATGGGAATTCTAAATTCCCAACATTCCCTCCCTTAGAGGTCACTTAGAAAGAGGAATCACAAACACTAAATACTATATTACCCTCCCACAAGATTGACATGCGGATGTCCGGTTCACCCCAAAATGCATCTGATACATAATTAAAAAAAATTATTTAGGAGAGGAAAATATTACAAAATACCTTTTGAACATAGGATTATTTGAAAAAAATACCTCTCAAGGCTTATTTGAAGCTTGTAATTAAAATGGACTTGAATAAAAAAACTAAAGACGACTCTAGTCTATAAATGACAATAGACTTAAAAAATAACCGACCACTTTATTTTTGATAAAAATAAAAATGACTCCTAAAACTTTAATATATAAAATATAAACTATAGACCCAAATATACTAACAAAATACATAACAAATTATAAAACTAAAAATACAACCCACAAACCATAAAAAATAAAAACTACTATTAAAACAAAAAAACAAAACTTAATAACTATGACATAAACTGTAATGCCTAAAAGTGAGACTACCTAACCGTAAAAAGACCCTAAATACCTAAACCAAAATAAGTAAAAGAGACAATAATAAAAACCATCTAACTCTATGGTTTTGAAGAAAATTTAGGGTTAAAACAAAATCATGTGTTTCTGTTTGGATTTGTCTTCTTCCCTATGAGAGATGTCGAGTCACCATACAAAGTGGATTGAAAATAAAAAATTAAGTTGATCATTGACATAGGAGAAATAATTTTCCATTTCCAAGGTTGATGCCACCAGGGAGATTTCAAGTGAAATGAATTTTCTATGAATGCCATAAGATGGTAGTCTTTCAATGGAGTAGGGTCCAAATGAGGCGATCTATGTTTCAAGCCCAGAAGCTCAACATAGTATGCAAATAACTGACGATGTAGTAAAATAAATACTCTTTTAAAACTATCATATGGAGAGAAGTGATACCACTGAGTTGGATAGGGTTCATTGAGATACAATGGGGAGATAAGATCAAGTTTCACAACCAAGTTGCCAAGATAGCTAGAAATGATCGAGAGCTAAGTTGTATTCCAATACTATGCTGAGTGTCCTCCAATTTAAACAACAAATCAAAATATTTTACAAAATGTAATCTGTATGGATAGATGATATATTAATTATAGGATTTTGAGGAGGGTGCGATGGTGAGAAGGGATGATTTCTGCAACTCACCGCCAAGCTAGGGTAGTTGTGCCTTAGCTTGTTGCTGCTTTCATAGAGGCTACACAAGAGTGGAGTGTGGGTTAGGCATGCAAAGAGAGAGGGAGAGGTTCATGCTGGAGGTGGAAGTGTCTGCTAAAGCATAGGGATGGAACAGGAGGAATAGCATAAAATTAGGGGGGAGAGGAGCTTTAGGGAAGTGGTAGGTAGCTTATCATAGGGGCAGAAAGCCATAATAAAGGATTATTCTATTTTTAGCTAGAATACAGGGGCGCAGGACACTGGCTCAATAGGGGGTTCAAGAATTACAAAAATCAATGGCTACTTGGAACACTGTAAGGAGAGACCTAAGCTTGTTATTCCATTTGATATGATAGTTGAAGATGTAGAGTATTATTCCAAGCATTCACTATACTGCAAGTTTTTGGGGCTGAGAGTTTCTCTTCCTTTTCTGGAGAATCAGGCTTGAAGAGTATGGGAACTAGAGGGGGAGATGGAGGTTGTGATACTGGCAAACAAATTCTTTATGGTCACTTTCAATTATTTGGCTGATAGAAACTAGGTTTTTGAAGGTGGACCGTACTTTTATAACCAGGCTAGGCTCTTTGTGAAACCATGGCATGCTGGTTTTAACCCTACTGAGGAGTTACCGAATAGGGTACCAGTGTGGATTTGCCTTCCTCGAATGCCGATTGAATGCTGTTAGGAGGATGTTCTGCTGATGATAGCTTCAATGCTAGGAAAACTAGTGGGGTCATCTTCATAGACTTTAGGTAAGAAAATCATGACATTTGCTCAAATTTGTGTTGAAATTTACTTAAGCAGGCCTTTTCTAGATGCGGTAGAAATGTGTGCAGGCTCATATTCCTGGGTACAAAAATTAGATTATGAGACCCTACCCTTTAGATGCTGCCTTTGTCATGAGTATGGGCACCTGGTGAGAAGGTGCCCGAAGACTAAAATAGAGGAACATCAACCTTCACCCCCACCTCTAATGAATAATACCACGGCTGCTGACAAAGGGAAGAAGAGTGGGGCTGGTGGAGGTAAAGACTCTAAGGGATTTATGTAGGTTAAGGCCAGGAGCAGAAGCAGAGGGCATAAGAGATCCATAATGGAACAATAAGAGGATGATACATTTAATAGATTTGAAGTATTAGATGAATTGGGACAACAAGAGATTAACCCAGGACTAATCAGTGGAGAGCAGATGGTGGAGGAGCCTGGAAGGGCTGGTAATACTACCTCTTCTCATTTAAATCAATAAGAGGAAGCCCCCTTACCTATGAATTTGGATGGGCAAGGGGAGGTGTATAATTTAGTTAAAACAATAGGTGAGCTGGTTCAGGGAACAGAGGTTGGAGAGAGTCCAACACAACCAGAGGCGATAGAGGTGGAAAAGAGAGGGAAGGCTCCTCCTTGCCTGGGAATTCTTCAGAAGGAGGGAAAGAAGGGAGCTATCGAGAAAAGTGTGAAGGTGGGGTAGAATAAGGACATGGAGTGGAAAAAGATGATTGGGGAGAATTTGGTTGATTTTGGGTCGGTCAAGACCTTAGATGCACACTTCTTGCCTCCCTCAAAATGATTACAATTTCTTGGAATGTTAGGGGCTTGAATAGCGGCCCTAGACAAAAAGCTATTCATGAATTAGTAAGAAGTCACTGTTCAGATATTCTTTTTCTTCAGGAAACCAAGGTTTTAGTGGAGGACATGATGGATATTACACCTAAGCTATGGAGGCAGGGTTTATGCCAATGCTTTGGGGCCCACAGGGCAGCAGGCAGATTGGCTTGTCTCTGGAATCCACATAAGGTTAAACCGATGGCTTGGATCATCTTCAAATATTTGTTATCAATGGTCTCCTTATGCATGGATTTATGGGAGTATGTTCTTCTGATGAATGTCTATGCCCCCAATGATTTGTAAGGTAAGCTTCTAGTTTGGAATAACATTTAGCTGGTTCGCAATGAGTTTTCTTACTTGCCTTGGATCATAGCTAGAGATTTTAATGAAATTTTGGACCTTTCAAAAATGAGGGGTGGTAATGCTAGATTGGAGCCACCCTCTCTTCTACTTAGAGATAAGATTTCAAAACTCAACCTGGTGGACATCAAACCAAGTGATGGTCAGTTCACATGGAATAATAGAAGGCTGGGAGATAGCTGCATTGCTGAGCGTATTGACATATTTTTGACTTCTTATTTTTGGGTGGGCAGTAGGTGGTCTTTAAGCTTTGAGATTTTAGACTGGTAGGGCTCAAATCACTAGCCAATTAAGCTAACCATCTCTTTTGCTCGAAGGCAATAGAAGCTGCCTTTCAAATTCTAGCTTATGTGGCTAAGAGACTAGGACCTGTATGGGTGTGTAGCTGATTGGTGGAGAGCAGGGAGACTAGTGGTTGGTACTACAATGTATGTGTTCACAAAGCTCCTCTAATTCATAAAATACCAGCTCTAAAGATAGAACAAGCAGAGCTTTGGGAACATCTTTCAGGAGAAATAGGCACAAAAAGAGCTAAATGATATTACTAGACTGATTAGAGAAGAAAAACTATCTGAGTTTTTGTTGAAGGAAGAGGAGAGGGCTGTTAAAACTTTGGAGGAATGGGAATTGAGAGAGGATATATTCTAGAATTAGAAGGCTAGGATTGATTAGCTACAAGAGGGGGACAAGAATACCACTTTCTTCTTCAATTCGGTCAAAGCCAGATAACATGGTAATGTGATCACTTCTTTGGTGACAAAAAGGGGAGATGTGGTCTCTTCTACAAGAGACATCTATAATGAGGCTGGGTAGTATTTTAGCTCCTTTTTCCAAGAAGATGGATAGAGAGACGCGGCTGTGGAGGACTTGATTTTATCTTGTATTCCCTCTATTGTATCTCGAGATATGGAGTAGCTGATGAGACCAATAACATTGGAAGAACTAAGGAAGATTGTTTTTTGATAAAGAAGGGAAAAGCTCCAGGACCAGATGGATTCTCGATTGAATTTTATCAAGAATTCTAGGAGATCATTAAAGATGATTTACTGGCAGTGGTTTAAGAATCCCAGAATAACAAATAGATGCTTTGGGCCCTGAATTCTACTTTCCTGGCCCTCAACTCAAAGGGGGAAGGGGCTGATTGCTTCAGCCAATTTCATCCCATCTCCTTGTGTAATGTTGTTTATAAAATTATATCGAAGTTGATTATTGAAAGGTTAAAGAGGTGGTTGAAGGTGATGATCTTTGAGGAGCAAAGCAGCTTTATGGAGGGCAGGCAGATTTTGGATGGTATTGTGGTGGCTACAGAGGCTATCCATTCCATGACCAAGTCGAGGGAGAAGGCTATGTTTATCAAGTTGGATATGTCCAAGGTGTATGATAGGGTTTGATGGTCCTTTCTTTAGAAAGTTTTGGAGGCTTTTGGTGTTGAGGAAGAGTGGATTAGGTGGGTTATGAGCTGTGTAACTTTGACCTCATTCTCTATCCTGGTCAATGGGGAACATTTTGATCTATTTGGGGCCTCACGGGGATTACGGTAGGGAGATCCTTTATCTCCCTACCTATTTCCTCTCTTGGCTGAGGGTCTAGGTTGGTGGATAAGAGGGTATACCAGGGATGGCATGATCCAAGGCTGGAGATGGGGAGGGGGTCTTCCTATTCTTTCTCACCTTTAGTTTGTGGATGATGTGGCCATGATGGGCTCGACCACCATAAGGGAAGCAGGTAATATTCATAGTTGCCTGGGTGCCTACTTGGCTACCTCAGGATAGGTTATTAATGAGAAGTCTTCCATTTTTTTCTTCAACACGCCTCTGGCTATTCAACAGAGAGTGGCTGATATTCTTTGGTTTCAAATTGGAAGCCATTTGGTAATGTATCTTGGGATCCCCATTATTATAGGGAGACATTCCAAGGAGTCATGGTAAGGGATTCTAAATAAATTTAGGACCAAGGTGTATCATTGGATTCACAGGTGGCTATCTTTTGTGGGTCGGGTCCAATTGATTCAGTCAGTGGTCCAGGCGCTCCCTCTCTACAGGTGCATGCTACAGGTGGTGCTTATTAGCTTTGCTAAAGATCTTGATTCCATGGTTAGATAGTTCTTATGGGTTGGTAACCTATCTTTGATGAAGTGGAGTCTCATCAGGTGGGAGGTTGTTTGTAGCTCGAAAAGGTTTAGCAGATTGGGGCTTAGACAGTTTATGCTTATTGGTACTACCCTGGTAGTGAAGTTGTACTGGAGATGGTGCATTGAACAAGACCGAGTCTGGGCCAAAATCCTATCTCATAAGTATTTTCTTGGTATCCCCCAAGAGGATCTCCCAAGGTACAGCTTGTCGAGGAGCAGTTCGGTGATTTGGGATACGCTTAAGAAAGGAGTTGCCCTGATCAAAAGAGGTCTTTTTTAGATTTACAAAGGGGGGATGGAGGCACAATTTTGGTATGACTCTTGGGATGGCTATTCCCCCATAGTTACTCAATATCCTCATCTGTACACACTTTCCCAGAGATTTTTTGAGGTCAGGTGGAATAGGGTTAGTGACTTCAAAACCTTTCTTCTTCATGACCAGTTGATGAAAGTGAGATGGAAGCATCCTGAGGAGTGGCTGATTATGGATATGGAGGCAGAGTGTGTGGAGGTGTATTTGATCCTTGCTGGATGCAATTAGTATGCTCTTAGGGGAGTTGATGAGCTAGCCTAGTTCCCTAACCCCAAAGGGAAATATACTGTTTCATCTGGCTACCAAGAGTTGATTGCGCAGTAATTTGTTGAGGGGAGGGAGGTTCCTTGGTGGAGAAGGGCTTATAATAGCTTCTCGTGGCTGAAGTGCAATTGTTTTATATGGACACTGGCCTAGAACTGTTGCCTTACTTGGGAGAACATTTAGAAGAGAGGCTTTGTCAGTCCCTCGAGATGTGTTTTGTGTGGTGATGAGGAGGAGAATTCGCCTCATCTTTTTTTTTGATGCCCATTCACCTACCAATTGTGGCATACTTGGTGGAGCATGTGGAGATGTCAGTGCATGCATGCCTCATCCCTTGCTGATTTTTGGTTGAATTTGGGTAGACCACCCTCTGTTGTGCACTTCTTGCAAGATGCCTGGTATGCTAGTCTTATTTCTTGCTATGGCAGGTTTGGTTGGAGAGAAACCGAAGAATTTTTAATGATGTGAAATTGGGAGTTCAACAAGTGTGGAGTTGAATTATAAAAATGGTTCAAGAAATAATAAAATCCAAGAGCGAGGTCATTTTACCTCTGGCTAAGGGGGACGCAGAGTTGGTTGACAGGTTCGATATGCAAGGGATTACACTAGCCTCTGCATGCATTAGGATAAGTGGTGGAGGAAAGCAATGAATTCAAAGGAGTGGGATATGGATGCCTCCTCCCAAGGATTTTTTGAAAGTTAACACAAATGGCTCTTCCAAGGGTAACCCAGGCCTAGCTGGAATTGTAGGAATTGGTAGAGATGCCTTGGGATCAATTGTTTTTATTCTCTCAACCCATATGGGAGAGCAGATGGTCAACAAGATGGAGGGACTAGCTATTTTATATGCCTTGAGGAGAGCTTATGAGTTAGGATGGTGAAGGGTGATATGCGAGGCCGATTCACAAATTATGATCAATATGATCTTGGACAAGAAAATTATGGATGTGAGCTGGAAGCTTTCCTTGGTTGTGCAACAGATATTATGGATTAGTTCGCTCATAGAGTCTGTGAGTTTTGTCCATGTTCTGAAAGAATGGAACAAGGAAGCTGATTGTTTGGCCAAGTGGGCCTCAGAGGAGATGGAGGGGTAGAAGGTGGATGAGTGGGTGTAGTTGCCCAAGGAGATAAGTCAAAATTTGGAGAGGATTTTGAGAGATGACAGGATTGGTATAGGTGCGTGATGGCTGTTGATAGTCTTTTTCTGGTGTTCTCATTGTTTTACGGGGGCTTCGGCCTTTTGTTGCTTTGTACCATGTTTTTTTGAGATTAATAAAGTTTTTACCCCCTTTTTATTTTAAAAAAAATTGTATGGATAGATCAATAATATACCCTATATATATATATATTTCTTTTCTAGACATTGGAAGCAAACAACTCCAAAAATAATACACAGATGAAATAATCAGAAACTAATTTTTTTTTTGATTTTTTGAATGCAAATAGTGAATAGGATGGGTGAACAAACTGCATAAAGAGATGAACAAGATGAAAAGGAGAGATGAATGCAAACAGATGGTGAATGAAAGTAAATTTTCATGTGGTCATCACTAAAAATTGGTTGTTAATTTACAAACAAGGTGAATAAATAAATGATCAATAGTTTCACATGGTCAGCATGGCAATGCTACTCAAAAATTCATTTTGATGCAACACACAAATGAATGTAAATTACAAATAGGCCCATGAAAACCTACTTTGATATTAGATAATGAACTTAGCCCATATTATACTAGAGCCAAGGGTTTGTACACATAATTTAATTAGTCAATCAACCTATATGTTTTATTAATCGAACTTCATACAAATATATAAGAGACATATATCCTTTAATTAGGGATGCTCTGATCCTTACAAAATCTCAACCTATTAACCAAATAACTAATAACAATATGAGATATATTATTTTCTATTAACAATATATCTATCTAACAAACTATTTTTTCCAATAATAACTTTACCGTATTAACCATATGGTAACTATCAACTAATAATAAATAGCTATTTACCACATAGTAAAAACTAATTACCATGGGAACTCTAAATTCCCAACATCTGGTCCTCCCATTGTCATCTTACCCTAGAACTAAGGTCACCAATACAATGTTATTTAAGCCTAATCATCCACCCCCTTTTTATATTTTATTCTTGATATTAGCCTAATTATTTATCATTCACTTCATGTCTGACATTGACAAGGTCTAGCCAACCTGACAAAGTTGACCACATTTACAGAGTTATCTAACCTAATCACACCCACTTAATCATTCCTAGCACTGACCATGAGTTTCACCTCCTCATTATAAATGAAATAGAGGGACTTTAAAGTTCCATCTCTTCCCAACTTGAAGCCATCAACAAACATTATAATATGACAAAGGTCTTTTGTTTTTATCATGAGCATCCCAGACTGCTACTTATCCAAAATCCCATTCCTCAACCTAATCAAACCAATTCATAGATCTACCTACCCATCATTCATCAATTACATCAACCATCTTAGCTAGACCTTGAGAAGTTGAATATGCATGTTAATGTGTCACTTTCTATGTGTATAATTTTTTTTGAACCCAATGTGAAAGGCTTATCCTTTAGTGTTCCCCCTTTTCTTCCCTTTTTTATCTTTCTTTTCCATCATTCTCCCTCCTTACATTTATTCTATGGGTATGACTATACCCACATAATTTTTTTTAGATATGGTATAGTAGGATCTCTTGGCCTGGAAGGCTATAAAAGAAATCAATAAATCCTTAGTGAAGCTTATTTAGTCAGTTGAAACAACAATGCTTCTAACCAAAACATGTAATACTAATTTCATGACTATCCCAACTCTAACTCAATAACTAGGAGTGGGATGCCAATTCATGAGGCGCAATACATATCAAAAACTACAAGTAACCACCTTGATTCTAACAACATGAATTTTACTAGTGGGGGTCATGAAAACTAGAACCTCAATTAGTTTTAAAAATCTATATGCAAAAATCTTTGTAAATATGATTAATATATTATAATAATATGTTACCTAGAAGATGAAATAAATAAAATGCAATAATTTATGCAGCCCTCTAACAATAACAACTAGAACACCTCCAACTCACTAGAACAACATTTAACAGTTCCTCCTGAAGCTTCTACCATAAATTATCCCCTTCATAACTACCAACCGCTTCCTACTATACCTCCCATGAAGGAAATGACTAGACACAATACCATTTCTACTTTGAGTGAACTCATATCTACCTTTGTGGGTCATATTCATGATTTTGAGAACAACCTAATCTCTATAAATAAAGGAGTGAACTCCAACCATCCTAATCAATATCTTTCCTCCTTAATAACCACCAAAACCATGGCTTGCCAACTACCATAACAATAATCCTATACACTTCATCCCAACTATGTTTTCAACAAACACTCAAGGGATATTCTTACTCATAATGGAGTCCCAAACACAAAAACTTCCAAAATCCATCACCCTATCAATATACAAACCAAGTCCCAATTGGAAGTGTGTTCACATACACTCCTCCCAACAACATGGTGGTCAATAATATGCCACCCTACATTCCTTTGAGTTACATTCCACCCTTGTATACTCCCCTTTTACAAAGCAATAATCCTACACCTTACATTCCTCCTGAGTTATGTGCCACCCACTTATAATCCTCCTATATAATCACCTAACCCTTCTCCATTTAACTCTCTTCCTCCTTAATATCACATGTTCTCTAAGTCCACCTAGCCAAACATTATTTTTTAGGTTATTTTACACCACCTTATCAAGTACCCTCTCTTCCTCCTAGTGGTCATGTAACCAACTCTTATCCAGAGTCCCTCTTCAATATTATTCTACTATGCCTCTGACAAAATTTAACTCTATGGGGACTTACACTAAATATATAAGGGAACCCCTTAATAATAATATACAAGGAGTTATTTTACCTCATCCATTACGCAACTTTCCCAAGGTCAAAGGGGAAGGAGATCCAATGCTCATGCCAAAGCATATGCTATGGCCATTATAAAACTCTTTTAATGGATGGGGTTATTGAGAAAATCATTATCAAAATTTTCAAAGGAATTTTCCTTAGTTGGTATTATTGCCTCCCTAAGGCCTCTATCTATTCCTTTACACAACTCGTGGTATAATTCATTAAAACCTTTGATATAAGCATGTTGATAAAAAATGGCATTCAAGAATTCCTCCACATTAAATAAGAAAATAATGAATATGCTGCCCATTTATTCACAAGATGGCGGTAAGTTATATATTTTTATGCTAGTGCACCAAACATGGATCAAAGAGAGCTATGCAATCTCTTTCTTCACTCCCTTAACAAGGAAATGAGGCAAGATGTCTAGAAGTTCCCTTAATTGATCCTATGAATAAGCACTTGAGAACACTTTATAAATTGAACTAGCAACCATTGATAGTGGTTGCCAAACCTATGGGACCAATGGATGTATGGTCACCTTTAACCAAAATAATTAGGGTTTTCAAAACGTGAACTAGAATAATGTTAACAATCAAGAACCTAATATTATCAACAAAAAATTGAATGCTACCACTGATGGCATGAATTATAAAAATTTGAAAGCAAACCCTATAAAAAACAACCAACCACAACCCATGAAAAAATAAAACAAGATAAATAACAATTTAGGTATGAGGAACTAGATCCTCCACCTGTAGTTCATGTGGTTGATTTCAATCATCCCCACCATATAATACATACATCTATAATGTTGACCACTTACCCAATTCCAAAATAAACCATTTACCAAAGGAATAATCAACAAGGATTTGTTAAATAGGGACAAAACCAAAGGCTTAGGGAATATGATCCAAATGTCTACTTCCTCTTCTATTGAGTGGTTAGACATGACACTCATGCTTTTCTAGAGTACAACAAGTTCATTTAGAGACTCCCTAAAGAAGATAGGCATAATTTTGTTGACATGTTCTTATGGAATTTAAATGAAAACCCTTAGTCTTAATTCAATGGTCTCATAACCCATTAAAACCAAAAACCTCCAAATATATCAAAACCCTTTCCCAATCATCAAATGCAAGTTACCCAAAACTAACCATAGGGTAACCTAAAAAATAAAATAATTCAACACAAACAACCTATGCCAACATGTAGTAATTATGTCAAGCCTTATAATTATGGTACAACCAACCTTGGTGTTGTTCCTTAGTTGGGATTTCAAGGGAAGGCCAAAATGATAGGGGTGGTGGAGTTAGAATATGAAAAAGTGAATATAATCACTCACACATGGGAATATCAACCCATAAATCCTCACCTTTATAAAATATTGGATGATGATGTCATCTATACACATGTGATAAACTAAGACTTGGCCATAGACCTTACGAAGACATGCTCCCATATCTCATTTATTTACTTTCTCAATAATTATCCTACCCACCATTTGACATTTTTTGGTGCCCTAGGGTTAAGGCACTTACCTAGTGTGACTCTCCACCTCAAGCATATATCAACCATATTTATATTAACATGTTTATTAGAAGGAAAATTTTGAGGGGTGTTGGATATTTCTTTGAACTCATGAGTCTCCCTCTTGATTTGGATATGGATAGGAGAGGTGATCCAAATTTATTTATAAAATTACGGATTTACAACAACTATGTGAAAATAGTAATGGTTGATGATGAAGAAATTGTAAACATAGTCCCATTTTTATTCCTAGAAAAGTTTGGTTATGGTAAAACCAACTTATTGAATATCCACAACACCCTTCAGGGTTATAATAGCCTCAAGTCCACTTCAATTAGAACCATCATGATTCTAATTGTCATAGGTCTCAAGATCATGTTGATAAAATTCTATGTAATTGATAATGATACTAATTACAACATGATCTTGGGTAGACCTTGAATTGATAGGATGAAGGCGATCCCTTATATCCTCTTCCATCAAATCAAATTAATCCATATGGTAAAGTTATTTGTCACCCAATGGGATCCTAAACCCTTCAATGGTCTTGAAATAAGCATACAATAATAACTGAGGTTACACATTGATTATCATTTACCCACTAATTGAGTCGCAAAACTCATATAGTTAGTTGAAGTTAAAGGTACCCAAAAACCTAAGGAACTTGTCTTGAAAAGGTGTGTTGAGCTTCCCTAACTCCCATTATATGAAAAACATAAATTAAAATTGGTCAAAATGATAAAAATAAATGGTGAATAACAAATCCCTGATCATAATGACAATTGTCTCAACAAAATATACAACTAAAATCATTAGCATCTTAGAAAAAAATTAAGCCCTTAAGTTCCATTTCAACCCATACCAAATTAGGACATATAATCCCCAAAAACCTATTAGTATAGAGGATCTCAATTCCACTAACGTTATTCTGTATGCTGGCATAGTGGAACTTTTGGGGCATAAGGATAAGCCCCTAAAGGATATTGATGATTTACATCTTCAACATAATCAAATAACTCCCCATCACTTAGGGGCAAGTAGTAATTTAAATTGTATATTAAATGTTAGTTTAGATAAAAAAACCATTTTCCATCCCCCAACCATGCTATAACTAGAGGAAGGGACTTGCAAGTTAACCATAGGCACTATAAAAATCAACATTGGTTCTAATAACTACCCAAAATATATCAATGTTGTGTCTTCTATCCCTCCTATTAAAGAATACCATAGAAAACTACTCACTAAATTATCAAAAAATTATCCAAGCATGACAAAGGAAAAAATAGAGTCAATTATGTATTATCAACAATATTGTGAGCTATGTAAATATGTTTGTAAAACTCATATACAAGAAAAAGACCATAGAAAATAGTACATTGAGTGCTGACAAGATTTTGCCTTCCCTTATCTAAACACTATGACAAAAAATATAGAGTAAATAATGTCTTATCAAAAAATACTGTGAGCTTCACAAGTATGTGTACATATTCTCTATACAAGTAAGAGACCCTTTCTTGAGGCTCTATAATAGAATAGGTAAAAATAAAGGAGAAGGTCAAAAGTTTAGACGTAACTGGTTAGGTCCTTATTTAGTGAATGAAGATTTTAAGAATGGATCCTATCAATTATGCACTCTAGAGAGAAAATATTTTGGTGAGTTTGTGAACTCTTTGCACCTTAAACACTTTTATATTTAATAATCTACATTTCACTTTCACTCATTGCATTGCATTTTCCATTGTCTATATGTTATATTTGCATAACATATGACATGTTTGGTGATCATTTAGTTGTTAATTTGTAAAATAATTTTTTTTAGAATGTAAATTACCATCTCATTTCATTTTTCATATTAACCTATTATCCTATACAAAACATTATCAAAATAAAAGTTACAGTGGTTCTTATCTTAGTTTTTATGATTAGATTGTATCTCTCTTTCCCTACACCTTGAAAAACTTAGAAAATGTTATGCTATAGCCTAGTCTAAAAGATTCTCCATGATAAAGGCCCCTATTATGGTACCCTCTAATTATAAATAATTAGTGAGTTAAAAAATAATTAACCTTTCTCTCCCATCTTAATCCTTGGTGATGAGCCCTTGCATCATATTGGTTGCATGGGGCCAATATTTGAGGTTAAGGGCCTTACCAAAAAAATGTGATACATAGAAAAAGAGACACTCTTATGAAAATCAAAAGCTTATGTAAACAAGAGTCAAATCTCACATCTCTCACCCTTCCTTAACCTTAGGTGTTGAACCCTTGCATCTTACTAGTTGTGTGTGGTTAGTGTTGGGGAGAGACACCCTTACTCACTTATATATAGTCTTGGTGATGAGCCCATGCATCTTCCTAGTCACATAAGACTAAATATAGTGGGTCATAATAAATATATAAAAAGTAAATGCAAAATTAATGCCAAAATTAAAGAGTGTTACAGAACAAGAGTTATTCAAAAAGCTTGTCACATGTCTATGTCAAAAAAGGTAACTTTTTTCCCATTTATTAGTTATATTAGGGCTAGTTACCTCTAGATGAAGCTAATAAATTTAGTATTTTGTGAGTTTATAAAGAAGTAAATTTTCCCCTTTTCTTATAGAGATCAATTCGTATTCCTTTTCCATGTAAAATTTTGATGTATAGTTTTCATTTTACCATATCATGTATATCCTACTTTTATTTTTCATTCATTTATTTCAAATTAAAGGTCATATGTTGTGTAAATGAAATAAATCTATCATCACCTGTACAATAAATTTTAAGACACTTATAATTTTATGCATATCCATCACATTAAATCATTTTCATACATTTTATTTCCATAATTTCACATATTTAAGCATTTCCATGACATTATCAAAACATAAGAGATACATGGTATATCAACACATGCTTAGTCATCTAAAGTGCATAAACTAAAAATCATACATGAAAATTAAAACACATATCACATAAATGGAAAGTCACTAAAATATACTAGAATATCACCATATATATCATAATAAATGTCGAGTTTGTACAAACCATGTCTTAGTATAATCTGCCTTCGTAGAGGATAATGTATCAAAATATCAAAAACATCAAAATACAATGTCTGTATATACATGTATAATAATGGTCCTAAGATCCTATTCTTATCTTATGGGAGGGTTTTGATGCCAAAGAATGTCATGTGTTATGGATCCTAGGATTCCTCCTGCTAATCCCTCCCTGAGAGGTGGTGTCTCCTCCTATCTATTAAATCGAGGAAGCTTGACCCCTCTCCTAGATAATGCATCACTCAGAGCATGCCCCTGATCCTCTACTATGGTCACTCTCACATACAACCTACTATTATCCACCTTTAGAGTAGCTAGTGTCATATAAGGATGGTAGGTTATGAAAATATGTATATGTACCTATCTATATTGATAGGAAGTCCTAGATCAACCAACAATTAGTCATGAGTCATGTCCATCCCATCTAAAATAGATTGTTCAGGGAGTCCCTAATCATAGTCCTCTAGTTCATAGATGTATCTGCAACCAAAAATAAGAAAATTAACATGAGATCCAATTATATGAAATAAAAACTAGTAAACAAGCTAGGTAATCATGCAAAAAATAAATAAATAAAGAGATGAAATCAACAAATAAATTATTTTACTGAGTCAACCTCATACTATAAAGGTTTGAGTCATCCTCATACTCCTCTTCCTCCTCATCTCCTTGCTCATCTAGCTCAAAAAACTTTAGATCTTATCCCTCCACTATCTACTATTACTATAGGGGATCTTGATATGGTGGTGGTAGCTGTGCCGCTTAATGTTGATGACTTACCATTGATAGTGGCATTGGAATGACCATAGGCATCTAGCCTCCTCATCCTCCAGTGAGATATTTATAGGCCCATCTCATCCTGACCCATCTCATCATGTAATAAGAATTCTTAATATGAGTAGATGCTAGGCCAATTTCCCAAGTCTCCTAATCCTATTTTATTTGATGCCTTCTATATCTAAAATGTGTTGCTCTTATAGCTATTGAAAAGTAGAATCCCTTGTTGGCCCATTGAACATTCATTCCCTGGTAAGGTAAGTATAATAGATCAATCATTATCAAAGTATTAATGGCCTAAAGCAATGCTTTGAATGGTGATACACTTTTCAAATGAGAGGATATGATAGCCTCAACATCCTTGATAGTGACCCCCCTCTAATATGGGATCATCCTCTCATATATGTAGCTCATGATGAGTATGGGATGATTGATGGATAATGCCCTAAGTTGTGAGATCCTTTTTAGGTCCCTGAACATATGGGTAATGTCTTTCTAAGCCCATGAGTAATGAGAACCCCTCTGTTTAATCAGGTGCATGATGGATGAGTTTTAGAGGTTAGGGATAATACATCCCTTAATTATTAGAATTTTTACTCTAGTCTTCATACCAATGTTAGGTGTGTCAGTATTCCTAAAATGATCTGCCTAAATAGAAGCCTCTGCCTTATTGGTAGCCTCCAAAGGCCCACCAACTAACATGTTGTCAATAAGCCTATGATCTAATGAAAAATGATGAGAGTGACTACCCATTCTATAGTAGCCTATGGAAATTAGAAGGTGTTCTAGTCTGCATCCTAGTATTTGAAAAGGCAACATAGTAACCTACTTGATGGGGCATGATCCCCACTTGATCAATCTATATAATCCTTAATTTGTCCAAGATAACTTGCTCATCAATTATCATCAATGCCTTAATATGTGGAAGCCACTCCTAATCCTTAGACTACCTCCGTTGAATATAGCCTCCCTGCTATCAAAAAACACCTTAAATGACTCACTAACCCCTTTTCTAGCCTAAAAATTGGCATAAAAGTATTATTTTTCCTACCAGGATGAAATCACCTTTTACTGGTGATGGTTATGAAACCATCACACTCACATAGGTTGTGATGTTACCCTACATGTGAGACTTAACGGTCATATAACCATCATGTCAAGGACATAACTTTAGGTCTACATAGACTGGCGATTTTATCTTGATGATGAGGTTTTGATCATTGATTGCGACCTACCCAAACACCTTAGAATCCAATTTTTAGCCAATTTTTTTAATAACATTTTAATGGCCTAAACACCCTCTTAAATCCATCCATGCAATCAAAGTCAAAATTTAATAAAAATTTATGTGTTTTAATCAAAAATTTAAAATTGGGTTAAAAATGTTCGTAAGTAACCTAGACCTGACCCTTTGGTAAGTTTTCCATCCTATCCCTATACTCATTGATTTGGCCACTTCCTAGATTAAATACATCACCCTGATTCCAGTGCTCAAAAATCTCAAAAATTAGTTGGCATAAATAATTTATTTTTTGGGCCATTTTTCAAGTATATAACCTTTTAAATTAGTCGTTATGATTTAAAGTTTTCTATTTTTAGTAGTTTCTCTTCCAAAATAAAGTTTTACACATTTTAGATAATATTATCATTGAATTAACATGATTTACATCAAAAAATAATGAATTTTAATTGTTTTTATCTTTCATAGCATGTTTGTATGCCATTTTAGTTTTACAAGCACATGATACTCAATGCTAGATTTTGTCCCCCAATGGGATGTTTTAGGTAGTATACTCATCTTTAAATACATGATAAATAATCTTATCATTGGTTTAATTAATTATCATGTTTTTTTATTTCTTTTAAATTAGCACTTGATTCCCATATTTTATTTACAAGTTACACAGAGTCTTAACTAGATTCACTATGCCACATAGGTAAGTAAGGTGAGTATTTCTAACCCTCCATTTCCTTTCAATGTGCCACTTTTCAAGATGACACCCTCATCAACTCATGACAAGGTGTCTTCATGATGGGGTAATATGTACATACCTAAAAATCACATGATGCAACATTTCCATAAAAGTCCAATGATGATGTAATGATCTCCATGAAAATGATCAATCTTGGTTCTCTCTAATAGTCTTACCCCCTACTCCATTCTTGATATTTATAAACCTTAAAATTTAAATTTTAAGTCATTTTTTGCCTTAATGATGGATTTGCCTCTTTGGTGATGAAATTTCCACCCTAGGTTACAAATCTACTACTCCAGGTTACAAAATTAACCCCTCATGCCTTAGTTCACCATGATAGTTTATTATATCCATGATTATTTCATATAATTATATGGTGGTTATGATATTTTAAGAGTTAGTTTCATCATTTTAAGTGGTAGTTTTGTTTGTCACATGCATACTATAGTGGTTTTGTCATAGTTTATTTGTCTTCCATTTTTAGCATTCAAAAATTGAGTTTCCACACATTTTTGGATGATTTATTTGCATTTATTCCTTTATTTAATTTATGTTCATCCACTTGACAAACCAAATCACTCCAAATCCTCTTATATCAATCCTTGTTCTTACTAAGTTGATATTTAATTTAACCACCAGTTAAACTCACCCTTGTAACCTCCTTACTTTCTCTACAAGTATATCCATTTTTGATGAATTTTAGATATGAATTTTGCATTGAAGATCAGAGTGTTAAATATTACACATGACCATATCCTACTCACCTTTGATTTGGAGTTATATCTTTGATAATTTTTGTGCTAAATTACATAGTTTTGAAAAAGGAAAGTCACTAGATCAACAACTTCTTCTTTGCTAGCAGTAGATTAACCAACCATAGTCAATCGATTACTTGTTTTGGATTATGTTATATTTTATTCTATTATTCTTGATTCCATTACTTTACTAATATAATTTGTCAAGGGAGTTCCAATGATCATATTTGAGTGGAGGAGTTAGCTTACTGAGGATAATGTACAATGACAATCATCATTGCCTTCATCTGGTCTCACCTTGATCAAGTTGGAGGCTTTAAATTTCAATTTTGTTTATTGTTTATTAGATTTATATTAATTATATTAGTTTCATTTTCAAAAAGGCAAAAAGAAAATAAAAAGAAAACTCTCTCTCTCTTTTTCTTACACCAAAAACATAGCCTAGATCTCTTCTTTGTAAATGCATTATAATTTTCTTGGAAAGAATGTAGTTTTGCATATATTTTAGGTAGATAAAATTAAAAAAAAAAAAAGGTGAAACTAATATATAATAATTAATTTCAATTTTTAGAAAACCTTGCATTCACAAATCAACTTTCAACCAAACATCCATAAAATCATAGACAAATTAGATGGTCAAAACCTTGCATAGTAGATCATGAATTTATCTATTTTGTTAGTGAAATAACACTGTTATAAAACATTAGATTCAAAAAATAATAAAATTAGGTTTGAATACTTTCATTCATAGGTCATTTCAATTCATGAACAAACATTGAATAGTATAAAAAATCAGTTATAGCTTGCATAAAAAGGGTTAATCTAAAGTTCTAATAAATATATATTGTTAGAGTTTAGAGTTTTATTTTCATATTTAAATGTCATTTAATATAAAATTTAGTCTCACATCATACCATTTAAACACAATAAATAAAAATAAATTCAATTTTTTTAGACTGCATTAAAAAAAATCATCTCACAAACTAGATAAAACATAGAAAAATAAAAAACTACACATTGTCCTTCAAAGCTTAGTTTTCAACATTACATGCATTATAAAAGTAAAAAAAAATGAAAAAAACAATAATATTTAATTTATTTACTTAGTTATTCTTTTATTTCTTACTTTTATCATTTCAATTTTAGCAAGTAGCTTATCTCATTCATTTTTTGAAAATATTGTCAAAACATAAACAGTAATAAAAAAGCCTTGTCCATATGAGCAAAAGCAACAAAACCTTGAATAAACCTTAAAAAAATAATTTAATGTATATCAAAACACCTTATATACAATATCTTATACTTATACACCACCTTTGCCTTGCTTCTTGAATGACACTCCCTGAGAGTCCACTCATTCTTAGAACCTATCTTTTTCCTAGAGTCAATACCCCCATTCTTGGTAGTAAGATTCAATCTGATATTAACAATAAAATAAATAGATAAGTATCTATAAAATTCACTTCTTAGACTCTATAAAATCTCTATATGAGCAAGAGTGGATCCCTAAAACTCTTATTGTCATCTTACCCCAAAATTGAGGCTACTAGTACAATGTTATCCAAACTTAATCATCCACCTCCATTTTAATATTTTATCATAGGGATGAGTCTCATCATATATAATTCACTCCATGTATGACATTGATAGGGTATATCCAACCTAAAATATTCATACACATTCCTAGATTTATCTAACCCGATCACACCCTCTTCGCCATTCCTAACATTGATCATGAACTTCACCTTCTCATTATCATTGACACATAAGGGCCTTAGAGTTTCATTTATTCCCAACTTTAATCCATTAATTAACATCATGATGTGATATAAATATTTTGGTTTCATCATTATCATCCCATACTACTAGCTATCTTAAATCCCATTCCTCACCCCACTCAGCTTAATCCATAGATCCACTTACCCATCATCCATCCATTACATCAGTTGTCTTGGTCAGACCTTGAGAGGTTAAGTGCATATGTTATCACATCTATTTTCACATGTATAATTCCATTGGATATTCATATTAAATTCCTAAAATTTTAACCACTTGATTATCATGGATATACTTTAGATACTTATGAAATGTAGAAGGAACTAATCCAGCTTGTTGTAAGCAAGGTCTTATCAATAACATATCAAAGATACCTATGCTTGGTAAAAAAAAAGATAGGATTTGGAAATATGAGAGGTACCACTTGAAAATTAAAAATAATGTGTCCAAGTATGTCTTGTGTATGGCCATAATATGCCTTCATAGCTCTAGATGTATGCTGTGTATCCTTTTCTGTATATCCAAGAGAATGTAAAAGTGTTATAGTGCACACATTTTCACTGGATCCATTATTTATCATAACACTATGAATATATTTCATGCCAATATATGCTATAATGAATAATACATATATATTAGAATCATCATCAATAATTTTTTAATCATAAAATGTAATATATGGGTGAGGTGTTAACTTGCTTGTAGTTGTACCAATAATTCTATCAAATGGGTGCCCATATGAAGATGGAGGAGGATGATCATTATATGCATAATATACTTCAATTTTTTTGTTTTTATCTTGTGCCCCATGATTTGGGATAGGATATTGTTACATGTTTAGCTTTGCATTATCATTTACTTATGGCCTAGACTCTTCATTAGGTTTACCAATGTCAATAATGTTCCCATCAATGAGATATTAAATTTTATGCATGAGATTCAAACATTTATTGGTGGAATGGGATACACATCTATGATAGTCACAAAATTACTTTCCATCAAAAATTCTTGGTTGAGGTCTAGATGGATCTATTTTAATTGGTGAAGGAAGTGTAATAACATAAAATTCAAGAATCTTTTGTAGTAGCACACAAGGAGGTGAAGGTAGCCTTACATTCTTGGTGGAACTTGAAGTTTAAGCTTATGTGGTGGTTGTGATATAACATTTACTATAAATTTATCCTCATTTTTTACATAATTTGCTTGACTCTTATAACTAGACTTGATTTGAAACATAGATGTAGAAGGAATAGTAGATCTATACTTGAGATTATTAAATGTAATCAATTTGACCTCACATTACTTAACTGTATGACATAGCTCATCAAATTATTTAAAATTATCAAATATGATAGAGTATTGAAGAGAAGTAATCAAGTTTTGAGTAAAAATATCTTAAAGCTGATTATCAACCATTTGATTTGACATTTTAGTAAGCATAGTCTTGTATCTTAAAACATACTCATTGAGTATCTCATTTGTACCTTGTTTGATCTTTGAAACTTGAGCATATGATAAATTCTCACCAATATTAATATAAAAATGTGTCAAAGCTAATTTATCAAAGGATTGAAAGTTGTAATTGAATAGAGAGGAAGATCATAGAACCATCTAAGAGCATAATCCTTGAGGCTTC
Source organism: Torreya grandis (assembly GCA_037957365.1). NCBI lineage: Eukaryota > Viridiplantae > Streptophyta > Pinopsida > Cupressales > Taxaceae > Torreya > Torreya grandis. The sequence continues at coordinate 744,374 of JARHVA010000156.1, forward strand.
TTAGTGATTAACCCTAAAATATATATATAGAGGAATTTAGGGTTAAAATATTAGAGATAGCCTAGACCACAAAGATGATAAACTATCTCTAAATCAAGCATATTATTTTCAAAACTCAGATAAAACATATACTAAATTTAATATATCAAGATGTTAAAGATGAAAAGTGCAGATATGCTATATATCATAATGATAAAGAAAATAAGATACTTAGTTAGTTTTAATGCTAATATATATTTGGATCTAGAATAAACATAAAATGGATTGGATAAGGATTATAAAATAATAACCTAATTTTAGAAATATGACTTCTGTAGATGCAAATACTTATGTTGACCTAGGATGGTTATGTCAAAGATATTATTTGACTTGGATGTAGGTGTTTAGTACACAACATATGATAAAACTAGATGCAACCACTTGGATGCTTATGGGTTCTATGTCACCTTTACTCTAGTGCATTCAAATTTGGGTCATGGATTGTTGCTCTTTGCTAAAAAAAACCCTAGTTCTTCATATTTATAGTGTTTGTGGGAAAATAGGTTAGTGGGCATACAATGTCAATCTACCACAAAGACACCTCTATTAATGAGTGTTTCTTAGGTAGATAATCATCCAAAGAGGGCCTAAAAATTATGTAGTTCTCCCCTATGTGTTGGATTATATCTGAATCATGAAATGTGTGATAAATAAGTACAACAATAACCTAGCTTATAACTTGGAAAATATATCTATTGGAATGATCCTTCATTACTTTAGACCTATAGATATGCTATCCCTATGATTGATATGGAATATGAGAAAATATGGAAGCTTTGTCCACTTGAGTGCTTGATTGAGTGATTTTGGTAAGTTACCTTGGTTTGGAATGAATTATTATTAATCTTGAATTTATACTAATCACTATGGAGAACATCTCAAATTAAAGCACTTAGATTAATATTTAGGATATATTTCAAATGCAAATTAGATGAATTTATCACATTAGACACTTGCATTGAAATAGGACACTTACATTAACATTGGTATAAAATTAGGATGCTAGTGTCCAAGTAGTTGAAAATAGGTGCAGGTTCAAAAATTGTAGAGATAAAAGATAAATAGTTTTATAACATTCTATGTAAGGTAGAAGGCCTAGGTCATCATAATGATGTTGGTTGGACTATAAGATAATCATTACATACAAAAAGATAGTGTATATGATCCCTTTGATAGTGGGAAAAGTATAGAAGTTGAAGGTACATCCATGATATGTATTTTCTAAGTATACAAGACCAAGGTGCTAGCTAATTCAAAAATAGTGTACATTTATCCCCTTTAATCTAGTAATGAAATTATTGGTTTAAAGGAGAATAAATATGTACCTAGGTGTGTATAACACACCTTATCTTTGTTTGAGTCCAAAATGAGTGATTTGTTAGTGATTGACATGCAACCAAGAGCATGTTAAAGTATATAACTAGTGCATATGATATGAAATTAAAAGTATTAAAATGATTGAAATTTAAAGAGAGAAAGGCTTAAGAGTACATTTGTGTATCGATGCGATCATCTTACCTTTTAGTAATTTGATTTGAAAGATGTATCATTATGAATCACTAAAACTAAGATTAGAAAAAATATAAGCTATGGAAAGTGAAAATATATAAAGAGATAGAGAGATTGGAGGATGCATGCCCCCAACCTTGGAGAAAAGATGAGTTGCTACCCAATAGTTGAGATTAACTCAATTGTGTAACCCAATCATACTTATAACTTAATGAGTGTGAGTGAACCAAGTCAACTCACACTATAAAAATGGTGAGAATGGATGATGTAATCAAGTCCAACCTATAAAGTTGGGAAGGTTTAGTGATCTAATCACCTCAACCATACCAAAAAGTGAACCAACTATTACAATATATTAACTCACTATAGTCCATAACAGTCCAACCTAGTGGGTGGTCATAGTCCCTAAAAGTATTTAAAATTTGAATTTGATTTGATTTTGTAATATTAGGTACACATTTCAAACATACTCACCTTAGATATGTCTCATGCTGAAATTTTATATAATAATGATACTAATGTCTATAATTTTGCCACAAATGTGTATGTAGATCATACAACTGTATACTTTGGCTAATTTGAAATTATGTAAGTGCAAAGAACATGTTTCTAAAACATGCCCCCACTATATATGGATAAATATGAAAACTAATATAAGGGCCAATGTGGACGACATGTTTCCAAAACATGCTCCCACTATAATATGGGTATTTTGAATATTGAATAAGTGTGGAGAACATGTTTCCAACACATACCTCCATTGAATTAGAAACTATGACAAATGTGGAGAACATGTTTCCAAAAAATGCTCTCATTGCAATCTAAATCTATGAATAAATGTGGAAGTCATGCATCTATGGCATGACCCCACTGATATGCCCCACCTTTTGAGTTGAGGGGAAGTATAAATTGGTAGTGAACTTACCTCAAAATTGGTAGTGAACTTATCTCAAAATAATAAGATAACCATGTAAACTATGAATGTACCATGTAGCATATAAAGGGAACATGTCAAGGTAGATATATCATTGAAGAAAAAATAATATGATCAAACCAAGTCTTAAGATACATGATGTATATCATGGAAACATCTAGATAGTAACAACACAAGTTCAAAAATAGTCAATCGCATAAATAAGAACACTTAAAATAAAATCAAAAGATAATGGTCCAAGGAGACCTGAAACAAGGGGCATGTTCAAATACTATACAATCAAAGGTACATGAATTATTAAATGTAAAAAAAGTTAGAAATGACATATATAGAAGTAAACATACAATAAGCAATGACATTAAAATATAAAAAAGGTAAATAAAGGCACGAGGGCAAAAAATAATGGATCATATTCAAATTCTCAAACAAGACAATAACAAGGAAAGACACTCAAGAAAGTACATAAATAAAAGTATAAATGATGCAGGGGCATCATGAAACAATGTAAAAATTAGTCATAAGTGGGTGTCATGAGTATTATAATATGGATTATAAGGCATTTGAATCATCAAAGTAGTCTTAGAGTGTGTCTACGTATCCCTTATGGCTTTTCCCACCAAAATGGGCATTTGAAAATTTGAATTTGGGTTAGTATGTTCAGAGTCTTTTTAGGAAGTGTCAAATTGTAAAATGTTTTTTTAGGGTATTAGGAGAGTATAATAAGGCTATAAAAGGTGATTATGTACATGCCATTAATACTATGGCACAAAACCAAGAAACAATGAATATAGAGCCTTTGAAGGCAATTGCCAAGTAAGTGTGCAGTTAGAAGGTAGTTTCTTATTTTTAACAATTTTTGATTGTAAAAAGAAAGATAATGTCATATAATAGGTGTAATTATGAATTATGAATTTAATTATAATGTGGAGATAATGTAGAGGTATGGAGAGGAGAAACATGGAAGAGATTGAGACCTCTGTATTCTGTCAAGAAAATAGGGTTATTGCATGTACATATTTATAATCATTGAAGTTGTAACTTTTGAAATGATATTTATATATCAAAATTTATATTTTTTTTGGTGACTCTAATTTGAGGTATGAATTTATTTAAGACTATTGTAATAGTGTTTTAAAATTCAAGTTGTAAGAAAACAATACCTTGTAGATCTGAAACAATAATTATGTGTATATAACTAAAGCAAAGAAACAAAAGAAGCAAATAACTATGAACAAAAGGTCCAAAAATAGTGAATGATGATTCTATTTGTTTAATTTGATTAATATGTCATTGATGTGTATATTTGGTTCCAAGAGAACATTCAGGGTAAGACTATGTTGAAACCCTGCCAACCAGATCTTGCCAAGTAGTTAGGATTAATATTCAATAGTAAATCATACACATGAAAGAATATTTATAAAGCATGAAGTTAGTTTATAAATACCTCATGGATATTTTAATAAATTAGATAAAATTTCCAATCTTCAGGTTAGGCTGAATGTTTTGAAAACTATGTCTTTTTCTGTAGCAGGTACATTATGCAACAATGAATTATTGAAACCTAGCTTGCAATATTGAAAAATGTTTGGAGTGGGGTGTGTTGTGACAAAAATAAATTATATAAGGTCATGGTGGAGTGATTATAACCTTGTATGATCCATTCAAGTCAACGGATAAGTCCAAATGTAGAGTTAACCCTGTTTTGCTTATGCATAAGCAATTGTACACACATAACATAGTAGAATACTTATTTATAATGTAACAAAGGATTCAATGAGAAGTTATAAAAATTTTATAAGGAGAGGAAATTTCATATAGACCTAAGTCAAGTGATCCAAAACTCAGAAGTTTTGGTTGATAAATATCTCAATAGCATAGAAATAACACAGTAATAATGAATTCTCTGAGAAGAGATGTAGTATTACTCAAGATCGCAATACAAATATATGCTTATCTCTGGGAAGAGATGTCTTTATTAAAATTTCATATTACCTCTTCATTTATACACATTTTGAAAGCATGGGGAGGATGTGGAAGGTCACCAATCTTGAGAGAGATTAAGTGGTTCGACTTCTAAGATTTAAAACAATACAGAATTCGAGGAATTACTATTTTTAGAAACTTACTATTTTTAGATTGCACTACTAAAATTGAAATTTTGGGCACTTACATTGGGTTTTAAAGGGTAAAAATTCATTGAGCAGATCTCAATTTCCCTTCACAACGTTCTCCTCATTCTTAGCTTTCCAACGATTCAAATGGCGAGTCAATTGGAGCTACGGTGCAAAAGTTATGGTTCCCGGAAGTTCCATCATCAATTGGGGTGGAACTATCACCCGAATTGTCGCCTAAATTGTTGCCTGGATCATCAAGTCATATAATGTTTTGAAAATAAGAAACATTTTTTTTTATCCCAAGAAGTCTCTCAGATTTGCATAGGTAGACTGTGTAGGCAGAGCTTTGGGAAAGTTCATTATTTGGACATAAAAGGAGTTTATTTCACAAAAATAAAGCTTGGTAGAGATGGAATTTGGTTAGGTAGACATTTTTGTGGAATTTTTAATTCTTTAAACCCTAATGGAGTCTTAAAAAAACATTTTGAGCCCTCTCAGGCCTGAATAAGTCTACAAAAACCCTAGCTCAGGGTTCCACACAAAAAGTGGCATATCTCATAGTTGAACTCATGAAAATGCATAAATTTTGGTAGTTTACAAGATATTGATGTGGCCAAGAATATTTTTAGGTTTTTATACTTGTATAGTACCTTTTCTTATGTATATATAAGACTATCTTTAAGTAAGGATTAAAAGGCCTAATTAGGCCTAGTCAATGGTGAGATAAGTGATCTAGAGGGTGAATTAGCAAGTGAAAATTGTTGAACAATTAGAGAGGGATAGAGGGTGAAATTTTAAGTGTTTATTTTCCCAAAATAGGAAGGTACACTTTTGTACTAAAGCAATTTATCAAAAAAGGCTAGTATCCTCAAGAGGGATTGTGGGTTTGACTAGTTAAGAAGAGGATTGAGATTTTAAAGGAGTGTGCATTTGATAGAGACAAGTTTGTGGGCCCTAGAGAGATATTTCATATTGAGAGGTTGCAAGTATAAAACCTTGTTCAAGAAAAGAGGTTTTTTGGACTAAATAAGCATGAAGCATGTTATAATCCAGTGTGAGGAATGATATGAATTAAAGAGTGTAGATGAGTAGAATGGTATATGTGAAAGTTTGGGAGTTATATGCAGAATATTATAATCAGAGAAAATAAATAAAGAAGTCTTATCAATGAAAAAATACAAAATATTGAAGTTAAGGCCTATTAAAAGTGGATAACCAAGAATAGACAAGGAAAATTGATTACAAGTTTGTAATTACAGGTATCAGAGGTTGAACACAGGTAGAGTATGGAATGGTACTCTGCATCATTTGGTATCAGATCCCAACAAGTTCATTGGGTAGAAATAAGAAAATAAGGTATAATTTATATATTATTTTCATTTGTTGATTGTGTTATGTTGATGAGATAGTATTGATGTTGTGAGTGAAAGTAAAAAGCACAAAGAGAGATGGTAGTAGCCATGCAACCATTGAAGGCTTGTTGATTGAGAGAGATATTGAGAATATCATGAGAGAGAGAGAGAGAGATTATAGGTGAGCTTGAGAAAATCCTAGATGTAGGATAAGAGAGAAGTCCTAGGTGAGGACAAGAAGAGAGACCTAGTTGAGGTCAAGAGAGAGAGATAGACCAGGTGAATGGTCAAGATGTGGCAAGTGAGTGAAGACTTGTTAGAAAGAGGTATAGGTCCATATGAGGCTAAATATTTGATAAAAATAATTGAGGGGATGAGTAAAGAGAGATAAAATAAGAAATAGGACATAGTTGATGAGAGAAGCTACTACAAGAAGAAAATGGTACAAGATGACACCAAAAAGAGGATAGAGATGGAGAAGGAAATGATAGAGATGAGGGAAAAAATAGATAAGTTTCTAGTCATGCTAGAGTAGATGAGAGAAATAGGAATCCCATATTATGTATAAGTCATGATAAAGAAGACATTTAAGTGGCAAATAAGGCAACAGATGAAGAAAGTAAGAATGCAATCCATGAGAGGGGAAATGAAGCAAAAGAGATTGATTTGCAAGTAACTCAAATGGGAGATAAAAAGGTATAGAAAGAGAGAGTATCAAAGTGAAAATGTGGATGAGAAACACCTTGAAGAGGAGGTAATGAAGTTTATTGAGCAAAAATAAGATACTTACAGCCAACCATGTGATAGAGGAGATAAAGAAGAAAAAGATCAATATGCAAGCCTCATAGAAGGATTATAAAATGAAATGTAGCTGATGGGCAAAGGTATGGAATTTGATTTCAAGTTTGTACATGATCATAATGAGCAATTAGAAGTAGAATTGGTAGCGATAGAGAGCATCACAAGGTGAAGTGATGGTGAATGAAGAAGTGCAAGTTGTAATTAATGAGAGCCTTGTGGGTGAAGACAAAGAACAAGAAAAAGGAAAATGTTGGTAGCAATAAAATAGAATGGAGTAGAATAGGTATGAAGTTGTCATTATTTGTGTTGAAATAAGGAAGATTATGAGAGAGGAAGCTAAAAGTAAAAGTGTTGCAGTAGTATATTGGGACATCTGCAACCCACATGATAGAGGTAAAGAGGAAGGAGAGAGTGCACATGGAGTGAAATTTGATGATAAAAGCAAGCAAGGACATGAGACAAGCATAATAATATTTGACTAAGGAAAGCATGAAAGGATAAGTGAATATCTAAATCATGTATAAATAAGATAAATAGTGGATGATCCAAGAGAGATGAATTAAAAGAGACAGAAAATGCATAACAATCCATTGGAGCTCAATTTATATCTCCTCCACAAGTATGATGCAGGGAAATCATGAAACAATGTATAAATTAGTCATAATTGGGTGTCATGAGTCTTATATCATGCCTTAGAAGTCATTTTAATCATCAAGGTAGTCTTAGAGTGTGTTTAGGTAGCCCTTTTGGCTTTTCCCACCAAAATGGGCATTTGAAAATTTGAATTTGGGTTAGTATGTCAAGAGTATTTTTAGGAAGTGTCAAGTTGTAAAATGTGTTTTAGGGTCTTAGGAGAGTCTAATAAGGTTATGAAAGGTTATTTTAATAAATGTCATTAATAATATGGCACAAAACCAAGAAATAATGAATATAGAACCTTTGAAGGCAGTTACCAAGTAAGTGGGCAGTTAGAAGGTAGTTTCTTATTTTTAATAGTTTTTGATTGTAAAAAGAAAGATAATCTCAAATAATAGGGGTAATTATGAAGTATGAATTTGTTTAGAAGGTGGAGACAAGGCAGAGGTATGGAGAGGGAAAAAATGGAAGACATTGAGACCTCTATATTCTGTCAAGAAAATAAGGTTGTTGCATGTACATAGTTATAATCAGTAAAGTTGTAATTTTTGAAATGATATTGATATATAAACTTTTTGATATTGTTTTTTGACTCTAATTTTAGGTATGGAGTGATTTAAGACTATTGTAATAGTGTTTTAAAATGTAAGTTATAAGAAAATAATACCCTACAAATCTGAAATAATAATTGTGTATAATCACTTAAGCAAAGAAAAAAAGAGGAAAGTAACTATGTACAAAGGTATAAAAATAGTTTAGGATGATTCCACTTGTTTAATTTTATTAATATGTCATCAATGTGTATTTTTGGTTCCAAGAGAACATTCAGGGTAAGACTGTGTTGATACCCTATCAACCAGATGTTGCCAAACAGTTAGGATTAATATTCAATAGTAAATAATACACATGAAAGAAGATTTATAAAGTGTGAAGTTGGTGTATAAATACATAATGGAGAGTTAAATTAATGAGGTAAGGTTGAATGTTTTGAAAACTATGTCTTTTTTTGTAGCAGGCAAATTATACAACAATGAATTGTTGAAACCTAGCTTGAAAGATTGAACAATGTGTGGAGTGGGGTGTTTTATGAAAAAATGACATTGTATAAGGTCATGGTGGAGTGATTATAACATTTTATGATCCATTTAAGGCATCTGATAAGTCCAAATGTAGATTTAACCCTATTTTGCTTATGCATATGCAACTATACACAGAAAGCATAGTGAAATACTTGTTTATAATGTAACAAAGGATTCAAGGAGAAGTTATAAACATTTTAAAAGGGGAGGGAAGGTCATAAAAACCTAATTCAAGTCATATAACATTTTTAAAATATGAAACATTTATTTTATCCCAAGAATAAGTCTTTCAAAATTGCACAGGCAAACTGTGTAGGCAGAGCTTTGGGAAAGTTCATTATTTGGATGTAGGAGTTTGTTTCACAAAACTCAAGATTGGTAGAGATGGAATTTGGTCAGGTAGACCTTATTCTAGAATTTTTAATTCTTTAAAATCTAATGGAGTCTTAAAAAAAACCTTTTGAGCCCTCTCGGGCCTGAATAAGTCTATAGAAACCCTAGGTGAGGGTTCCACACAAAAAGTGGCATATATCGTAGTTGAATCAATGAAAATGCACAAATTTTGGTAGTTTACAATATATTGATGTGTCCAAGAATATTTTCATGTTTTTAGACTTCTATGGTACCTTTTCATACGTATATAGAATATTGTCTTGAATTAGGGCTTAAAAGGCCTAATTAGGCCTGATCAATGGTGAGATAAGTGATCTAGAGGGTGAATTGGAAAGTGAAAATTGGTGGAGAGTTAGAGAGGGATGGAGGGTGATAGGTTAAGTGTTTGGTTTCCTAAAATAAGGAGGTACACTTCTGTACTAAATATATTTTTCAAAAAAAAGGCTAGTAGCCTTAAGAAGGATTGTGGGCTTGAGTAGTTAAGAAGAGGATTGAGATTGTAAAGGAGTGTGTATTTGATAGAGACAAGTTTATAGGACCTAAGGAGATATTTCACATTTAGAGGTTTCATGTATAAAACCTTGTTCAAGAAAATAGGTCTTTTTGTCTAAATAAACATGAAGCATGTTGTAAGCAAGTGGGAGGAATGACATGAATTAAAGAGTGCAGATGAGTAGAATGGTATATCTGAAATTTTGGGAGTTATATGCATAATATTAGAAGAAAAGCAAATAAATCAAGAAGTCTTGTTAATGAGAAAATACAAAATATTTAAGTCAAGGCCTATTAATATTTGTTAACCAATAATAGACAAGGAAAATTGATTGCAGGGTTGTAATTACAAGTATCAGAGGTTGAGCATCGGCAGAGTATGGAATGATGCTCTGCATCAATAAAAAACCAACATAAACATATCATACTAGTACCTGGATATATGTGTTAGCAAAAACATTATGTACATAGTATATCAAGTATAATATGAAATATATACACATGGGTAAAGGCATGTGTAAGTACATATATGAGCTCAAACATGACAATGTAAAATGATCATAAAATGATATAACTTGGGTGTATCATGATCATAAAGGTGGATGTCCCCAATGTCCTAGTGAAGTGAGTAGATGGAAAACCCAACATATAAAAGTACATATATCTTGATCTGTGTATGCTTGAATCATACTCAAAAGATGCATGAAATACATGTGTATATATAAAATACTGATATTCCATCTACCAACATGGAACTAACAACATATATGCCAATAAACTAATAAAAAATGTAAATGCTGAAAATATTTTTGGATTGTTGAAGTTTATTTATTTATTTGTGGAATATGTCAAGCGAGATATTTACACAAGTGCATGATGTTCATTAGAATTTTGAGAGGTTTTCCTTCAAGCATATCTAGGCAGTACAAACCTTTTCTTAATTTTTATGTAACAGTAAATGGTCCCAACCAATTTAGTTTGAACTTTCCCTTCATGTGTTTTTATGCATTGGTGTTCTTTTGATTTTATTTTAATACCAGGTCATCCACATCAAAGTTACATGGACAAACCTTTTTGTTATACACATGTTTAACATGATCTTGATAACCCTGTAAGTGTTCAATGACCTTTTTACGTTTTTAACTCAAATGTTCTAATTAATGCAATCTATTTTCATGGTATTCATTATCTTTTATAATATATTTAAGAGATACACAGAGGGAAGGTATCTCAAATTCAATCAATAACATTGCCTATGTAATGTGAACCAAAGAATAAGGTTTATCCTGAGTAGGTGTGTAAACACTTGTATGGTATGCCCATAAAGTATACACCATATATTGGTGCTAATCTGAATTGTATTGTTTAACTATTTTTTCAAGTATTTTGATAATGGTTTTATTTGTTACCTTTACTTGACCATTACCCTGTGGATAGTAAGGTTTATAAAAGATATGTTTTATTTTATATTTATTGGAAGAGCTTTTGACTGTATTATTTTTGAATGATGATCCATTGTCAGAAATAATAGTTAAAGGTATGCCAAAATGGGAAATAATAAAGGTCATCAAAAACCTACATATCATCCCTTGTAATAAACTCAAGTGGATTTTTCTCCACCCATTTTTAATTTTTTTTTGTAGCTATGATTATGAAATTGTGTCCACTAGTGGACACTGGATCTTACTAAACAATTCAAATGCCCATAAAGAGAAAGGCCAAGGTGAGCTAATCAGTTGTAACTCATGAAATGGTGCATGGTTCAAATTGTTGTATTTATGGCATTGTAAACATAATCTGGTATGTTCAATACATTCTTGTTCTATGGTAGTCTAATAATAGCCTTGATGTAAGAGTTTTTAGGACATGGCCTTACCACTGAAATGTCCACCGCACTCACTATGATGTATTTCTAATAATATGACACATGCTTCATTCGTGCTTAAACATCGAAGGAGGTGTCCATTGAAATCCCATTTGAATAAATAATTCCCAATGATAACATAATGAAGTGATTCACATTATAATATAAGTTTATCATTCTGTGTGGAGTGGTATAGTATAGAAACTTGGTAAAGGAAATTACAAATTTCACTGTACCATTCTATGTTTGTAGAATTGTGATTAATAGAAAGAATAGTTAAGACATACATTTTATCAGAAGAAATGATAGGATCTCATAACTAGTGTATGGTAAAGTCTATATGATCATCATTGATATCAAAATTCATCAATGATTCCACACTAGCCATTTCATCTACATGGTAGTTATCTTTATGGGGGATACTATTAATAGAAAATGTATCAAATGTTTCTTTTAGTCTATCCACCATTTTTTTCTATGGTAGAATGTCTTCTTCTTTAGTTTGGTAATGATTGATAACTTGATAATGATCAAATGAGAATCACCAAAGACCTAAATGTTCTTGATATGAAGCTTTTGTGTTATTGTTAACTTGATTATCAAGGATTCATATTGTACTTTATTATTGGTACAAGAAAATGCCAATTTTATAAGAGAAAGGCATGCATTTGCCCTCAAGGGTGTAAAATATAATACCAACACCTGTTCATCCTCTACATATGGATCCATCAAAACATATTGTCATGTATTTAAAGATACATCATATGCCTCAAATTCATCATGAAAAGCATTTATAATTAGAAAATAATCAAGTAGTGGAGTGATATCCAATTGGTTAGCTACAACTTGACCTTTTATTAAATTTTGGGACACAAATTTGATATCAAAATTGGCAATTTAAATCACCCATTTTGTGATATGACCAATAATGTGTGTTTTGTTTATAAAGAAACTTAATGGGTCTTCTTTAATTATCACATGACCTCATTATTGATCAAATAATGTCATAATTTTTGTGTAATAAAAACTAAGGCTAAACACAAATTTTCCATTGCCATATATTTTCCTTCATAATCAACCAATTGGTGATTGATGTAATAAATTGCCTTTTATTTATGATTATTATCATATTGTGCTAAAAGGGCTCTAAGGCCCTCTTGAGTGGTCAAGATATAGAGAAGTAATGGCTTATATGGAATATGAGGTATGGGTATCGATGTGTTTGCTAAATATTCTTTCATTTTATCAATGTTTTGTTGAAAAATGTCATCCCATACAAATTTGGTGTCTTTTTTTAGCAAACATGTGAAAGGAATTTTTTATCAACCAAGTGATGAAGTATCGAATAGCCTGAATTCTACCTTGTAAACATTGAAACTAATTTAGATTAATTGGTAGTGGAAACTCTAAAAACACTTTTTTTTTTTGGATTTAAATGAACATTGAACTTGTGTAAGCATTCAAATATATATCATAATTCATGAGCATGGTATTGTCTATGCTTGGATTTAGAAAATAAATTGTTGACATAGTCCTCAATAATTTTGTGATTGTAATCATGAAAAATATGAGTCATGGCCCTTTGATATGTTGCTATTGCATTTTTAAATCCCAAAGGGATGATCATATAAGAAAATTCTTGATCTATTAGATTAATTTTAATTTGGTTATATTCTACAAACCCATCCATAAATGAAAATGTTCCCCATGGAGTGGTAAATGCTATATTTTCTTGATCTATTAGATTAATTTTAATTTGGTTATATTCTACAAACCCATCCATAAATGAAAATGTCTCATATTCAATTGTAGAATAATATCAATATTAGGTAATGAAAACTTGTCTTTTGGGCAAGCCTTGTCTAAATCATCATAATCAATGCAACATCAAATTTTTCCATTAGGATTATTATCAAACACAATGTTAGATACCCAATCAGAATGTGTAATGGCTCATATAAATCTATAATGTAATAGCTTTTGAATCTATTTTTGACTAGCAATGCCACTTTAGGATGTATTTTAAAAATCTTTTGCTTAACAAGCTTTGCATTGGGATATGATAATATTGTGTATCACCATTGATGGGTCAATTTTAGGTATATCTGAGTAAGCCCAAGAAAATAATTTTGGGTAATCATGTAGGACTTGCTAATAGGTCTTCCCTTCATCATCCTACATCATTGCTACAAGAAATATCGATCAAAGATATTTTTTTGTTTCATAATTAAATTGTATTATTTATTCGTTTAGGAACATAGAACACTCTGCAATAAATGGTTTTGTAAGAATAGTATTATGTGCATCATGTTGAACATTGGTATCGTCACTCTCACAAAAATAAATGTGAGAAAAGGTGGCATGTGGAAACTTATTATTATGATAGAAGGAAGGGAAATCCTCATGCTCCCAAGTACTCTAATAAAATGTAAAAGTTTTTAGTCAAGCAGTTGTATTAATCAAATGAGGGTGAAATAGAAACATATCTATTGTGGAAGTATGCATCCATTCAAAATTTTCCTTTTGGAAACAAGGCATGGTATAAAGAGATTGCTTATGAGTTACAAACTTATTTGAAAACCCCAAGCCTTGCCAATTTGCGTTATTTTTAGGATATATGGGTTGATCTATACCCTACTCATGTTTTCCCAACCCTTAGCCATTGTATCCATATTTAAGGAAATACCAAGAACCAAAATAAGGTTTATAGTATTTCAAAGTAGGATTATTTGTTTGTTGGATTATGGAACTATGTTTGAAGGGGTTAATATCCATTTGACATGTGTAAATAAATACTTGATGTTTGAATTATAAGCATGCATACAGAATATATAAAATCATGTACATTTCATGCATCCCAGTTCATCCTAAAAGTATTTTATAGTCTAAATATTTTTTCATAACATGGCACAAAGTAGGTAGTGTATGGGGTCCCATAGTAATATTCAATGTTATTTTCCCAAATACTTGTTTTGGAATATGATCAAAGCCTTTGATGCTTATATAGGAAGGTTTTAAAGCATTAGGCCCAATTCCAAGTAAGGAAATAAAGGATATGTTGTAAATGTTGAGCCCTGAATCTTTGTCTACAAGGACTCCTTTTATAATTTTTTTGCACACACGAACCTGAATGTATAATGGTAAGCAAAAATTTATTAGGTCTTGTGGTGGTATATCTTTCTTTTCAAAAGATATATTATGTTCAGTCTATTTGATGGAATTTAATATAGAAGCCACAGATGGAGGATCCACATTACTGGGTAAAAAGGTCATGCACAATGCATCCAAAAGAACATCCTTGTAATGAGAGGAATAGTGGAGCTAATCCCAAAGTGAGGTTTTAGTTATAACATCATTAGAAACATTTTTGGCATGGTGGGATGAGCAAGACTATTTCATGCACTCCTTTTGGCATTTTTTAGTAACATGTATGACCTCATTGTAAACATTATAACAAGAGGGTGTAGGTAAGAATACATGTGATTTACAATAATCATATTTGGAACCCCTTATATATTAGATTTATTGTAATGAAATTACTTCAACAATAAAGTAGAATAGTAGAAATAGATCTAAATATGACTGAAATATATCAAAATATATGATAATAGACAAGCCACTTCGAGGGGGCAACCTCCACAAGCTTTAATAAGAGCAAAATTCACAATATGATGATAAACAATTACCCACTACCTCATATATATAGTCTATCTAGGCCATGGTTACTCCATAGGCTGACCTACTACCCAAATGAATGCATAAAGAAATGTGATATAACATCAAAGAGGGATAAGTAAGCCACAAGTAAGCTATTCCTATCCTAATACATGTGATAGGTTAGGGGCATAACATGCCCTTACCCTTCAAACCAACATTGTCCTCAACATTGAACAACTCTAGATGTTGTTGTAGAAAATATGCACCTTCCAAAATTGCATCTTCACTGCTCAGGTTCTTCCACTTGATCAGATATTCCCTAATTTCTCTAGTTCTCAACCTCTTAGTACGTGTTTGGAAGATCTTCTCTAGTTCCAATATGACTCATCCTTCTTCATCTATTTTTGGGAGCTTTATCTGGGCTAAAACTTTCTATCTAATGACCTTCAAATAGGAAACATTAAATATTAGGTGTATGTGAGATGAATGAGGTAACTTGAGTTTGTAAGCCACACTTCCAGTTTTTTGTAAAACCTGATAAGGGCCATAATACTTATTAGCAATTTTGTTGTCCTTTTTCTATTGCTTTAAGGACATCTACTTATAAGGCTACAAATGTAAAAATACCCAGTCACCCACCTCAAAATTTCACTCACTATGGTGTTCATCTACTTGTTGCTTCATCCTATTTTGTGCCAAGGCTAAATTCTCTCTCAAACTAGCCAAAACCTCTTGTTGATGCTAAATGTGCTCCTCCATATCTCAAACCTTGGTTCGTACCTTTAATGAAGAAGTGATGGAAGGTGGATGGTAACCATGTAGTGCTAGAAATGGAGACATTTTATAAGAGGTATGGAAAGATGTGTTATACCACCATTCTATAAGTGGTAGCCATTTAACCCAATGTTTCTGTTTATTTGATTCAAAACAACGGAGATACCCCTCTAAACATTTGTTAACCACTTTTATTTGTCCATCAGATTGGGGGTGGTAAGATGAGCTATGAGCTCACTGAGTACCCAAATAGGAAAATAGTTCAGTCGATAAATTACTAGTGAAAATAGGATCATGATCACTTACAATTATTTTTTTCATTCCATGTAATTTTAGAACTACCTCCAAAAAAATTGTTGCTATTGTACTTGCTGAAAATAGATGTGAGAGAGCACAAAAATGGGAAAATTTTGTAAGCCTATCCACAATGACCAAGATAAAATTCTTACCTTCAGAACAAGGCAAACCTATGATGAAATCCATGGAAACCTCCTCCCACCTTTGACTAGGAATTGATAACGGTTGTAATAGACCCAGTGTCTTAACTATCTCACCTTTATTCTATTGGCATATCAAGCATTCTACCACAAAATTTTATATATTTCCCTTAAGTCCTTCCCAAAATAATTATTTCTTAATTTTTTGATAAGTTTTCAATAACCCTGAGTGTCCCCCAATTGGAGATGCATGCAACTCTGTAAGATATTATGCTTAAGCTCTGAATCTTTGCACAAGTATAACCTACCCTTATACCATAGGACATTACCTTTCCATTTAAATTTTCTAGAGGATAAAGTACCTTACTAGAGATTCTAAATCAAAACCTGTGTATCCTTGTCTTTCTCCTATTCTAACCTGGCTTCATCCACCCAATCTACTTACAACATGGACATTGCACAAAGTAATGCTTTTGTGGATGTATCCCATCTGGATAGTGCATCTGCTACTACATTATCTTTACCCTTCTTGTAGATGATTTCAAAATCATAACCCAACATTTTGGTTACCCACTTTTGTTGTTCCTCAGATGATAATATTTGCTCCAAAAAATATTTGAGACTATCATGATCTGTTTTCACCTTAATGTGTCTACCCATCAGATAGGTCCTTCATTGTTTAACTGCATGAAGAATATCCATCATTTCTTTCTCATAGATAGGTTTTTGTAGATTCTTACATTTGAATTAACAACTCTCAAATGCAATGGGTCTTCCTTCCTGCATTATTAATGCTCCCAACCTGGATCTAGAAGCATCAAATTCAATAGTGAATATCTTTGAAAAGTCTAGAGTAGCCAAATCTAGAGTGGTGCACATAGCTACTTATAGTTTCTCAAATGATTTGGTGGTGGCATCATTCCAATGGAAGGCATCCTTATTTATAAATGCAATGAGTGGAGCCACTATGCTACCATAACCCTTCATAAATCTTTAGTAGTAACTTGTTAGTCCTAGGAACCCTCACAGGTTTTTGAGAGTTTTTGGCATGGCCCCAAAAATAGATGGGTGGTCATCAAGAATCATCTGTAGATCAAGATGTGTAGATGCCTATGTGGGTTGAAATTATATGGAACATAATCATGTAATAATTCTCTTTTCCCCCTTTTTTAATATCTTGGTCATCTAATGTGAACTAATCAATTGTGGAGATTTTGCCTATAATCCACGTAGTTCAATTTTCCTACCTTCAAAATGAAAGTGAATGAATAGTACCTAGAAGTTCATCTCAATGGTACCCAAGGTTGTGAGCCATTTGAATCCTAAAAAAATGTTTGTGCTACCCATGGGAATAGAAAACATAAGAGAATAAAGATTGTACTCACCCATAACAAGCTTAATACTATGGCATTTGCCTGAATAATTAATTATGCTACCATCTGCAATCATGACCTAAAATTTTGGTGCTGGGTAGATGAAATAGTTCAATTGAGTAGCCAATTTATGGTTGATGAAGTTATGTGTGCTCCTCAAATCAATTAACACTGTTAACTTCTATTTCTTGAGGAAACCCACCACCTTAAGAGTTTATGGAGTGCTAATACCTGCAAGTGCATGCCAAGAGATTGGAGGTTGGGAATCTTTAGGTACCTCCTCTTCTCTTCCTCATCATCATTGGAGGCATCATCTTCTTCTTCATATTCATTAGATCCCTTAATGTAGAATAACTTCTTCTCAATACATCTATGTCCTTTGCTCCACTTGCCATCACAACCAAAACATAATCCTTTTGCATGCTTCTCTTCAATTTACTGAGGTGTTAATTTAGTATGTGGAGGAAATGTTGGTGTTGATATGCTACGATATTTGAAGTGAGTGAATGGCTACTTATTGTTGGATATTAATTTTTCCTTAGCTCTACATGCCATGATAATAGAATTAGAAATCTTTAGTGGATTAAACATGCGTACCTCATGTTGAATGTGGTCCTTGAGTCCACCTAAAAATAAGTCATTCAAGTTTTCTTCAAAAATTGTCTCCACATGTAAGGATAGGTTCTAAAAATGATGAATATAATCCTTGACGGAGCCATTTTGTCACAATTTTTCTAGTTGGATGAAATAATTCTCTGTCACACTATTGCCATAGTGTAATTGCAACTTCTCTATAAAAATTGACCAGGTGACACTGAGAGTCATCTTTTTCTTTTGAGCACACAAACATCTATACCAAATGAATTGATCAGGTTCAAGATACAAGGATGCCATGGTAACCTTATATCCACCTGAGATCTGATGTAGATCAAAAAAATTATCCATTTGGTTGATCTAATTGAGTGGATCTTTTTCATCAAATTTATGCATATCCACCTTTGGTAATAGGGTCCTTTGTGGCAATGTAGTTGGATTTAAAGTAGACTGGTTGGGAGAACCACCCTGGTGGGGTTGTGCAATAGTGATAGATGGATGATTTGATTGATTATTTTTCAAATCCATAATGATAGCTACCAAAATATCTTGTATGGATTTCATATTAGATTGTATTTCTTACACCTCACTTTAAATGCCTTGCACACTATAGTCAAGTTGGTTCACTTTATGATCTATGTCAGAGAACCCTAGTACAAAGGATCTAATACATCCCCCTTTTGACTCCATCTATTCATTTTTAGGATTTTTACCTAGAGTTTTAACACCCTTTCCTTAGCTCTGAGTTTGTGGCCTTGCCATAAAAGGGCTTTACAATGTCGACCCTGATTGGTACTTTTGACCCAACTTTGACCAAGCAATTTTGGAATTATTTCAGCCTCAAATTAAAACATACAAAGAAAATACCCTAGCCAATTTTTTTTAAGATTTCCAAAAATGTAAATAACTTAGAAAAATTCTTTGATTTGCGCACTATAGATTAATTTTATGAAAAACACTAAAATGGTGATAATTGTTAGGATCTTGCTCCACCAATAGAGCACATATGATTACTTCTTGTATTAGCAACTAAACATGAAATTTAAACAGAATCAATAAGTAACTAGAAATATGAAACAACACAAGAATATGAGAGACAATACATAATTGTATTAATAATCACTCAGAAGAATATACAATAAAGAAGATGCCACTTCTTCTTCCACCTCAAAGGCTCGCCACACCTCAAGACCTTCTTCCCTCTCTCTCTCGGTCCCAACAATCAACTCCAATACAAAATTGATGTTCACCTCTCCAACCAGTCAGTAACACGCTGCCAGTACACAAAGTACACAACCGTACTCCAAGTAGATCTCCTGCTCTCTGCTGCTACCTGCAAATCACTAGACCTTACTCACCATTGTAGATCTCCAAAAGAAGCCATGCTCACCTGCTGACTAAGATCATACAAATATGAAGAACCCTTCTGATTCTCCAAACTAGCACCCACTCTTGGTACTGTGGCACTAGGAGGAACACACCATTGCTCTCCTCTCTCTGAAGGAGCTTATTTGCTATCTTACTCTCTAGCAACAAATTTACAATACAGCCCATGAGTCCATATATAGATCTCATGATTACAATAATTAAACTATCTTAATTACAATAATTAGACACGCAACTCAAGACTATGACTAGCCTTTAACATGTAAACTAACAGTCCAAAAATAGACTCTCTAGAATCAACATGCAAACTACATGTTCATGTACAGGCTGTCGACGTCGGCTCCTCCATGACCGATGTCAGCCGACTGGTGACCGACGTCAGTTGCTTCTTCACTACTATCTGACCGACGTCGATTGATCAGACTGATGTCAGTTGCCTTGTAACTCATTCTGAAACTCTCCACAACCTCTGCAAGCTTCGTAACTTCTCTTGTTTGCATCTTGGTGAAGCTTTTAGCTCCACAACCTAATAATCTCCCACTTAGAGATAAACAATTGCACCTGTACCTGTACCTATACACCATCTAAATTATTCCCTGGCTTGTATCCCTCTTCAAAATCTATCCTGAAGACCAACCACCACATAGCCTGTGATGCTACACCTGTCATCCAAGTAACCTGCCACATCCGAACCTACATATCCATATAGTGAAGACCTTGACCCTGCATAACAAGAATCCCTATTGTTGATCCATCTCAGATACCTGAGAATCCACTGAACTGCCCTCCAATACTCCTTCCCCGAATTGGCTCCATACTTTCTGACAACTCCCACTGCTTGGGAAAACTTAGGTCTACACTAGACCTCATGTGATTTCAAACTCTGTTCTAAGGTAAGCTTAAACTATCCAGCCCTTGGTGTGCTTTCTAATTCTACATCCTGCATCATGAACCCTGCCAACACCATCTTCACACTAGCTCCCACTGGAGACAAAATCTCCATGTCTCTTATGCCAAAGAATTTCACTGCTCCAAATTCTCCATGACATACCTCTGAAATAACCTTACCTTTAGCTCAGCAAAACCCTGTATGTACAAACCTGCTAGCAAATCACCCACATACAGTAATAGAATAATGTTGCAATCATTATCCACCTGGTAAAGAAAAACACAATAGTTACACTAACATTGACTAAAGCCATGCTTAGTCATCCCCCTATCAAAACTGTACCACTGTCCTGTAGCTACCTCAATACCATATACCTTGGCCTTCCATCTCACGTATCCATCCACTCTCTTCTTTAACTTGGGAATCCATCCCTCATCCAATGCTTTCTTCTAGCTGACAACTCTACCAACAAATACATGTTTGGTTCTTCTCCAAGGACTCACACTCCTCATCCATGCCAAGCTCCCACTGTATTTGGATTCTACCTGCATTGCCTCTTCATGTCTTCCTGGTTCTTGACCATCAATAAGCAATATAAATAAGGTGAACAATGAATATGAGGTTCACTTACCCTTTCTGACCTCGATATGAGCATTTGAGACCTATTGATAGCTTGTTGTCTACCCAATATCTATTCCAGTGACCGATCTCGGCCATCTCCTAGTCTGCTCCTGATCGATGTCGGTTCCTGCACTGACCCTGATTTTCGACGTCGTTTCCCTGGCCGATGTCGGTATCCTTTCTACCGATGTCAATTCCTACATGACTGATGTCAGTCTTCCTATTGTCGATGTTGGTTACTGTCTGACTGATCCCGGTACCTGTGTTCACCTGTGAGTGATAACTTTTTATCTGTGAGCTCTCCATGGATCAAAATCCTATTCAAATCAATATAGCTCTACTCAAAATAATTTAGTTCCCTCACCTGATCTCTGTCTGTCATCTCCTCCATGAACACCAAGGCTTTCCAGTTCTTTAGCTTGTCAAAAACATCTGTCTTCCGCTTAAAAACATGCATTCCCCTCCTACATATGTGACCAAGCCTACAAAGCCACATCTCTATAACAAAAGGTAAATCAGTAATATAAGTAGATAGATAAAGGATACCTACTTTCTTACCACAATCTAATTCAAGTGCATCCGCTATGAGAGTTATAGTGCATCTCCCATCACCCAAATTTCTTGAAGAAATTAGACTCATCTCTAAGACTGGTACCTACATAACCTCCTTTAACACTTGTGTGTTATCTGCCTGCAATTTCAGCTTCACTTCCCCTTCGTCAATAATCTGACAAGGCTCTCCAACCCCTAAATAAATCTCTCCAAAGACATACCCATGAAAAGATGCTCTATTTTGGGCTGCATGGAAAGAGGCAAAAGAATTTGTAAATAAAGATTCTACTTTATCTAGAGCAACCTGTGCAACAACCCCTGCAACATCTGCTTCTACACACTGATCTTTTATCGACCAACAATCTCCTTTTCCCTGCTCTTTCTTTCCATCAATCAGACCATTCGTGCTATTTAGTTTCTCCATTCATAGCTTACTTTCTTCTGCCATTGCTATACTCCCACTCAATCTGAAACCTCTACGAGTGACCTGTAATCAAAACACTACCAGATCTGAACCACCTGTTAGTCAACCCAACCAAAAGCTCTGATACCACTTGTCAGGATCTTGCTCTACCAATAGAGCACATATGATTACTTCTTGTATTAGCAACTAAACATGGAATTTAACCAAAATCAATAAGTAACTAAAAATATGAACAACACAGGAATATGAGAGACAATACACAATTGTATTAATAATCACTCAGAAGAATATACAATAAAGAAGATGCCACTTCTTCTTCCACCTCAAAGGCTTGCCACACCTCGAGACCTTCTTCCCTCTCTCTCTCAGTCCCAACAATCAACTCTAATATAGAATTGATGTTCACCTCTCCAACCAGTCAGTAACACGCTGCCAGTACACAAAGTACACAACCGTACTCCAAGTAGATCTCCTGCTCTTTGCTGCTACCTACAAATCACTAGACCTTACTCACCATTGTAGATCTCCAAAAGAAGCCATGCTCACCTGCTGACTAAGATCATACAAATATGAAGAACCCTTCTGATTCTCCAAACCAACACCCACTCTTGGTACTGTGGCACTAGGAGGAACACACCATTGCTCTCCTCTCTCTGAAGGAGCTTATTTTCTCTCTTACTCTCTAGCAACAAATTTACAATACAGCCCATGAGTCCATATATAGATCTCATGCTTACAATAATTAGACTATTTTAATTACAATAATTAGACATGCAACTCAAGACTATGACTAGCGTTTAACATGCAAACTAATAGTCCAAAAATAGACTCTCTAGAATCAACATGCAAACTGCATGTTCACGTACAGGCTGCCGACGTCGGCTCCTCCATGACCGATGTCGGCTGAATGGTGACCGATGTTGGTTGCTTCTTCACTACTATCTGACCAACGTCAGTTGATCAGACTAATGTCAGTTGCCCTGCAACTCATTTTGCAACTCTCTGCAACCTCCGTAAGCTCTGTAACTTCTCCTATTTGCATCCCGATGAAGCTTTTAGCTCCACAACCTAACAATAATTTTTGTAAAATAGATCAAAATGAGCTGAAATTTTAATGGAATTGTCCTCCAACCTCCAAGGATCCTCTAACCTCCATTTTGACACTTACACTTTTTCAATTATTAGGATCTTGATAGACTTGTAAAGGATGGGATATTTGTTGACAACATAAGCATGAGGTGGCATTGTGAAAATTTTCATTTGGAAGGTGTTGGTTTCCACTAATAAAAATCAGAATTGTATAATAGATTAAATTTTATGTTAGTGATATATGTGCATGGCGATGCATATTGTATATGAGGTAGCATTATGATGCACGTGTATCAAACATAAATTTAATCTATTATACAATTCTGATTTTTTATATTTATTGAATGAATGAGTATGCCAAAATAGTTTCTCCTTTTGCAAAATATCTAAAAATTTCTTGATGTGTTTAAGACAATCTTCCCATGTGTTACTAAATATTAAAATATCATCTAAGTACACAATTACAAAATTATCTATAAATGGTATTAACACATCATTCATGACCCACATAAATGTGGCAGGTGCAATACGAAGCCCAAAAGGCATAACAAGCCACTCAAAAATACCTTGCTTAGTTTTAACAGTAGTTTTCCAAATATCACCATCCCTTATTCTTACTTCGTGATAACCACTTCTTAAATCTAACTTAGTAAAATACTTTGAATTTTTCAACTGATCTAATAAATCACCAATATGAGGAAGAGGGAAATATTTTTTAACCATGATTTTATTCAAAGCTCTGAAGTCATGCACATCCACCATGTACCATCATTTTTAGGTACCAAGATAATAGGTGAACCACATGGAGAGGTACTTAGCCAAATGACTCCTTTATCAATTAAATCCATCACTTTCTTCTTTATTTCTTCATTATTTACTATGGACAACCTATGCATGCCAATGTTATGAAGAGAGACATCCTATTGTAATTGAATCTCATGTTGAATTTCCCTCTTAGGAGGTAAACAATAGTTCTATAGGTTGTTTGAAACATTTGTACAAGCTATTGTTTCTAGTTTATAGGATTTTATCATGATGTGTTTGACAAATGATATATAATTTATATTATTGATCTAAATTTATGTATTTATAAGTACATTTATGACATATACATTTTTGTAATTAATATATTGTGTATAGAGATTTTTTGTTAATTTAATTATTTCTCACCTATAGTAAAAAAATTTCAGAGAAATTATCAAATATTTTTTAGATATATCTAAATTTAAAAAAATAGGGTTTTGCCCACAAGATTGCCCAAATCGTAACTTTGATACCACTTGTAATGAAATTACTTAGACAATAAAGTAGAATAGCAGAAATAGATCCAAATATGACTTAAATATATCAGAATATATGATAATAGACAAGCCACTTCGAGGGGGAAGCCTCCACAAGCTTTAATAAGAGCAGAATTCATAATATGATGATAAACAATTACCCACTACCTCTTATATATAATCTATCTAGGCCATGGTTACTCCATAGGCCAAACTAATACCCAAATGAATGCATAGATAAATGTTATATAGCATCAAAGAGAGATAATTAAGGCACAATTTGACTATTCCTATCCTAATACATGTGATAGGTTAGGGGCGTAACATTGATTTAAGCATGCAAGAAACATACCAAGTAATAACTATGATGAAGTATTGTAATATGAAATAAATAACATATATATCCATATTAAACATGCCTTTTTAAAATAGATAAATAAAAAACCCTAGATCAATATCTAGGGTTTTATAGATAAAATATTGGGTTCACCAAATGTTTAACCCTAAAATATAGATATGGAAGAATCTAAGGTTAAAGAGGTAGAGATAGCTTGGGGCACAAAGATGGTAGACTATCTATAAAGTAGGCCAAGTATTTGTGAAACTTAGATAAAACATATACTAAATTTATTATGCTGAAATTCTAAAGATAGAATGTATAAATATGTTAGATATTATAATGATAAATAAAATAAGATACTTAGCTAGTCTTGATGTTAATACATATTTGGATATGGAATAGGCAAAAAATGGACTAGATCAAGATTTTAGAAAAATCACTTAATTCTATAAATTTGGCCTCTATAGTTATAGACACTTACATCAACTTGGGATGGTTACATTAATGCTACTATCTAAATTAAACATAAGTGTTTAATATGAAACACCTACTAAAATTGTATGTGACCACTTGGATATTTTTGGGTTCTATGTTACCTTTGCTTTGGTGCATTTAGATCTAGGTCATGGACTATCACTCCTTGTAAAATACAAAAACTTTAGTTATTCATATTCATAGTGGCTATGGAAAAAATGGGTTAGTGGGCACACCATGTCAAGCTACTCCACCCCTCTGTCAATGAGCATTGCCTACATAGCCAATACTCCAAAGAGGGCCTTAGACTTATGTAGTTCTCCCCTACATTTTAACTTATGTACAAATCATGAAATATGTGATAAATAAGTATAACAATGACCTAGCTTGTAACTTAGAAAATATATCTCTTGGAATGCTCCTTCAATACTTTAGACCTATAGATATGCTATCGCTATGATTGATATAAAAATGGAAAAAAGGGAAGCTTTGTCCACTTGAGTGCTTGATTGAGTGTTTTTGGTAATTTGCCCTAGTTTGGAATGAATGAGGATTGATATTGTATTTATACCAATACATTTGAATAATATCTCGCATTAAAGCACTTAGGTTGACCTTTAGTATATGTTTCATTTGAAAATTAGATGACTTTAGGGCATTAGACACTTCCATTGGAATATGACACTTGTGTTAATGTAGGTGTCTGACTAAGATGCAAGTGTCTAGGTAGTTGGAAAATAGGATCAAGTGTAAAACTTGTAGAGATAGAAGATAAATAGGTTTATAACACTCTGAGCAAGGTAGAATTCCTGGTTCATCAAAATGACATTAGTCAAACTAAGAGATAAAAAATTAGGCATAAGGAGATAGTGTATGTGATCCCTTTAACAATGAAAAAATTATAGAAGCTAAAAGTACATCCATAATATGTATTTAAAGTATACAAGATTTAGGTGATATATAATTCAAAAATAATATCTATACTTGGAAAAAACTTGGTTAATAATCTATCATTATCTGTATATTTTAGACAAGTGCATGCAAGGCACAAAAATGCTATCTAGGATAACTTTTGCCTTTATAAAGAGGAAGATTAAGATCCATAAATCCAACTATGAGAGGCTAGGATGAAATGTGAGGAGACAAAGGGTTATAAAATAAGGTACCATAATCTAAGAAAGGGCTAGCATGAGAAATGGTTTGCTCAATATTAACTAGTTTGGCTTACAAAATAAGAAGGGCTTACTCAAGGGAAGCATTAATTATAGTAATGGGTAGGGTTTAGGTATTATAGAGTGTATAAATAGGAATATAATTGAGGGTATAAGTAAAAACATGGGAGGGACTAACATAATTTTATTCTTAAGTTCATCTTGAGTAATATACATATTCAAATCAATATTTTTTGGATGTGCTCTAGCATGATCTCAAATTTTAGCATGGTTGTTTTCAGCATCAAGGTTAGAAAAAAGGGCCATGATGTGGCTAATGAGAGGATATGAGATGGGTGCTAAGATATTTTCCATGATATAGGATTTCTCTTATTCCCAAGTCATTGAAAATTTGACAAAAATAATAGGTGCAAGTAGAGGATATAATGAGGTAAAATAAACATTTGGATAAAGAGGAAGAGATGAAATATGAGAAGGAGCTTATTTAATTGCTTTGTATAGATTCCATGAAAAACATAATAAATAACACATTTCAAAGGAAAATTAGATGCTACAATAAAATACATTATTCTATGCAATAAATGAAATAGAAAATAAAAATCAAAAGATTTTGTGTATAGGAGACAACAAAATTCAACCCAAAGTCGAAAGAGAGAACCTCTATATCAGTATTTATTAGAGGTGACAAGACAAACCTTTTTAGTTTCAGATTAATATAAAGTTAAAAAAGTTGAATCATTATTTTATGGATAATATCCATGGTTGAGTATTGTATTCTTTTAGTGATTAGAATTTATAGAATTAAACTAAAATCCTAGGACAAAAATCAACAAGCAAGACAAGTAATGTTCTATTCTAAAAGCAAGTTTACTAAAAAGTTTACCCATAAAATTAATCAAGCAATGTAAATTAAATATAAAGTAATATTAATTAGAAATATGATCTAAGAAGATAAATAATACAACCTACTATAATAATACAATGATAGACATAATTTATAAAAGTTATGAATTACTAAAATAAATAACTAGGGTTAGGGTTAGAGAAATGTCCCTACATACATATTTATTTCATTTGTGTTATTCATCCAATGATTGTGACTATCTAAATCTGGTTATAAAAACTTACAAACATAGTGTTAATTTAAAACAATAATTCATTATATTCTAGGATAAATGTGTAGTCGATGGACAGGTTTATCTACTAGTGCATCTCTATCTATGCTAACTATGTGTTGAATCTAAAAAAATGGACTAGTTTTCCTTTATTTGAATATAGTCTATTTCTATGTAGAGCCTATTTTGATGCATGGATCACTTTAAAAATAAAAATCCTAGCCTACACAAGGAGACAAATAAAATTAAATTCCTAGGGGAAAAAGTGGGGAAGTGGGATATAGATGAGCTAATAAAAAAAAACATCTTATTGAATAAGTGATGCCTACATAGTCTGCATGTAGCTTAGGCTGATGTAGTTCTCCATTTTGGGAAGATCATATAAATGAAATTAAATTTTTTGATTAAAATTATTAACAAAATATGGCCTCAAGATATAAAAAATAATGTTAACTTGGCCAATGACTTTATTACTACAACATGATTGTAATAGTTATCTTTGATAAATAGATAGATGCTTTTGAAAGTACTTTTACATGAGAGTGGTAAATAGAGTAACACGGGGGTTTGAATAGACAACTTGATGTGATCTTATATGAGAATATTTTAGTTTTATGATAACTAATATATTATTTCACATGGTAGATCCATTAGGAATCATGTAATTTTAAAAACTTAGCTATTAGAGCACTGTAGACAAGTCCACACTAGTGGACATGAATCAAATGCATCCCTGCCTACCTAGTGTGCATTTGTCCAAAAAGGACATAGTCTTTTGAAATTGGAATGATAGTGAATTATTTATTGATTATGGAAGAATAGGGACAAATTAGGGAACTATAGAATATATTCTCAGTAATTTCAAGACTTTGAAAATTTCTATATAGATAAACGGTTATTAGAATGGTGAGTTGGACAAGTAAGTTAAAAATGTCAAGGACCAATATTGTTAAACATTTATTGACTAAATATTAGTGTCTATATAAATTCATAATGTATTTAAGGGAGCCATTGGTTAATTGCATTAAATTATCCTATGAAGATGTTATATATTCTTAGAAAATAGAGTGTGGATATTTCTCCAGGAAATGCTTTAAATTTGTTTCTTTGAACCACATTGAATTTTTTTATCCGATTAAATTAACTCAAAAATATAGGATGGTTTCAAGGGTAAATCATTATCATGTTGGAAGTAATAAGAAGCAAATTATTGAGGAAAAAGGGTGGAAACAAGATGGTCTTACTCATCCCTAGTGTTGGTGTAATCCAGGTTGAAAGGCCTATGCCTTTTAAATAAAAAACAACTTGGGATAGGAAGGTTTGAATTAAGAAAGGAGTTTATAGTTTTGATTCTCATAATCTTGGAATAATTAAGGGTTTTTTGGTTAAAGGGATGGTTGAGTTAAAATGAATTATGGTTTTAGAGGAAAAGTGATAAAATAAGGGTATGGAGGTAGGGAAGGATGAAATATGATGCAAAAGCATCCAGGGGTTCATGCAATATTGTATCAATAAAAAACAAAGTGCTTATGTGTTTATGTTATTTATTTATTTTATTTGTTTGTTAATTTGACATGGTTACACAATGACTAGCTCAGATCATGATGTTTACATGAGCTTACACACATTTGTTGGTACATTGGTACAAGGATATTATTTTTAGGCTTATGTTTGATAGATTTTTATGAATGTCCATGTGGTAAGTATGTTATGACTTAAGCCATATTTTTATGAATGTCCATGTGATAGCCATGTTATGTAGGATTTATGCCCCAAGAATTTTTTTATAAAGAGAGAAAGTTTTCTCAAGTGGGGGAAGAGAGAATTCAAAGAGATGTTAAGCTAATAAAATAACTCTGGCCAAAAAAATATTTTTGGGTAAAAAATGAACTAGAATAGACAGTTGAAGAAACATGACCCGAAGGTAAATTTTAGGTAAAATTCAAGCAAGAGTTGATGGTATAATGATGAGTTATTGATGAACTATATGAAGGTCTTAATCATCTCCATGTAATGTAATAATACCATAGAGGCAAGTATCTATGCAAGAGTGAGGGAGTGTGCATTCATTTGTAATATTTTGAAGATGAATTCAATGAAGATGTTATAAACCCTCAAGTTGTACTTAGAAAATGTAGTAATTTTTTTAAAAACAATTTAATTAACATTCATTCCATATAATAATACATTACAACATCTAATATATAACTTAAACCAATAGTAATTCAAATACTGAATACAATATATATCTTTTACAACTCTAAGGAAAGTAAATACATTAGGACACAACTATAGCTGGTCCAATAATACAACATCTGCTTCTCAAGTATATATAAGTAAAATACAATTACATTTCCTTTAGGAACTCAACCTTAATATAATATATAGATACCAATCTCTCAGGAGCTTGAGTCAAACTAGCTCGTGTATTGTTGATAATCTCAAGTGTTGTCTCCAAATAAGTACTAAAGTGGGGGAGGGAGAGCATCATTTGAGTAATTTTCCATACTAACCATATACCAATGATCCCCCACACAATCCCCTATCAGGGGATGACCCTCCCTTCATAGATAGCTAGATAGAATGGTACAAGAATCCAGAGAGATGTGTTAGTACCCCATGTGCTATAAGATTTTTACTACATGATGTGTATTATAAAAAATATGTTTCTAACATGATATAACACAACATGCAAATCAAACATATAAAATGACAATGTATATCTAACATTAATTTGGCCTAAATTTTCAAATAATATATGATTACTCGGATTGATCAATATCATAACACACCACTTGATCATATTATCTACTTGTAGCATTGGTGGTGCTACCTAGGCTAGTGGAATCCATCTCAAAATGTATTAGTATAATCAATAATAAACATAGATAACATAATATAAAACTTAAAAAGATTCATTCAAATTCTTCCTATACTAGGAATAAATCAATCAAAATTATTATTTTTATTTCATTAATGCATAATGAATATAACATTAATATTTAACTCATATAGGAAATACTGATTACAGTTCATACCATCTGGGTATGGTTCACATTAAACTATAGATTCTCAAATACTTCAATAAGATCCAAACAACTACACCTAATGATATCCTATAATATTATAGTCTAGTGTTCTAAGATATAACAACTAGTTTTCTCCATAATTAGTCATACAAATTAGTCATAAATACATAGAATCATAAGTTTTTATTTAAGTATATATAAAAAAAAGTCATATAAATACCTAAAAAGATACCTAACATTCATTTATACTCTCAATATTGTATGCACGCTTACATGATGTCCTACTAACTATTACAAAATATACTATATATTTAATCAGTCAACGTAGGTGAGAGTCTATACTTACAACTATATTATGTACCATATGGGTATATACATTAAAGTTAAAGTATTCTATGATATCCCATACTATCATAGCTCCTTGTGTATGAACACCCTACTCAAACATGAATAAATAATCTTACACTTATAATTTTATTCGTCATGAATAAACAATCTTACACTTATAATTTTATTAATCAATCATGTATATGTTTTACTACCCAGGTATACCCTATATTATATTGAAAATAAGAAATTAGAAAAAAAAATAATTGCACTATTATATGCCATATAAGTCTAAATACCTTTACATATTATTACTCTCACAATATGTACTATACATAAGTTTTCAATACTATATGCTTATAAATAATAATAGTCATTTATGACACAAGTCAAGGTTTTACAAGATTTCAAAAATCAAGACTACCATGCACCTTGAAAATATAAATTAAGTCATAGTATAATTTTTTTGATACATCTTAGATCAATCATTGATAATTCACTTCTAAATATACCAATAATTTGCTTAATGCCCAAACAACCAAGTTAAGTGTTTTTAATACAACAATGTGTAGAATCCAACTTTACAATTTTAAGACATGTTTCCAAGTTATTAAACACGTTATTCATAGTGTTATCCTTCAATCATTCATAGTGTTAACCTTAAATAAATCCTTAGCCAAGATTCAGCCTACAGTCTTACTTGATCCATAATTATTCCAAGTAAGAGAAAGGTTTCTCGACCACTAACAATTATATTTTATTCATGCTTTAAGGGTTGACTACCTCTTAAATGATTCCTTATATAATAGTCCAAAGAAAATTAGACAAGCCCTTATTATAGGAATGATAACTATACCACCCTTACAAATTGAACAAGGTAAAATACACCATCATAGAGTAAATAGGGTCCTTTATACAACATGGCATCTTTCCCTAGGTGCTTTAGCACACATAGATCACTGCAATTAATAAATGTAATGGTATACAAAAAGAAATAAGGAATTAGCATTGATACTTATAAGTCGTAAAGTACAACTTTATCCATGAAAATCTTGCTCATTATTTTAAATGCAACTCAAGAAGGTAATGCAACTCAAAAATCCAGGACAAAATTAAAGTTCCACTGAATATTCAATCTTGCATTAAAGAAGAGACATATTTTATTTTATTTAAAAGACTCAATGTTTTGTATTTTGATTCAACATTTAATAAAATAGACAAATTTATAATTATATGCTAAACATTTTAATTTAAATACTTATCATTTAAATTACAAACTCAACAACCTAGCAATAATATATAATTAGTGAATTTAATTTATTAATTTAGCCAATTAAATTATTAACTCAACCAATCATAAATCAACATGCAACATTTTATTTTCTTTTAACTCAGCATTGCATTTCATTGACCTAGAGTTTTAGTTATACTTGGCATTTAAACTATATAACTAACATTTTAGTTATACTCAACACTTTATAATATACACTCAGCTTTTTACTTATAACCTCAACATTCTTTATATGTGCAAAACATTCTTTAATTATTGACTCAACATATAAATTATATACACAACATTTAATTTTACCTTGGCATTTCAATATTTATGCTGTGTTCTAATTATACACTTGGCATTTCACATAACAACTTCAGTGTTTAAATATAACTCAACAATCTAGACTTGGGATTTTAATTAAAAATTTAATGTTTTCAATTAGTGACTTGGCATTTAACCCATATGACATAGCATTTAAAATAAATACTTAGCCCATGACGTAGACCTAAATTATGAAGTGCAGGTCTATAATAGTCAAATAAAGTGCATTTACTAGTGTAAAATTCCATCTAAAATGCCTTTCTTTACAGGGAGATGCAAGTCTTGGAAACAATATGTAACCTTCTATAACCAATACATAGGCTTCTATAACCAATATGTGGCTTCTAAAGTAATATGCAGGTTTAAAAGATTTTAATGCAAGATAAAAATACTTCAATTCAAGCTAAAAATATTTTAATTCATGCTTAATAGATTATAACTTAGGCATAATATATGTTTCCTAAATAGGCGATGATCCGTGAGCATCTCATCATCGGCCGCTGTGGGGAGCTGCACAGGGTGCTCACGGAGGCTGCCACGACGTTTGACAATAATGCGAGTGCAAAGGTCACAACCGTTGTAGAAGAAGAGGAGGATCCTGAGGAGCCAGATGTGGAGAGGGATCCCAATGGCCCTCCCTACGTCTTGGGCCCTAAGATCTCTAATTGGGATGAGCAGTGCCGTGAATGGCTGAAGAAAAACCCTATGTATTTTTGCCCAACAGATGGCTGCGGTGGATTTTTATTTTGAGACGTCAATTAAGGATGCCAGGGCTGCAGGCAATGTGGTTTTAGGGTTTGAGGGTGTGGTGGAGCACAGACTTTTTCTTGACTTGGCTACGGCTGTCATTATTGCTGGATCTGATGGTGTCTCCATCAAATCAAAGGGATAGAGAAACCAAAGGTATTTTGTAGAATTTTAATGTCTCGATAAATGCGTGTGTGTCGTTATTGTTTATTGCAATGGCAACCTACATTGTTGGCCAGGGTAGAATGCTAAAGATATATATTTTTTACCATTCTTTACCCTATGCTGTAAGTTCTTTGACGTTCAGGTCCTTGTAAAACCTAAGTACTTTTATTGGACTATGGTTGTGGTTTTAGGTCCCTGTAAAACTTGATTTTGATGTTGCTCTTCAGTAGGTTATAGGACTACTTTTCCTGGTGGTTGTTAATGCTTTATCTTTCTTGATTCTATTAAAGGGTTTTGGGGTCCCTTCAAAACCTGCTTTTACCGTAATCTAAAACTTAGGCATAATATAAAAATGCTACTCTTTAACATAGCCTGTTTAAGAATTAACATGTAGTTTATTAAATTTATTTTGCCTATAATTTTTAGTTTAAAAGAGAAGACACAAACCATTAAAATTAATGCATCCTATATAAGTGAAACATTGGTCTGTAAAGGTAGAACATAAATCTTTATAGGTAAATAAAACTTAGCTCAAGTTTATACAATGCAACCATAATATGTGAGACTTTATTTTGTCACCTTCTTGGATTTTTAATCAATTGAATTATCTTGTATTCTTCCCTGCTTGGAAAACTCTCCTATCTTTCTATATCTATATTTAAATCATTAAGATCAACTTGACTTACATAAATTATAATGAATTTAAAATATAACCAACCTGGTAGATTTACTTGGAAAAATATTATCACTAGTTTTTCTTGATTTCTCCCACTCTCCTCCAATATTCCTGCCTCTTGCTTGTCTATGTCTTTATGTGTCCTAAATTTCAATAAGCTTAATTTATATAACTAATCCTCCATCTACTGCACTCTCACTTTGCATGTAATCTCCCTTTGTTTTCTCCCATGCATGCCATTTTACTACTCTTTTGTTTAAGTCATATTTAAAACATACAATTTGCTTATTTAAAACATCACACCACATCTCTCCAAGTTAGCTCAACACAAGACTTGGTTGACTTAATTAAATAAAGATATCTATTTTCTTAGCTTTCATGTAATTTCATGCATGCATTTTGATACTAAACTTAGATTGCCATAACTCACAGTTAGTACTCTAAGATAATTCTAATTCCTTGAAAATAATCATTACAAAGATAATTATTTATTTAAGTAATAGATATTAAGTCATTAATTGATTTTTTTGGTAAGATAACCATATCTTACAATAATTCATATCTATATAGCAATTAATAATATTTTTTGCTTCTTATGGTTTTCCCTCCTTCTCTTGGAAAGGGATAGAGGACTTATATGCCCCTTAGGTGGTGAAAGCCTTATTCAAAAGCACTCTTAACTCACATTGAGCCTCCTTATCCAATGCTCCAGATCAAGTTCTTTGGCTTGGTAATAGTTTATGATAGTATACTACTAAATTTGGGTATGATCTACTTCTGCATCAAGAAGGGAGAGGCTCCATCTCCTGGTTGGGTTGTTGGGACTCCAATTAGATTCCTAAAGCATGGGCCTTTTACTAGCTAGTCTATAAAGGGAAAATCCTTATGCAAGTCAGAAGGAGAAGGTGAGGCTATCAAGGTCCTTCCAAATACATGCTTTGTGAAAATGTAGAAGAAGATATAGATCACTTACTTCTCCATTGTCTATTCATAATTCAAATCTGGAATTGGTTATGTTTGAAATTAGTTTTATCTTGGGTTCTAGGACTAACAATTAAAGCTACTTTGGAATTATGGCTAATCATGAAGAAAGAGCACTCCCTAGGATCCATTTGGGTCTACAATCCTTTCTTTCTCATCTAGTACATTTGGTGGGAAAGAAACCTTTGCCTCTTTAGAGGGTCCATAGCCAGAGTTTAGTCAGTCATAAAAAAATTAGAAGTGGCAATTTCTAAAAATGTCAGTTCCCATTGTAGCAATTTATCTAATTTCTCCAGCTGGGATTCATTGATTAGAAAGGCATGGTTGTTCATCAAGTTGCCTCCTCTAGGTTACCTTTATAACCAAGTTATATCAGATTTTGAAAAAAGATCTCTTAGAAGCCAAGCCAGATGGACTCAACCCCCCTAGTTTTAGAAATTAAATTTTGATGGGGCTTCCAAAGGGAACGTCAAAATTTTGAGGGTGGGGTGCATTATTAATGATGATGTGGGTAAGTTGGTAAGTGTAGGTTCCTTCCACCTACAAGAAGGTACCTATAATCAAGTGGAGGCACAAGCCCTCCTCTTTGGTATCAAATTAGCATTGCAAGGCAAAATTACTCACCTTTTCATTGAAGGAGATTCGATGATCATAATTTAGGCACTCAAATTAGGCAAGGTTCCAAATTGGAAACTTGATTTTTTAAAATATCTAATGCCTCCTATTGGCTTACCAAGTTGGAATCATGGGAATTAGGTCACATTTATTGAGAGGTAAATCATGCAATAGATTTATTAGCAAACATTGGGATATCTCAAGATAATGTCTCATTAATCTCTAATCATATTATGGAGTGGCTGAGCTTGGATGCCAATTTAGAAAATTAAGCCTCTCAATTATATCAAAAAGTAAAGGATGACACATGGGAACTCTTATATCTCTGCCTAGGTAAACATTCAGTCATCATTTGGGTCACTTGCATCTTTTCTCTACTTTTGGTTTTCAAGGGTTTCAACGAGTATTAGTCATGGCATTTGGGCCCCTTCCAAGCCTTTACCTATGTGGAGAGACACAAGAGATGGCTTCCTATGGATCAATATCTTACACATAATTGAAGAATGTGTTTAAATTTGAATCCACTCAGGTTCAAAAGGCTATCAAAAGTATATTTGGGGAAGATTATCTATTAAGTCAAGGTCACCCACAGGTGAATGCAAAGTTAGCTTCATTCTTTGTGACTCATATATTATTGATTAGAGGTGATAAAGTGGAGGTTATCCAAATTTATAGGTGATTCATCTACCCCAACCACACTATCATTCTTGAATAAGCCATTTGGAACTTCTGTATGCCGTTTAACTTCTTGCAAGATGATAAGAATGGAGGTCCAAACTTGGTGGCTAAGGAGCACATGCAAAAATTGGAGAAGCAAAATTGGATTATGTGATGGTTCACAATGATGGTACATATGAAGTGTAGGTTGATAGGGTTAGAAAGGGCCTCCATTTCTCAACTAGACCTAAAAGACCTAGACAGACTGATAGGCCCTATCCTATCTCGGGTGGCTCGACTTAGGGATTATAGAGGCTTAGCTTATGCTTCTCTCCTACAACTTTCTAACTAGTAAGAACTAGGTTACCATTTTAGCTCCAAGAAGAGGAAGAAGGAAGCAGTTGAAGAGGGCCTCAAGAGCCCAAAAGAGGAAACAATTAATATCTTTGACTAATAGGCATAAATCTAGTTTTTATAATATGCTTAGAATTTTGTTTTTGATTCAGGGTGGCATAGTCACTTTGCTCTCATTGTAAACCACCCTATTTATATTTTTTTAATTACTATATATAATGTAAGGGAGGGGACCCAAGAACCCCTCAATTCATAGCTCTGGTCAAAAGCATTTACCTTATCTAAAAAAATATCTATTTTCTAATTTATTATCAAAAATCAAGATAATTAATTTAAATAAATATAATGCATATTAATAATTAAATCCAAATAAATTTATATTCAAAAAAATATTTCTTTAACTATGCACTAAGATTTAAAACATATAACTTTTTAAATTTAATGTGCATGTGTGTAGGTTCACTAGCAATTTCTCTATCATCACTCAATCATCCCATCTATCCCATCCTCTTCGATGATGCTCTCCCTCATCAAGCTATGAGGGTAGGATTTATCCTACATCCACCTTATAATAAGTAGGTAGTTAGTTTGAGTCATTAAATATATCAACCAATGATGCAAAACTAAAAAATATACATCCTCAATATACAAAATAATTAAAATACAACTGTCACATTATGTATATTTAATCAAAAATATAACTATCCCATTACATCATATGTCAAAATGCTCAAATCAAAGTAATTATAATTAGTTAATAATCATACTAATCCATGGATTTAAAAGATATAAATCATAGGGTAGAATCAGGATGTAACAGTATCTCTCCCTAAAATTGGTCATCTCCTGATGATGCTTATTGAAATAATAGTTCTAAATGTCAAAAAAAGTTTAATAGAATTAAAACATAGTATCAAGTATCAAACCATGCTAAAAAATGCAAAATTTTACCTAAATAACTTATACTAGTTATTTTAATTAGCACTATTCTTAGAGTATTGGTCCCATAAGATCCTGCTTTGTGACATTTTCTATTATGTAAACAAATTTTACAAATGTCACTACGCTGATTGGTTCTATCATGACCATCCCAATGTCTAGAACTGACAAGACAAGCCTATAATATCTCTGTAAAAGTTTTACTTCCTAAAAACACATGAAATCATCCCAAAATCCAAAACAAATGACTAAGAGGAGTTCCACAAAACCTTCTAGCCCCTTCATGCACATCTCTCTAACTTAGAGAGTGTATTTCTCATATTATATAAAAGTATTTAAGAAACCTAACAAAAATGATGTGTATATGTTCATACTATCACTACTCCACATAGGTTCAGATAAGTATAACAATTCAATACTGTCACTACTCAAATGAAGCTCCTAATAAGTATGATGATGGATAGGAACTAGAAATATAATGTATATAAAATCATGGAAAACCCATCCATAATATACATGCGTATTTCCATACGATTTATTTTGACAAGTTTTGCCTATCAAATCTGATATTTGACAAATTCATCTATCAGATCCAACTTAGTAATAACTAAGTCAATATAAGGCTAAGCAGGATACCATCCTATCACTTAAAATTCATGTTCCTAATTCATCACTCTTCCCTCAGGTCTCCATGACCTGATGATCTCCTTAATGTGCTAAATGTTCAATGAAACACAAATCTATACTAATAGATCATATAAATCAATACTATATGCTAAATGATTTCAAATGTACTAACATACATACAAGAAAAAAATCATACACTCATTCTGAAATTATATCAAGTTGCCACTAGATAAACATAACTAGTACCATAATTCAGAACTTAACTTATAGTGTTATATTTATAGTAAAGAGGAAATAATATCATAAATAACATAACATACAAAGGCTAAGGATTATACCATCCTTAATACTTTAAAAAGGATCAAGTGAGACAATGTCTCCCTACTTGCTCGATTAACACACAACAAGTTAAAAAGTTTATCTCAATCCTTTTAGACTATCACGATGTTCTGCACATATTATACCTTACTCACTCTCAAATAAAGTTACATTTATAAATTTTCAAAACAATATGCTTCAAGAAGAGAATATTATCAGTCTAAATAAAGGTACATAATAACATAATAATTATAATCACTAAAATTTATATAAATTCAATTCTAGTCATTCCTCATGGTCAAATATACAAGTTTAGATAAAATAATGCCTCTAAAAAGTCACAAAGTGTAAAGTAGAGAACTAACATCCTATAACAAAACTCCTACATACCCTCACATGGTAAAAAGGGAACATCGTAACCTAAGTTG
Source organism: Torreya grandis (assembly GCA_037957365.1). Classification (NCBI taxonomy): domain Eukaryota; kingdom Viridiplantae; phylum Streptophyta; class Pinopsida; order Cupressales; family Taxaceae; genus Torreya; species Torreya grandis. Next base: position 783,224 of record JARHVA010000156.1, read on the forward strand.
CCAAATCATCATTCATTTACTAATCTTGTAAGTGTAGTATCACAACCTACCTCCATAACCAAAAGGAAAATACTAACCTCAAATATGCATCAATCCATCATATCCTACCACTTCTCTCAACAAGAAGTATAAAACACTATCCCCCAAATTCAAGGGAAAACAACAATTTAGAAACAAGTTTTTTGTTTAAAGAAACTCTAAATCAACATCCTGTAAATGTGAATCTTCTCGATAGCTTAAAATTATGTAAGAGGAGAGTGAAATAATAACAACTCACCTCTAATATAATTAAGAGAGATAACATTTATTGTCAAGTCTATATAAATATAAGGATGTTAATCCATAAAGTAAACTCGTAACGCAAAATAATTCTCAAACAAGACATCTATATTCAACTACAAGAAAATTTCCACTGCACTAGGTGGTGCCAATCTGGAATGGTCTTATAGGATTTCCACTCTTAGGATTTTTTATAAGTAAAACACAAAACTAATGCATAAATACCTAAGTGGGAATCACTCCATGATTTTAAAACACTCATAACACACTAACACAAATGGTGAAGGTGGTTCAATTACCAAGAAAGATGTAATCATACTCAACGTGTTCAATTTAAAGATAAAAAATATGGTATGAAACTCTTGATCATATCTCATGAACTAAGCTATGTACTCTCCTACCTAAACATCTTACATAACTATCAACAACGAGATACTTGATAAACCAACTCTTTAGCAAATGTTAAGAGGGTAAAAATGATATTAGGGTACATACTCAATGTACCACATATTCTCATTTCTCCTTTATACTAAACATAAAGGTATGAAAACACTAATGGACTCATTATGTCCTAGAGTTCAAGTCACAACTTTGATACCACATGTTACAACCCCTCAAGTTGTACTTAGAAAATGTAATAATTTTTTTAAAAAAAATTTACTTAACATTAATTACACACAATAATATATTACAACATCCAATCTATAACTTAGAATAATATTATTTCAAATATCAAATACAATATATATATTTTGTAACTCTACAAAAATTAAATACATTAGGACACAACTACGGTTGGTCCACTAATATAACATCTGATATTCAAGTATATACAAATAAAATATAATTACATTTCTATTACACATTCAACCTTAATATAATAAATAGATACCAAGCTCTCTGGAGTTTGAGTCAAACCAATTTGTGTATCGTTGATAATCTCAAGTGGTGTCTTTAGGTAAGTAATGCAATGGGAAGGGAGGGCATCATCCTATCACTTTTACACACCAACCACAAACCAATGATCACCCACATAATCCCCTATTAGGGAATGGCCCTTCCTTAATGGATAGATAGATAGAATGGTGCAAGCATCCAGAGAGACGTGCTAGTACCCCATATGATATAAGATTTATACTATATGATATGTATCATAAAGAAAATATGTTTCTAACATGATATCATAAAATATGCAAATCAAACATATGATATGACAACGTATATCTAACATTACTTTGGCCAAATTTTTCAAATAACATACGATCACCCAGATCAATCATTTTCATAACACACCACTTGATCAGATTATCTACTTCTAAAATTTGTGGTGATACCTAGGCTAGTGGAGTCTGTCTCACTACCTATTAGTGTCATCAATGCAAAATCTATAATAATCATAGATAACATAGTATAAAACTTAAAGACATTCATTCAAATTCTTCCTATACTAAGAATAAATCAATCAAAATTATTCTTTTTATTTCATTAATGGATAATGAATCTAACATTAATGTTTAAATCATATAGAAAATAATGCGTATAGTTCATATCATCCAGGTATGGTTCACATTAAATTATAGATTCCTAACTACTTTAATAAGATCCAAATAACTACACCTTATGATATCTCATAATATCATAGTCTAGTTTTCTAAGATATAACTACTAGTTTCCCTCAAAATTAGTCATACAAAGTAGTCATAAATACATAGAATCATAAGATTTTATTCAAGTATATATAAAACAACAACTCATACAAATACATAATACTCTACCTAAATTTTTTTTATACTCTCAAGATTGTATACATGCTTACAGATGTCTTACTAACTGTTACAAAACATACTATTCAAGTAATAACCAATGCATACATTTATTCAGTTAACGTAGGTGAAAGTCTATAATTAAAACTATAGTATGTACCATCTAAGTATATACATTTAGGATAAAGTATTCTATGATATCCCATACTATCATAACTCCTCGTGTATGTGCACCCTACTCAAACACAAATAAACAATCTTACACTTATAATTTTATTAATCAATCATGTACAAATTTATACTGCCTGAGTATACCCTAGATTATACTACAAATAAGCAATCAAAAAATAATAATTTCACTATTATATGCCATAAAAATCTAAATATTTTTACATATTATTACTCTCACAATATGTATTGTACATAAGTTTTCAATACTATCTGCTTATAAATACTAATAGTCATTTATGACACAAGTCAAGGTTTTACAAGATTTAAAAAACTAGGACTACCATGAACTTTTAAAATATAAAACAAGTCACAATATAACTTATTTGAAAAATCTTGGATCAAGCATTGATAATTCATTTCTAAATATACCAATAATTTTCTTAATGCCCAAACAACTAGGTTAAATGTTTTTAATACAACAATGTGTAACATCAAAGTTTACAATTTTAAGACATATTACCAAATTATTAAACATGTTATTCATAGTGTTATCCTTCAATAATTCATAGTGTTATCCTTAAATTAATCCTTATCCAAGATTTAACCTCTGGTCTTACTTGTTCCATAAGTATTCCAAGCAAGAAAAAGGTTTCTAGACCACTAATAGTTATATTTCAGTCATGCTTTAAGGGTTGATTACCACTTAAATGATTCCTCATTTAATAGTCCAAAGAGAATCATACAAGCCTTTATTATAAGAATGATAACTACACCACCTTTACAAACTAAACAAGGTAAAATACACCATCACAAAGTAAAATAGGGTCCTTTATATAACATGGCAACTCTCCCTAGGTGCTTTAACATACATAGATCATTTTAATTTATAAATTAAATAGTATACATAATAAAAATAAGGAATTGGTATTGATACTTATATTCCATAAAGTACAACTTTATCCATGAAAATCCTACTCATTATTCAAAATGCAACTCGAGCTAGTAACACAACTCAAAAATCCAGGGTAAAATTAAAGTTCCATCGAACATTTGATTTTGCATTAAAGAGTAGACATATTTTATTTTATTTTAAAAGACTCAACATTTTATATTTTGATTCAACAATTAATAAAATACACAGCTTTGAAACTATATGCTAAATGTTTTAATTTAAATACTCATCATTTATATTACAAACTCAATGACCTAGTAATAATATATACTCAACCAATTTAATTTATTAATTCAACCAATTAAATTATTAACTTAGCCAATCATAAATCAACATGCAACATTTTTTTTAACTCAACATTAGATTTCATTGACCTAGTGTTTTAGTTATACTTAGCATTTAAATCATATAATTGATATTTTAGTTATACTAAGCACTTTATAATATACACTCAATGCTTTTCTTATAACCTCAACGTATTTATATGTATAAAAAATTCTTTAATTATTGACTCAACATATAAATTATATACACAACATTCAATTTTACCTTGGCATTCCAATTTTTATGTTGCATTTAATTATACACTTGGCATTTCACTTAACAACTTTAGTGTTTAAATTATAACTCAATGATCTAGACTTGGTGTTTCAATTAAAAATTCAATGTTTTCAATTAGTGACTTGACATTCAATCCATATGACTTAGCATTTTAACTAAAGACTCAACCCATGATGCATACTTAAATTATAAAGCAGAGGTCTATAATAGTCAAATAAAGTGCAATCAATAGTGTCAAATGCCATCCAAACACCTTTCTTCATAGGGAGATGTAGGTCTTAGAAACAATACACAACCTTCTATAACCTATACACATGCTTTTATAATCAATACGTGGCTTCTAAATTAATACACATGTTTAAAATATTTCAACACAGGCTAAAAAGATTTTAACTCAAGCTAAAAATATTTCAACATAAGCTTAAAGATTACAACATAGGAAAAATATAAAAGGAATGCTCTTTAATGTAGCCTATTTAAGAATTAACATGTAGTTTATCATCTTTGTTCTATCTATCATTCTTAGTTTAAAAGACAGGATGTAGACCGTTAAAATTTAAATGCATCCTATATAAGTGGAATGCTGGTCTGTAAAGGTAGAATGAAACTCTTTATAGGTAAATAAAATTTAAATCAAGTTTATACAATGCAACCTATATAATATAAGTGCTATTCATAGGTTAAATATAATCATGTGCTCAGACTTAATATCAACCATAATATGTGAGACTTTGTTTTGTCACCTTATTAGATTTGCAATAAATTAAATTAACTTATATTCTTCCCTACTTGGAAAAATCTCCTATCTTTTCGTATATAAATTTAAATCATTAAAATCAACCTGACATACATAAATGAAATACTGACCTACACTAAATTTAAAATAGAACCAACCTGGTAGATTTGCTTAGAAAAATATTATCATGAGCTTTTCTTGATTTCTCCCACTCTCTTTCAATCTTCCTACCTTTTCCCTATCTATGTCTCTATGTGTCCTTATAAATTTCAATAGTCTTAATTTATATAACTAATCCTCTATCTGTTGTGCTCTCACTTTGCATGCAATCTCCCATTATTTACTCCCATGCATGCCATTTTCCTCTTCTTTTATTTTTTATTTTTTTTCAATCATATTTAAAGCATGCAATTTGTTTATTTAAATTATCATTCCACATCTCCCTAAGTTATCTCAACATAAGACTTGGTTGACTTAATTAAATAAAGATATATATTTTTCTAGCTTTCATGTAATTTCATGCATGTATTTCGAGACTAAACTTAGATTGCCCTAACTCATGGTTAGTACTCTAAGATAATTCTAATTCCATGAAAATATTCATTACAAGGATAATTATTTATTTAACTAATAGATATTAAGTCATTAATTGATTCTTATTTCAAGATAAATGTATCCTACAATAATTCATATCTATATAATAATTAATATCTATTTTTTGATTTATTATCAAAAATCAAGATAATTGATTTAAAGAAATTTAATGCATATTAAGAACTAAATCCACATACATTTATATTCACAATAATATTTCCTTAACTATCTACTAACATTTAAAATATTTCACTTTTTAAATCTAATGTGCATGTGTGTAGGGTCACTATAAATTTATCTATCATCGACCAATTGTCCCATCTAGCCCATCCTCTCTGATGATGCTCTCACTCGTCAAGATTCGAGGGTAGGATCTATCCTGCATCCACCTTGTAATAAGTAGGTAGTTAGATTGAGTCATTATATATATCAACTAATGATGAAATAAATAAATATACATCCTCAATGTACAATATAATTAAAATATAACTGTCACATTATGTATACTTAATCAACAATATCACTATCCCATTATAGTATATGTCAAAATGCTCAAATCCAAGCAATTATTATTATTTAATAACCATACTAATCCATGGATTTAAAGGTTATAAATCATAGGGTGGAATCAAGATGTAACAAAAGATACATATATTAGTTTCAAGTCCATAGAGTGTGTTCATGTGTGTGTCAAGAGTTTTAGTGTCTAACCAAGCAACACAAAGTTAGAGGTTATCCTTAAGTGGATACCCTTTCTATGTTTGCACCAAAATACTGTAAGTATCATAGCTGTCATAATTAAGGGTTACAAAATCAAGTGGGTATTTGGTTTTGGCTTTGATCTTTGAGGTAGTGGGTGAGGTTATTGTGGATCACAAACATAAGTGGCAAAAGAAGGGTCTAGATCAAGCATTGGAGAAAATTCTAACCCTTTAGTTTTTTAGGCATCTCATACTAATAAGGATGAGGAATATAATAAATTAGGGATAATGATGGGGTGACTTATAGGGATAATAATATTAGTTGGCTTACTAAGGAAAGTCATACTTATAGCATGTTTCAGGAAAAAATAAGTGAAGATGGATGTTTGACTCCAAGGTCTTGTCTTCTTTTACTATTAAAGGGATTCCAAAAGATACTAAAGCATTGATGAAAAAAAGGATCAATAATCATAATAATAATGAATATTTTATTATGTGATAAATTAATTTTAAGATTATTATTTTTATGGTGCAAACCAAAAGTGGAATTCTATATGTAGTAGAGGTTTTGGGGTAAAAACATGATTCTTAAGTGACCAAGGAAAGTAAATTTCATGATGTATAAATTAGATCAAGAATTAATGTTTTTGAGGAGAATTTGTTTCAACTTTAAACTCTTAAGGGGCAAAACATAGTTAAGAAGAGACATCCTAGGAAAATAAAGATCGAAGGTATTAATGAGATTGGCCTTTTTGAAAATAAAACTTAGTTAGATTCTTAAAAGAGAGTTGATTATTTATTTCAAGAAAGAGGGAATGCCCATACATTTTTAGAATGATTATTCGATCTTAAAATATTAGGGGCATGGATGCTATTAGTAAGAGACATCAACTAGTGGTAAATAAACCATATATCATATTATTAAAATAAACTAAATTGACATAATTAGAGGTTGAAATTCTTCTTTCCTCCAACTGAAAACTTTGAAAGTGAGGGGAAAGTAATGTTTAAGGTAATTTTTGTGGTTTATGTGTTATTTGAATCCAAAAATTATAAAAGGGTTCTTAAATTTGATACGCATAAATTTGGTTGCTTGGGAGTTTCAATGTTACAGATAAAATATTTTAGGGTTGGTGATTAATGCATATGGGCCTAATAGTCCAATTAAAAAGAGGGAAACAAGGGAATTTTAGGGGTGTAAGATACATATAATAATAAAAAGTAACTTTATGAGGAAATTTTAAAACCATTATTGGGCCCAAGAATAAACGGGAAGGGAGTAGAATTTAATCTCAATTAGAAAAGGACTTTCAGGACTTTGTTTCTTTCAATTGCTTAATGGATTTTCCACCCAAATAAGGCTTGTTTACTTAGACAAATAAACATAAGATTTAGTAATATATTAGAAAGATTGGATATATTTTTGACCTCTCCTAATTGAATGAAATGGAATTGGATAGTAAAATCTTCTATTCTTAATGTTTCTAGTTCTTATCATACTCATATTAATTTATCAATAAAAAATTTTAGAACTTTTGAAAGGTGTCTTATTAAGTTTGAACTTATGTGGTTAAGAAATTTGGATTTCGAGGACCAAATAAAAGGTTGGTGGAATAGTTATGATTTAATAAGTGGAACTAATTTGTTTATATTCTTTCATAAGTTAAGATTATTGAAGCGTAGTATTAAGGAATGGAATATTAATGTTTTAGAAATATTTTTTTAGGAAAAGGAGGTTTTGGAGGGAGAGTTATAGTTATTAAATTCCCATTTCCATATTTCCTCATTGGTAGAGGAACAACTTCAAAAAGAGGAAGATCTATTAGGTAAATTAAATGAAGTCTATTTGAGAAAATAAATATATTAGAAGTGTTTAGAGAGTATTGGATTATGGAAGGAGATATAAATTAATAAACTATTGATCAGAGGTAGGTTATATATTTCTTAGGATTAAGGATAGAAATGGAGTGGTTCTCTAGGAACCTGAGGTTATCAAGAATGATTTCTACTTCAGTAATTTATTATTTGAGAAAGGTGTGAGGAATGAATTGGAGATGGATATATTCATATTAGTTACTCCAAAATTAAATTATGAAAGTGTTAACACTAAAACCTAGTATTTGATGCTTGGCAATGTCCATTTTGATTTATCTTTACCATACATGTCTTATGTGTACACACATGACTCTTATTTTCCATTATTTCACATACAAATGCCTTTTATAGGTCTAACCTTTCAAATGTTCTCCCAATCATCTACATGAATTCCCATAATTTGTGTCAACCTAGATATTTATCCTACTTAGACATCTCTAGGTCATCCAATCAATGTTATTATTTCTTGTACAATAAAATCATACACAAAACATACCATCTGAATATGATGATTTCATTCTATGCTATGTAATGGTCACATTTAAAAATCAGATCATTCGTATGGGTCGGCCCATATATTTTGCATATTGATGTCTTGATAAAGTACCCAAAGAGTCATGTATAAATAAAAAACTAACTATAAGCCTATTATCTATTTGACACCTATATAGTAAGAACTTACCAAGCATATTCAAACACTTTCACATTCAAGAATACAACCCTAGTCTTCCTAATTTACCAATTAGTCATTAAGAGTATGTCTTAGCTATGTTTGAAGCACTTAAGAAGCAAGCCAAAGTTTCCAATTTTAAAAGGTTGTATACATTTAATGAGTAATATTTCACACATTCATGTAATGGGGAAAATTACATGTGGTTTGAATTACCTCTTAAGAGTATTGGATATATAGGCAACACTCAACCATTCAATAGGGAGTGGTTGGGGTCAAATCAACACACATTTAATTTCCTTTTACAAATCTAAAATTATATTTAAAGTGGAACTATGGTTTTAAGTGAAAGAGATATATGTCTAGAAGTCACACACACATTAAAGCCTTGAGATTACACATAGAGATAAAAGACAAGTGGACAAACATACCTACCTCAAAACAAAGAGGAAAACTATACAAATATAGAATCACTAGACTTGGAATACAATGTCAGATGATAGTGACTAGATCTTGATGGTAGTGTCCCAATGCACACAAAAATCCAACCCTTGATTTGAGAGGCTCTCAATCTAATCTTATACATTCCCTATTGCCTACCTATAGACTCAGTATTGTGTAGTACAAAGAACCAATAAGGATTTTATCCTTTGTTGTACTTTTTATTTTTAGTAAGTTATAGTGCCAAATCATTTCAATTTTTTACATTCAAATTAATACTATATCATATATCTTTGTAATATGAATTCATTTAAACAATTATATATAATAAATGGTTAATATATCAAACTAATCCAAAAATAAGATACAACATATTTGTGAACCCACTTTTTGTTTAGAGCATTGTAAAAACTTTAAGTTTTTCCCTTAGGGTTTAATCCTTATTTCTAGGGTTTTTTTATTTTTTTCTGTAGGATTGTTAATTTAACCCTGATTCATAATTATTTCCATCTCTATAAGTGCAAATTTGATGATTTATCCCTTTTTTCCCTAGGATTTATTGTTCATCCTCATATTAAGGCTTCCTCTACTAGGGTTGTTCCTTGTTTGACCAATATCTAATTTTAAATGGCTCTCATTTTAAACACTCTAATATTTTTTGTATTTGTATTAAGTTGATAAATACCCTATCTCTATTTGAAAAAATACTGTATGGATTTTTTGGAATTTGTGATTTACTATTTTTGGTAAATTCTATATAGAGGGAGAATGGTATTCCTATTTTCAATTTTTTTGGTTTCATTTATCTAATTATTTTTATAAAAAACCTCTTTTGGTTTCCAAATTTTTTTCATGGTTTACTTCGAGTGCTTAGTTATTTATTTTACACATTATATGATGGCTATAATGAATATTCACAATGCATATTTTATAATTCAAGCAATGATTATTATAATTACATGTTTTTGGCATAAAATATGTAATATATTTTATAGTTATGTAATGAAATTGGTAAAATGAATGTTCAATAAAATTAAGGTTGTAATTAATGATGATACATATTTTATGAATGTGGAGACTGAAGTACTTTCATATGTGCCTTATTTGGTCCCACCTCAAGGTTTTGATGGCTACCATTCCTCAATTATGGAGGTCCATGCTATCACTATACCAAGGGGTAAGGTGACCAAACCTATAGTAAACAAAAGAGGTCATCATAATATTCCTCCTCACCCCCCTCCATATTCTAGAGACCCTCTTGATGGCCATTGTATGTATGTTAAATTAGATGCCTGAGAATTGTAATTGTGAATCAATTTAAGATCTAATAGTTACTATGAGGGTGTTCATAAAGGTGTTAAAGTAAATTAGTGTAAATATTTTAACACTTGAGGGTAATGTTGCATATATCAAGAATCCTAATCATACTAATGTTATTTATATTTTTGCATCCTCATTTTAGAACTTTGTGCTTTAAAATATTTAATCTCAGGTATGTGTTAAAAAAATACATACATCTATAAATAATAGTTCAAGAAGTTTTCATAAGGTTAACAAGACTCCAAATGAAACTTAAAGAGATATGATTCAAAAAAAAATTAATTACATTGCCTCTTATGCATCCTATAAGGAAGTCAAAATACTATTGTGCACATCATAGAATGCATAGACATCATATGGATAATTTTTATACCTTGAGGAAAAAAATATGAAGAATATTTGATAGTGGTGATCCTACATTAGATACATATATCAAGATACAACTTGATTCAATCACACCTATATTTAATCAATCTAATCAAACTATGATTGCATCTAATAAAGAATAAGTGTAAAAAGAACAGTTACATAAGGCACAATTAGAAAAGTCATAATTACATAAGACACAATTAGAAAAGGAAAGGTTGTAAAAGGAATAAGTAATAAAATAATAGTTATTAAAATAAAAGTTACATCAACAAAATATATATCAAGAAAATTTTCAACTAGGAAAGTTACAAAAAGAAAAAATACTAGAAGATAAATTGCAAAAAGAAACACAAGCTAAACAAGAAGAGTGAATATGCAAGCACGAACTAATAAAATATATTTGAAAAAGGAAGAGGTTATTAATAAATATTTCCAAAATAAATATGTATCAAAAAAATATAATGACACCCCCATAGTATCAAAGGAAGCAACTAAAAAAAATTCTTCATATCTTGAGTCTTTAATTATTAGTCTTTATGTACATGGCATGAAATTCACTAATGTAAAGGTTATTAATGCTCATGAAGTCAATATATATAACATGACACTTTTACAATCACTTGCATATGGAATTCACTATTTGAACAAGATTATTGAACCTAAGTAATGCACTATATCTATCGAGTTGCCAATAATACTTGGTCTCAAAACATATTTTACTGCATTGCACATTGACCTTACTTTGCATCAATACAATGCAATAATGAGAAGATCATGGCTAAGAAAAATGGGTGTTTTAATTGGTAGTAAAAGGATAGTGACTATGCAACATTTAGATTCAATGATGTGATTGTTACCATTTCAAGAGAGGAAGCTTCTTTAGAGTAAGAAAACAAAGACAAAACTATTTCTTCAAAAAATGATACTGGACCTACAAATAAAAATCCCATTCCAATTGGTGATTTAACACAAAATAAAATAAGATATTACATATTTTATGCATGAAATCTATGGGAATGTACCATTGCTCAACTCATTGGTTAACTTTAACATAATCCTATAGATGTTTGCTTAATTACTATTGCATCTATTCTTCTATTTTCACATGGTCTTGCATTAATCATTCTTATAGCCCTTAGATTTAGATTTTTCGGTCCTTGCCTCTATATTTTTATCCCAATATCCTAAAATGATACTAGTGTGCATTATTTATGGCATACTACTTTGTCACTCTTTCATTTTGACTATCTATACATGCTATGGCTTACATTAAGATTACACAATCACATTCATTTATTTATACATATTACATGAGCACACATCAATTATTTCCCAATGGAAACATTCATATTCTTATCTCCACATACACTATTGGTATAAATTGTTGTGATTCTCATATAAAGTGGGGGAATGTTGCTTGCTTTCACTTCATCCACACTACCATGCTATTACAATGCGTTCACACTATGCCTTGACATGTAACAATTTTTTCATATCCTTACCATTCTTATATTTTTAAATCCTTGTTGCTTAACCTTGATTGAACTTTATTGACCTTGATTGAATATGTCAATGTATGTATACATTTATAATATTCCAAAAATTCCAATTTTTTTTCAAAAATATAAAAAACATTCAAATATCCCCCCAAAAAACTCAGGATTTGAGCATGACGTGATTGTTAATTTACATCATTTACATATGTTATCTATCAAATATATCATAAATTACTTATCCTTTATTATATATTCACACATGCATTTCATGGTATACATGAGTGATGTGCAAGCCATACACATACACATGATACATGGAAACACAGATGCTAGATTTTCCAATACCCAAGGGCCTTGCCAATATTTGGGGCATCTTCTTACACAAGTTACACTATTAAAAATTATATATTTCCATGACCTTTCAATTTATCATGTTTATATACCTTTATTTATTACACATGCATTGATATCACTCATAATTATATAATGTTACATTGATATATTAATTTACTATGTTGTGACATTTATATACTTGAATGGTGTAGATTACATTACATGTTATATAATTCTTTTATGTTGTTTATTTTTATAATAAGATAATAATTTATTGTCTATTGTTTTAATCCCCTTGGCCTTGTGTGTGTGACATTTATTTCCCCTTGTTTGTGTCTCCTTAACCTTGTACATGTAACACTCATTATACCTTAAATGCAACACCTTGGCCTTATGTGTGATATTATGGGCTATTGCATATAATTTATGTGTGCATCATGGTAATGAATTTTATTGTTTAAATTTTTATGATTAAACACATCCCATTTATGTGTGGCGCCATGATCCATATGATGTACCTTTTTTGCATAATCTTGTTGAGTGTATTTATCAGTGTTGATTCCTATTGTGTAGTTATTTTCTACACATGTCTTGAAATGACACTTATATGCCTTAAATTACATATGTTTAATACATGATTTGATGACATATTATTTACTATGATAAAATGTTATCCACATGTTGACATGATTATACATTCCTACATCTTTATACATAACATGATATAATTAAATCTTTATTTTGAGATGAATGACTTGTATGCTACATCCCTTACCTCAAAAGTGGGACATATTCATGGGTTTTTCATAGAGACTTAAGCCTCCATGAGCAAATAATACAAATTTTTGTCCATATTACAAATTTGTTAGAGTGGTTAAGATATCGGATTGGGACATATATTGAAAAATTTTAGATAGATTTTGGGGGAATATACACCCACTTTACATGCCATAATTTCAAGTATTTTTATATATGAAAATATTTATAAACATTTAAGGGCATATGAACTAATTTTATTAGACATGAAATATAAGTTTTCATATTTTTGAGATACATAACACAAATAACATATCAATACATGGCATTCTATATCATATTGACACTGATAAATTTATATTATGGGGCATGAAGTCAGTTCATGCATACACATTATCATAGTTTACAGTTAACATTGATTATAGAGAATTAATCTTGTTCATTCACATATGCCTTATTACAATTTCTATTTTCTGAACACATTCCATGGTACCTAGTAGTGAGAACCCTTGAATCTATAAGTATATATTTAGTGGTTGATTCATTTTAATGAATAATAAAATTGATATTCAAATCTATTAATGTACATAGGCATTCCTTAACAAACCCAATATGTGGATTCCAACTTCCATCTTGGGGTTACAAGATTAGTGCAAGATTAATTACATGGGTTGGTGCAGTTGAGGTTTGTATGATGTTCAATAGCCTTTAAACTATTCCATTTGAGGGTTAGGGAATTTTTCTTCCTAACCCATGACATTACCTTAGTTACATGAATTGGGGATTGATCACCCTCAATTATCCAAAAGTGTTCAATAATAGGAACCATTTTTCAATGCTTCAACAAGTAAACATCATCTCCAAAATGTTATAGAGAAACACTTTTCATTCACCTACATGTGCACTATTTAATTGCTTTTAAATTTCAATTTTCAATTTATGCATTTTCATATTTCATTTTGTGGACATTAACTGCCACATGTTTATTACATGTTTGTTGGGATCAGGTTGTATGTTTGGAGCATATACTTAACATAATGTGTGTTATACACACTTAGGTGCATCTCTTTATCCCTTTACTGTAGTATTTATATTGCATTTCAATACTAAAATAAAATGGGGGTATTTATAGACACTAAAATTTGGTATTTGATACTTATAAATGCCAATTTTGACTTGTTTTCACCTTACATGTCTTGTGTATACATACATGACTCTTATTCTCCATTATCTCACATCCACATGCCTTTTATGGGTATAACCTTCCCAATTTCATCTCAGTCACCTAAATGAATCCCATAATATGTGTCAAATCAATTAAACATATCCATATCATCATATCAGTGTTCCTATATCTTAGACAATAACATCATACTTGGAACATATCATTTGATGATACTATCTGAGTTTGTAATTTGACCTACACTAAGAAATAATCACATTTTAAATTTAAGTCAATCCTATGGGTTGAATAGTAAATTTCAAATATTGGTGGCATGATAAAGTACCAAAAGAGTCCCATATTAATAAAAAATAGGTATAGGCTTATGATCTATTTGGCACCTATATAGAAAGCACTTTCTAAGCATACTCAAGCACTTGTTCATTTAAGAAGATTGTCATATTCTTCTTAAATTAACTAATCAACACTAGGAAAAAGTCTTCTCTAATTTTGAAGCACTCAAAATCCAAGCCAATGTTTCCAAATGCCAAGTATGAAGTGATAGATTACATGTTGTATACATTGAATGAATACTATTTTACACATTCACCTATCGAGGAGAAATACACATGGTTTGACTTCCCTCTTTAAATTATTTTATATATAGGCAATGCCCAACCTACCCTCATCCCATTTTTTCAAGCCTAAAATTATAATTACAAGTGGACCTAGGGTTTTAAGTGAAGGATATAAATTTATGGGAGTTGCATATACATTTATACCTTGGGATTGCACATAGAGCTAAAAGACAAGTAGAAACACCTACTTATATAAAAATAGAGAAGAAACATATACAAATATAGAACTATTAGAATTGAAACATAACATCATATGGTAGTGATCAAAAGCTACCAATAGTGTCTCAGTTCACCCATAACTCCAGCTCTTGATCTAAGAGGTACATAGTCTACTCTTTTGCCTTTCCTACATCCTTCTTGTAGTCTCAATATTGCAAAGTAAAATGAACTAAAAGTATCTTATCCTTTGTTGTATTATTTATATTTAGAAATTTATATTGCCAAATCAGTTTAGAATTTTACATTAAAATTCTTACTAAATTATATATCTTTGTAATATGAAATTATTTACATAGTTCTACATAACTTGTTAATGTAGGCCTTTTTCCTTTCATGGTTTATCCTACACATTTGTTGTTAGCTTTAGGCAATTTTTATGCACATTAGGGAAGTTTATCTCATATGTATGAGGATGTTGGATTGATACCTTTATCTTCCATCTATTTTAGAGAAGTTAGTTCCACATACATAGTATGATTGGGATTTACCTACCTTCCACCTATATATGTACCTATTCACCTAGTCATTCACATGTGAGTTATTCATATGGAGACATAGAGGATTTCTAGTTGTATGATATATTTGTGTATATTAGACTAAGATATTGTTTGAGAAATGCATTAATGAATTTTAATATGGTAATGGTTTGTATATTTGACCTAGGTGAGAGTTTTCTAAACTCTTTCATGGTATTAGAGCCTCTTTCAAGCAACCATTACTCAATATCCCAACATTGTTTCAAGAACCTATGTTATTGGAATCAAGTTGCATTGATTCCTTGAATATATAGATCAATTATATTGGTATGGTTTGCATAAAATCTATTTTTTATAGATTTATACTTGAGGGAGATACATTTACATTGGTGTGAGAAATCTAGGTATTTTGTTGGGTTTTTTGCCTTTGATGGATCCCAGGTCTGTATACAAATTACTTTGAATTGTTTGTGACCTCATTTTGTGGGTCTAATTAGCCTCCACATGGCTATTAGTGATTTTTCACCTACCTCCACTCTTTCAAGGACTCTCTTAGTCAGATCCACATAACCAACTCCACATCCTTATCATGAGGTCCTCCCAATGCTTGATAGTGCTACATCCATCCAATTTAAAAGGTTTTAAATATTCATAGTGATTTAAAAATATTGGTTGGCAACCTCTCATTGTGTGAATTATTATTCAAGTTGTGGGTCATGTTATGGTCCAAGTGCACCAAGGAAATTGTTGATTAACTCAAACATAAGCTAGACAGTGGATCTTAACAACTCTTATATGCTATGGAATCCCACACATCCTTTACCATCCTCTCATGAACTTATATTGGTTTTAATCCTCTACCATACACCACATGGATTCATCATGGCATGTGGATCTAAAATTTGTTCATACAAGATCTCATGTTTTTAAATTAAACCTACTCCCGAGACTTTTCTATGGCCAATTGGTGCCTCTAAAATCTTAGATGGCTTACTTTTTTAGCATATAGATCTCTCATCCTTCATGGTTTCATACAATTCTACTCTCTTTCATAACTCACCCACCCAAATCATAAAATCTAAAACTTCACTTAGGTTCTCCTCTCCTGCCACTCACCAAGCTCTAAATTGGTGGTTTGCTTCAAATTCATGGGTTTAAGCTATTAGCAAGTGGTTTCAGTTTATATCACTTTGTTTAATATACTCTATTAAATATTTGACTAAAAACCACTAAAGTAGATATAATATGGTGGTGATTTATATCTAGCATGGGGATTAATTTTGTTATGGGTGGGTGGATTTGATTTATTGATTAATGAGAGATTTTATGCTTTCAATGATTTAATGGGGTTTGACATGCCCTTTGTAATATTATCTAAAGCATACAGGAGGAGTTTTTGACCACATTTTTAGTGTTAAGACATCATTAAGGGTGAATATTATTTTCTAGTGGAGATTTGACCAAGGTATTTTGACACAAAGATTTATGTTATTGATTTAAGGAGACCTAGGGTTAAATTTTGGTTCTAATGCCTAGTTACAAGGCTTTATATGTGGTTTAGTTCTCAGGCATTTAAATTTTGTGCAATATTATTTTATTTAGGCCATTAATGATGGAAAAACAAAAATTGTAATAAATTTTGATGGTTATCTCACTTTTGAGTGCCATTTTTTACAAAAGTGCACTTTTTTACATGCCCTTATTATTAGTCCTATTTTCATTGTGTTTAAGATCCAAATATTTGATATTTATGTGCTTTTATTATGACGCATCACAACTTTGAAATTTTAATGATATGTAATATAGAAGCTTAAGTGATTTTGAACATTTTTAAGATCCAAAAATTTGAATGTTATGCACATTTATTATGATGCATCACAACTTTGAAATTTAAATGATATGTAATACCAAAGCTTAAGTAGTTTTTAACATATTTAAGATCCAAAGATTTTAACTTTATGCACTTCCACTAAAATTATAAAGTGTCAAATTTAGAGGGCTTCATAAAATAAGTATTTTTTAGGGGGTCATCTTAGTACCATTTTATGGCACATGTGAAGGGGATGTTGATTATTATAAATGTGTTTAACATCATCATGGATTTTTTATCCATTTACCATACTCTTTTTTTAGCCCACGACATGCTCTCTTCTGAGCTCCACACTTATTCCTAACACTCTTGTAGATTGTGTCCTATAGTTCTCTTCTGTGTACTTGTAGTTTATGCTTTGACACCCTTGTAATTTGTGTCATGTCTTCATCAAGGCCACTTTATTAGTGCCTTGATTTATTTTATGGAGACACTTCTCGATCCCTTATTTTTTGGATCAACTCTCATGATTTGTGATGACTTATTTGACAGGTCGATAGTCTCCTTGTTTGGAGCTATTATGGTTTATACAATATATTCCTTGTTTTCATTTTTTTGGGATATATTGTACTTGCACTAAATTATAAAGTGTCATGGGGTTTTTATTTTATAGCCTAGTCTACCTTAATGTGTGTGTACCTTAGTTCATGCACCCTTTACTATTTTAGTTGTTAGTATCTCCCATCACCACTAGGGCCATCTTCTTGTGAGATTTTATCTATATCTTTGACATTATTTTTTGGTTGCTAACAGTCCCCTACAACTTGAAGTGTAGCTATTATTTTGAATCCTAGTGTCATCTTGTCTTATTTGACAATTTGATGGTCTCCTTTCGCTTATTATAGAGCTATTATAAGGCATATAATATCATATTTTTACTGTTCAAGTAGTGGATACAACCCACTCATACACTTTTTTTCATCCACTCCACCCATTCAATATTATGGTGGGTGTGTATAGATAGTGATTCTTTGGGTGTTGAGTGTCCCTTACACCAAGAAATTTTCTTTTGTACTTTCTATTGATTCTTCAGGTGTTGAGTGTTGATTAAACCTATATACAATTTAAATCATATTTAGATGTTGAGTGTCCCTTGAGCCTACTTCAGTGCTAGTTTTTTAATCCATACAATATAGTCTTTAACTGCACATTCCTTTTACTTTTTGCTCCTTTTTATTTTCAGAACCTTGTTTAACAAATGTGTGTTTTTGTGCACTTATGTATTTTGCACATTTTTTGAGTGTTTTCTAGATTCCTCCTTTATACATGGGTATCTTATTTAGGAACTTTGTTTGCGGCAACCCATATGAGGATTATTATGTCTCAGTGGCATTCTTGGAAAATTTTTGTATAGTAACACCAATGTGGCATCATCACTAGTATTTTTTCTCACTTCTTATCATTTTTAGTCCACTTATTTATAGACTTTCATTACCATCTTCTCCTAGTTCAACACTAAGGGAGGGTGTTTAGAAAATGCATTTTTAGGTTCATCATTGTACATAGTATTATGGAGTGTAGTGTTTATGTTTAGTGATCCTCTTATTCTAAACCATTCCTAATTTTACTTGGTGTTTATAATGACTTGGCACCCATTTATTTTGGCATCTATAGGGACACTTTGTTGTACTCAACACACCCCATTCTCAAATTTTTAAATAAGGACCCAATATAGTCTGAAAGTCTTAAGTTTATTTTGAAAATATTTTTTATTAACATTCATATGTGCACCAAGATAGGCTCAAAACTTTAAAAACTTATTATTCCTTATGTGGATTATCCTTGTTATGCATGTTGTTCAATATAAATGAAATGGGCATTTCCCTATTAACTAGGTTTCTCTATTTGATTTATTCAGACTAACCTATTAATGGCCTTTATAAGTTTTACATATATACAAGTTTTCAAAGTATGCACATGAACTATAGAACTAGAATCCTAATTTTCAGAATTCACATATTTTGCACTTTGTAAGTCATGTATTTTGTGTATTTTTGGTACTTTATAACTTTTACTCTTCGGGAGGTTGGTCTTCATAAATTTTGTTCATTAGAGTTCTTAGTTTTTGCAAGTTACGTAATTCAAAACTTTTATTTTTTTACATCTTTTATCTTCACAAGAAGTGTTTTTATAATTATTATTCAAAACTTGTGTTAATAGGAACTTTTATTTGGAACTTGTGTTCATCAAAACTTTTATGCATCACAAAATTTATATATCGATATGTCTTCAACATCTCTAAGATTTTGGGTCTTCAAATTTTTTTTTTGTGAGATTCATTCTTCAAAACTTTCATCTTCCCATTTTATGCATTTGAGGCATTACAAAATTTGGCTAGCACGATTTCAACAAAGGTTCTGGCACCTAGATTTTGAAGGCATGCCACATGGTATAACTAATTTTACATGGAATTAGTGATAAGTTGACACTTTTTTAAGGTAATAGTGTACTATTCCTTAGAATATATAGAAATTCTACATGGAATACTTATAAAAGCAAGTTACAAAGTTTGAAATAAATGAGTAAAACAAGCTTGGAGATATTGGACGTTAATGGTGCATGAACTAGAATTAAAGTTCTATACTCAAAGCTATATATGAATTTTTTTTGAAGAGATATCATGCCTATTGATTACTAACAAGCTTGAGTGAATTTTCATTCCAAAGAGAATATGAAGCCTTAACTATCTATGTTTAATTATAAATTACTTTCGGTAAGAGAGTAAATAGTTTAATTGAAGATGAGAATTACGTGAGCAAACAATTGAAAAAATGGATTCATAATTTAAGGTGTTTAGGGGAGTATTACCACCATTGAATTTCTTTATCAAATATTCTACAAAATATATAGATACTGTCTTTGATGCAACAATGTTCAAGTATGAATTTGCTAATTACACAGCTTTATGGGATGTTGTAGATAATTTATATGCCCATTCACATGAGGAGAATATGATGTTTGAGAAAAAGTAACTGGTAGTTAACTCACTAACACTAAAATTCCAACAACTACATTTTATAGTAGCCAAACCTGAAGTGATGCCTTGCATAGACCTAATTTGAGACTTGTTCTTCATAGGGAAGGCGATTAGTGGAATTTTACACCATTTAAACCATAATAAAATTATTGATTTCATCTTAGGGATGATTTCTAGAGATACCTACAACTACACACCACATATGCCACATTTGATGGAAACATAGTTAAATTTTAAAAGAATACAAGTGATTTAACAATTTTGGGAATATTAGAGTTTTATTCTTAATTTAGTTAAGGGTATAAAATAAATAAATTAGTAAATAGTATTAAAATAATTAGATTACTATTTTTTATAATTTATTGTGCCTTTTAAACCTTTTCAAAAATAGTAATAAATAAGGAAAAATGCAACTTAGCTTAAAACTAGACTAAGATGACTGAGACAGAGGTTGAAACTAGCTATGCAAGATTGTGACCGTGTCATGAACCTGGATCTAGGTTTCATTCCATAAAAAGGATGGGAGCACTAAAATTAAGATACTTTAGAGTCTAGTGTTATAGCCTAGGTCCCACCACTTTATCCAAACTAGTTGTAGAGATCTGATTTTTCTAGGTTTTGTTTGTTCTCCCTATATGAGCTTGCTTATGAAATTTTGAATCCTAAATATTGACAAATCTCTTTGTAGAGCTGATTTAATCTCAAACCATAGACCTTCATTATGTTTTAATAAAACTTGATAAAGAGGGGGGTTAGTGTGTGTAAGATGCACTAAATGTGTATCCACACCCCTTGTATGGGCATGCTGCCTACATACCAATACTCTAAAGAGGGATCAAGCCATATGTAGTTCTCTCACTTTATGGGCTTTGTAAAATAGTGTTATGTGAAGGCAAAATGCCAAATTGAGAGTGCTTGAGGTGGCTAGGGACTGGTCTGAGGGTTTAAATATACTTGTGGCTATATTGGATGGTATATGCAAATAATAGGGAAATTTGCCTTGATGGTTTTACTTGTATTCTTGTTTTCTTTGTAATATTTGATAACCCATTCTAAATTAACTTTGAATGGGATTTTATAGAGATCTATTGGTCATGGGTTACATGTATTCACACTAGGCTGACATAATGAAGCATAAAAATTAGAAGGAAATGGTCATTTAGGATTGAAATGTGATTGGACCTAGGGGAATGGAATTAGCATGGAAAATACAACCTACTTGAGTTAGAATTAGATATCAAAAGTCTATGGATGATTGATTATAAGAAAAATGTGTTTGGAAGGGTCATGAAAACATGCAAGAAGGTCTTATGGATTGAGTGTCATAAGCCACACTCAAGATACCAATTTGGACATTTTATATGATTACATTTGCCCCTCCTTTATTCTAGTGATTTAACAAAGTGAAATATTAGGATAAATAAAAAGTAGAAAGCATACATGAAATTATTTGAAAGGGTGAAGTACATGAAGCTATGTGATGCTGAGTGTGCATAGAGAGAGCACATTATGAGGTAAATATCTATCAGAGAAAATAAAGAGTAGATCAGTTATTACTAGACACACTATGTCTAAAATAGAAATGTACAAAAGCTGGGTAAGAGAGAGAGGAAGAGAAAGGAATGAATACACCTCATCAGGTATGTGGACCAATAAAAAACCTATTGTGCTATTGAGTGATGTCGAGTGATGTTGGGTATGTAATTTACCAAGAGTAATATCATGAATAAAGTTGAGTGCTCAATTCCCTGAGAGTGGCTCAAGAATGCAAATGTTGGCTCTTTAGCTCCATCATCACCTAATAAGTGAAATTATGTGATCATGCATGTGATAATTAAAATTTGGAATATGTGTCCAATCCCTTTGGGTAGGTGGCTCAAGAATACAAAGGCTAGCTATACTTTTGGATCCATCGTTACCCACCAAGTGAAGCTATACAATGATATCAGTATGAATGTGTGTTGTATGAGATGGATCCTGAATCCCATGAATGCTTTGCAATCTAACAATATGACATGGATAGATGAATGTATACTATAAACTAGGCCAATCTTATCCACTTTGAAAGGAGGAGATTAGGCTTGTATGAAATCCATTCTGAAACTAGAAACTAGGCTTATGTGGAAGCCACTCAAGAATGTGGAGGTTAGGCTTGTATGAAAGGCACTCTAAAATGATGACAACAACTTACAGATGGAATAAGGCATGCAATTACTAAGAATGCCTAGGTAATATACTAAAATCAAAAAGAAAAGAAGTCAAATATGCCACACACATTGCCCTCAATCACTGGTGTCTATAACATGGATTTTGATCTAGAATTTATACCAGTTGCCCAATCTAAAACTGGGAGTGAGATCCATCATGCTACACATGATGCCCCTTATATCTAGATTCTCTAATAAAAATTGTACTAAAACTACTAAATCTAAAATGATCTTTACATGAAAAAACTATAGTTGAGCTTACTTTTTTACCTATTTATAGAAAATATAGGTTTTTACTATTCAGATATGAGCATAACAAATAAGACAACCTACTATTTGACATTGTTATCCATATCTAGTGATATTGTTCTTTATTGAATCTGATGACTATTCTATAATCATCATTCTTTTTCTAGTTTATTCTACCTAGTTTGACCTTTGATTATTATTTTAAGTGTTTTGAAAATATGTTTTTTGATTGGTAGGAGCTTTGATCTCCTTGACAAAAACCTTATTTGTTGCCCCTTTTTCTGAGGGTAGGAATGAAGACCTTGTAATGACTGCCCTCAGAATAAAGATCCCTATAAGTGTGTTATGATATGAAATATAAGATATAATAATGATAATAATAAAAATGTCTCAAGATATAGTATGGTTTGTATTAGAGATTTTTAGATCAATAGGGGTATGCCTAGATAGATATAATAATGTAATAACATGTGCAATGTGCTGAATTGAAATTGGAAATGTTAGTTGTTAGTTATTAATTGTTAGTTATTAGTTTTCAAGGAGGGATGGAGCATGATGTCCATCATGGTATCCAAGATAGCCAAAAAATGCATGATGTGGATCATGGAATTGTAAATAGTGACAAGCAAACAATCAATAAGCACACAAGGTAAGAAACAATAAGCATACAAGAGTGGCCAACGGGCCAAGCAAACAAAGGACATTGGCACATGTCAATCAAATTGGAAAGCAAACATATAAGGCATTTTAAAATTCCACATACACATATGATTGGAAATAATCAAAGTTGGCATGAGGGCCATAGTCATATAAAAGAGTAAAAGTAAAGGACATTTGGAAATGCCCTAAAGAACATACAAAAGACAAAATAGGAACTAAGAAATGCAATCACATTTGGTTAAGCAAAGCAAGAAAATAAGACATGTAATATGCTATAAATATAATCTCATCTAACTAATCACAGAAAAAAGTGGAAGTGTGCAAGATATGTAGTACAAGACTAGGTATATGTTAAGAAATACATGAGTGCTATATACCAGTGAATGTTGATAGAGTAATATATGTAATCTAGTAAGTAATATACATGAACATGATAACTAGAGCATGTGGTGTAGGAATGACATAATCTGGATGGTGTAGTCATGTAGAAGATGCCCCTAGTGGGTAAATATATTGATGTATGTCTTGAATGTAGAAGTAAGATGACCCCTCAATGGGTAGAGTGAAGTGATCAAGGATTTGGATGACACTGCACACATTCAAATAAGATCAAGTGAAGCATGGTAATGTAGATAAATTGACAAAAAATAGCATAAAACAACAAATGTAAGTCTAGTATGGTAGTATAAATGTAAATCATAGATAATGAATATAATTGAAATGTTTTTGTGTTTTAAAGTTTTGTATTATTTTTGATATTTTGATTTTTTTTGGATTTTTGATATATTTGAATATTTTTGGTATAAGATATGTACAATCAAGTAATAAGAGATTATGTACAAGAAACAATGAGAAAATAGGTACAAGTAAGGTTGAGAAGAGATGATACTAACCTATGAGTCTCATGAGAGACTCCCTATCATGGTGTCTTGTATCAAGGAGAGGGATCGTGCATGATTTTGAATCATGATGGAAAGGTTGAGATTATGGCTCTAAAAGATATGCATGCTATAAATGATTTATAATATCTATAGTGGAAACTAACTGTGGGGTACCCCTGTAACTTTGAGAAGTGGATGCAACTATAAGGCTCTTAAGGACCCATCTGGTAGTTGGAGAAGCTCTTTGAACATGTGCTCTATGTGTAGAGGTATGATACCTTAATGATACTACCTTGAGTGTGAACATTGTAGTTGGAAACTATCTAGAGGCCTAGAATTTTAGTTTTTATAAAAGAGGCATTTGTATAAGTGTATGAACTCTTTCTGCTACAAGGAAGGCCTCAATTGTGTTTGAATCTAAACTGGAGGAAGAACTATAATTAGTGGAGGAGATAAAACTAGTAGAGAAGTTGAGACTAGTGAATGCAAAGTAGAAGATGGATCTAAAGTGGGGAGTGGTAACTCATATGGAACTCCACCAACTATAAAAAATTGATTAATGTGAATGAATTTCATACATCTATGAACTGTATAAGGTATTGTACAAAGTTTTTAAATCCATGGTTATCTAAGTAACATATCAAGAAATCCTACATTGAGAACAATAATAAATGGTGTGGCCACATGTGTTAGACCAACTTGTATAGGAAGTACAATCTCACCCAATAAACTTTATATGTGCCCACTGAATCCATTGATAACTATGTTTATAGGGGTAATATCCTAATCTAAATATTCTAAATGCTATATTAATGTCATAGTGCACATGTTCACACTAGAACCATTAAATATGAGAACACTATGAATGGGATGATTATGAATGCAAGCTTTGATAAAGAGTGCATGATAATCCAAATCATCCTTAACTATCTCTTTCTCTAAGAAGGAAATCAAAGGTCTAGCTAAAACTCTAGAATTGTACACACCAATCATGTTACTCAAAGGATGTGACTCAACTGAAGGTGATCTATATGTAGCTAGTGGTGGATGTGCATGATATACATGGTGAACACCTAATGTATCCCTTGTCTCTTATTTAGAATACTATGGGAAAATATCTGAGAATATTTTTAAAGCTTTGTCCCATGTTTGCTTTACATGAGGAGGCTCAATTGAAGTTCCAATATCAATAACATTACCATCTATCAAGTCTTGTATCTTGTGGTTCAAATTGATGCATCTATTTGTTGTGTGGCCTGAAACCCTATGAAAATCACAAACTGTATTCTAATCATATCCCCATGGAAGAGGATTTGTTGGATTAACTTCTTAAATAGGAGGGAGAGATATGATATTTCATTCTAATAACTACTATAAGACTCTGGCTAGAGATACTGGTAGATTGGAAAAAAATTGTCGAGGAGTTATAGATAAAACCACTTGCTGAGGGGGATCTGAAGCTCCATTAACTATTGATTGATTTTGAATTTTACTATCATTGAATTTTACTTTATATAGAACTTTGATGTTACTCTTGTTTGTTGTTTTTAATATGCTTGTGTAATTAAGTTTGTCTATTAAAATTATCTTGACTTCCCTTTCCTTTGGTGTATGACATAACTTAGTGAGGGAAGAAAATATTTTAAACATTATTGATTCATGCAAAGTTGGTATAAGACTTTGTTTGAAGAGATCTTATAACTTTTGATCGGTCATGGGGCTGGTCATCTTAGCCAAGATAGTCTTATATCGAAGAACATAATATATGAGATGTTCATTTGACCTTTTTTTCTATTGTGCAACTTGGGCATAAAAAACCTTGTCACCTATGTTAATTTTGAAATGAGATAGGAACATGTTAGCTAAAGGATTGAATGCATTGATTGACTGATTGTGTAGACTATAGAACCATTGTAAAGCATAATCCTTTAGACTATATTGAAATAACTTGGTTAATAAGTAGTCATTTGGCACATAGTCCAAGAATTATATGTGAAAATATCTCAAGTGTGTCTCTAGATCACTCTTTCCATCAAATAGAGTGAGCTTGGGTTGAACAAAACCTATTGGAAAGGGTGTAGAAGCAATATGATGTGTCAGTGGTGTATGAAGTAGAGCAAAAGAATCCAAGGCCTATGTAAGTCTAGAGGCACCTTGCTCAAGATGTAGAACCTTGGATTGAAGTGATTTTATCTCTTGCACAAGAGAAGCCATATCAAGAGATAAAGATGTACTAGCCATTACTGGTGGTGCCTCATAGGAAGGTTGGGCTGCTATAGGGGGTTGTTAAAACATAATTGCCCTCATAATGTCATTTGAAACTGGTAGCTCTATGGTTTGAGAAGATTGACCATTGTTCACTTTTTGTTGTTCTTCTTGTAGTATTTTAAGCATGCCATCTTTCATGTCAGGGTGTTTAGTTAAGAGTTATTGAAGTTCCCTTTTATCAGTTTCATCAAAACTGATGTATTGGGCCATTGTTAAAGTAAAAAGACAAATTGAAAATTGATTGATTTTTTTGTAATAATTTTTAATAATCAAAGTGATATGGAAGGAAAGTACTGAATATAAGAAATGTAAAGTCCTAAAAACAATAAACTAGAGAATGCATAAAAAGGATATGAAGCTCACAAACATGTAAGGTGATACCTCAAAAGTAATGGGACCTAGTATATACAACTAGGGTTTTGAAAATTGATATATGTTTTTTTTTAAATTACTAAGGAATTTTTAAAAATGAATGTGAATTTTTTATTTAAATATGAAGGTAAAAAATAAAAAAATATTAAATTTTTTTTGATTTAAATGGACCTAGTATATGCAACTAGGGTTTGGAATAAATGATTTTTAAAATTACTAAGATAAATTTAAAAAGTAAATGTGAATTTTTGATTTAAAATATGTACAAAAAACTAAAAAAGTATTGGAAAAAATTAGCAAAGAATTTACCCTAGGGTTTATAAGGTTTTTATGCATAAATGAAGTAAGTTGGGTTCACCAAATGATTTAACTATTTTGAAAATATTGGAGTCTTATTCCTAA
Source organism: Torreya grandis (assembly GCA_037957365.1). Lineage (NCBI taxonomy): Eukaryota > Viridiplantae > Streptophyta > Pinopsida > Cupressales > Taxaceae > Torreya > Torreya grandis. Next base: position 810,622 of record JARHVA010000156.1, read on the forward strand.
TTTAGTTAAGGGTTTAGAATAAATAAATCAATAAAAATATTACAATAATTAGAGTAATGATTTTTATAATTTACTATGCCTTTTAAATCTTTCTAAAAATAGCAATAAATAAGGGGAAATACAACTTAACTTAAAATTAGACTGAGACAACTAAGACAGAGGTTGAAACTAGCTATCCAAGATTGGGAAAGTGTCATGAACCTAGATTTGGATTCTGTTTGGTGAAAGGACAAGAGCACCAAAAATAGGACACTTCAAGGTCTGATGCTATAGTCCATGTCCTACCATTATTGTCTAAATTGGTCATAGAGATATGAGTTTTCTAGGTTTTATCTACTATCCCTATGTGACCATGCCTATGAAATTTTAAATCCTGAATGTTGATAAATCTCTTTGTAAATATGATTTAATCTCAAACCCTAGACCTTCATTATGCTTGAATAAATCTTGAGAAAGAGGGGAGAGGCTGGTGTGTGTAAGATGTACTGAATGTGTATCCACACCCCTTGTGTGAACATGCTACCTATATACCAATACTCTAAAGAGGGATCAAGGCATATGTAATTATTCCACTTGATGAGTTTTATGCAATAGTTTTATGTAGATGATAAAATTCCAAATTGAGAGTGCTTGAGGTAGCTAGGGACTGGTGTGATGGTTTGAATATGCTTTTGGCTGTATGCAGAGAATAGGGAAATTTGTCTTGCTGATTTTGCTTGTATTCTTGCTTGCTTTGTAATATTTACCAACCCATTCTAAATGAACTTTGAATGTGATTTTATAGAGATATATTGGTCATGGGTTAAATGTATTCATACTAGTCCAACATAATAAAGAATAGGAATCAGAAGGAAATGGTCATTTGGGCTCAAAATGTGATTAGATAGGAACATCAAAACATGACACCCTAGGGTTTGGTGCTATAGTCCAACCCTAATTCTCTTATCTTATAAGCTCAAAACCTAGGGGTATGGAATTAACATAGGAATTACAACTTAGATGAGTTAGAATCAGGTCTCAAAAGTCTATGGATGATTGGTTATAAGAAAAAAGGTGTTTGGAAGGGTCATGAGAGCATACAAGAAGGTCTTATGGATTGGGGTCACAAGCCATACTCAAGCTACCATATGGACATTTTATATGATTAAAACTATCATAATTGGAAATAAATTAATGAAATGGATTGATCCTAAGGAAATAGTCACTCTTGAGGCCAAGGAATCTATGAAAATCACCAAATTTAGGATGGGAATCTATATTGGGATGGATCTATTGAACATATTGTATGGTTACAACAATATTCACTTCCTCCACCTGGAATGGTGTTAATACTATAATTATTAATGACCTCTAAGCTAAATTTTACCTTTAAAGAGATAATCAACACCAAACTTAAAGAGTAGATGTTCAATAAGAATAAATTACCTATGGGCAATCATTTATACGTGGTATCTTATCTATTAGATGTAGTCATGTCTACTGTTTATGTTCATAATGGATTGATCTAGATCCCAACCCTAGATTTTATCAATAATTGGGTATGTGACTTCTTTTATTTCTATCACATCTATTCGTAGATGAGGAATATCATTAGAATTGATGAGAATGTTTATCCCCAAGTTTAGAGGGTAATTCATGAGTAACCCTTGGATCAAGTATAAAAAAGAATAAGAAAAACATTATGTCTGAGGGGAGATTATTGGTTATATTAAGACAATACTATAATCATGGTGGTGGAAAAAAAGGTTTCCTCTTTGTGTCTCCTGAAGTATGTCCCAAATAAATTGGTTGAATAAGAAATAGTTTATCAGTTATGGTGAAGTATTGATGAAGACATGAAGAAGAAACATAAGGGCATGTTCCAAGAGTCATCCTTGATGATTGGATTAATGTGTTACACTAATAGGAAAAAATTATAAAAAGTTGGGAAAACTAGATAATTCTATTCATTGGTAGCCTTGAAATATAATGATTTGGATCCCCATGTCCTTATTCAAAAACATATCTCAGGCCTAGGCATCCCCTACTAACATGAACCATATGAACATGATTTTGTTTTACTAAATGTTAAGGATGATGCTAAGGTAATGGATTAGGTGAGATTAGATTGATTAACAAAGGATAATTTTAGGATGATACAAAGAGATCCCTTCATCGTAATTACAAAGGTGCACACCAATATTTCACCTCTAGGTGGATGGGCTACAATAGATTATTGAACCTCTCAACCTCCCAAAAAACCCTGGACCAAGGAATGTCATCCCAACCACCACCCATTGTGATGACATTTAAATAGGATCATTGTTTGGAAGAATACCAAGTTATTTCAATTTATCTACAAGGAGGACCATCCCAAGCTCCACCACTAATTGTAATGAAGGTTTTTAATCAAGAGAAAGAGGTGAAGGAAATTCTTACTGCTACAAATTCTTTGGGAGGAACACATGAACTAATTTGTATTGATTCTTCTAATTCTAAGGATACATAAATTCATATTACTTCCTTAGTTCATGTTGTTACAAGTGTGGATGTTACACTTTCCACCACTCAATAGACTCCTCCCCTAGTTGAAAATACAATAATTTTATACAAGAGAAAAGCATGAGCTCCCAAGGACCCTCTTCAATCAGTGGAGTCCCCTGTAAGTTCAACTGTGGGAGCACCTTAAATAAAGAGTGAGCTCAAGGATAATGATGAAGAAATATATGGGGTTAAATTCCTAAGCATCCAAGGAATACAAGGAAAGGATCTACTTAAGGCTAGAGGATCAAGTGAGGTCATTGTTACCATAGCCACTACTCTAATTATTTCTTCAGTTACTATGGTTTCTTCAGTCCCTATTATTATTGTTGTCTCTTTTATTCTTATTTTTTTCTTCATCAGTTATTATTTTTAGTAATGTTGTTATTTACTAGGCCCATATTATTTCTACTTCACATGTTGCTACTTCAATTAATATTCTCCCCACTATATCTAAGATCAAGAAAATTCATTTTAAGAAAATTGTGGGGGCCCTTGCAAGTGCTCAAATTCATGTGCCTTCTACTTAGTTGGGATTGCTAATGCCTTCTTCTAGTATTACTCAAGATCTTCCATTATTTCATCTATAAAAATTAGTAATAAGAAGGCTACTTATAGAGTACATCCCATGCCCTAGTTTAGTAATGTGGATTAGTCCAAAATCATCTTACCTTCCTTGCCAGCCTAACTACATGTAGAGGCATTAATGCAGTATTTTAGGGATCATTTGTTGGAGGATTCATCCAAAGACACTCAACCAATTGATGCTACACAATTAGTGATTCCAAAATGGGCAAAAAAATTGGAAGCCCAAGTTACACAAAGACCAAATTTAGTGATTACAAAGCTACCAATTATGAGCTCCATTTTTGATAAATCAACATGAACTATCGATAGAGTAAAGTAGAAGACAATCCAAGATTAATATATTAGGGGTTTTATTTTTGAAAAAAGATAAGATGTTTTCTTTTTATCTAAGAGAAAGAACAAGAGACTTGGAGATTCTCCATACAACAAGGATTTCAAGTCTTATCTTTAGATAAATATAGATGATTTGTTAGAAATTCATGTGGGTATTGAATAAACAAGGAAAGATATACAACAAGAGCTAGAACATGTATGGGAACAACAAATGATTGTACATGTTCCTAGGGAAATTAAAGAGTGATGTTTAGAATGAAGCTATCAAATTATATAATATCTTGGTCACCCTCAGTTTAATGAGAGTTAAATTGTCTTCTCATATTGTTAAAACTTATAAATTATTCAATTATTTGAAAGATGATGAGAATACATTAAATTTCCTTGTATTATACATAACCAGTAAGGTTTTTATCCATTTAAATTTTACGACACCACTTGAAGTAGCCAATGCTCTCAATTTGGTGGTCATCAGGACATAGGAAGCCTAAGATTGGGTGTCAAGTGTGCAAACATTAATTCCAAAGATGAGGGAATATGAAAATCAAGTATTTAAAATTTTAGATGAATGAAAACTATCTCAAGCTTGAGATCCCTCAGGCAAGCTAATAAGTAGGGCCAATTTTGACCAATTACACCAGCAAGAGTCTAATAATTTTAAGTAGAGTCTTCAAGGGTGTATGCTAGAGGAAATTGAATAAGAACTGAGATTTGATAAGAAGAAAGTTATTGAAGTATAAATTTGTTAAGTGGTGTACAGAGCCACAAAGGTTGAACATGCATGCTTATTGGTGCAAGTCACCATATTTTATAGGTCATCTCTTTTGAATATGGATGCAATCAAATTGTAGCATATCATCAAATACAAGCACTATCAGAGCCTAGAAGTAAAGAAATAGGCAATGGGTAGATCATTCATTTTAACTCCACCATCTAGTTCAGTCCCTTTGACTACTACAAGTTCAACTATGTAAGCCCTAGACTCAACTAAACCTTAGTTATCTTAAGTTTATTTTAATATATATTTTTCATGTAAATTGGCAAATGGAACTAAAGCATGTAATAGTTGACTATTTTTTTTGTAAACATGCACACATTGCATGGTTTTGTAAGAATAGGTCTTATTTTGAAGACACATTTTTTAAAAGCTTTAATTACATATGTATAATTTACATCAATTATAACTCTCATTTTGATTATGAGCATGTAATTTTAGAATTTTACATGGATTTGGAGGATGAGATGACCCCCCCAAATCTATTTATATTTATAATCCTCTCATTTCCAATAAAGGAGGTTGATTGGAAAATTTTATCGATACAAAAAAGAAATATCTTTTGATTTTCATGATCAATTGTGTTGATATCTTTATGTTTCAATTCTATATAATTAGTTATGTTTATTTTCCTGGTTGGTTGATTCAGTAATTTAAAGTGTGCAAAAGTTACCTAGAATTCCTTGTTTTTATTAGTGGTGTATGCTAATATAATATGTATAATAGATATTAGACAGGGATAATTTTAAGAAGGGACCCCTGAAAGTTTACTATAAAATCCTAGTGAATCTTTGGCAAAATTGCCATGCTTGTATAAATTGACTGGCAATTTCTATTAGCAATGTCAAAAAACTTAAAGATAGCTGGAAAATCAAGCGTTGTATTCAAATCAATAAATAATGGTGAAAAAACTAATGGAGAAAGAGACTAAAGTATGAGAATTTTAAGTTCAAGATATTATTTATGGTTCCTTATTTTCTATGATTAAATTTGTTATTCTTTTTAAAGATTAAATTTATCCTTTTTAAATGCTAAATTTGATGGCCATATAACTAAATATAAATTGAGTATAGACCTATTTAAGTCTCTCAAAAGACCACCAAGATAATATAATAAACTAAATGTAACAAAAATTGTGATAAAAAATCAAGTATAGAGTATAAACTAATTATGAGGCTATAAGGCAAGACAACTATGAAAAGCGATGATGACATAATTGAAAAAAATTTTCAAAACATTTTCATAGTTTTAAAATTATAAACTATATAATAAGGTTTGAATAATATTTTAACCACATCCATATTGGCCTTTCAGATATTTATTTATTTCAATTAGAAAACCATGCCAATTAGAGTATAATTATTACCTTAAACATTTAAAAATAAATTACAATATGATCATGAGGCTCTGTTGCATTTATTCAATTTGTTCTTTGTATATTGTTTAAAAGAAGTTTCTTGCATGTCATTATTTCTCAAGGGAAATAAATTTCTTGTTTGTTTAAAATAAGTATGTGGTAAAGACCAACCAATAATATAATAAATTGAGTATAACAAAAACATAATAAATAAATGAATAAATATAATGATAAGTTCCTTGAAAAATATTTTTTTAAAGATATTTGCTCAAAACACTATCTTTCAAATGTTTTAACTATATCCATAATCAATAATGATAAGGTTTGCCAAAATGTCTTAATCATATCCATAATCAATAATGGCCTTTTAAATATTTTTTTATTTCAATTAACAAACCATGCCAATCAGAATATAATTATTACCTTAAACATTTAAAAATAAAATATAGTATGATCGTGAGGATCTGTTTCATTTATTTAGTTTGTTATTTATGCATCGTTTAAAAGAAGTATCATGCATGTCATTATTTCTCAAAGGAAATCAATTTCTTGTTTATTTAAAATAAGTATGTGGTAAATACCAACTAGATAATATGAAAAAATGATTATAGCAAAAATAGTGACAAAAAATTAGAGTATAGATTATAAACCAACTATGGGGCCATAGGACAAGACAAATATGAAAAGCAAGGATGACGTATAAAAAAAATATTCAAAATAGTTTCATAGTTTTAAAATTATAAACTATATAATAAGGTCTACTAAAATGTCTTAACCACATCCATATTGATCTTTCAAATATTTTTTATTTAAATTAACAAACCATGCCAACCAAAATATAATTACTACATTAAACATTTAAAAACAAAATACAATATGATCATGAGGCTCTATTTCTCTTTTTTTACAGTACATATGGTAAGATCATGTGCAACACTTAGTTTAAATTGAGTACAGACCACAACTCCCACTTTTGACATAATTAGTCGATCTAATAGACTCAAAGAAGTTCTTGTTACAAGGGATTGATTCTTTGAGGTTGTATCCTCTATAAGTTACACCTTGAAGGAAATTGTAAAATGTTTCTCTTCAGAGATTAGATATCATTTTCCTCAAAATGAATTACTAGAATCCATGGCTGTGATGTACCTTTAATATTAGAATTTTTTTAGCTCATTAAATTTCCAGAATAAAATCAAAACCTTGGCTCAACACTTCTGCAAGAATGTAGAATTGAATAGTGAACAAACTAAAGGAATTTTAGATTTGTTAAAGCTAAGGGAATGATCTATTTTATTTGCCCCAATAAATTTTGGACCATGCTTCTAAGATGGCTCAATCACTAGACTATGGACTACCTTAATTTTGAGTGAAATACCATGTGATGGTATCTTAGAATATTTTAATCTTGCTATATTATGCCAAACATTGATTTTGGGCTTAGTGGAAGATGAGAGAATTTTTAGTGCATTTTCATTTTTAAATTCAAAGTTAAGAAACAAGTTTGACAAAAATTGGAGACTTACTTGAGGTTATATATAACTAGATACAATGTTTTTGATTTTTCATTTGATAGAGCTCTGAAAATTTGGTAGTCAAATTGTCAACATATGAAATAAGAGGATTGACTAATAATTCTTCAAATACACTTTAGTTTTAATATATTAGACCCGAGTCCAAATTTTTAAGAGAATGTAAATAACAATTATCAAGAATAAAATGAAGAAAATTGGTATGTTGAAATTTAAAATTTAGGCATCTGAAATCCAAGGTTGATTGAGAAAGGACAACAAATTTTGTGATTTATTTTAACAAGGTTTTGAGAAAGCTTGTTAAAGATAATGCAGAGTATATAAATGATTAAGAGATAATTTGTGTATTTTTGTTTCTATTTGATTAAGAGAACATGTCTATAATAGTTGTAAAATTTATTATAGAGATGCATAAGTATATTGTTGTGTTCCCTTGTTATTTTATACCACGTAGGTATATTTTTATGTTCTTTTTGATTAAGATGACATGTCTATAATAGTTGTAAACTATATTATAAATATTCATAAATATATTGTGGTGTTTTCTTGTTATTTTATACCAAAATTATTTGATGTATTTATAGTGTAATGAACTGTAAGTATCTATATTGACTAACAACTTCACTTCTACCAATAAATTCCATAAATGACTAGAAAAATTGAGAAAACCATCACATATGTATTAGAGCAACTTCCATTAATCCCATGGGTGATATATTAGAGCAACATTAAATTTTGCCTTAGAGACCCTCAATATGTCGACACTAATTCACTAAAAAAAGGGGTAAAGTCTAAACCTCGATCCCTATAGCTTTAACTCCACCTAAACCACATTCAATGCTAGAAATAAAATAAATATTAGGTTTGGAAATTATTTATTATTAAAATTTTGTCATTAAAACTATAAAGAAGGAAGAGAATGTTTGTTTTACTCAGTTTTATAAATGTGTTAAACATCACTTATGACTTAGGACACAATAATCTTAAAGTAATAATTATATTTTGGTTGACATAGTTTTCTAATTGAAATAAATAAATATTTGAAAGACCATTATTGATTATGGATATTGTTAAGATATTTTATTAGACCTTATCATTTATTCATTTTAAGATAGATAACTGTGCATGCAAACAACTACTCTCTATCTTCAGAATAAAAGAAACATAAATCTAGACCTTGCAATCATAAAAAAACTTAGAAATTATCTACACCTTCATTTCCAACCTATTGTCCCACTATTTTGACTACCAGAGCTTTGCTTATGCCAATAGCTTGCATCAAATAAAAAAACTATCATATATGTATTCAAGCAACTTACTTATGTTTAAATACATATGCATCTCTATAATAGAGTTTATAAATGTTATAGATAGGTTCTATTAATCAAACATAAGACTGAGAGTAGTTATTTTCATACATAATCATCTATCTTGAAATGAATAAATATAATGATAAATTACTTAAAAATCATTTCTTTTAAGATATTCGATTACCATTCTTGCATTTCATAGTTGTCTTGTCATATGGCCCCAAAACTAATTTAAGGTAATAATAATATTTTGGTTGGCATGGTTTATTAATTGAAATAAAAAAAAATTTGAAAGACCATTATTGATTATGGATATGGTTAAGACATTTTGGCAAACTTTATTTTATTGTTTAGATCTCAATTATCAAATATATGTGGATATGATCAAATTTTAAATAATATAATCCAACCCATTCAACATAGTAAAGTCTATAGAAGAGACAATCTCTTGAAATAAATATTTTTGATTCTATCAAAGTATTTTATCATTCTTTTGATATCCCTTTTATATCTATATCGCTGAAAAGAGGGAAAAAGAAATGAAATGAAAGCAACCAAGAGAGAAAAAGACTCAATGTACTTAATGCATACTAACAGATTAGTCTCTTATATATCAATATTGTGATATCTATTTTATATATTAGATTAGTGTTTTGAAAGACTTATAGAGTTCTGTACTCAATGTATACTAAGAACTACACATGATCTTACCATATGTATTGCACAAAAAGAGCCCTCGAGAACCATAATTTTGGGACATGAAGGATAACAATTTTTTTACTGATTTTAACCTCTCCCTCAAGCTCATGTTGAATCTTTATCATGTTACATACATTTATCTATTGATTTTGGCAAGGCTAAAACATGATTAAGATGTAGAAAAAACTTAAGAAAATTATTATAAAACATTAAAATCCATGTTTATTTCCATAATTTTTGAGTAAAGAGTAAACCATTCAAACATAATTTTCTGTGGGAAATAAAATACTATCATGTATTTATCAAAAACACCAAAAATAATATCAACATACTTAAACATATCAAGATAGTATTTAATACCAAGTATCAACAAAAATTTCAACAAAAGAATTTAATTTTTAATTAGAGTCTGTATCAAAAACCAAATCAATTAAAATGGTAACCTTATCAGTCAAGTACTAAGTATAATTCATTGAAGAAGTATAAAGTTCCATCAAGTGGGTCAAGGGCCCTTTAGAATCATCCATCTCCAATTTAACATTTTTTAACATTCTGACCTCCATATGTTGTGCTATAAGACTGCTAGTACATTTACTGCTAGAAGAAGCAAGTTTTTCAGGGTCAAGGGGTGGAATATTAATGTTAAGTGGAACAATTTCATTGGGGGTGAATTTTTTTAGTTAATTCAAGAATATTTTCATGTTGAGGTGGATCAAGCAATGGAACATTTTTCTCATTAGGTTGAATGACAACATAAGCATGCATGTGTTGAGGGGGCTCATTTGGAATGTATGAGGATAATTAATCCAATGTGCTCCCCTCCATCCTCTATTTCCATGAAAATTCAAATATTTAGTAGGCAAAGAGTTGAGAACATTCTAAAAGACAAGGTCATTGGCATTAAAATGCAAGGAAACATGGGTTTCCTGATTAAATGGCCTAGCAAATGTGTTAGCAGCCCTGTGATCATGAAAGAATTGGCCGCCTTGAGAGCCACCTCATGAAGGAGTGGCATCAATATGTTGATCATCATCATAAACCCAAACATCTATACCTAAATTATTTGAACTTAGATTCCATCCTGACATATAATAAAATATGTTAAAATAAGCATTTTATATAATTGAGCTAAAATACTTCCTAATTTCATTATCTAAAAAATACAATGCATCAAATTGTTTAATTTAAAATAAAATGCAAATAATACTTATATAACCATCAGTGCATAAAAATTAATAATTTCATCCTATTTACAATCATACTAAAATAACAATTACCAACCTAAGAAAAACATGCATTATTCTTTCACTAGCCTCATGCCATGCATTATTCTTTCACAATCCATATTGGCCTTTCAAATATATTTTTATTTAAAATTAACAAACCATGCCAACTAGAATATAATTATTACCTTAAACATTTAAAAATAAAATATAGTATGATCATGAAATTTTAGGACTCTTTTTGTGCAGTATATACAGTAAAATCATGTGTAACACTTAGTGTAAATTTAGTACAAACCACAACTCACACTTCAAATATTTTGGTAGATCTTATTATATAATTTGTATGGGTCTGATTCGCTATAAAATTATACAAGACATATATAGGTTAATCTAGAATCACCAAGTGTGTGTGTGTGTGTGTGTGTGTGTGTGTGTGTACACACACACACACACACACACATATGTATGTATGTATAGGTTAATATAGAATCAATAGGTACACACACACACACACACACACACACACACACACACACACACACACACAAAGACCATCTAGGACACAATAAGCTTAAGGTAGTAATTATATTTATTATGTGAAAATATTTAAATATTCTTTGTCGCCACATGCTCTTCTTTCTATATGGTTTTAATAATTAAATTTTTTAATAATAAATAATTTTTAAATCTAATATTTATTTTAATTATAGCATTAAATGTGGTGTAGGTGAAATTAAAGCTACGGGGATTGAGGTTTAAATCTTGCCCCATTTTTTAGTGAATTGGCACCAACATATTGAGGACACAATAAACTTAAGGTAATAATTATATTTTTTAGTTATATCATCCTCACCTTTCATAGAAGTATCTTACATGTCATTATTTCTCAGAGAAAATCATTTGATTATTTGTTCAAAATAAGTATTTGGTAAAGACCAACCAAATAATGTATTAAACTAAGTATAGAAAAAAATGTGACAAAAAATCAGGGTATAGAGTATAAATAATAAACTGACTATGGGGCCATAGGGAAAGACTATATATATATATATATGTATGTATGTATACCCTAATTTTTTATCATGATTTTTACTAAATTTAATATATTATTTATACTCTATACCCTAATTTTTTGTCACAAATTTTACTCAGTTTAATATATTATTTAATTGGTCTTTAGTTTTACCATCTTAAACCCTAAAAAAATAAGAAATTGATTTTTTGTAAAAAATAATAGCAAGCATGAGACTTATTTTAAACAATGCACAAAGAATAAAATGAGTTATATTATGTGGTTGGTATTTAACACATACTTATTTTAAACAAACAAGAAACTTATTTCTTATGAGAAATAATGGCATGCAAGATACTTCTTCTAAGTAATGTACAAAACAAAATGAATTATATTAAGTGGCTGGGCTTTACCATGTACTTCTTTTAAACAAATAAGAAACTCATTTCCTATAAGAAATAATGGCATGCAAGATACTTATTTTAAATAAAATGAATAAATGAAATAGAGCCTTATGATCATTTAAACTACATTTTTGACAAACCCTAAAATACCCATTTCACAGATTTTGAGTTTAAGGAAAATATTTTTAGATATACATGAAATTTTTAAGAAAAATAATATGCAAAATGTTTTTAGCAAATATATTTAAACAATTTTTTTTTAGGGAAATTAGTTGCTTGTTTATTCTAAAAGTATGTGGTAAATACCAACCAAATAATATATTAAGCTGAGTATAGCAAAAATTGTGAATTTTTTTAGGGTATAGAGTATAAATAATAAATCTACTATGGGGCCATAGGACAAGACCATGTGTGTGTATCCTAATTTTTGTCACAATTTTTCACATAGTTTAATATATTATTTGGTTGGTCTTTAGTTTTACCTTCCTAAACCTTAAACAAATAAGAAACTAATTTTATCTAAAAAATAATGGCATGCAAGATACTTATTTTAAACAATGCACAAAGATTAAAATGAATTATATTATGTGATTGGTCTTTACCACATACTTATTTTAAACAAACAAAAAATTTATTTCCTCTAAGAAATAATAGCATGAAAGATAATTCTTTTAAGCAATGCACAAAACAAAATAAATTATAATATGTGGTTGGTCTTTACCACATATTTCTTTTAAATAAACAAGAAACTCATTTCCTCTGATAAATAATAGATTGAAAGATACTTATTTTAAATAACATAAATAAATGCAACAGATGTCAGGAGAACCTACAACAATCAATATACTCTGATACCAACTGTTAGGTGACCCCTTATCCAATGGAAGCACAATTGATTACTTTCTTATAAGCAATTAAACACGGAATTATACCAGAATGATAAAGTAACTAGAAACTTGAGACAACAAAGAATTTGAGAGACAATACACACTCTTGTATTAAATATTACTAGAAGAAAATACAATAAGGAAGATGCCACTTCTTCCTCCACCTCAAAAGCTTGCCACACCTCAAGACCTTCTTCCCTCTCTCTCTTGCTCAACACAACAACTCTAAAGCCTGAGTTGCTATCCCTCCTTGAATGCTTCAGCTGATCTCCTTGACCTTACACCTGTAGATCTCCTTGACCTTGCTAGCTTCAATGTTTTTACTTGCCTTCTTGCTTGATTACAATACATGCCTTATGGGTCTATAAATAAGATCCCATGCTTACAAAAATAGAACTCTAGTTACAATAATTAGACACGCAGCTCATGACTATAATTAGACGTTTAACATGCAAACACTCGCTTCACTTAACTGACTGTTCGTCAACAACAGTTCTGGAAATACACAGGCGACCGACGTCGGTCCCTGCTTGCTTGGTTCTACCGACGTCAGCCGACATCCTGCCATCGCCAGTTTCTTTCTACACTGCACTTGACCGACGTAGGTCATGCTACCGACGTCGGTGCTTCTAGTTCTTTAGCATCCTCTTCTTTGTGTCTACAAACAGTTGAAGCTTTTAGCTCCACACCCTAACAATCTCCCACTTGGAGATAAATAGTTGCAACTTGTACATGTACTTGTACACCATCTATTTTGTTCCCTTGGCTCTGTATCCCTCTTCAAAGTCACTCTTGAAGACCAACCACCACGCAAACTTGTGATGCTAAACCTGTCACTTATGCCACAAGAATTTTGCTGCTCCCAAATTCTTCATGACATACTTCTAAACCAACTCTACCCTTAGCTCAGAAAACTCCTTGTATATGAAACCCTGCAACAAGTAACATAATACAGTAACAAGATAATGTAGCTAATATTATCCAACCTGGTAAATATAAAATACAATGGTCAAATCTCCATTGTTTTGCAGCTTACTCAAGACCATATACCATAACCTTCTGTCTCATGTGTCCATCCACTCTCTTCTCTAAAATGGGAATCCATCCCTCTATCCAGTGCTTCCTTCCAGCTGACAACTCTACCAATAAATACTTGTTTGGTTCTTCTCCAAGGACTCACACTCCTCATCCATGTCAAGCTCCCACTATTTCTGGATTCTACCTGCATTGCTTCTTCCATATTCCTAGTTCTTAACTATCAGTAAGCAATATAAAGAAGGTGAACAATGAATATGAAGTTCACATACCTTTTCTGACCTCCATATGGGTGTTTGAGACTCCTTAACAGCTAGCTGTCCACCCATCATCTGTTCCAGTGACCAATATCGGCCATCTCCCAATTTGCTCCCGATCGATGTCGGTTCCCTGCACTGACCCTGACTACCGACGTCATTTCCCTGGTCGACGCCAGTGTCCCCCCTACCGACGTTAGCCCTGATGACCAACGTCAGACTTCTGCTGCCCGACCTACCGACCCTGCTAGTCTGCACATGACCGATGTCGGTATCTGGTTGACCGACGTCAGTCCCATGTGACCGACATCGACGTCTATGTGTTCATGTAAGTGATGAAATTTTTATCTGTGAGCTCTTCTTGTATCAAACCTCTATCCATGCTGCCTTGCTCAGATTTATTCAGCCCCTATGACTGACCTCTATCCTTCATCTCCTCCATAAACACCAAGGCTTCTTTGTTCCTATCAAAAGCATCAAATTTCCTTTTTCTGCAATGAACTCTATCTATGCTTTCTAAATTTGAACACATACCTTTTGAATCAAGAAATCCATTCCCTTCTTATTCACGTGACCAAGCCTATTAGACCACATCTTTGAATCTACACCAGAAGTAGAATCAGTAATATAAGTAGGTAGATAAAGAGTACATACTTTCTTACCTCTTGCTAGAACAAGTGCTCCCTTGGTAACCTTCCAAGAGTCTGCTGTGAGGGTTATTGTGCATCCCTCATCTCCCAATCTTCCTACAAAAATCAAACTCTGCTTCAGAATTAGAACATGCATGACCTCCTTCAACACCCATGTGTTGTCAATCTACAATCTCAGCTGCACTTTCCCTTTGCCAACTATCTGACAAGGCACACCATCCCCTAAATAGAGCACTCTAAAGTCTCCCTGTTCATACTCATGAAAACAATCTCTGTTTGGGGATGCATGAAAAGATGAACCAGAATCTAAAATCCATGATCCTACCTGACTATCCAAAGAAAGTATGAGAGCATCTTGTACCACAATATTTGCATCCTTTGCTTCTTCAATACTTGCATGTTGATTCTCTTTATCTCTCAACCAACACTCCTTCTTTGTATGTCCTTTCTTTCCACAAAACTAGCAGGTAATCCCTTTGGACTCGGATCTCCTTCCCGACCTTGATTTCCCTTGCTCAACCTTCTCCCTTTGCCTTCCCCTGCTTTCTACACTTAGAGCATTCCCTGATGATTCACCTGTGCTTCTCTTGTGTATTTCTTCATTCAAGATCACACTCACAACATCATCAACTTTTAAGATTTTAGAAACAGATGCATAATTACTTACTGCCATAACCAAACCATCCCAACTTTCAGGCAAAGAACATAAAATCAAGAGAGCCTTTACCTCATCATCAAAAACAATATTGACTGAAGCTAATTGGTTTACCAAACCATGGAAATCACTGAGATGAGTATGTACCGATCCACCTTCCTACATTTACAAAGTAAATAGCTGCTTCATAAGATATACCTTATTAGAAGCTGAGGGCTTTTTGTATAAATTCACCAAGAACTTTATCAGCTCTTCTGTTGTCTTGCACTGTGATAAGCTGGATATCATAGACGATACAAGGCTCAACCTTATGGAACCGAGAGCCTTCCGATCAAGAACACTCCATTCTTCATCCTTCATATCTGTGGGCTTGCATGCAACCCCACCCAACGGTAAGTACAAATCCTTTTGATATAGATAGTCCTCAATCTGCATCCTCCAATGTTGATAATTCTTGCCATTAAACTTCTCCATTTGTAGCTTACTTTCTTCTGCCATTGCTGAACTCTCACTCAATCAGAAAACCCTATGAATGACCTGTAATCAAAAACAATAACCTGCTTCCTACAAACCGTAGCTCTGATACCAACTTGTCAGGAGAACCTACAACAATCAATATACTCTGATACCAACTGTTAGGTGACCCCTTATCCAACGGAAGCACAATTGATTACTTTCTTATAAGCAATTAAACATGGAATTATACCAGAATGATAAAGTAACTAGAAACTTGAGATAGCAAAGAATTTGAGAGACAATACACACTCTTGTATTAAATATTACTAGAAGAAAATACAATAAGGAAGATGCCACTTCTTCCTCCACCTCAAAGGCTTGCCACACCTCAAGACCTTCTTCCCTCTCTCTCTTGCTCAACACAAAACCAACTCTACACCCTGAGTTGCTATCCCTCCTTGAATGCTTCAGCTGATCTCCTTGACCTTACACCTGTAGATCTCCTTGACCTTGCTTGCTTCAATGCTTTTACTTGCCTTCTTGATGATTACAATACATGCCTCATGGGTCTTTAAATAGGATTCCATGCTTACAAAAATAGAAATCTAACTACAATAATTAGACACGTAGCTCGTGACTATAATTAGTCATTTGACATGCAAACACTCACTTCACTTAACTGACTGTTCATCAACAGCAGTTTTGGAAATACACAGGTGACCGACATCGGTCCCTGCTTGCCTGGTTCTGCCTACGTCGGCCGACCTCCTGCTGTCATCGATTTCCTTCTGCACTGCACCTGACCGACGTTGGTCATGCTGCTGACGCCAGTGCTTCTGGTTCTTCAACATCCTCTTCTTTGTGTCTGCAAACAGTTGAAGCTTTTAGCTCCACACCCTAACAACAGAGCCTCATGATCATTTCAACTATATTTTTGACCAACTTGAAAATACCCATTTCATAGTTTTTGAGTTTAAGAAAAAGACTTATAGATATATATAAAATTTCTAAGAAAATCAACATGCATAGTGTTTTTAGCAAATATATTTAAAAAAATGTTTTTTAGGGAACCTATTATTATATTTATTCATTTAAAGACATATGACTATGCATGTAAACAACTGCTCTCCATCTTTAAAACTAAAAAAACACAAGTTCATACCTTTCAATCATAAGGAAACCAACTTAGAATTTGTTTGTGCCTTCATTTCCAACCTTAACTACCAAAACTTTGCTTTTGAATACTAGATATTTGATTCTATTAAGAAATTACATAAATGATAATAAAAAATGATAAACCATCGCATATGTATTCAAGCAACTTTCATTAATCCCACAAGTGATGTGCTGAACAACTTTCATTGATCATGCGGGTGATGTGTTGGACCAACATTAAATTTTACCTTGAGGACCCTCAATATGCTGGCATTAATTTATTAAAAAATAGGGTAAAATATAAACCTCAATCTTCATAGCTTTAATTACACTTGCATTGCATTAAATGCTAGAAATAAAATAAACATTATGTTTGAAAATTATTTATTATTAATTTTTTTAGTTATTAAACCATATAGAAGGAAGAGCATGTGGCACTAAAGAATATTAAAAAAATTCACATAAAAATATAATTATTATCTTAAGCTTATTGTGTCCTAGATGCTCCTCACACACACACACACATTGGAAAAATCCAGACTAACCTATACATGTATCGTATAATATACTGATGAATTAGACCCATACATATATATTAACTTTAGAAAATCTCTATCCCAAAATAGGATCGAGTATAATCTATAAGGTGAATCTGTATCCCAAACTATGAAATTGTATAAAATTTTGGCAATTTGACCTATATATATTTTTGCAAAATTAGTTATTTTCAAAATAATAAAACCTATTTATATCTAAATGGCTATAAATAGCCACTAAATTTTTCTTTGATATTGGATGATTAGTAGACATCATTGATTTTATGTAACTAGGTTGACTGTTTCATTTCTCTGAGTGTGTAGAAATGTTTCCCACGATATAGCTTTCTAAGAGTGAGCAATAGCTAACTTATATACTTCTTCAATTTGAGATATAATATTTTGACTAAGGATGTGCACCAAATATTATAAATAGGATCAACCTTTAGTTGAGATCTTAGAGTTTACTATATCCTTTTTCCTTAGATTACCTTACTGTGTTTGTATATGTGTGAACAATAGTTGCTAGTTACAAGTATTAGTTTTAAGACACTTGTCCACAAAGAGACCATCTTAGAAGTAATCCTTCTTAAAATCATAGAGCCTTATTTTTTGATCTACCTTCCCTCCTTTTGATTTTTTTTTGATATTCACCCATTCTACTATAAATTCTATCCAGCCATCTCAAATAGGAATCAGTTTCTTTTAGGTTTCACTCATCCACTCAGACCCGATTAATAATCTACATGTTCAACCTATTATTCCATCACTCAATTATTTAACCCATACCTAAAACTCATGTCCTAGACTAGAATTTATCTCAATTGAGATCCTAAAATATTAGAGGTTAATTTGTTAAATTTTTTGTGCTTAAAAATTGCATCGATAAAAAAAATCTAGTGCTAGGAGGGTCAGAACCATAGTGTGCCCTTCCCTAGAAGAGGTTACCCCCTAAGTTTAAGTTACACTGGACACACAAGAGATTAAGCTGGTCTAGATCCAAATCTAGTATTTTAATTTCACCTTTGTTGATCCATTGAAGGCCTAGATCTGCACTCATTTTTCCCATAATACCCCAGATCGGGACACCTTCCCAAGTGAGAATACAAAAATATATTTCCCTTTGATGAACCCCCTATTAATTTCCTATCACTTGAACTAGGATTAGACATTTTGTAGATCAAAAAAATTTCAATGCCAACTTTATGAATTGCCAATGAAAATCACTCCCTTCAAGAATAAAATCACTATTCCATTTTTTGAATTAACTTTTGCATTAGTATTTTGAAAGTTGGTACCTAAAAAAAGTAATGATACCTACACATTTATTCAAAAAAGAAAAATGAACTACAAAAATATTCATTTGAAAATGATATCATAGACATAATCTAAATCTACACAATATATAAATTTATAAATTAAAATTTTAACCAAACCACAACTCACTTACAAATTTAAAGCATAGCAATAAGGGCCAACGTAAATTTATAAGGACATGATACAATCTATTAGTTACTATTTTGATGCACCATGGATCTTTATTTCTATGGTTGTAGAATAAGAGTGATTCTAAGAAATACTAAATGTTTTAAAATGTGCATAGGGATTTTTATAAGTTTCGAGAATAACCTATAAGTCAAGTAATGAATGATGCAATAATTAAATATCTCAACTATCAAATATATGTAAATGTGAATCAGATTTCAAATAATTTAATCTAACTTATCTAATAGAGTAAAGCATATTGATGAGGTAATCTCTTGAAGGAAAGATTTTGATTATGTCAAAGTGTTTTATCGATCTCTTGATATCTCTATAGCTCAAAAGAGAGAAAAAGAAACAAAATGAAAGCAAGCAAGAGAGGGAAAAAAATGGAAATGCAAATGAAAATAGAACAATAAAAATAAAATAGAATCACTATTCTAATTAAGAACAATTAAAAAAATAGACTAACATACTCATAATTCAATATCAAAATCATAATTTAATGGTCAATCTTAGATTAATCTTTTTAGAAAATTATAGAGGTCTATACTAAATTTATACTAAGTACTGTACATGTTCTAACCATATTTACTCAATTTTTTTAGTTATGTCATACTCAATTTATACTAAGTACTACACATGATCTTGATGTATGTACTCAATTTTTTTTAGTTATGTCATCCTCTCTTTTCATATTTGTCTTGCCATATGGCCCCATAGTTGGTTTATTATTTATACTCTATACTTTGATTTTTTGCCATATTTTTTTCTATACTCAGTTTATTATATTATTTGGTTGGTCTTTACCACATGCATATACTTATTTTAAACAAACAAGAAATTGATTTTCTTTGAGAAATAATGATATGCAAGATACTTATTTTAAACAATGCATAGAGAATAAAATAAAGAAGTGCAACAAAACCTCATGATCATTTTAACCATATTTATGAGTAACCCAAAAATACCCATTTCATATATTTTGAGAACATATCAACTTTCTATCACATGTGCGAATGTAATAATTGTGTGCATTCAAAATGAGTAAAATAAACGAAATCCTTTTTTTAAAGAAAATATTTATATATATACATGAAATTTCCAATAAGACTAACATGCACAATGTTTTGACAAAATATATTTAAAGAAATATATTTTATAAAAATTATCATTATATTAATTCATTTCAAGACAAATGATTGTGCATGTAAATAACTGCTCTTAGTCTTTAGAACAACATAAACACAAATTCATACCTTGCAGTTGCAATCACAAAGAAACTAACTTTGAAATTATCTACACCTTTGTTTCCAACCTTTCATCCCAATATTTCAACTACCAAAGCTTCACTTTCATCAATAGCTTGCATCAATGACTAAAAAAATTGAGAAACTATCACATATGTATTTGAGCAACTTACATTAATCCCATGGATGATGTGTTAGACCAACATTAAATTTTGCCTTGATCAACCCCTTAATATGGTGATGCCAGTTCACTAAAAAATAGGGCAAAATCTCAATATCGATTACTATATCTTTAATTCCACCTGCATTGCATTCAATGCCACAAATAAAATAAATATTACGAGACCTAGTCAAATATTTATTATTAATTTTTTTTAGTTATTAAAATTAAATAACATGTTTATTTTATTCGATTTTATAACTGATACTAAAAAATACTCAAAACATTTTCATAGTTTTAAAATTATAAACTATATAATAAGGTCTGCCAAAATATCTTAACCATATCCACAATTGGCTTTTCATATATATTTTTATTTTAATTAATAAATCATGCCAACCAAAATATAATTATTACCTTAAGCTTATTATGTCCTTTAAAACCAAGTATAATATATAAGTCAATTAAAAACACATGTATAAGAAAATGTATAAAATTAAGGCTATTTAACCTATGTATATTTTCACAAGAATAGCCATTTTCAAAACTTAAAAAACCTACTTATAGCCTTTTGGCTATAAATAGCCTCTAAATTTTTCCTAGAACCAATAAATAAATAAATACATTTACTAATTTAGTTATATAACTCTTTGTATATTTTTCACTCTCTCTGTCTCATTTAAAGCTTTTACATGTGCCTATAACTCATTTAGTCTTTGTGTGAAGGGTTATCCCTTGGTTCACCTCCTAGGCATCAGATCAATTGCATAAATATATTTCCTTAAATTCAGGAGAGGAAATAATATAATTATTATTAGAACATAGAGAATCTTAACATTTATGTTTATCTCTCACATACACATATCAGGGTTTTGAAATTAGAATGATGTTATAGCTTCAGCCTTAAAAATGCTTATCTAAATTAAAAGGGGATGTAGAGTTCTGGTAGTGTAAAGGTAACACCCCTCAATTGGAGGAGATAGGGGTTCAAATCCCCTTCAAATTTTTTTGATTCAAAAATTTCAACATTTAATGATATGTTAATCAATATGTGATAGTCATATTTTTAGTTTAATACATTAATTGCATATACATTTTAATTATTTAAATTTCTAAATATTTTTTTAGTTATTTGTTAGATATAGTCTCATTTTTAATCATTTTTATGTTTTATATTAGTTTCATAGTTTTAGATATATTGTTGGAGATTGGCCTTCTTGGCATAGTGAGTCTCTTAAGATGGATACATGATGTTATCTTAGACTGGAGGTCATAATCTGATAATGCCCATCTTTGTTATTCACATTCTTCATTGTTTTGTCATCTTGAGTTTGACAGGTTAAGGGTTGTTTTCATTTGATTTTAGTTCTTAGTATAGTGTTAGTGGTGGTTTATAATAAATTATGTGTTTGGTCATTTTATTCTACATTTTTAGTCCCAGATGTCTTTAACGTATTATATTCAATTTTACAAGGTTCAAGTGAAATTTGTCTATATATTATATCTTAACTTGTTTATAATTCTCATAGTGCCATTTGTGTGTTGTTATGTGTTATTTATAGTTAATTTCATATTTTTTGATTGCATATCTCATGTCTCTCTCTTCCTCTTTGATAGGCAATTAGAAGTTGAGTGTTACTTTCTCATAACAATTGCCTTAGAATCATTAAACACATGATATAATTCATTGTAATAGTATTTGAATGTGTTTTGGTTGTTATTTCATCTATTATAGGTTGTCTATTGATTATTTGATGTAATTCATCTACCATATTATTTTGTGGTCATTAAATTTCCCTACAACACCTTCCTTTTCAGATATGTGATAATGCCCATTCATCTCCTACTTCATTGTATCTCTTTTGTCCTTTATTGTCCCATAGTTATTTGGTCACCTTCTTACATGCTAATTTGTTGTTTTTAGATTCTTATTCACTTTAGGCAAGGGTTTTATCTCTTTCATGTGATTCAATCTTCATTCCCCCTTTAATTCACTATTTTTTTTGAGTCATGTCCACCTTACACCTTACTAGTTTCAAATATCTATAACTTTCATTTGACAATTTTTTTGTTATATACAACATCGACTACTTTAATAGATTTGTTGTTTGTTGTTTTAATCTTTATCATCAATGTTTTTAGTGTATTTATTGATCATTTGAACATTTTTCACTTTGTCTTGAATGTATTTGAGTATTTGATGAATCTATTTGTTATTTGATTAATTTATTTGTTCTTTTTACATCGTCATTCAAATCTTATTTGTGTGCCATTATTAGTTTATATTATATTATTTAGAAGTGTAATTAGTTTGAATTCACTTTATATTCAACTAAATCATCTATTAAATATATTTTTTAAGAATTATATGGTTGTGTTAGGTTAATTTAAAAATAGTGGTAGGCCTCATTTGTGTGGATTAAATGAATATAAAATTATCTTATTCACACAATATGTTTGTTTCTATTTCTTAGTTTGATTAAGGAAATACAAGTTTGCATTTCTTTAGCAAAATATGTACATGCATCTAATTTTTACTTTAAATTTAATTTCCTATAGTTTAGATTAATTTGAAGGGGACATATTAAATTGAGCTTGAGCTACTCTTCCCATAGTTATTGATTAATATGTGGAGAGGCATTCTATAATGACAACTGAGGGCGGTAGTTGGGTGGTGTAATGTTCATTAGTGCATTCACTTTTAATTTTAACCTTAAATTTGATGTTGATTTGATCTTCTCTTAGAATATTTTACTTTTCTCTTGGTGATGTCAATTGAAAAAACATAATATATTGGCTATACACTGGAGTTTGGAGACTCCTTTTTTCTCTGGAATGATTTTTCTAGGTTGACGCATTGGAGTAGTTAGATTAACATCTTTTGTCACCTGTCAGTTAGAATTTTTTTAAGAAGGTAATGAAATTATTAATAATTTTGATGTGTGAAATTGTGTGATAAGAGTCTTGAGATTGGTATCTCTCGATGTTTATTAGATATATGTATTTAAGATATTTATACTACTTTTTAGTCTAACATAGGCTAACACTTTACAAGGTTTGGATTATGAGGAAAATTATTGGATTAATGTCATTTGATGATGCATTATGTACAAAATAAGCTCCTCAAATATGGGAGGGTTACACTCGTTATGCAACCCAAACTTGTAATCTCAAACCATGACAATTTTTACTATAATAACTTAGTCAACTTGTTATGAGTTCCATACCATACATGCATCTTCTAGTTCCTCAAATTTAAACCCTCAACATTCATTGTGACATTGCATATTTTATGGAGCAAAGAGTTTGTGAATGATTTAAACATGCACAAATTAACAAGACAATCAACCCCACTAACAAAATGCCATATTTTTATCAATTTTGGATGTCTTATTTTGAGCCTAGGTAGTTAAGTGTGTTAGGTGAGATGTGTAATTTTATTTGCACACAAATTTTAGTGAACCCAATGTGAAATATTATCCTTCCATTTGTCATTTTAATTTTAATTTTTATTAACTTTCACTTTTTATATTATTTATTGGGTATTTAACCTACCAAACATACACGGATTTGAGATATGCATCATCTACTTACACTACCTTTTCTATCTATGCTCATTGAAAATATTTGTTCTTTATTGAAGACTATGCTTTTTCTGCATCTCAAGTATTACCATCATGTCATACAGACCTTGGTTCATCAATTTTACTTTATCTCACCTAAGACTAGTAGGACTCATTTAGAAGTTACAACCAATGGGCCTCACCTAGAGGAGCTAAATTCCTCAATATATCTTCAAAATGATGTGAAACTTATACCACAACCAACAAGACTAGAACGATATGAATATGGCCAATGGTCGTTAATAATTTTGAGTCTTTACATAAACTCTAAAACCCTTAAAAAGAGTATGAGTCTATCTTGGATTGATACAAGTAGAGAATTAAACAAATGGAAGAAGTGTTGACTAAGCTTATGAAAGTGTCCACATGTACCAAGTCCACTTTCACCTTTAATTTTATTCATCTAGAGTAAACTCATTATCCCAATTAATCACAAGGTGCCACCACTCCCATACACCATAATATATTCCATAAAATCCACCTTTCATATACTCCTCACCTTTGTACTCAACCATATTATATTCCACTTGGGATTTCTCACCAAAACTACATTAGTCCTTCTCATGCCAATAATGTTGTAGATATTCTCATTGTCACATTGGTTGGAGGTATTATTGATTTGGAGGCTAGACAATATATGCCTCTCATATAGGTAGTTATGCATGGTTACCTATCACATCACACATTCCATGAATCACGCATACAATGCTTCCCACCAAAACCTTGTCATTCATACATAACTTCCCCTCTAAACTAGTATAACTCTTCACCCAATCCTTTTATTTCATCTTAGAAACTGAGTAGTGTATCTAACTAAAATTTTCTTGGATACAATAGTTTACACACATAATACAACAAACAACCAACTTCCTCCTCATTAGCACATTTATCTCAAATCCACAAGATACAATAGTTACATTCCTAGATATCCATTCAAACCACCACCCACTCATAAGTTGCCTCTTTCACATGTTTATCTATCATATCTTCCATTTGTGGGCTACTTGAGTACCCTTTTGGCTAATGATCCTATGATAGATAATTATCTATAATATCTTAACTTGAACTTGACCATTATTATAACTTTCCAAATATAAAGGGGAAAGGGACCCTAATGCTCATGTTAAGGCTTATGCCATGGGTGTGAGGGATATTGTCCCTTGAGATGCCATTGTTGTAATTGTTTTCCCAATATGGTATAAGGGATTAATTTACCCTAAGAGAATTATAATCACCTAATATAAAACATGGGACCTATGGAGTGTGATTAGAACAAATATCACATATTTCAAAAAGTTTATGGTCATAATATTGTCACATGAGGAGAGTAAAAGTTCATTAGACTTATTTAGGACCACCCCTCAAGACTTCACAACCAATCCATCTCATCCATATTACACTAATTATTAGACCTTTTACACCTCTAATATGTCCTCCACTACTTGGCCATAAAGGAAGGACTAAACTTATATACCTTGTGGAGCTTGATATTAATGAGGAGATCAATGGTGATTTTGGCACAGATATATCTTATATATGTGTTTCACATGATGTTGCATACCTTTTTCCCTTGTCTCAATAAACTCAACACATTGGGACTCACAATATAGTTGAGGACGTAACTAGGACCTTTTCTCACATTTTATTCATGGACCTATTTAATTTTTTTCCTATCCATCATATTGCTCTACTTGAATCTTTGGGTCTTGGTAATCTGATTAATATCACCCATTATACAAAGGTCAAGATTAATCACATAGATATTGATGTCTACCTTTCAGATCAAATATATAATGAAAACAATTTTTTTTTTGATTTTGAGATGTTTACATTTAAATGTAGAGATGCTAAGGAGGGGTGATCCCACTCTCCATCTTTGAGTCTGGTCTTTTAATAATTTTTTCACAAGAGCCATGGTTGATAATTGGGTTGCAATTAACATAGTCACCTTCACCCCTTATCCTTCCTCAAAAAAATGGGTTATGGTGAGACTAATTCCTTAGAAACTAGAAATATCCTTAATGGGTATGATAATTTAAAATCCACTTCTATAAAGGCACCATTATTTTCCTTGTCACCTTTGTGCCCAAGAGCACACTTACATAGTTTTACATTCTTGATAAGGAAAGCAATTTATAACATGATCCTAAATAGCCATTGGATCCATACAATGAACATGTGGGCCCAAGAATGTACATACAAAGTTTTACATTTTCGTTAAGGAAACTTTTTTATAACATGATTGTAAGTATCCCTTGGATCCATATAATGAACATGTGGGGTCACTTGGTAAAAAATGTTCAAAAAATATGCAACAAAAATATTATGAAAACACCCCTTATTTTGTAAATTTTACAACCTCTTCTTACTATTGGGATTTTTTAATACTATTGTCCTTATTTTCACTTATATACCAATTCTAACATTGTAAATAAAAAGGACCCCATATATGGTTACATGTGGTTTTTAACACCTTATCATGGTGATTTCCTTGTGAGGATGAAATTTATTTCCTCAAATCTCTTCCAAGAACTTTTATTACATTATCTTGGAAGGGTTTATGTTTTTATTTATGGTAACAAAGGGTTTTAGAGGGACCTACCCATACAATAGAACCACCACCATGGTCAAGAACATAAATCAAAGGATCAACAAACATAGTAAGCAAAGAAATATCCACAAGAACAAAATAACATAAAAAAAATAGAGAAACAACTGACACACAACCTTCATCAAAAAGAAGAGAAAATTAACTATGGGTTTTCTTTCATTCCTTAATGCCTTAGAACACTCCTCAGTCATACTCTGAAAGTTCTTGTCCATGCCACCAACCAACTTCTCCTTCTCATTATTAGTGGTGCCCCCTTTGAGCTTCTTCTTGGGCTTTGTATCATCCTCATTGTATTTTTCATTATTAAAAAACATGGACAAACCTTCCATACTTTGCATAACATTGTTAACCATAAACTCATTTAAAATTACAAGGAGATTGAGCTTATCCTTGAGGTCTTTATTATCCCTTTACAATGTGGTAATTATGCTAGTGAGAAGCTCAATTTGAGTAAACATTTTCACTTCATTTTCCCTCTTGCAAAAAATCTCATCCATCTTATTGTATTATTAATGTCATTCTTCAAGTGAGTATGATCCTATAGATAAATCACTGAATGTGGGTCCTAAAAGGGCTGATCATTGAATGTGTTCTTCTCCCTATAATCCACCCTACAACAAGGCAAAAATAGGGCCTCAACATTCTTTGGTTTAAGCTTAGAATCGCTTCTCTAAATTATTTTAGAAGGTCCAATAGAAGAAATGTTTTTTGATTCTTCTTTGCAATGAGATACTGAGGAATGAGGTTCTGGGCCTAAAAAACTTGTAGATAAGAAAAATAACCATTTGATGCATCAGCTTTGTTTTATTACTGAATTGAACCTCATTGATAGAAAAATCCAACGAGTGAAAAATATAAAAAGGAATGCTGATGGGAATATTATGATGGAGATAATTAAGGAATGGAAGATGGTATTAATGAACAAATTTGTAGCATCTATCAAGGGTAACATACTTGATAACTTATTCAACCACATCAACGAAAGGAACTAGGGGATTCTCCCTTTTAAATTCACCTTGAAAAGATGTGAGACTCTCATCACCAATTATAAATTTATCCTTATCCTTATCAAGGTTTGTATTTAACCTTATATAATTATTTTCTTTAATTTTGAGCCTTATAAACTTAGAGATAAGGTCCTTAGTGATTTATATTAAAACATTATAGATGTTGACCAGCCTGTCAACCCAATTCTTAACAAATTGACATGAGAGATACACATCATATCCAAAAATGCGATAAATGAAATTGTTGATACCCTCTATGTGGATAATTTCCCAAAGCATTATATTATTTTTGATATGATCTATGTTCATGGATTCCACTCTATTTAGTTTTCCCCCATGGTAGAACACATATTAGCAAACTTTCCCAAAGTTGTGATTGAAAGGCAACTAAAGTGATTTAAATCATGAATGACGATGGCCTTCAAATGCTTAATGAGTTTGATGATTAAGTAATGATGGGAAATATTATACTAGTTATTTCTATTATTAAATGCCTCATTATTACTTCACATAAGGTACTCACCCTTATCAAAGCAAGACATGTCATGCCAACCTTGATCATAGATCTTGCACCTTTGTGGCTGGGGTTGTGATGTTACGTTTATCCTTGATAATGTTATCATTAATATGTTTAGGTATAGTCTCTGAATTTTTCCAAATTTTGAACTCATTGGCCTCTACCCCTCTATTGGCAAAGAAGTTAGCCAACATATTACCTTCCCTATAAGTATGCTAAAAGATAACCTTCTAGAAGTCATTACTTAAATGAGTTATTTCTTATATAATATTTAATATGGACCAAGTAACCACATTATTGTTGATACAATTTATAATATTGAGATAATCCCCCCTAATGCAAATATTTTTACAACCTAGCTCAAGATCCCCCTAAACACCCCACAAGGCTACTAATGATTCTAAGAAATTATTGGTTTGAAATCCCATACTTCCTTCATAAGTAGTGATAAACTTTCCTTGATTGTGCCGAACAACCCCTCCCCCTCCTAAAAGTCTAGGGTTCCCTTTGGACGACCCATCAAAATTCAATTTCATCCAACCAAGTGTAGTGTTGGATTACAAAGAGGATCAATTCAAACATTAGTCATGAAAAACACAAAAGAATGCACAAGAACTAACAATCTAAGACAACCTAATCTATAGGATTTGCTAATGATAATCATAAGCAATTGAAAGAAATAACACATGCATGCTACCTTCCCAAGTGATTCTACTATCCAAAAGTGGCTCAAAGCATGTTTTTCCCCTTGATTTGGTGTTCTTGTCTTCATCAACAATGGATGCCAAGATCCTCCATTATCTCAAGATCACCATGAATAATCTAGGCTCAAGATAAGCAATCAAATCTATGCCTATTAGGTGAATCTAACATATTGTAAATAAAACACAATAATCAACACAAAGAGAGCTTGTGGAGATAATACTACATTATAAGTTTACACAATTTAAGATTAAAAATGATGTTCTATGCCCTTATATTTATAGATTTTAAAAATGGGTTAGGATCGACCATGACTGTCCATCTTAATATTGAGATGTGTGGCCATGAATCAATCTAATATTTCATAATAAATCTATAAATATCCTCATAAATATTTGGGAGGAAGAAGCATTAATGAGGCATGGGTATCGATAAACCTAATATTTGTTGTATTTATGGCTTATGGATGCCACCCATTGATCATGTCATTAGGTGATGAAAATATTCAAAATCATTTTCCAATTAAAAAATGTTTAATTTGCTTCATATAATTCTTAATTTAGCTCTTAATTTGAGTTAATTTGGCTAAGTAAGATTAATCAATTTTAGTGCAATTCTTTAGAAAATGGTGCATAATTAATCAAAATGATCAAAAATTTATATTATTGGGTCATAATTTGAATCAAGAGGAATTGGAATGTAATTTTACATGTGTATGGACCTTGATCCCATTTAGGATGTTGCCAACACAAAATAACAAAGGTACGTAACATGTACTAATGAAGTAGAAGAAAAGAGTGATCCAAGGCACCAAAATGCAAAATCATCATTTTGACTCAAAATGATTTAATAAAAGTTAGGAATCATATAAAATGCATTACCCCATTTAGGGATACATTAGCCTAAATTAACACTTGTATACGACAAGCTTGAATCATTTAGTATATGTTTAATGATTTTGGCCTAAATTATGCATTTGAGTGAAAATTGAGTAAGATTGATAATTTCAATGTAAATGGTGTTAGGAATTAGATGTATACACAAATTTGGGGAGCCAACAATCTCAAAATTCTCCTCAAGCCAATTTTAGGATCCACTAAGGGCCTATTCTGAAGGTTGAGCTGCCACTCCTTAACAGTAGTTTCCTCAAATGACAAAAAGGGTAGCCTTTTTTCCCATTTAATATTTTTGAAGTTTTTAGATAAAAGGGAAAAAATATTATAAGACACAAGCTAAAGAAGGGAATTTTATTATTCTAGAATATCCTATTATTACGCTCCTTCCAAATGCCCCATAGAAGATGAGGGAAATCCATATGCCAAAGCTCCTTGAGTTATTGGTTAACAAAGGGACATGACCAAGATTTCCAAGTCTCCATAATAGATGGAAGGAGAACCCAAGAAACATTGAATTTTTGTAACATAGATCTCCAAATATGGAAATTATACGCATAATCAAAGAAAAAGTGATAAACATATTCTAATACATCCCACATAATACACATATGTTAACCACAATAAGGTTTATTTTACGTAGATTATCCATCATGAGAATTCTATTTTGAACAATCAACCATATGAAGATGTTGATTTTAGGAATAAGATTTTTTTTTCAAACTTGACCCAAAGGTTTACCCCTCCATCAAATTTTGAAGCTTTGAATAACCAGACTTAACATGATAGTTCCCATCCACTAAATCAATCTAAACTAGTTCATCCTATTTTTGAAGATTTGTGATATAATTACCATTGAGGATGAAATTAAGATCTAAAATAATTGTGGAAAAAGCAACATCAACATTATCAAGGGTTAGATGTTTCCATATTTCCCTATCATTACAAACTTGAATGTAATCTACCACCATATCTCCTGAAACAAGTGAGATAAGATAGGCAATTTGATGCCATAATTCTAGAGTTTTCATGGAGTTATTTAGAATCCAAGAATACTTCTAAAATATAATATTGTGACCATTTCCCATATTCTACTTATATCCCTTTAATATAGTATCCATATTATTAGAAAAGAAATTCTAAACTACCAACCCTTTGATAAAGTTAGCCTCAGTCAAGAAGGAAATAGAAGTTCTATAGCCACAATATTTGGCACAAAAAATGTTTGGCAAAGGAGTCAGTTCTTTAAGGAACCTCCAAAAAATTTTCATGACTAATGACTTATTCATAAAGGAGATATTTCTAATACCCAACCCTAAAAAAGATTTTGATGGGCAAACCTTATCCCATGCCACCAGAGGGAATTTGTGAATATCTTCCACTCCCAACCATAATAATCATTTTTGCATTTTTTCAAAGTTTTACTAGATAACCTTGGGAATTTTTAAAAGTGACATAATGTATATGGGGAGGCTCTATAACACACTTTTTATGAGTAACACTTTGCTTACTTGAGAAAGAAGGGCCCCTTTCCAACTAGAAAACTTACTTTTAAACCTCTCAATCAGGGGGTATCAAAATTCAGCCTTCATTCTCCCTCTGAACAATGACATGCTTAAATATGTTGAGGGAAGATCTTTGATTCATAAATTTAGAATATGTGAAATTTTCCTTTGATGAAGACTCATATTATTCACAAAAATCAAGTCACTTTTGGAGTAATTAATCATTTGCTTAGAGATAACCACATACGTATCCAGAATAAGCTTTAATTCCTTGACCTCCCTAGTTTAAGTAGAAGTAAGAATAATCATATCATCAATAAATTATTGGTGAAGAAATGGTCGAGCATAGGAGGCCAATATAAAACCCTTCAAGCTACCTAGTGAAGGTGCATTAAAAAGGTTCTTACTAAGATAATCTATCATTATAATGAATAAGAATGGAGACAAAGGGTTATCTGATACCATGAAACCATTAATAATGATAGAAAACATGGCCATTGAAATGTTACCATAAATAAACGTTCTTATATGCTTATGAAAACCAAATTTCTTTAAAAATGAATCCAAGAAACCCCAATCAACTCTATCATAATCTTTAGCAATATCAATTTTAAAAATCATACCTACTTATTTACTTTCAGCCATGGAGTGTGAAATCTCATGAACTACCATAATACCATATTATATTTGACTCCCTGAGATATATCCCCCTTGGTTAGAAGAAATGATTTTGTTCAAAAGTGGCTGAATCCTCAACACCAGAACCTTCATAAAGATTTTGTAGATAAAAGTACACATGGTAATAGGCATAGCATCTTTGAATTTAAAGGTCCCTTTATTATTGGGAATGGAAGATATAAAGGTATTATTAAACTCTCTGAGAATTTTTCTAGATGAAAAAAATTCATCCACTACAGCCCATAAATCATACTTAATAATATCCCAAATTTCTTGGAAAAAAGCCATTGGAAAGCCATTTGGGCCCAATGCTTTATCCTTATTCATTAAGAAAACCATTACCTCAATTTCCTCTTCCATAACATACTATAGTATGATAGAATTATCATTATTAATAATAAGAGTAGGGACATGTTGAAGAAAGTATTTTGTCAAGAACTGAGTTGGGAGAAAAAAAATCTTTGAAGAAACTCACAACTTTTTATTTAATGGCAACAGGATTGGTATGTAGGTAGCCATCCTCATCAAATATTTTAGTAATTTTATTATGAATTATATTCTTGAGCATATATATATATATATATTTTTTGTGTTACCATCTCCATCCTTTAACCAAGTAGCCCTTGATTTTTGTCTCTAGAAAGACTCCTCTTGGTCAAGAATGAAATGCAAATCTACCTCTAGCTCCTGCTCCTAATGAAGGATATGCTCACTAAGGCCTTGAGAGCTGATATAATATTCAAGACTAATAAAATTTGATTTTATATCCTCTTTTTTGAGGAAGATATTTCCTAATACTTCATGATTCCAAACACGGATTTTATTCTTAACATTTTTTAATTTATAAGCAAATTTAAACATAGCTATTCCTATAGTGTCTGCATTCCACCACTCATTTATTCTTACTGGTAGCTCTGGGTGAGAGAACCACATATGGTTAAACTAAAAGGGTATTTATGAGTTTTGAATCTAATTAAAATGTTTAGCACCAATGAATTGTGATCCAAGCCTATCCTAGAAAGTGACAATAAGTAGAAATCCTATATACTAAACCAATCAATGGAGATGATAATATGATCCAATCTCATTTGAATAGGATTATTACCAATCCTATTAATTTAATAGGTGAAAGAGTATCCTCTAAACTTGATATCAAATAGCCCGTTGAAAATAATGAACTCAACTAGATCCTCCATACTATTTGAGAAGTATTGTACACCCCCTTTCTTCTCTCCTACACTAACAGGGGTATTGAAATTTCCCATTATCATCCATTTGAAAATTTTACATGAGTTTTTGAAAGAAATAGAATCATTCCATAGTCTTCTATGACCAACAATTGTATTAGGAGCATAAATATTTGAAAGAATCGAAGAAATATCCTATAAAAGATCAGTAAACAAAATAGCTAGATGGTGCCTATTTTCAACAAAAAATTCACCCTTCACCCTCTTATCATTCGAAAAGGTGGAAATGCCTCCAGATGCTCCCTTAGAGCCTACACTAGCTAACATTGCCTCTTTCCAAAGCTGATCTTTTGATTGCTTCAATATGGTACTAGCAATTTTTTTCTTGGATGGCAAGAATAATGGGTTGATTAATAATCCTCATATTCCTAAATTTTTTATGTTTTCTAAGATGGTTTAGACCCCTAATATTATAAGACATAACCTTTTTTATTCCTATTTGTTTTAATTCCTAGTAGATTCTCTACTCGATTTGAGCTTTATAATAGATTGATAGCCATTCACTATCTCATTCTCTACTTTATTCTTTCTAGTTTCAGTCGAAGAATATCTTCCTTTTTTATTTTTTAAACCTATATCCACTTTCCTCTTATACCCATATAGAGTAAAACACTTGCCCTCTTTAGTATAATCTAGATTAAAGCTTGGGGAGGTACATGAAGAACATAGCCTATTAGAGATTTACTTTTTCTCCTTTTCATTTGCCATGACCATGTGTTCCTGAGCTATGTAAGAAAATGTACCTTCTAAGTGAAATAGGCTCGTTGGGGACACACACCCAATCTCACCCTCTTCCATATTTTCCAAACATTGGAAAATGTTCTAATCCATTAGGGAAGCATAGTCTATAGGAGGATATAAAATATTTTAAAGAGAAAATCTCATGATCCAGCTCGTTAAAGCCAAATTAGCTTTGTATTTTTTCTTGATGGTTGCCTAAAATAATTATGTTTTTTTCCCTTTTAAAACTATTTATTATGCCTTTATGACCTTATTAATCTCTATAGTATTAATATTTCCCCTTATTTTAACCTCTGCTAAAACTATATTATATCCTAATTTTGAAGCATCTAAAATCTCTAGAGATGCTATAATCTCACCCATTGCAAAAGTAATGTGATATTCAAAGGAGGATCCTTGAAATGGGTATGATTTTCCTAAAAGGTAGGTTGAATATTTTATGAAATATCTTCTATTTTGGGATTATATTTACTCATCCAAGAGTGTTGATCCATTTTGAAGACAAAAGCATTTCCTTTTTTTACAAAGGAGGGACAATTTCTAGTCATATGTCCTAACTTCCTGCATCTTTCACATTTTAGTATAGAGTATTCATATTATATTTTCTAAATCCTTTCTCCACTTGAGGAACTAAGAATAAAAAATGGTGTCAATTCATTATCCATACATGCATTGACATAAAATCTAATGTGTACCATTTGGGTCTTGGCTATTATTACAGAATCAAAGGTAATAAGATAGCCAATTTTTTTTACTGTAATGATGAATAAGTATTATTCCTAAAATTCTAAAGGTAATAAAAGAAGACACACCCAAATGGGCATCATATGAATGTTTTCCTATTTTGGGTCAAAGCTTGCCTTCTATTTTTTCAAAAAAAGGCCTGATCTTCCAATGAACCAAGGGCCTCCTACCAAGATTTGAGCACTATTTTCATCATTGGTACATATGATCAGAAAAAATTATTACTAAGCACTGATATGTCCAAATACCCTTTTATTTTCTAGTGGATATTGGCCCAAGCCCTAAATTGATCTATGTTTAGATACATACCAAGGAACTTGCCCACTAAACAAAAAGACCACCATAAAGAAGCCTTAACTTTCAAATCATCAGAGACATCAATGTGAAATCCCCTCAAATATTTTGTGATGGATAGATCTGTTACTTCATAGACTTCCTTAGACTCTCCTATCTTTTCTTTGAGCTTATCTACCCATGAAAAATTCCTAAGGCTTACCAATGAATCATGCCTAGAGAATCCCATTTCCCTGGATTTATCCACTACCTAAGGATCCTTGATAAGGAAAGGTGTATTAAATACCTTTCCATTTGGTGTATTACATTTATCCAATATTATATTTACTATTGGAATGTGGCTAGGCATAAAAATGCCTTATGTGGAAGAGGACAAATAGCTCTTCAAGCCCAAATCTATGAGTAATAATTTTGACCCACCTAGATCCCCATCACCATCACTAACACCTCCTTCCTCCATCCCTAAACTTGATCGCTAAACTTGATCTAATTTTATTGGATGCTAAACTTGATCCACTTTTCTTGGATGCTAACCCTGATCTTTGAAAGAGTTTATGTTTCCAAAGGTGATCTTAGTGTTTTGTGCTATTTGGGGTTTCACACAAACACACTTATAAAAACATGCCCCCACTATAATTTAGATATATTATGTACTGATTAACTATGAATATATAGATTCCACATCTCTATGAAATTCCCCCACTAATATTCCCCCCTTGGGAGGGTATGGATTATAATCTTCTAGTCACCTTATCCCAAAAGGAATACATGGCACTATCATGTATTTGAGTGTATAGTAACAAATTTTACCTTGGTAGTGTTGGTATCATAGAATGTAATATTATGTTGGTAACACCTATGATTTGAAATAATATATGTGTGTAAGAAAATTTTTAGGTATTTTATAAAAGTTTTTGAAATTGAGATAATATGAAAGGGCTCATTTTTTGGAAACCAACACAACTCATGATTTTGAATTTGGACATCTAGTACTCAAGATATATGTGTTTGAAGTTCTTATAGAAGCTATATATTAGGAATTTTTAATATAAATCTAAATTCATTTACACTTTGATCCTTTTGAAAATTTGAGCTATGAGTTTCAAAATATAATAATGCATACTAGATGTAATAACCCCATTGAGTTTTACTAGAATAGGGTAATTTTTTTAAAATTAATTACATTAATTCAACTATCAGATTTCATCACCATGAAATATACAAAAGTGATCTTTAACTAAATGCATTATTTTTAGTTAACCTTATAAAGGTCTATAGCTAATCTATTTATCTAATGATCACCATAATAATAATATATCAAGAACATGTATAACATTGATTACATAATAAAGACTACATTTAATTTAGAAAAATATTATTATAAATTCAACCACGGTTGATACAACATTACAACCAATTGTTGTAATTGTAAATATGACTAAAAAGTATAGTTTCAATGATAATAAATGTCTCAATAATAATATACAATGATACAAAGCTTCATGGAGCATGCGAGTCTCAACGAACTTGTAGTATCTAAAAGTAATCTCAAGTGTAATACCACTGTGGGGAGGAAGAGCATCATCCAAGTGATTTTCTATACCAACCATGGACCATCAATCCCCCACACTATCTTTCAACTAGGGAATGACCCTCCATTCATAGATGGGTAGATAATGATGGTGGGAAAATATAAAGTGACAAACTAGAATCCATGTATTGTAAGATAATTAATACATGATGTATACTGTAAATAAAACCCATTCTAACATGATATTATACAAAACTGTAAACTAAATAAAACACATGAAATGACAATGTTTAACTATAAACATTACTTTGGCCAAAGTTTGCATATAATTATTGATCATGAGGATCAATCAATTTCATACACACCACTTCATTAGATTACACCTTATCTATGCATAGTATTAGTAATTAAGGTAGTGGAATCCATCACACTACTTATTTAGGGTCATTAATGTGATATTTAGTTATATATATCATAATATAAAAGCCAATAGATTCATACAGAATATTTCCTACTAGCAGATTTAAAATGTGCTAAATGTATTATCAAATACATATATTTAGTCCATCAGATGTAATGTAATGAATCTTAAAATATATAATTTATTATTGTATAATAAATTAGCTAAAGCATAGATTTAAAAATCAGTCCTCAATAAAATCATACCATCTGAGTAAGAAGTTTATCTAGACTTCAAGTTACAGAATATTAATATGTAACTACAAATGTTATTTCATCCATCTAAATAACATTAATCGAAAACTTACTTCTCTCATACCATCCAAGTAAAACAATCTTAATAATAAATCACTTAACCATACATTTAAGTATTTATACAACTAGAAATAAAATCCATAATAATAGTTCAATCAACAACCATTATATTTCATTTCTATTTGCATTATATAAACTGCTCATAAAATCAGCCAATGCAAAAATAGACAAATCTAAATAAAATGCTTCAACTAGAAGTCCCCTAATTTCCCAAATTTAACTTATATGTTCAACATATTAAGGCAAATAAAAAAGCATCTATATATTCTTGATAATACATATGATGTGTATATCCATCATTCAAAACATACCCATTTATATATACATATTCGGTATACTCATAATTAGAAAATATCATATTATTAAATTATGAGTATCTAGAATATATATATTTAAATTCTTATAAATACAATATTGTAATTAATTCCTTGCCATAAAAATATCATATTTAGTTATTTAATTGAATATGCATATTGTCTATGGTATACCTGAGTTGAGATTTTCAAGTATCACATATATAATATGCATAGTCAATCATTTAGTCGTAGTTCTAAGATTCTAATATCTAGAAAAGATTTATTTCAAACTTAAACAATTGTGTCTAAATTCCAAACAATTCAATCCACATTAAGTTTCCTTATAATGCATACAATTGAAACCACACTTAGCCTTATTATAATAATATAGTTAGATTTTGTTATGAGAAGATATATTTATAAAAGCACTCAGTCATGGTCTACTGCAACCATGTCACTTTTATAAATATATCCTAATAAGATTGAGACTACACTCATGTTCCAACAACTTATAAAATAAACATCCCATATTAAAACCATATATGTCTATGGTAGAATAACTATCATGTATTGACTATTATTTCATTTCTTCATCATATATCACTGAAACTTAGTATATAACCACACAGAATAACCATTCTAATTACAAATCCTTTATATGGTTAATAAACAATACAACAAAATAATATATTTATATGTCAAACTGTATCCTGTGTATAATATTACATTGACATATTCATATCCTATATCATCAATAAAGACCTAAAGATATATGAATATGCCCATGTATATATTTACTATTATAGTATTTCTATGTACAAGTTTTTATACTAAATAAAAAACTTGTTTAAACACTGCCTAGAAAAATATAGCCTTTTATCCTAATCCATACCCTATGGGGGTCATCAATTTGTACCAAAACATCATCTCAAGAACATAATGATGGCATAAAGGAAATAGTGATTGGGTTATAATATTTTTATAAAGGTTGAGTTTTAATCCAAATAACTAGTCATTGTATTATATAAATGGAGAAAGACATGACTCAAGCAAGTTTCTAGAATTGATTTATTCCCTACCAACCAAGTCTTCACCTGGGTCAAATGAATACCCATAACTAAACAATAATTATCCCTTTTATATACCTAGGGTTTAATTAGACCAACAAAAATACACATAAAAGACCTTATTTAATTTACATAACTTATAATGTGCATAAAACACAATAATAATTCTGCCTTATAATAGGGTTTACCCTGCTTAATGTATAATATGTCAACTAAAATTTAGTTTCAAGCTAAAACCCTATGGTTTAAATTCATGATAATAAAATATAAATAATTTTTATTTAATGGAGCTCTATATTCTGTATAAACATAACAGAGAGTTTTTATACCATTACCATTCAAATTAGGGTTTGTTTAGTCATAATCTTGGTTCTGTGGATGGTCGATCCATTTGTAGTACCAAGATTATAACCTAGTTTTTCCACATCCTCAAAAAATAATAAAACAAGACCTTTAATCATAATAATATCCATGGATTTAACTAGCACAAACCAGTATGAATTTAATTACAAAACTAACTTGGTGATGAAGTTCATAGTTTGATGAATGGAAATATTTTTTCAAAATTCCCTCAAATTTTTCCTCTTTATTTATTATACCTTCATGTGCCATGCCCTTTTTGGCCTTTCTTATTTACATTTTAATCTCATACATGTTACACGAACTCCCCCAATATTTCTAGCAAAAATAATGGCTAAGTCAAAGCATATAACAAACAACTAACATAAACTAACAGTCATCCATAATTTTATCATGCAAAAATCCCAAACTCTGTGATTGTTTGCATAATTGTTTGTTGACTCAAGTCAAAGACCAGTTTAAAAGCCTAATCTTGAGCCTTCTAATAATTAAATAATATAATATTAATCCCTTTAATATTTTATGCATGCCACATTAGCTTCACTTATTAACCATGCCATTGACTTTCACAAAATGTCATTAAACACTATAACACTAGTCAAACATAATGATGTTACCAATAATCATTAAATAATGCTACCATTGAAATTGACTTAACATAGGGTTATTAACAAGACCATCTAAGAATGCCATCAAATTATACAAAGTCACTCATTATAATATTATAATCTTTACTAAATACATGACTTTCTAATATCATTAACAATACAACTATTGTTTATAAATAAGAATGACTTTGCCTAGTTATAATAACATTGAATAAACACAAATCAAGAAAAGTAATAGAATCCTATCTACTACTATATAAATGTATACCAACTGAAATACTGACACACCACATTTAATTTTATCCAAATATAACAATAAGTCATGCTAAGACAAACATAGATTCACTTATTCATCAAGACAACATCATAACCAAGATAATTTAAATATGGAAACATAAATGTGACACACAACCAGATCAATATAAGTATCAAATAAAAATTAAGATCATAGAAGAAAGTGTATTAGTAGTCATTCAAATGTATATAACACATTAGAATTCAAAGACATACTAAAAATTTGTCACATTAAAACTGATCAAAGCACATCAATCTATCATGGTGTGTGCATGGGTTCCTAGTATCCAATATGTCATCCCCCAATGTCTCCATCTATTCCAACCTCTCTAATGATGCCCTCCCTATATCACACTCTAAGGTATGGATTTATCTTACATCCACCTCACAACAATGAAGGTAGTTATCTCAAAATAATATAAAATCTATTATATACTATTGTAATAAACTAACAAACATGATCATCATGTAAATAATATAAAATTACAACTAACACCATAGTTAACAATCATGTAATTCAAGCAACATATAGACATCCATAATTCAACATATTAAATCTAACTTAATATAGAAATTAATCAAATAATAATTATATAATTCACTAATTAATAGGTTATTAGGCCTAGAGAGAAATTGGGATGTGACATCCTTCCCCTTAAAGCTGGTTATCATCCTGATGACACTTATTCAAACATAATTTCTAAATTTAAACATTATTCAACAAAAAATAAAATAATATGCAAAAACATATCAAGTAAATAAATGTGGAAATAGCCTGCAAAAATCATCATAATCTTCCTAAGTGACACTATTTGTAGAATATTGGTCCCAATGGACCTTGCACTATGACACTTCTCTATTATGCAAACTGAGTTTATGAGTGTCAATTATTATGATTGGTTCTACTATGACCACCCTGGGATCTAGAACCTTCAAAGCATTCCAATCCAACACTTGTGAAGGATCAATAAAATACTTTTTAAGATAGGACATATGGAAAATATTATGTAAAAGAGCTAAAGCTAGTGGCAATGCAAGCCTATATACTAATAGATTGATCAATTCCATATCCTCGAAGGGTCTCACATATCTCGGTGAAAATTTAGCCAACTTATTGAAATTAATTGAGATTTTATGAGGCTTAACCCATAAAAATACTTTATCACCAATAGAAAACTACCTTGTTGTTATCTTCAAATCATCATAAATTTTATGTCTATCATTGGCCTCAACCAACCTCTACCTAATTATCCCAACTTGGTCTTCCATTTCCATAAGTATCTTAGGTCCAAATACTACCATGTCCTCTAGCCTATCATAGCTAATTGGTGTTTTACACCTCCTTCTATATAATGCCTCAAATAGATTCATATATAACATTGATTAGTATAAGTTGTTGTAAGTAAACTCAACCAATGAAAGGTAATCCTCTCACTTGTATTGTTGATCCATGCAATACATTTGAACGAGATCTTGTAAAACTTGGTTAACCCTTTCTATTTATTCATCAGTTTTTAGGTCATATGTAGAGTTGAAATTCAACTACGTACCTAGAGCTAAATTTAAGGTCAACCAAATTATAGAATTCATTTTTAGATCTTGATCTAAAATGATATTTTTTAGAAATCCATGAAATTGTTACACCTATTTTATGAATCTCTTCGCAAGCATAGTTACATCATGTATCAAATTACCTAATATGAAGTGAGCTAACTTGGTTACTTTATGAACTACAAATAAGATAATATCATTAGTTCTGTGATAACAATAACACTCGGACAAATTCTATGATAATCACCTACCACTTCAATTTTGGTAAATCATGAGGATATAACAACCCCATCAGATGCACATGTTCAGCTTTCACAAGCTAACATTCCAAACATGAGACATAATTTTTTTTGCATTTTTTTAATCCCTCCTTAGAAATAGAGAGGTCTTAGCTCAACCATGAGCTTGGTTACACCTAGATGTACTAAATATGGGGCATTGTGCAATTATTTTAGCACTGTGCTCCTAGGATTATCTTTATCTACACATACATCCTACCATTGTACCTTAAAAGACCATCACTTTCTAATTTGAATCCTTTATACGTGGGATTTTGAGCATTATTTAATAAAAATTTCTTGTCCTAATCATAGAATTCATCTCTTAGTGAGAATTTGATTACCTGATCACAAAAATTACTCTTGATCCATATCTTTATTATCATCAAAACTAGATAAGTATCTTATTTTCATTATCATTGAAATGTGTAGCATGACTATAATTTATATCTTTAGCATCTCAACATAAAATTTAGTATATGTTCTATCTCAATTTAGAAAATAGTTGGCATGCTTTAGATATAGTATACCATCCCTATGCTCTAGGTTATCTCTACCCCTTAACCCTAGATTCACCCTAATCTAGATTTTAAGGTTAAAAACTTGGTGAAATAAATTTTTCTAATTCCTTGGGTTTTCAGTCAGATAGGGTTTTAGATTGTTTTACATTTTCATCTCTTGCTTTTTTAATTTATTATTTTACATGTAACTTGGCATAGACCTAGATTGGGAGGTGTGCCTATTAAAGACATTGAGCTTCCCATCCTACCACCTAAGATGTCTAAAACCAATGAGGAATCTAATCTTATGGATCACGATGATACCAATGTTGAGAATGAAAAACATACTGATGAGGTTATCATAGAAGAATATTATGATAATGAAAACCATAAGTCTAATGAAATTGATGAACATGAGAAAGTGCAAATAATTATATTATTTTTTTAGCATATTTATCAAAACCTTGAAGATCTTGATGAAATCTTAAGAACCATATTAGTAACTTAAAAATAAAAAAGCATAGATGAATAATCATGTCCATCTATTAATCATGTTATTTGAGCTATGGGTAATCCACATATACCAACAACCCTCTTCTTGATCACATTACCAATTCGTACTTCTAATGGGGTATGGGATATGTATTTCAACCTTTATTCCTTAAAATTATAGTTGCTACATCTTCATGAGAAATTCAAATGCTTAAACTGAAATATGAATTTCAATGCTATATCTACCAAACCTATGGGTTTAGTTCCTTTGGTGACATCTCAAATATCCAACCTTAAAGATCAAGAGGTACAAGTTATTATCCAAACTATAAAACCTTTTCAAACTAGGGTTGCAAATATTGACCAAAATTATATGAAATCACATTATGATATTGATTCATAAGAGGTGTTACATAATCCTCTTTCACTAGAGATATCATTGCACTCTTATCAATTAGTTTTGTTGCACCTAAGTCAAAATTTTATGATGTAAAGGATCACCCTAAACATTATATTTGATATTTTTATTTGGCATGCCTTGATTATGCCTCCAATGATAAAATTTTGATCAAATTATTTCTATGAAACCTCAAGGATTATGCTTTGAGTTGGTTAAATGATTTACCAACTCCATCAATAAACACTTTCATATCACTTGCAGATCAATTTTTTGGCACACTTCTCTATTAACATTAATGAAAAGGTTTCTTATGCCTAAATTATAAAGATGAAACAAGGAACTAATGAACCTATTAATTAGTATGTCTTGAGGTATAAGATAATGTTGGATAAGATGGCCAATCCCATGATAGATAAAGAGCTTCAAGACATCATCAAGCAAATTTTTCTTACCCTATTACATGATTCCATTATTTTCAAAAAGTTCAAATCCTTTGATGACTTATGCCACATTGTTAGTGATTATGAAATGAAACTTATCTCATTGAACAAAATTAAGTATGTATCAAACCCATTGAATACTTATACATCTAATACCATGTTTACTATCAAGCCAAGTTATAAGTTCAAACCAAATGAGCCTAAAAAAACCCATCATGGTTAATGTGGTGTCACAACAAACTAATCAACTTATCTTATGCATTTCACTATGGAGATAGTTTACATGTTTACCTCAGTGTCATTTATATATCTCCCTCATCATATATAGGTTGATATGATTCGACCTAAACCTAAAGGGTATGATGTAAATG
Source organism: Torreya grandis (assembly GCA_037957365.1). Taxonomy (NCBI): domain Eukaryota; kingdom Viridiplantae; phylum Streptophyta; class Pinopsida; order Cupressales; family Taxaceae; genus Torreya; species Torreya grandis. The sequence continues at coordinate 854,425 of JARHVA010000156.1, forward strand.
CTTATTATGGCTATCACCTAGGTCCTAGGCATTCTATGAATAGATGTTTTACCTTGAATAATAAGATCCAAGACCTTATCAATGACTAAAAGATTATTTTTGATGATCCTCCAAAAGAATAAAGTTTATGACCTTGTGATCACCATAAATATAAAATATTTAACAATCATTTGCAAGGTCATTCAAAGAAGGATCCATAAGTGAAAATGGTATATAATGCACACCCTCTTCCATCTCATCATGAGCACCCATTGGATGGGATTATTGGTATCTATATGTGACATACACCTCCTATGGTTCATAGACATTCCATTAATTTCAATGGTAATGAGATTAGGGATGATGAATTTGATCATCATTCCTTATTCATTTGATTATACTTTTATCACTAACCTATACACAATGTTATGATTGATAATTGTGCAAGTGAGAAGATTTTTACTATGACGTTACTTATGGATTTGGGTTATATAAATCATGATTTATACCCTTTGAATAGATTAGTTAGAGAATTTGATGGGACCTTAAAACACATTCTTGGTGAGATTGGCTTGCCTTTATAGGTGGGTATTGTACATGTGGCTATTCCCTTCTCAGCTATACTTTCCATGGGTGTCTTTGATATTTTATTAGGATAATTTTGGATATATACATTTAGAGTAGTACTTTATATAGTAAATGGGTGTGTTAAATACATTCATGCCAATCAGGTAATTATAGTTTCCATAATTTTATATGAAAATCTTCTTGAGCAAGATAAATTTATACCCAATTAATTAATTAATTATCAAACCTCCTATAGTAAATATTCTATGAAAGGGTAAGTAAAAGTTAATTACCTTTACCAAATGATCAATACTTGAGAGACCATTGCATCAGAGATACATAGTGGGTTCCATGAAATCTTTATCTACTACACATCATATTCACATTTCTAGAGTACCTACACATGTTCCTATTACCATTATTCTAAAGAAATTGCAAACCACTCAGTGATGGGTTTTAAAAACCCTTAGTCCTACTATTTATACTTCATAACTATATATTTTTATTTTACATGCGTAGAGCATCACATATGCTATAATGACATATATTACATATATACATGCTCCTCGATGGTGCCACCAGTTTATTACACTAGGTTCACAGTGGGGAGATATCTATGGGCATCCTTTGGATGAGATCATAGGATAGTAATTTCCTTTATCATATTCCAAAAGTACTAAAAATATTAAAAAATTCAAAAATCTAAAATATGTTCTCCATATAAATATCTTATAAATCAAGTCAAATTACACTATAAATCTGATGAGACTAGATGATGTAATCAATTTCAACCTATAAACTTAGAAATATTGACTGATTTAATCACCTCAACTATACCAAAAAAAAAAACCAAATACTTTAGTATATTGGCTTAATATAGTTCATAAAAGTTCAACTTGGTGGGTGATGACAGTCACTTAAATTGTTTGAAATTTGATTTAAATTTTTTGGGAATAATGGAGTTTTATTCCTCTTTTAGTTAAGGGTTTGGATTAATAAATTAGCACAAAATATAGCAATAATTATAGTCCTAATTTGTGCAATTGTTTGTCATTTTCACCTTTCTAAAAATAGCAATAAATAAGAAGAAATATAGCTTAGCTGGAAATAGATTGAGATGACTGATACAAAGGTTGAAAATGGCTATGTAAGACTGGGACAATGTGATAACATTATCTTATTTCATATTTTAAATCAATACAACGACCAATCATCTGTTCTAATTCTACTTAGACCACTTTATCCATTTGTCTTGTATTTCCACTATATGAATCCTCTAAAATCAACCTATTCAAAGTACTAATGAAGATTATTTTCTCTATTCAGTTTTCAATCTGATTTATGTTCCATTATAACCAATTTTTTTAATCAATAATATCTTCTCATTCTTGAGTCTTACCACCTATTCTCAACTCTTCCAACAAGATAACCTGTCTTCTGCTCACTGACACTCTGCAATATTCAAAGAACGAAATGCATTTTAGAACAAATGTTTCCTCTACTCTACAACTATCTCATATAAAATATGTAGAATGCTTTGGATAAACAACTTATATGGGATTTTAATAATTCTTATCCATCTTCCTATAACATCATCAGATAATTTTTATAAAGGCTTTCAAAATAATTATAAACTTACAATAAAAATCTTTGAAACTTGTACCAAGTGCATGGTTTAATGCATGCTCATGCTCCCTCAATTTGTTTAAAGGACTTCTTAGTGCATTTATAAACTTGAGTCTAACCATTTGTCAACAATGCATCGACACTCTTTATCCTTTTCTTCCAACTCTTAGATCTCCCACTAAGACTCCCTTTTGGACACTTTTAGGATTCTTATGCGACTAACCCCATTTAAATTATTATCCCTTTGTTTAAGCTTTATATATGTACTAACATGATTTATGTGATTTGTGCATGCAGGGATGGTTTTTTATGGATCTGAGTATAATGAAGATAATTATGCCTTAAAACATCCTTCTTGATTCACTTAACATGAATGGTTTATCTCAGTTCCATGAAAGGATCAGTGGTGATTGGCACATGCTTATCTCATTCTATAGAGTACATAGATCTAGTTGGGGAGTTGAATTTGAAAGAATATAATTATGTTCCATCCTCCACATTCCATAAATTCATAGACTGATCCACACTACTAATTATTAAAAGTGTAAAATTTCTCAAGACATATATTACAGTTAAATGAGATCTTATTCAAGATTCCACATATAATTTTCAATCATGCAATATATCATCAGAATGTTGAACTATTTCAAGCCTTCCTTACTCAAAATCACTATTATGAATGGGTCAAACACTTTATGTAATCTTGAAAGTCTTTGGAACACAATCCTTGTTATCATCACATATAAGGTTTGAACCTTCCATAGTAGCCTTTTCATCTAACAACATTAATGTTATTTCCATATCAAGTTCTATTATTTTATTTCTTTAAAACATCCCAATTAGAGACTTGCATGATCACATTTTTCATCGAATAGAATACTATTTTTACAAGACCAATTCAAGCTACCTTACACAGTTCAAATTTTAATCAAGCAAATATGTCAGTAACTATTTGGCTAATATTGGTATGCATATATCAACAACTTAATCATTACAAATTTGATTTCATCTAAAAAAATATATGATCATGGACATAACTTTAAAAACATAGACCCATTGATGAACTTGTAGGGGAATTAAAATTCTCTAGTCTCATTTCTTAGATTGAATATATGTGTTTGTCAAAGATTCAATCTATATGAACTTGGATGGTAGCTTACTACAACTAATTCCTTGTTGTAAAAGATTTTAAGTGATTTAAACTTTCTCTCACAAATAGTAAACTGAAATATATATACTCAAACTAGAATCTTTACACTTGTCTCTTACTTTATCAATCATTCAAAAATGAACTTCTTACATGAGACTATTATAGACCCAAATAATGAAAGTCAAAATTAGGAATAAATACACATAAATAGATAAAATAATTCAATAGATAAATTTATGGTTGATACACCCTAAAAATTTATAACCATATTCCTTTATTGATTTGATCCATCTTATTCATTATACAATCATAAATATGTAGATAGACACATACTTCAATTGTAACTTCTTATGATTCTCCTAACACACTTCTACTCTCATTATCCCTAATAAAAACTCTTATTTATCCACCTATACTCTTTTTCATTTACTTTATTAGTCTCCTATCTAAATGGTATGATATTTATCGCACATACAAGTTTAGTTTTGGGTCAAAACTATTTCCTCCTCTTTAGACTCATTTTATCTCTACCCCTTTTCTAACATGTCAAGGCTTCTAGCGGGATGATATTACATTTAAAAAGGATGAATATTGTTTTAAAAGATATTATTAGGACTATTTATATGATCTTAGCCTTTTGAGGTAATTCAAACACTCAAATGTACAACTTAGAGGAAAACTTACACCATACTAATTTGACTTACTATAAGACAAATGAAGCATTCCAAGCTTCTTATTGATCTTCCCAAGAACTAAGTTGAGCAATTAAAGCTCTTTATTTATTCTCAAGACTTCTCAAGACACTCCTATACCCTTTTATATTATGATAAAATATAAATTGACATATTTGCATATGAAAATTGAATGATCTTTTGATGCTCCTACATCATAGTGTCATCAACTTGAATCTGGATTTCATTTAATGAAAGGATAGGAACACCAATAATAGGATACTTTGGTGTCTAGTGTTGTTGTTCACTCTTGCTGCTATTATCCAAACTAGTCAAAGAGACCAAAAAATTTCTAGGGATTTACGTTTTTCTTGTGTGAGCCTGATTATGAAAAATTGAGCACTGATTACTGATGGAACTCATTATAGAGCTAATTTTGTCTTCAAAACCTAACCCTCCATTATATTTGATGAAATAGTATTTTAATCACTTGATAAAGAGAGGGGGGTTAGTGTGTAAGATGCACTAAATGTTTAATCCACACCCCATATGTTGGCATGTTGCCTAAATACCAATACTTCAAAGAGGGCTCAAGCTATATGTAGTTCTCTCACCTAGTGTGCTTTGTGCAATAGTGTGATTTGAATGCAAAAATGCCAAATTAAGAGTGATTGAGGTGGTTAGGGACTAGTACGAGGGTTTGAGTGTGTTTATAGCTATGTTGGGTGACTGTATATAGATAGTAGGGAAGTTTGCCTCAGTACTTTGTTTGTATTCTTGCTTTATTTGTAAGATTTGTCACCTCTTTTGTAAATGAGCTTTTACATGGGATTTTATAGGGAATAATTGGTCATGGGCCAGATGTATTTACACTAGGCTAAAATAATTAAGGATAGGGATTGGATGAAAATAACTATTGGGACTCAAAGTGAAAATGGATAAGAGCATAAAAAATGAGACACCCTAGGGTCTGGTGCTATAGTCTGAGTATGACACTCCTATCATAGAGGCTCAAAACCTGGGGGAATAAGATTAGCCTAGGAAATATAGTTTGACTGAGGTGGAATAATTGTTTAGAAGGTTTTGAATGATTGATAATAAGAAAAAGGATGTCTATAAGGGTCATAAGAGCATGCAAAAAGGAGCTATGGGTAGGGTGTCACAAGCCACACTCAAACTACCAATTTGAACATTTTATATGACTACATTTTTTGCCCCTTTATTTTAGTGATGTAACAAAGTGAAATACTAAGATAAAAGAAAAATAGAAAGAGTACCTAAACTTAATTATAAGGGTGAAGCCCATGAAGATGTGTGATGCTAAGTGTGTATAGAGAGTATACAACATGAAGTGTAAATCTATAAGAGAAAATAAGGAGTAGATCAGTTCTTACTAGACATGTTATGTCTAAAATAAGAATGCACAAGGGTTGGGTAAAAGAGAGAGGAAGAAAAAGGAACAAATACACCTCATTAGGTACACAAACCAATACAAAACTTGTGATGTTGAATGATGCTGGTTATGTGCTATACTAAGAGTAATATCATGAACAAAGCTAAGTACTCAATTCCTTGAGGGTGGATCAAGAATATAAAGGCTATCCATTTGGATCCATCATCACCCACTAAGTGAAGCTATGTGATCATGCATGTGTTAATCAATGTTTGGACTAATTGTCCAATCCCTCTAAGTAGGTGGCTCAAGAATACAAAGGCTAACTAGTCCTTTGGATCCATCATTGCCCACTAAATGAAGCTATGTGATCATACATGTATTAATCAATGTTTAGACTATGTGTCCAATCCCTCTAAGTAGGTTGCTCAAGAATACAAAGGCTATCTAGTCCTTCGGCTCTATCATTGCCTACTAAGTGTGAACTATGAACTGATATTGGTATGAATGTGTATCATATGAAATGGCTCCTGTAGCCCATGAATGCTCTATAATTTGATAATGCGGCATGGATAAATGAATGTGTACTGAGAACTAGGCCAATCTTCACCACTTTGAAAGGTAGAGATTAGGATTGTATAAAAGCCACTATGAAACTAAGAACTAGGCTTATATGAAAGCTACTCTAAAATGATGCCAACCACCTATAGATGGAATAAGGCATGAACTATTGAAAATACTAGGTAATATAATAAACTAAAAATAAAATAAGGTAAATGTGCCACACACATTACCCCTAATTACTGGTGTTTGAAACACGAATTATGATCTGGAAGTTGTACTAACTACCCAATCTAAAACTAGAAGTGAGAGCCATCATGCTCTGCATGATGCCCCCTATATCTGGATATTCTGAGTAAAACTATACTAAAACTACCTAATCTAAACTAAACTGTAACTGACAAAATTATAATTGACCTTACCTTTTTATCTTTTTCTATTTTTTTTGGATTTTAGGCTATTTGGATAGGAGTGTCAAAAATAAGACACTTTGTTATCTGACACCATATTCCAAATATGGTGCTCTTGTCATTTATTATTTATGATCACTATTCTATGCTTGTCACTATTTTTTTGGTCTATTTTGCCTATTTTGGGTTATAATTGCTATTCTGAGTGTTCTTAAAATTGATTTTTTTATCGGTAGAGGGCTTTTATCTCTGTGACAAAACTCCCATTTGTTGCCCCTTCTTTAAGGGTAAGAATGAAGACCCTACAATTACTTCCCTTAGAATAAAGAGCCTTGCAAGTGTGTTATGCTATAAAATACATGATATAACAATGATAATAAAAAATATGTCTCAAGATATAACATAGTTTGTATTGGAGATTGTTAGGTCAACAAGGGTATGCCTAGCTAGATATAATAATGTAATAACATGCGTAATATACTAATTGAGACTAAAAATATGGTTATTTTTCAAGGAGGGATGGATCATGATGTCCATCATGGCATCCAAGAAAGAAAGATAATGCATGTGTGGATCATGGTATTACAAACAATTGAGAAACAAACAAGCATTCAAGGCAAGAAGAAAGAAGCATACAAAAGAGGCCAAAGTGCCAAGCAAACAAGGGACATGTGCACATGTCACTTAGACTGGGAAAGCAAGTATACAAGGCATGTTTAAATTCCCACATACACATATAATTGTAAATAAGCAAGATTGGCACGAGGGCTACAAGCACATACAAGAGTACAAGCAAAGGACATTGAAAAATGTCCTAAGGCACACACAAGTAATAGAAAAATAACTAATAAATGCAATCACATCTAGCTACTCATAGCAAGAAAAGAAGTCATGTAAATGCTGAAAATACTATTACATCTAATTAATCAAAGCAAGGAGTGAAAGTATGTAAAACATGTAGTAAAATGCTAGATAGATGCTAAGAAATACATAAGTGCTATATACTAGTGAGAGTCAATAGAATAATCTATGTAAGCTAGTAAGTAATGTACATCAACATGATAACTAGAGTGTGTGGTGTAGGAATGACATAACTTGGATGGTGTATTCATGTAGAAGATGCCCTCGATAGGTATATGTCGATGTATGTCTCGAATGTAGAAGTAGGATGCCCCCTCAATGGGTAGAGTGAAGCAATCAAGGATATGGGTGTCATTACACACACTCAAAGAAGATCAAGTGAAGCATGGTAATGTAGATAAATTGATAAACAATAGCATAAAATAATAAAATGTAAGTCTAGCATGGTAGTAGAAATGTAAAGCAGGGATAATGCATATAGTTGAAAAGTGTTTTTGGTGTTTTGAATTATTTGAATGTTTTTGTATTTTGACATGTTATATTGTTTATGGTATTTTAATTTTTTTTATTATTTTTGTTATTTTGAAATATTTCTATATACAAGTAAAGAAAAAGACACTATGTATAAAAAAGAAAGCTGAGAAAAAATGAGACTAACTGATGAGTCTCAGAAGAGACTCCCTATCATGGTGTTCTGTATCATATAAAAGAATCATGTGTGATTGTGAAACATGAGGGAATGGTTATGAATATGACTCTGAATATTTAGATTCATTATCAGTATCTTGAAAATAATAATAACCTATATTGTTCCACTCATCATTATCATTTTGATTTTGAACTAATGGAATGCTAATGTTGACTTTTGTTGTATCTAGATCTTTTCTTTTGATGAATTGTGTCTATGAATGATTTGCCTGATGATGCTTAATAAATCCCAAACCTTGGTGACAAACATTATCAACTTCTAGAATAGGAGTAGTGATGGATTGAGAAATCTTGTCCAACCTTTGACCTTGATAATCAAACTATTGTAGATATTTTTGACCAAGCCCATACTACTTTGAAAGTTGAGCCTCATTTTGTATAGATTTGCATATTTTTCATGTTTTACCTATGCTTTTGGTACTATGTCTTGGTCTAATTTTGCTTTTTGATCCTTTTTTTAATTCTGAGTTATGCTTTGGTAATCACTTTTATACTATTTCTAAATTTGACCCTTTGTGAATGTGTTCTTGTGTCACTATGGATTGCTTGATTGATTTACCTTGTATAGGGTCCTTATTGGAAATTATCTATTGTATATGTTTTTTCAATGCCAAACGTGAATCTGTGTGATGGCCATACATTCTATGATATGTACAATAATATCTAGATCTTCTCATTGGATATAGAGGAGGTAGTTTCATTAACTTAGATTTAATCATTTCCCTTAGTACCTCACTTGAACTCTTATTTGATCTTTGAATGCTTTTTATATCACTAGTTGTAGAGTTACTTTGTTGTGATTTATTATTTTGATATGTAATATTGCTTGCAACCAATTGACTAGATGAAGGTGCATATATATGATTGGCACTATGATGACTTTGAAGCTTTTATTATTATAATCTAATTGTCTAATGTTATGATCTTTTCATGTAATATTTGATTCTACATTTGTAAATCTAAAATTAACTTTCTCATACTGGTGATTTGATCCCTTCGAGTCTCACAAGTGCAAACCCAAGTTGCTTCCGATTGAACATGTAAGCACATATGTTGAAGAGGGTTTGAAGAAGCTAAATGCTGAATGTATGCATTAAGAACAATAGTATAGAATACCTCACCTTTTAGAAAGGTGATAACATGGACCTAGTTAGAGGTGAAGTAACTATCACCCTCTTGGGGGAGAGGAGGAGAAGGAAATTCTTTTTTGTGCATAAGATATGACATTGAAACTTGACAGGAGGTTGTTAGCTTATGTAATGGATCCTTTAATTATGTAAATATTTTATTCTTAATTGAATTACACATAATAGAGAGATAACATGTTAAATAAGTAATGAAATATGACATATATTTGAATTGGTCTTAAAATTACATGTATATATGTATTTATGTCATTTTTGAATTCATGCCAAATGAAAGGAAACAAACATGCAAGAGAAACTAGAAACGTTTGCATAAGTAAATCATGATTAATGAAATTAGAATATTCAACCCAATGTGTAAAATTAGAATTTTAATTTTGAAACCTTAGGCTAGGTTTTGAAAATATCGAGACCTAGTATATGCAACTAGGGTTTAAAAGAAATAATTTTTAAAATTACTATGGTAAATTTTAAAATTAAATGTGAAATTCTGATTTATATATGCAATAAAAATTAGAAGAATATTACTAAAATCAAAAAGGAATTTTCTCTAAGGTTTCTAGGGTTTATGTGTGTAAACGAAGTAAGTCAAGTTCACCAAATGATTTAACTTTTTTAAGAATAATAGAGTTTTATTCCTATTTTAGTTAAGGGTCTAGATTAATAAATCAGTAAAGAATATAACAATAATTACAGACCTAATTTATGCAATTATTTGTCTTTTTCACCATTCTAAAATAACAATAAATGGGAATAAATATAACTTAGCTAGAAATAGATTGAGATGGCTAATACAGAGGCTAAAAATGGCTGTGTAGGATTGGGATAGTGTCATCAACCTAAATTTGGATTTTGTTTAGCAAAATTATAGGAGTAAAAAAAATAAGACACTTTGGTGTCCATCACTATTTCTTACTCCTACTGATATTGTCCAAATTGGTCACAAAGACCTAAAACATTTTGGGTATTTGCACTATGCCTGTGTGAGCCTACATGTGAAAATCAAGCACTGATTGTTGATGAAACTCACTATAAATATGATTTTGTCTTCAAACCTTAACCCTCCATTATGCTTGATGAAATGGTATTTGAATCACTTGAGAAAGAGAGGGGGGATTAGTTTGTAAGATGCATTAAATGTGTAATCCAGAACCCTTGTGTGGGCATGTTGCCTACATACCAATATTCTGAAGAAGGATCAAGCCATATGTAGTTCTCCCACCTAGTGTGATGTGGATGCAAAAATGCCAAATTGAGAGTGCTTGAGGTGGCTAGGGATTGGTATGAGGGTTTGAGTGTGTTTGCAGCTATGTTAGGTGATTGTATGTAAAGAATAGGGAACTTTGCCTTAGTGCTTTGTTTGTATTCTTGCTTGCTTTGTAAGATTTATCACCTCCTTTGTAAATGAGCTTTTGAGTGGGGTTTTATAGGGAGTAATTGGTCATGGATCAGACATATTCATGCTAGGATGACACAATTAAGGATAGGGATATGATAAAAATAACCATTAGGGATCAAAGTGTAAATGGATAGGAGCACCAAAAATGGGACACCTTAGGGAATAGTTTTATAGTCTAAGTATGGTGCTCTGGTCTTATAGAATCAAGACTTAGGGGAACATTATTGGCCTAGGAAAAATAGTTTAGCTGAGGTGGAATTATTGTTCAAAGGTTTTGGATGACCGGTAATGATCAAAAACATGTCTATAAGATTCACAAGAGCATGTAAAAGGGAGCTATGGATAGGGTGTCACAAGCCATACTCAAACTACCAATTTGGATATTTTATATGACTACAAAATCTGAAATTGATTTGATTTTACAATATTAGGGGAAAATTGCATAATATATGCACCTTAGATATGTATCATGTTAAAAATGTGTATAAAAATGGTACCAATATATATAATTATGCTACAAATGTGTATTTGAATCATTAACTATGAAATTTGTCCAATTTGAAACTGTGTAAGTGTATAGAATATGTTTTCAAAAAATGCACCCATTATAATCTGAAATTGAAAACTAGTGTAAGTGTGGAGAACATGTTTCCAAAACATGCCCCCACTGTAATCTGGTTATCATGCATACTGAATAAGTGTGGATAACATGTTTCTACAACATGCCACCACAAAATTTGAAACTATGACAAATGTGGATAACATATTTTTGGAAAATGCCCCCACTACAATCTAAATAAGTGAATAAATGTGAAAGTCATGCCTCTATATCATGGCCCCACTAATATGCCTCCATTTTGAGGTGATGTAAATTAGCAACTACTAGTTACCTTACCTAAAAAGGAAAAGATAACCATGTAAATTTTTAATGTACCATGTAACATATAGAGGGAACATGTATATTAGATATATCATTAAAGCATAAATAATGTGATCACACCAAGTCTTAAGATGAATGCTGTGAATCATGGCAATGTCTAGATAGTAATAATATAAACTCAACAAACAATCAAGCACAAACCTAAGAGCACTCAAAACTAAATAAAAATATGATGGTACAAGGATACCTTAAACAAGGGGCATGTTCAAATACCACACAATCAAGGGACATGACTTAGTCAAATGTCCAAAAGTCAAGAGATTATATTTTCAAATGTCAACATACAACAAACAATGACATATTAAAATTTCAAAGAGGCAAACAAAGGCACATGAGCCACAAACAATGGAACATATTCAAATGCTCAAACATGCAAGACAATAACAAGGGAAGACACTCAAGAAAGTGTAAAAATGAAAACATAAGAAACCAACATAAACATATCATACTAGTCCCTGTATATATATGTTAGAAAAAATGTTAAGTACATAACATATTAAGTACACTACAAAAGATATAATCATGGATAAAGACATGTGTAAGTACATATATGATCTCAAACATGATAATGTAAAGTGATCATGGAATGATATAATCTAGATATATCATGATCATGGAGGTGGATGGTCCCGACATCCTAGTGACATGAGTAGAGGGAAAACCTAACATATAAAAGTACATAAATCATGTATCTAGGTATGTCTGTATCACACTCAAAATATGTGTAAAACATGTGTATATAGGAAGTATTAATATGCCATATACCAATATGGAACTGATAACATATGTGCCAAGGAACTAATATGATATGCAAATATTGAACATATTTTTGGATTTCTGAAGTTTTTTATTTTTATAATATTTTTAGATTATGTGGAAGTAAAATACTATCCTATGATCTCATCCAAAATATGTTCATAGATATCTCCCCACTATGAACCTATTGTATTAAATTTGTGGTACCGTCAAGGAGCATGTATAGGTGCAATATCTATCATTGTAGTATATGTGATGCTCTACATAAGTAAAATATGACTCTATGGTTGTAAAGTAGAAATAGTAGGAGTAGGGGTTTGTGGAACCCATCATTGAGTGGTATGTGGTTTACTTGGAACAAAATTAATATGAACATGTTTAGGTGCTTTGGATATCTAAATATAGTGTGTAGTAGATAAGGATTTTGTAGAACCCATTATGGATCTCTAATGCAATGGTTTCTCAATTATTGCCTGCTTAGTAAAGATAAATTCCTACTGATTACCCTTTTGTGAAATATTAACCTAGGAGGTTTGATAATTAATTGTTTAGGTATAAAATTCTCTTTCTTAAGAGGATGTTCATATTGAATTATGGAAACTATAATTACCTAATTGGCATGAATGTATTTAACACACCCATGCATTGTAAAAGGTACTTATCAAAGTGTATGCATCCAAGTTTCATCCCAATAACATATCAAAGGCACCTATGGAAGGTATAATTGAGAAGGTAGTAACCATATGGGTAGGACCCACCTATAAATGTAAGTTAATCTCACCAAGACCTTGTTGTGAGGTCCTATCAAATTCTCTAACAGATCTGGTCTAAGGATGTAAATCATGACTTGTATAACCCAAATGTGTGAGTAATGTCAAAGCAATTTTTTTTATAAATTTCACCATTTTCAATCATAACATTGTTTATATGATGGTAGTTAAGACATTATTAAATGAATAAGGAATGAAGATCAGAGTCATCATTCCTAATCTCACTGTCATCAAAAGTAATGAAGAGTGTCTAAAACATAGGAGGTGTTTGCCACATATAGGTACCAATAATCCCAGCCAATGGGTGCTTAAGATGAGATAGAGGAGGTGCACATTATATGCCATATACATTTTTGGATGCTTCTTTAAATGATCTTACAAAATATTGTTAAATATTTTTTATTTTTGGTGATCACTAGGTTGTGAACCTGATTGCTTTGGAGGATAATCAAATGTAATTTTTTGGTCATCAATGAGGTCTTGGATCTTATGCTTCAAGGTGAAAACATTATTTGTAGAATGCCTAGGGACTTGGTGATAATGACAATAAGTATTCAATCATACCTTTGGTTAAAAATATACTCATATTAACCTCTATAGGATGAGGGAGAAATATAAGATGAAAATCTTCAATCCACATGAGTAATAAATTGGGAGACTTAGGTAAACATGAAAATTATCTCCATGGTGCACTGGATAAGATAAGTTGATTAGGTTGCTATGACACCGCATTAACCATGATGATTATTTTTTATTTAAGTTTATTCAATGAGATAAATTTCATTTCATGATCATGAACAATATGGCATAAGTAATAGAATGATTTGATTTATTTTTAAAATAATGGAATCATGTAATTGAACAAGAAAAATTTACTTGAAAATATCTTGAAGCTCTTTATCTACCATGGGTTTTGTAAATTTTATCTAACACTGTCTTGTACCTCAAGGCATACTCATTAATATGTTTATTGGTTCCTTATTTAATCTTTGAAATTTATGCATATAACACATTTTTGGAAATTTTAATAGAGAAGTGTGCCAAAAATTGATCTTCAAGGGGTTTGAATGTGTTTACTAATTAATTTGGTAAACCATAGAACTATCTAAAAGCATAATCCTTGAGGCTTATTGGAAATAATTTGGTCAAAAGTTTATAATTAGAGGCATATATAAGGCATATCACATAAAAATATTGAAGATGTTATTTAGGTCACCCTTGACATCATAAAATGTGAACTTAGGTGAAAAAAACTAGTTATAAAGGTATGTAAAGATATATTTAGTGCAAGTGGATTATGCAACACATTTGCAAATCAATAACACGATTAGACTTTAAAGCCTTTTATTCAATATTTGTAACCTTAGTTTGAAAGTGTTTTATAGTTTGGACAAGAGCTTGCACCTCTTTATCTTTTAGGTTGGACATTTGAGAAGTCACCAAAAGAGGTGTAACCCTAGGTTAGGTAGATATAGGCATTGAAATTGGTATTTGAGTTGAAGCATTTAGGTTTCCCATGTTAGATGTAGCAATAGTAGTCTCAGGAAATAAATTTTGAAATACATATCTCATGCCCCTATTATAAGTATGAAGTGGTAATATAATTAAGAGGAGGGTTTTTGGTATAGGGAGATGACTATATATTAGATATCATGATCAATAGATGAACCTATTTGTTCTTCTACACTTTTTTATTTTTGAATTTCTAATATGGTTCTTAGGATTTCATCTAAATCTTTAGGGTTTTGACAAATTAACTCATGAAGTAATACAATTTATTGCACTTTCTCATGATCTATTTGCCCATGTTCACTAGTTTCATTAGATTCATGGTTTTAATTATTAGAATCTTCTTCTATGATAGCCTCATTAATATATTTTTCATTCTCAACATTGGTATCATCATGATCCATATGATTAAGATCCTTATTGGTTTTGGACATATCAGGTGTTAATATGGGAAACTCAATGTGTTTAATAGGCATACATCCCAATCTAGGGTTATGTCTAGGTTTCATGAAAAATAATATAAATAGGAAATGAAAAAATACAACAATCTAAAACTCTAATTGACTGCAAACCTTAGGAATCATTATTTGTATTCATATAAATAGAGTTCACCAAAATGCTTTATGACATTTGAGGTTTTACAAAAACACACTTAAGCAAATATAACTATTTGAAAGGAGTAAGACTATGTTCATAGTCACATTCAAATACAACCAATAATTCAAATCTACATAATTTAGTATATATAGTAAATACAATTAAATATAGTGCAACCAAGGGATAGAGAGATCATATCTTATTAAAAGTTTAGATCTGATATATGACAGTGATTTAGAATCATTTTGGAATATTTATTAGGGTTTAGGATCTATTCATTATACATTTTTAACTATTTTCACCCATAAAATGCTTTCATTAACCATATATAGTTGTGTCAATGCAGATGTCCAATTTAAATATAGGTGTTTAGTCTAAGGTATACACATAAGTGGATCAAAACTTTTATCAAACCTGCACTATTAACTATGTGTCTATGTGGTACCTAAAAATATGCTTGTCTATGAATGAGATCCATCCAATAATCAAAACCCTAATCTTCCTACCTTTGACCTCATATAACTTGGTAAAAAGGGGTTAACACATGAGTCAAGCTAACCCTAAAAACCTTGATTGTTGCTAAGTGTTGCCTACATAGCCAATAATCCAAATAGGGCCTCAAACTCTCATGTAGTTCTCCCTCTTAGAGATGTGTGTAAAAATGTAACTGTGTAAATATATGCTTTTTTTCCTACATTAGCCTTTGGTACAAACAATGCCAGAGTATAGTGACCTTTTGACTTCATTAAATATTCAATTTAGTATTATAATGTAGTTACATAGCTTAAAATATAAAATACTTGCTAATTAGAACTTGCTTAATCAATTTTACAGATGATGTTATTAAACCCTAAACTTTGTATATGTAAGGATCTCTTGATTTTGAATTAAGACCTAGTGGCACATGAAAAACCAACAATAGGATGAACAAAGGGAAAAAAACAACCTGTCACCAAGTGAAAGATTCATAAAATGATAAAAGGAAAAGTTTGGACACTTGCATCAATGTAAGGTTCCCACACAGATGTAGGTATCCATAGGGTAAAAACATAGGGATAATAGAAAACATAAGTGGGAATCCCAAGGATACACTAGATAGAAGACAATTTACAACATATAATTCCACATGGGTAGATAAAGTAAGTGAAATAAGATATAATTGAATAGGTCCACATGAGACCACACCACTATATATATAAATATTATTCAAAAGATATATATAAGCAAAGAGATATGAAAACATGTTATGAAACTATGTTTGTAATAAATATGGGTATCTACACCTAGTTGATTCAATGTCCATAGGGCCATTATAAGGAAAAGACTAGGGGTACACATGGATTACAATTTTATATCCAACCAAGAACTCCTCCTCCTAAAGAGATAATTATCACCACATAGTGGTTTCCTAAAAATATCTTTGAGACTTATAAAACCCTAAAATTTTAAAAGCCAAAAGAGGATCATGAGATCATCACTCTTCTTTTTACAAAGACTACCTCTTAAATTGCTAAGATTTTAGAGGAGGATCAACCTTTTATCTTTCCATTTTGAATAAATCTAGGACCTATGCTCTAAAAGGGGTCACTATTGTCCCCATTGAAAGGATTTTTCATATATGCATGGTTGAGATTTTTGAAATTGAGGAACCATTCTCATGACATGAGTGAGGGGAACCTATCCTCCCTGAAGATTTTTGGACACTCCACTTTGATAAAGCTAAGTGTTGTTTGGGTTTAATATTTTAATTTATTACACAAATAATGTTGTAAGAGAATGAAGCCTTTCTCCTTGTATTCAGGTGGTCAAGATACTATGGTTCATAATCTAGTCTTTAATGATTCACAATTATTTGTTAATCAAGTTTCAAAAGTGAATTAGACCAAGGTTAGGCATGCCTAGCTTTCTAAGGACATTGTTCTTACTATATACACATACTTACTTATTCTCTATCAATTCCATATTCTGGTAAAGGAATAAAATTGTTAACTCCATGCAATCATCTTCATCCGTGTTTTCTTCTCATGCACAAAATCAAGTTTTTGTGTTTGAGATCTCTATGAGGATCATGCCTCTAGTTTTTTCAAAATATGAAGGAGTTTTCATTGTTTCATCCTACATGTAAAGAGAAAATGAATCTCCCACTTTAGATTATGCTAAGAATGATGAATCTATCCTCATATTCCTTCATGCTTATGATGGGATCACAAAGGGGTATTGTTATAGTATATTTTCTCATATCCATTATCCTTATGACTATTTTAGATAAGAATAACATTTATTGGTAGTTTATGGAGATGCTTTATACATTCCACCTATGTCCCTCCTTAGTTTGAAATCAACCATGCTTCTTTTCTAGAAGACATTATTGAAATCAATATTGGTATAAAATATAAACTTGGCACCATGAAATTCAAGGCCACCCTTTCCTTTAAGGAGATTGAGATCTAAAAATACATTCTCACAAAGTTTATTGATTAACTCACTTGGGAATATTTATATGTTTGTTCTCAGTTGTCTGGTTGTCTAAAATTTAGTCACCAAGAGAAATGTTAATATTTTCAAGTAAAATATGAGACCCATGAAACTGAAAGTTTCCCTCATAGTCAAGGAGGAAATAATTAAACCTCTTAATCTTAGATTTATGAAGCCTAGGGATTATTATATGTGGATCTCAAACCTCATCCCCATTATTGAAAATAATGTATGTATTAATATTTATATTGAATTTCAATATATACACAACCCATGCCCTAAGGATGATTTTAATTTACCTTCTATTGATGACATTGAATGTTGCCATGTCATATTTGATGGATGGTTTCTCATTTTACAATCAAAAAAATATCTCTAAGACGTACCAAAACAAAAAACTTCTTCACCACCCCTTGGGTAACCTTATGTTATGTTGTTATGCCCTTTGGTTTAAATTTTTTTGGGGATACCTATAAATAAAAAATAGTTCATATATTTCATGATCATATACATAAAATTATTATGTCTCACATTGATCATTTTTAAAATATAATAAATTATTAGACTATCTCAAATATCTTCACACTATTTTAAGTTGTCTTAGAGAGTACCAAGTAAAGCCTAACCTAGAAAAATGTGTTTTTGGTGTTACAATTATAAAGCTTCTTGGATATATTGTTTCCAAATACATGATTGGAATTTATCCAACCAAGATGATGGTGTTATCATTATGTGATCCATCATGAGGGTGATCATGGCATTCAATATTTTATTGTAAAAGTTGATGCTATTCAAAGGTTAAATCAAAACCTCACATATGTTTCTCATTATATCAATGAATTAATATTAAAAGAGAGAAATATTGTCTAGACTATACACATCTAAGATGTCTTTGATGCTATAAAGATTTATTATTTCTCCTCTCACTCTAATTCCTCCCAAGCTTGGCTTCCCTCTTACCATTTTATCTCTGTGCCATAAATTTTTCCATTGATTATATTTTGATTTAAGAGGACAAAGAAAGGACAAACTAATATATTAGTCATACACTCCTTGACTATGAGAAGAATTATTCCCAACTAAAAATGATTGTTTACCCTTAGATTTTACCACTAAACATATTAGAATATACACGTTGAATCAAGGGACTCATGTCATTATTAAGTTTGAGGCCTTACACATGTTTATTAATGAACAAACTCTTTGAGTGTTGGGTCATTTTATTACCTTTATTGGTGAATTTAAATTAACATGTGTCAACCAAAAAATCCATTCATTCATTGCTAAATAGTTAGTTAATTATTCCATTGATGAATTTGTGCTAGTAGATGATATTTTCCTTAGCAAACACATATTTATTATAAACACATCTACCATTGCTAATTTCCCTTGGTATTTTGACATCAATAAGTACATTAGAAACCACACTTACCTTTTATAAGGTACCTAAGAGGAGGTGATTCATGTTATTATAGATAAGTATGTTGTGCTTGGTGACACTCTTTAGCATTAGTCCTTTGTTGACCTCTTAGGCATATAGATAAGATAAAATCCAAAAAATGTCATTCACAAATGTTATATCAGGACAAGTGGATGTCATTTTATAGGTAATGTGATTTTTAGGAAGATTCTATGCTTCAATTATTTTTATCCCACCCTTAATCATCATACAATATAATTTATGAGAAAGTGTTCTATGTGTCAGATGGTATCTCATTCCATCCTTATACCATCTCATACTTTTTAGTGTATTGTTACTCCTTAGCTATTCTCCACCTTGGGCCTAGATCTTATTAGAAAAGTTACCCAACCACTTATCTGGATGAGCACCATCACATTATTACTACCACTGAGTAATTTATAAATGGGTGAAGACCATGCCCTTAAACTATGGTCACTGAACCTGTCTTTCCAAGTTTTTTAAAAATCAAATCAATTTTTAGTTTGGCATTCCTAAATTCATTATCATTGATAATGGTCCATCTCTTAAGAATTCAAATACACAAGAGTTGCATGATAATTTCCATATCTCTCATCATTGAGCATTTATTTACTATTCTCAATAAAATGGGAAAGAATAATTTATAAACACAAAACTCTCAATTCTATTTTACTTAAAATACTCAAAGATAATAAATATGGTTGACACCTCTAGCTTTGGCCTACCTTATGGATTATAAAAGCAATATTTATACACCCACATGGACAACCCCTTACTCCCTAATCTTTGATTATGAAGCTATTATTCCCTTGGATGTTGAACTTCATAGCCTTTAAGTCTCTCTTTAAGGTCTCTTAGATCATGACAAGTACATGCCAACCCACTTCATCAAATTATAGAGTCCAGATGTGAAGAGGCTTAGAGGAACTTGGGTTTATAAGGATTATATTACTTGTTCTAATTATCAATATAATAATAAAATACATGTCTAACCTATTGAAGTGGGTGACATTATTTTAAGAGTTGATATCCATATTGAGAAAAAAGATGGTGAAGGCCAAAAATTCAGACCTACTTATTTTGGCCTTGGTCACAAAAAGTTTTGGTAATAGGGCCTTTCATTTATGCCCTTCAAAA
Organism: Torreya grandis; assembly: GCA_037957365.1. Lineage (NCBI taxonomy): Eukaryota > Viridiplantae > Streptophyta > Pinopsida > Cupressales > Taxaceae > Torreya > Torreya grandis. The sequence goes on from JARHVA010000156.1 coordinate 874,520, forward strand.
GGTGAACAATTTGATGAATATTTTAACTCTTAGAATCCAAAACAATACTTTGTGTATCCTTAATTTCCATCCATGTGACCCTTCATTCTTCATTGGACCTCACATTATTTGCACTTGTATTTGCCTTGACTTAGCTCTATCTTATTTGAATAACTAGCTAGTTACCTTGTTTACTTGGAAAACATTTTTATTAGCAACTTACTATCATTCAATATTATTCATATCTATATGTCCAAGGGTTTTTAAATCGATTGTAATTACATAGGTCCATGCTCTTATCTTGAATGTCTTACCCATTTATGTGCTACTTCATGCTTTGGGTACCTTAGCACAACTCCATGAAATATGCATTCCATGCAGTGCCATAGTATACATCATGTAGCTAATAAAACATTACACTTTACGAGAAATGGGGTGGATCTAAATTTTAATCAATAATATTAGTTTTTTTTATCACAACTCAATGATCAATGCATCACCACAACCACACTATATGCAATTAAACAAAACTTTTTAATTCCATGCCATGTGCACAACCTTTACATAATATTAATATTCCAAACAACACATGTATACAAACCACAAAAATTATTTGATATACATAACATATAGATTACACATCATATATGTGGAGACACCCTACCACATTACATTGTGTCAGTTGACACTTCTAATACTTGGGTTATGCCAGGGCATCTATCAACATATTGCGCACTTGGTAGTCAAGCCACATAACTGTCAAAAGGTGAAGAGTCACACATTGAAGTTAAATTATTTCAACTTCCAAAGTAATTATTTTTGCCTTCATGACTTTGTAATACACACACACACACACACACACACACACACACACACACACACACACACACACACACACACACACACACACACACACACACACACACACACACACACACACACACACACACACACACACACACACATTTTTAGTGTTATATATCATAATTATATGGTATAATATAAGATACCATACATCTCCCTTGAGAGTATGCAATGTAAAAAATAGATAGATTAATACTTTTTTTAGTTAGAGTTATATTATTTTCTCTATTTTTTATCTTGTTTATATTGATTCCACATACACATATAATAGATATAAATCCTAATTTATATGATGTCCCTAGGACCTCTTGAGATCATGATCATGTTTTCCTTTGAACCCAAATTTGAGGGAAAATTTAATTTGGTCCCTATGTATATTATCACTTATTTCCATTGAATATCCCTTAAACTTAAGCATTATGGGCCAAAACTTAATTTAAAAAGATAACATAAGGTAAGTTTCCCCTTTATTTTGGTTCTTTCACTAATAAAATAATCAAAAATAGCCTTGGAAATTAAATTGTAAAATCTTTTTATACTTAAATTATCAATCTTAGTAGGCATCTTGGTTTCTAGTCCTGGTCCTTGGTGATGAGTCCTCATTATAGACATCCAATTCTCACCATTGCCATGTTGAAATTATAAGTCAAAATGAATTTCCATAATAATTCACAAACTATACCAAACATCACTGAAATTCTCTAATTCATCCACACATATCATGTGTAATTTATGAAACATATTATCATATCTCTAATTGGGGTAATGTACTATAACCAACTATCAACTTAATTCAACATGAGTCTAATTACTACTTTATAGACAACATTTTGGGTAAATTAACTAAAGTGAAATATTCAAATTTTTACATTGCATAAAAGACCTAAAGTTTGATCAAGATTAATTAGCTAAGCACAATAAATTAATTGGTTGAACCAAAAATACATGGAAATGAGATAATTATCTAGTTATGTCATATTCAAAATTCAAAAAAATATATGAATTTTAACATCACTTAAAATATTTCATGCACTAGGTATTAACTAATGCAAATATCTAAATTAAGGCAAGCCATGCCTTATTCATGCTCCTTATTTCCAAAATAATCATTTCTTTACCTCAAAAATTGAATCCATTTGTAGACACATGTATTGATTTTGATCTTAAGGCCACAATCAATCTGAAGAACCTATAAGAGAAAAGGCCATCACACTATTTCACAAGATTTTTTATGCAAATACATTATGCGAAAATCATTCCAAAAGCTTCACCAATTCTTCCAATTCGTTCACAAACCAATCCAATAAGTTTTGAGGAGATGTTGGAGGATCATGCTCAATGACATTGCTAAAGATTTTGAGCTCTGTATCTGGGCACAATCATTATTATATTTAGGATTTGAAATAGAATTCCATGGGGAAGGTATAAATAGTCTTGTTTGTGATTTCTCGATTGTTTCTTTACTTCATAGACCTTGCCCAATTGAGGGAATATGTTTAGTATGCTAGTTCTTTATTTTGGTCACTATTTAATGGACTAACCTATTTTTTAATCTTTCTTGACACCCATATCTCATTATTTATACAAGGCCAAGGCATGGGTAAAAATTCTTAATTAAAAAGTTTCTTACTCACATATACTAGTCCTTGGTGATGGTCTATCACATCTTATAGGTTTTGTTGGGTCTTGATTTGTGTACAGAAATCCAAGTGCAGTCAATTACCTTTAACTTGTTTACTCTTATCTTTGGTGATGATCCCTTACATCTTAATTATTGTGTGAGGCTAAAATATTTAGGTAATAATTATCTTTACCTATCTTATCTAGTCCTTAGTGATGATCCATTGCATCTTCTTAGTTGCATGAGGCTAGATTTGGAGATATCTTAGGTAAATTTTTTTGGTATCTTATAAAACACCCCTATCTTTCAAACTTTCCTTGGGTGGACTTTATTTGATTTAGAAATATCCCCTTTGCCATATTTTGATCTATGTAGTCATATGTTGGCCTAATTTAGCACCATGGCACATAGAGCTTTGTGCTTAAGACCTTATGATTAGTATATAATATTTGAGTTATTTTATTTTTTGGCATAATAGATAGAATCTATTACATTTGAGGGTTGAAGATAATATTTTAACAAAAGTGATGAAAAAGAAACAAACAAATCCCAAAATTGGGTCCTAAATTCTTTTTAACTAGAATACTTTTGCCTTAGATATAATCTCTATGGGCAAGCCACCGATAATTTTAGAGCATAAAATATAACTTATGAAATATGATAAAGCGATATTTTCAATCATCACTCAGAGCATATACATAGTTTTGAAATGTTTTGATTCACATATATTAAATTTGATTTCAAACTTTAAAATAAATCAATATCAAATGAAATACAGATAAAAATCAAAGTTTCCTTTGTTAAATGTTATGATCCCACCTTTTTTTTAATTTGTTTTGTTGTTAAAACATTATTATTATTATTATTATTATTATTATTATTAAACTAATTATTGGTTATTATTTTAGTTCGAATATATTTAGTAGTTGTTGCAATGGTATTAGGCTACATTGTTAATTTTGTACTTAATGATTTCATGGACTCATTGTAAAAGTTGATGATATTATAAACATATATATAATTATCAATTTTTAATATGGTATAATTAATGTCCTTTTTGATCATTTCAGTAATATCTATGAGCTAGGTAAATGTTAGAGGTTGTACTCACATAATTGAATGAATTATGAGCAAGTTGGACATGTCTGACAAGTATACTTATTTAGTTTTGTTTACTATCTTTTAGACATCTTGATTGGTTGTTATGATTGTTGATTGTCAACTTTTGTCCTAATACTTATTGGTTGTTACTATACTTCACATTTTTACTTTTGGTATATCTTGTCTTTATCAAATGCCATTATTTAACATTACTTACTATTATGGTTATTGCAGTTATAGTCTTTATTCCACCTTGTGTCAGCTCCAATTTATTCCTTCACACAGGCCATCACTATTTTTTGCATACCTAAGTGGATGCTATTTACATATGTAGACACATTACCTAAGACCTACCTAGACCTACCCTTGACACCCCTCCCCCCTTGGAACCTTTGACACCCCATTTCCTTGATCTAACCATTAGACCATATAACACCTGATATGAAAGTGGTGGCATTTTGTTTAATTTACTTGATTATATTATTGGCATTGACTTAGTGTTACATGGTTTATTCAAATGTTTAAGTATTTTATTTAAATTGACTTACATTGATTACAGTCATTATTTAATGCCATTAATATGGTAGTTGAATTAAAACACAAGGGTTAAATGGATAATCCATTTTATTTATGTTAAGCATGAGGGTTAGCTACTAATGTACATTCCTATTAGTTGGTGGTTGGAATAATGATTGAGTTCTCCATACAAGCCATTAATGGTAGAGTTTATAGGGGATTTACCTTGGGATATGGATGAGGGTTTCTCTCTCCTCTCATTCAATGTAGACATTGAATGGGTATGGGAAAGTGGATAGAATGAATGGGGAGTTGGGATGGTGGATAGAGGAAGTTGATGGGGTTAGGAATATGGAAGAATAGAGGAGAGAGAAATGGAAAGTTTGGCTGGTTTTAATGGTGGCCATGATGGACTTTGGATACACAATAGTTACTTGGAAATAATATAGAGGTTTTGATCTATCTTGGCTTTTTGGGAGTTCTCTGCAATATCAAGTAAGTTATAACTATTTTTTGTTTATTTGTTTACTATGTAAATTTGGGCAATAATGTTAAGAGGCTGAGTATGTAGTCAGAAGTCTTAAGACTTATGGATGCATACATATACCCTATGAATCAATATATTGACATAAATCATTTTCATATGAACTTGAAAATGGATATATACGAGATATATGGTTGTTCTGGTTCAAACCTATTATTTTGTTATGGTTTGCATGATTCAAATTTACATGCATTGAAATGTTTTTCATTGGTTTACCTATTCTATGGTGATTTCCTTGAGCTGTCATGAACTTATGAGTTTTACACCAGTAATAAAAATGATGACTTTACTTTGCATGAATTTTTGGTTTGAATTTGACTATGTATATAATAAGCTTTATGTGGGTTAATAAAGATAAATTTTGTTTGATTATTTTGGCTTTTATCATCTACATGTAAGAACCTATAGGATGTTTGGGGTTTTCTAGAATAGTAACTATGTTTTTCCTTTTTATTTTATGGTGTGGGTTTTTGTCTTAGCTATTATTATGATGGATGATGGGTTTTGGCATGTGTTGTGAAATATATCTATGTTCAGTTGAACCCTTAATACTTGGTTGAAATTTGATTGTGGAATATTCAATGTGTTCATTCTTACCATTTATTTTTAGTTATATACATGAAGTGAGTAGGATATTTTATGTGGGCTCCTTTTCCTAGATGTTTTGCCTACTATCTTACAAAGCCATGGCCATAATAAACACTCTTGTGTATATCCACTTGTGTTGATTATCATCATTTCATTACCATTCTGTAGCAAGTCTTTGATTATGTATTATATATATTTTTATATTGTGATTAAAATATTTGTTATTATTAAGTAGATTTTTTGGACTGCATTTAATATATTTTAATGATGGGCTATAAGTTTAACCTAACTACAATTTTTTACAATGGGTCATGATTTTGATCAGGTTTTTATGGTGCTTTGGTCACTCTTTATTATGACTATGTTTATATTGGTTATTATGTTGTTATACAACATAGTTGAATGAGTTTAGTTGGCTGTGTTAAGATGTGGCTTTTAAAGTTACTAAACTGTGTATTTTGATAATCATGTTTACATCTTTCAATGACTATATTATTGGATTCCATTGAATCTATTGTATATATTTATATTTTTGATTGCAAATATATATTATATCATTTTAATTTTATGGTTATATCATTTTTGATTTATGATTAGATTGACTACGTTATCCTATTACATCAAAGCTATGGTATATATGTATATATGTTAGCTATGAATACATATGTATGCACATATATATCATAACATGAGGTTACATTTTGAGTTGGGTGTTGGTGATTATGTTAGATCATTATGATACATTGGGTCTTGTGCTTATGTTGGCATATTATTGATGATGTCTCTTTGATATCTTTGATTGTGTTTTAGAAATACATCGATTTAAGTTTTGGAATTGAAATGGATTATGTTTTGATAAGTACAACATGTTGATTTTAAAGGCATGTTTAATTAAGTTTTATTATGTAAATGAACATGGTGATTGTGAGTGAAAAGACTGAAGCGAGGGTGGAAATTCCAAATTCAAATATGGTGAAGATGGTGATGGTGATGTAGAGAATGGTGACATAAGTGGTCAGATATCAACTATTGAGCACCATTTTATGTTAGTAAAGAGATAAGTTGGGTATATAATACCAATAGACAAGGACCTCCAATCTTCTCCTAGGGCTAGGAGGAATCTTTTACCAAACCCCAATGATAAGATCTCTTAGTTGAAAAGCTTAAAGGAAATATTTGAGAATATAAATAGATTTATCTAAATTAAGAACTCAAAATATCCAAGGCTGGTGAAAGGTATAACATGTCCATTCCTAATTCTCTTAAAGAACACTATGCAATAGGTCTTTGCAATGCCCTGGTTGGGAAATTTCTAGGAGCTCATTCAAACATTGACACTTTTAGGATCTGGGCTTCAAAACTATGAAAACCTAAAGGGGACATTATAATCTCCTCAATGAGCATTGACTTCTTCTTAATCTGATGCAATAATGATGAAGACTATACAAACATTCTTATTGGAGGTCCTTAGTTTTTGGGTTAGTCTGGCCTCTTTTTAAAAAAGTGGAAACCTAGGTTTGACCTATAATAAGAAATAATAAATCTCATGTACATATGGGTCCATCTTCTAGGCCTTCCTCTTGAATTCTGGGATGAGGATGTTTTCATCAGGATAGACAAAATAATGGGTTATTTGATTACTTTTGACTCATATACAAAAAATAAAACTCATCTAGTACATGAAATATTATACATTAATGCTTTTATGGAACAATACCTACCTACATCCATTGTATTAGATTCATCTAGTGGAGAATGGATCCAAAATATTAAATATGAAAAATCAACTTTAAAATGTGACTATTGTGGAAAACTAGGTCACCCAACCAGGGAATGTCTAAATTTCATTAAAAAAGGAAAATGTTATTTTAAAAAAGGACAGGTAGCACTAGATGTGTAAATAAGATGATCCATAACCCTTAACAACATCTCATCTCATGCATAAATTGGATGTATAAAATAGGATTAAATAAGCATACTCTTAAGGAAAAAACCAAGCACTCAAAAGAGATTTTTTGAAAAGATAGTTGAAATCACCAACCAAAGTTGTAGCAAATGATAAGGTCAATCCAATTTTGATAGAGGTTAGTATATTTCAACCTAATTTATCCCTATTTGAAACTCAACAACTATGTATCACCATCAATAAATTTTAGTGTCTCCAATCTTATGAGGAAGAAGAAAGTGAACAAAAAAAATATCACGTAATCAAATCCATGGATCTTAAAATTCAAGAATAAGGTGAACAAAATGTAGTAAATCAATTATACCATTCTATGCTTTAGATAATCCAATAAGCTTTCTCTCCTCTAGTTATTAGAAGAGATAAGGACGAAGAGCATTTTGCCCCTCAGTCAGAAAACAAGAATAGGCATCTCTTGAATGATGGAAGTGTATCAAAAAGGGGTAGACCGAATAAAATAGATACAAGGAAAAATCAATTAGATTAGTATATAGTGGATGGTCATTAGTTTATAATACATGAAAGATTCAACAGGCCCATCATAAGAAGCTCTCATAAAAATAATTAGCTAGAATATAAGAGGTATGAATCATCGAAACAAACATCAAATGTTTATAGATATTCAAAAAAATAAACTCCCTTCCATCATTGCAATACAATAAACTAAAATTCAATAAAATAGCTTAGAAGAAATTTAAAACAAAATTTGGTCAGGCACTAAAATGGATTCGATTAATTCAATAGGGGCATCTAGAGGCATAACTATTTTCTAGGATGAAAGGCTTCTTATTGGAGATGTGATCTTTACAAGCCCACATCATCTTGTGATCCTCTTATTTGATAAAAATTCTAACAATTATTAGATCCTTTCAAACATTTACATTCCAAATAATCGTTCCTCTCATAAAACATTATGGTTTGATCTTACTGGTTTAAGAGTAACTTGCAATTATTCTCATTGCATCATCATTGGTGACTTGAACACACCTCTTTACCCTAATGAAAAGAAATGAGGGACCTAGATTATTATTGATAGTATGGAGGATCTATCAAATTTAATTTCAAGTAAAAATCTCTTCAACACACTTTTGAAAGGCATTCCCTTTACTTGGATCAATAGGTACATGGGGGAGAATTTGATCCAAGCTCATTTGGACTGAGCCCTTGTTGATTCTAGATGATTGATATCCCAAGACTTACATCTCTCTTCCCTTTCTCACATAGGCTCAAACCAAAATATTATTTATTTGACCTTAGAGAACAATCTAAAATAGGGCAAATATCCATTTAGATTTGAGCATATGTGGCTCTCTCATTTAGATCTCAAGGATATGATCCAAGATTGGTGGGACATTGACATTCAAGGTAATGCTATGTAAAAGCTACCTCAAAAGATTAAAAATGTCAAAATAAACATTACGATTTAGAATCATAATGTCTTTGACAACATATTCTATTTGAAGGATAAAGTTGAAACTGATATGAATGACATAGAAAAACAAATAACTAGCACTGGGATGACTAAATAACTCTATCTAAAAGAAAAAATTATCCTTAGTGAATATCATAACATTTTGGCACATGAAGAAACATTCTAGTGCCTAAAGTCTAGAATGATCTGGCTCAATTAAGGAGATCAAAATACTAAATATTTTCATCTTTCCACTTTAAAGCATAGAAGTCATAACAAAATTAAAAAATATATTTGTGAAGATAGAGCAGTCCACCTAGAATCATATCATATAAAAGAGGAAACCATGAATTTTTTCAAGAATCTATTCACTGATAACAAAACTCTCAATAGATCAAGAGCTCAGTCCTTCCTTTAGCCAGTTCCCACTCTCATTACCAATTCAGCTAATACCAACATTCTTAACAAAATCAATGAAGAAGATGTGAAAACTATAGTTTTTCTCCTTCAAAAGGATAAGGTTCTCAGATTTGATAGATTTCCAATTACTTTTTTTAGACCTTCTGGGAAAATTTCAAATTATACCTAATTTAAGATTTGTCTATAATTTTTCAATAGGCAAGATGCTAAGAGAGTTCAATACTAGTTTCATTGTCTTGATCCCAAAAATTACTAGAGCATATGCACTCAAGTACTTTCACCCTATTAGTTTATGCTATGCAATTTACAAAATTTTCACTAAAATTTTGGTTCAACTCTAGCCTCTAATAGTAAGCTCATCACTCAAAATTAGGGTGGGTTTATTCATGAGAGACAAATCTAAGATGGCATCCTCATTGTGCACGAAACTTTGCATTCAATGTAATTAAGTAAGGAAGTAGGAATGATTCTCAAATTAGACATGAGTAAGGCTTTTGATAGGGTGGATTGGTTATATCTTGACATGGTTCTTGAGAAATATGGATTCCACCATCCTGTTTGCAAACTCATCTTTAATTATATTAGCAAAACTATGTTTTCCATCCTCATCAATGGATCTCCTACTAGTTACTTCAATAGTAATAGAGGCATCAATCAAGGGGATCTGCTATCCCCCTTTCTCTTTATTATGATAGTTGATACTCTCAGTACGAATCTTATTGATGCTCAGGCCAAGGGATTAATTAAAGGATTCCATTCTACTGTTGGCATCCCTCCCACTCTTCATCAATAGTTTTTGGATGACACCATTGCCTTAGCTTCTTCTTCCATTAAGGAAGCAAATAATATTAAAGACGTTCTTCTCAAGTATGAGGACATCTCCATTAAAAGATAAAATTTGAAAAAGTACTCTTTTTTTCCTTAATACTCCTCTTTTAAGATAGGATATAATTTCCAAAAAATTGGGCTGCTCCATAAAATCCTTGCCTTCATCTTATCTTAGCATGATGCTATTCACTAGAAGGATGCCCTTTCAACTCTAGAACCCCCTCATTGAATGTTTCTCGAGAAAGCTTGTCGGTTAGAAAGGAGTCATGATATCACAAGCTGGAAAGCTTGCAATGTTTAAATATGTTCTTCAAAGCCTCCCAATTTATATCATGTCACTCTTAAAAATGCCTTCTATCATTGCTAAAAAAATTGATCAGATCTAAAAACATTTTCTCTAGTTAGGCACTGAAATTTCTAATTATTTCCACTTGGTTGCATGGGATAGTGTTTCTCTCCTTAAGCAACATGGCAGATTGGGTTTAAGAAGGCTAAAATTCATGAATAAATAACTTGTAGCCAAAACAATATGGAGATTAATCAAGGAATAAAATATTTGGACAAACATCCTCAAGGATAAATATTTGTAACAAAGACCAATTATCTCTTCATTTTATGAAAATACCTTTGCTTCAGGTTCCACTATTTGTAGTCCGCTCATCAAAGGTAAGGATATCATCAAGAATGGCCATAAATGGAAGATTAGAAATGGAAACATAATTTAGTTTTGGGAGGACCCCTAGATACTTGATCTTCCTCTATCTGACCTTGAACCATGGTTTCAAGTCAAAGATCATATTCAACTCCTCTATAGCACCTTAGATTCAAATAATTTTTAGTTTCAAGGTATCCTAAGAATTTAAAAACATGTTCATGTCCCTAATTCCACCTTGAAGAACACTATTATCATCTTTGATCTTAACTTACTCCTCTTTTTTGCTCACATCCTGAATTTTCATAAAGATGACTCATTGTCTTGGGTGGGCACCACCTGTGGTGAATATGAAGTAAGATATAGATATTTCAAAATTTCACCTCCTAATCCTTCTTGTTTTCCTTGGTTTAGTATCTAGGTAAAAGAGATGACTCCCAAAGTAAACATTTTCTTGTGGCTTTGCCTTCACAACAAGATACTCACACTTGATCATCTTGCTAAAAATGGTATCTCCTTAGTCAATTGTTGTATTCCATATAAATCTGACCTTGAAACTATTTCCCACCTTCTTCATTTCCCTTTTGTCCATCACATTTGGGGACTCCTAATCTTTAAATTTAATATCCTTTGGACTCATCCAACCACCCTAGATGACTCCTAGACTGCTTGGGACTCTCCCTTTTCTATCAAGACTCTCAAGAAGTTATGGGCAGTCTCTTTCCCACATTGAATTTGGGTAGTTTAGAAGGAAAGGAATAACATAATATTCAGAGACTCCTTTAGTACCTCTAATATGGTAGCTCTCAAAGCTTTTATCTCCATTATTGAAAACTTTAAAGTATCTAAGAAACCAAAGGACCAATATATCTCTAAGAATGAAGAACATATAGCTAAAAACTAGTTCCCTTCTCCCTCATTCTCAACTATAATTGATCCAAAGATATCCATCAAGATCAGAACTAAATGGATTCCCCCTATCCATGGATGGACCAAACTCAACTTTGATGGGACCTGTAAAGGCAACCATGGTTTATTTTCTATAGGTGGTGTGCTTCATGATGAAAATGGTAGTCTACTAGCTATTTATAAAGGTGGAATGGGACTCAAAACTAACCACAAAGTTGAGGCACTAATAGCTCTATGGGGCCTTCATATGGCAAAGGATTTTGGTGTCAACAAACTCTTTGTGGAAGGAAACTCCCTTAACGCCATAAACTATCTTAACAACTTAACTAAAGCCTCTTGCAACATTGACTATATCATTGAAGAGATCTAATATTTATGAAATTATTTTGTTGAGGTCATATTTTAACACATGTATCATGAAGGTAATCATTTAGCAAATGCCTTCATTAATAGAGGTGTTTTGGTGGATGAGTTTATAGTTTGAACCATGAATAACTCACTTCCTAATGATTGTGTTGAAATCATTAACAAAGATAGACCTCCCCTTTTTCAATGATGCTCATGTCATTCACTCTTATTTGACTATCTCAAATGATTTTATTTTATCATCATTCTGAAATGCTTTTGGTTCATCATCATCCCCACTCTGCTTACCCTTTCTCATGTGTGTACTACATTATTTCTTTCTTTTCTCATAGCCTTTCTAGAACTCTCCTTGCTATTTCTTCCCCCTACTTTCCCTTCTACCACTACCTTAAACTCCCATCTTTATACCATTTTTTAAATTCTACAATGGGTGAAAAACTCAATAGAATCAAACCAATAACTTTTGATCTACTCAAGAAAGATGAAATTGTCAGGGAAATATTAAAAATAGGTGGCTTAACCAACTTTTTTTCCAATATCTATGAATATGACAAGCTTCTCTCTTACAAATTTGTTGAATCCTAGGAGGATAGGGCGATCACCATTAACAACATTAGTATTGAGGTAATTGAAGTCCTCATCACATAGGTCACTAGTCTCAAAATTGAGGATGTCAAATTTACTAAGCTTGAAAGGAATTAGAGAGAGGAGTGTGACAAGTTCCTATTGGATGATGAATTGATGCCTGAGTGCATAGGTGGATTCTTGCATAAGGATGTTCCCATTCCATTTGATATATTTGTAGAGAAGATTATGTGCTATATCACTTTAGATGATAGGTATTCACTTATTCATCATTTCCATCTTCCTATCCTCAATTATTTCCAACACAAGAGTCCTCTTCGCCTTCCTTTTTACATACGACATTCCTTGGAATCTTCTATTTTTGAGGTTAAAATGGGTAAAAAAAGGATCCTCTTCATCACACTATCATTATTTTGATCCTTAAATTCTTTTAGGATTCCTCCACCCCACCTCTAATCCCCCCAAACCCATCTCCTTGTGCAATAGCCCTCTTAGATCCTTGAGAGTCTTGAGGATTTTTTTAAATTATAGCCCTTTCTTACCCATTAACATTGTTAGTAATGATAGTGATCAGGACTATTATCCTCCTTCTAAATCGAAGCATTTGTCTCTTGTTTTGAAAAATGGTTTTGTTTCTAAATATAAAAAAATGGCTCCTCTCAAGAAATTTGGATCTATGTCTGATACTTCCATCTTAGAAAGCAAAAAAAGGAAAGTGTTGAACTTTGTTTCTCAACATACCCTTGTTCCCAACCCCCCATAACCCCTACCTCCTCCCCCCTCCCTTCCATAATCTCCCCTTTTCCCACTCCATTATTATTGAGTTGTGGAGATAAAAGCTTCACCAAATGAGCAAGTGCAGAAGTTGCAAGAGTCACACAGTCACCAATGATGGTTAGGAATGGACCAGAGGCTACCAGCATCAGTCATTGATCGGCCGACGTCGGTCACAAGTAGACAGGTAGGGACCGACGTCGGTCACCTGTGCGTCCAAAATCTATTTTCATGGATAGAACAAAATGTTTGCATGATAGGATTAAGTGTTAGTCTTAAGTCCGCATCTCTATCTTTAATAGAACTGTTTTGAGCCCTTTATTAGGAGGTGCATCTAATGGTTGTGATTGTATGCTCATGATCCATAAAGTTATATAAGAGGGATAGATCTTCATAGCTTATTGTATGAGAATAGTACAAGATATATTGTATATGTGTGTATCAATCTAGGTTGTTGGAATTGATTGTAAACTCTTGAGGGAAAGAGATCTGTACATCTGAAAGGTGTGAGAAGAAAGTGTGATTTTTCTTCATTGTATTTCCTTCTGGAAGAGTTTAATACAAGTTTTTAGGGTGGTTTCTTGTATCTCTTATTCTTTGCTATTTCTGATTCTAGTTACTTATTATTCTAGTTTAATTTTGTGTTTAGTTGCTTTCACATAGTAATCAAGTTTGTTGGTTGATCCCCAACAAGTGGTATCAGAGCTCAGGTTGACTAATAGGTGTTTCAAATCTAGTTAGTGTGTGTTGATTACAGGTTACTCACAAGAGTTTCTGTTTGAGTGGGAGAAAGCAATGGCAGAAGAAAGTAAACTTTGAATGGAGAAGTTTAATGGCAAGAATTACCAATTATGGAGAATGCAGATAGAAGATTATCTGTATCAAAAAGATCTATACTTACCGTTAGGTGGAGTTTCAAAGAAGCCCACAGACATGGAAGATGAAGAATGGGAAGTTCTTGATAGAAAGGCTCTTGGATCTATAAGATTGAGTCTAGCATCTACTATGATATCTAATTTATCACAGGCAAAGTCAACGGTAGAGTTAATAACTAATTTAGCAAATTTATATGAAAAACCCTCAGCTTTAAATAAGGTATATCTTATGAAGCAGTTATTTAATTTGCAAATGCAACAAGGTGGATCTGTATCTAATCACCTAAATGATTTCCATGGAATTGTAAATCAATTAAATTTAGTCAAAATAGTTTTTGATGATGAAAATAAAGCTCTATTAATCTTATGCTCTTTACCTGAAAGCTAGCACAACTTGGTAATGGCAGTTAGTAATACTGCATTTGCTTCAAATATTTTAAAAGTAGATGATGTTGTTAGTGTAATCTTGAATGAAGAAATTTGTAAGAAAAGCACAGAGGAAACATCAGGGAATGCTTTAAGTTTTGAGAGCAGGGGAAGGCAAAAAGAGAAGGGCAAGCATAGGAGATCAATGTCTAAGTCAAAGATGAGAGGTAGATCCAAATCCAAAAATGGTAGGAGGATAGCCTGCTGGAATTGTGGAAAGATAGGGCATATAAGCAAAGATTGCTAGTCAAAAACTAAAGAAGACAATCAACATGAAGGTAAAGAAGAAGCAAAAGCAGTAGGTATTGTTGCACAAGATGCTCTTATATTCTCTTTGCATAATAATATAGAATCTTGGGTTTTAGATTTTGGTGCCTCTTTTCATGCAACCCCAAATAGAGAATATTTTAGTGACTATGTCCATGGAGATTTTGGAATAGTTTATTTAGGGGATGATGAGCCTTGTAAAATTATTGGCATAGGAAAAGTGTAGCTGAAAATGCAGAATGGCAACACATGGGTGTTGAGAGATGTCATGCATGTTCCCAACCTAAAGAGGAATTTGATTTTTACAAGAAAGTTGGGGGATGAGGGTTGCACAGTAATTCTCATAGTTGAATCTTGGAAGGTTTCCAAGGGTGCACTTGTATTGGCCAGAGGTAAGAGAGTAAGTACTCTTTATTTATGTAATTGTATTACTGATAATTCTCTTTTTGTATTATCTACTTCAGATGTAGATGCTAAGTTGTGGCACCAGAGGCTTGGCCACATGAGTGAGAAGGGAATGACTATTCTTAAGTCAAAAGGTAAGCTTTCAGATTTGAAAAGCATAGATCTAGATTTTTGTGAGCACTGTATTTTTGGGAAATAGAAGAGAGTGAGTTTTCTCAAGACTGGGTCAACAAAGAAGAAGCATAAGTTGGAGCTTTTTCACACAGATGTGTGGGGACCAGCTCAGGTTGCTTCTATTAGAGGATCACAGTACTATGTTTCTTTCATAGATGATGCTACAAGAAAGGTATGGGTCTATTGTATAAAAAATAAATCTGATGTTTTTGACACTTTTAAGATTTGGAAAGCTTTAGTTGAGAATAAAACCATGAGATTGAAGTGCCTTAGATCTGACAATGGTGGTGAGTTCTGCAGCTACAAGTTCAACTAGTATTGTTATATGCATGGAATACGCAGGCAAAGGATGGTTCCAAGGACACCTCAAAAAAATGGAGTTACTGAAAGGATGAACAAAACAATAATGGAGCATGCACGGTGTATGAAGTTGCATGCTAGTTTTCCCTTAGAGTTTTGAGGAGAAGCTATGGATACTATAGTTTACCTGATTAACAAAGGACCCTCTACAGCTCTGGATGGTGGAATTCCAAAAGAGGCATGGATAGGTAAAAAGGTAGATCTCTCATTTCTCAAAGTTTTTGGTTGTGAAGCTTTTGTGCACGTTGATAAGGAAAATAGAAAGAAGTTGGATGCTAAGTCTATGAGGTGCACATTTATTGGTTATGGCTTTGGAGATTTTGGATTTAGGTTTTGGAATCTAGGAACTAACAAAATAATTAAGATCCGTGATATTGTTTTCAATGAAAAAGTGATGTATAGTAATCAGCTCAAGAAGCTAAAGAATTCTGAGTAGGACCATGAATAATTGGATGAGGTGATGGTCCAAAATGAGCTCGTGGGAAAGAATAATCATAGACAAGAAAACACAGAGACCGACATTGGTCAAGAAGGAACTGACATCAGTAATACATGAACCGATGTTGGTCATCCAGTGACCGATGTTGGCTAGAAAGGAACTGATGTCGGTCATGTGGAACTGACGTCGGCCAGTAACAAGCCTGGAGGTGACTGAGGTTGGTCACTGTCAGAGAATTTGGGTGGACAACGTGTTGTGAATGAGTCTTAGATGCCCATCAGGAGGTCAAAAAGGGTAAGTAAACCTCCAATTTGATATTCCCCTTCATTATACTATTTATTGCTTATTGATGATGGAGAACCAGAGAGTTTTGATGAAGCAATACAGGTGGAATCCAAGAATCAGTGGGAGCTAGGCATGAATGAGGAGATTGATTCCTTGAAAGAGAACCAAACATGGGATTTGGTTGAGTTACTAGCAGGAAAGAAGACATTGAAGAACAAATGGATCTACAGATTGAAAGAAGGTGAGAATGGATAGATGAGATATAAGGCCAGGTTGATAGTGAAAGGATTTGCACAAAAACTAGGTATTGATTTTGGTGAAATTTTTTCTCCTATAGTTAAAATGACTTCTATATGGACTGTATTGTCTTTAGTTGCTATTGAGGATTTGCATCTTGATCAGCTTGATGTTAAGACAATGTTTCTTCATGGAGATTTGGATGAAGAAATATATATGGATCAGCCGGAAGGATTTGAGGTCAAAGGTAAGGAGAAGCTAGTGTGCAGATTGAAGATAAGCTTGTATGGTCTCAAGCAAGCTCCTAGATAGTGGTATTTGAAATTTGACAGGTTTATGACTGAGCATGGCTACAGTAGATGTCAATCTGACCATTGTGTGTATTTTAAGAGATTGGATAATGGTAGATATATTATTTTATTGCTGTATGTAGATGATATGTTGGTTACAGGTTCACACATGCAGGATATCTCTGAGCTTAAGGTGAAATTAGCTCACACATTTTCCATGAAGGATTTGGGAGCAGCAAAGAAAATCCTTGGCATGAGTATCAAGAGAGACAGGAAAAATCATAGGTTGATTTTGTCTCAAGAGGATTATGTGAACAAGGTGTTGGAGAGGTTCAATATGCAGGATGCAAAACCGATAAGTACACTTATGGCTGGACACTTTAAGTTGAGTAAAGAACAATGTCCTAATTCACATGATGAGGTAGAGTACATGAGTAGAGTTCCATATGCTTCCATAGTTGGAAGCTTAATGTATGCAATGGTATGTA
This sequence comes from Torreya grandis, assembly GCA_037957365.1. Taxonomy (NCBI): domain Eukaryota; kingdom Viridiplantae; phylum Streptophyta; class Pinopsida; order Cupressales; family Taxaceae; genus Torreya; species Torreya grandis. The sequence goes on from JARHVA010000156.1 coordinate 891,887, forward strand.
CTAGACCGGATATTGCCCAAAAAGTGGAATTGTCAGTAAGTATATGGCCAATCTAGGGAAGGAGCACTGGAAAGCAGTCCAGTGGATTCTCAGATATCTGAGAGGGACCAGTAGTAGGCATTTATGCTATGGAGGGTCAAACACCTCTCTACATGGTTATGTAGATTTATATATGGCAGGTGATTTGGATGGCAGAGAAGCACCACAAGATATGTTTTCACTGTTGGTGGAATGGCAGTTAGCTGGATTTCAAAGTTACAGAAGGTTGTTGCCTTGTTAACTACAGAAGCAGAATATATTGCAGTCACAGAGGCTAGCAAAGAAATGATATGGATGACATGGTTCATGGAAGAGCTAGGAAAGGAGTAAGAGAGTTGTAGATTATACAGTGATAGTCAGAGTACAATTCATTTGGCTAAGAATTCAGCCTTTCATTCAAGAACCAAACATATACAACTTAGGTACCACTTCATAAGATAGGTATTGGAGGATGGTGAGTTGAAGCTGGAGAAGATCCATATAGATAAGAAACCTGCTGATATGTTAACCAAGTCAGTAAAAAAGGAGAAGTTGAATCTTCATTCAACTTTTGTTGGTCTTCATGAGTGAGTTTGAAGCTGGAGAAGTTAGAAGATGTTGCTGTACAGGTACTGGTGTAGCTATTTATCTCCAAGTGGGAGATTGTTGAGTTTTCAAGCCAAAAGCTTCACCAAATGAGTTAGTGCAAAAGTTGTAGGAGTCACACAGTCACCGATGACGGTTAGGAATGGACCAGAGGCTACCGGTGTCGGTCATTGATCAGCCGACATCGGTCATAGGCAGACAGGTAGGGACCGACGTCGATCACCTATGTGTCCAGAATCAATTTTTATGGATAGAACAAAATGTTTGCATGATATGATTAAGTGTTAGTCTTAAGTCCGCATCTCTATCTTTAGTAGGACTATTTTGAGCCCTTGATTAGGAGGTGCATCTAATGGTTGTGATTGTATGCTCATGATCCCTAAAGTTATATAAGAGGGATAGATCTTCATAGCTTATTATATGAGAATAGTATAAGACATATTGTATGTGTGTATCAATCCAGGTTGTTGGAATTGATTGTAAACTCTTGAGGGAAAGAGATCTGTACATCTGAGAGGTGTGATAAGAAAGTGTGATTTTTCTTCATTGTATTTCCTTTTGGAAGAGTTTAATACAAGTTTTCAGGGTGGTTTCTTGTATCTCTTATTCTTTGCTATTTCTGATTCTAGTTACTTATTATTCTAGTTTAATTCCGTGTTTAGTTGCTTTCACATAGTAATCAATTTTGTTGGTTGATCCCCAACACCTATGATCCTCATCCCTGCTCCCTCCCTCCAGCACTTCACCTCTACCCAGGAGGATTACAAACTTACAAATAACTTAAATATGCTCTAATAGGGTATCCTATCTACTCCCTCTCTTGACCCCTTGTAGCCTATTTATTTTTCCCTCCCTACTTTATACCTCTCAAATTCAAGGAAATCCTAGAGAACCATAAGCAACTCTCAAGGTTGAGTAAACTTGAATATGAACTAGACCTGCACAAATCCATCCTCTGAATGTGTATTAAGGATAAAAAAGATTCAAATATGAACTAAATAAATTAAGCCTTAATGATGGCATATATTGTACCAAAAGTGATCTCATGGAAATTAGTTCTAAAGTTTACCAAATTAAGGAAAGGCTCAACAATATGGAAAATTAAAATGCCTCCCTCAATGAGAATCTAAGAAGCTTGATTGACTACAACAAATTTATTGTGCTAAAGAGTCTTCAAAGTATAGATAATCTGAACTCCTTAGCTAAAGGTAAAGGAAAAACTATTACATCTCATTCTAAGGATGAAAAACTGAAGGGCATTGCTAGCATGGATACACTTGACATTACTCCTAGTAGGATTTCTTCTCTGGAACATCTCACTTAGAAGTGGGATAAGGACTATAAAGAATGGATGAATCATAAAAATTAGATTGCTACTTAATTACTATTTTATCCTATTTCTCTATTTTTTCTTTTGTTCTCTCTTTGTATTTAGACTAGTTATATATGGGTTTCAGACCTTATTTTTGTAGCTCTATGAGGGGTAGGGTCCCCATTTAAAAAACCCTTTGACTCTTTACTTCTATTTTGTAAGGGGTAGGGTCCCCAATTAAAAAAACCTAGCTTTACCAATATTAGGACTTTGGACTCGCCTCTATCCAATTGGTATAAAAATACATGTTATAATCTCCTAGGTGAAATAGGCATAAAAAAAGTCTGAAGGAGTTTATTTATTTGTATTTAATAACTAGTTTAGTTTTGATCTTACATTGTATTTTGAATTATTTTTTTAAATTAAATAATTTAAGCTATTTAATTAGATGTTATTTGGTTACTTATTTGGGTGTGTTGCTTGGTTATCATTCCTAGACTAGACCTGAATAAATAAATGGGTATATATTGGTGGTTTGGATGGTTAAGACTGACTGTAATTTGGACAGGGATCCAAGAAAGTTAATTCAAAGAATATATAATGGATTAAATTTAATCCATTCTATATCATTCAACAATAAGGATTAACCTTCCCCACTTTTGATTTATACTATAGATGGATAAATTATTCTTGTCTCACCTCAGAATGATATAGTTGTATTTATATATCTTTTTACTTTGAAAAGTCTTTTTTGTTGGAAACTTGATTGCTCAAAATTCACTTCATGTTCCTGATTATTGCAACCACCATCCTGCTGATGGTTGGGGTGGTGAGGGCCACCGATGGTTGGGATCATAGGGTTGGTTAGGTAGATTTATCCTAATCAGTTCATCTATGTTTGATTCCATGATTTGATCACTTTGCACATGCATAACATGAGAGGTTAATAATTTAATTTTTTATGTTTAATTTATTAGTATAATTTATTATCATTGATATTGAGTTCAGTTACTTAGCATATTTGGTTAGCATTGATATTAAACTAGTTAGTATGCAATCTTTATTATTGATCATGTTAAATACTAACCTGTGTTATTAACAAATTGATGAAATAAAATAGAAGATGAACATTGTATGAGGTAAATTGGTTAATGGCTAAAGGTGATATACTTTAGGTACATTGAATTATTAGTTACTAGTTTTAACTTTCGCATAGATTTAACATTCGATTCTAATATTAATTATATCTGAGCTGGATTTATTATAAAATTCTTATATCAAATATATATATATATATATATATTATCACATTTATTCCTCACATTACTTGGATTCAAAAATTAATATATGAATGTTATTTTAGGAATTACTTAGTTGTTTATACTAGGTTCTTAATCGCATATCATGTAAATCTAGTTTGAATTCTAAAGGTGAGAATAATCTTGATTAGATTATATAGTCAAATAGATATAAATTATGTTATTTATTCATCAAGACTAAGTTTAATATATAGATTTGATTTATCACATTATGTATGTAGTAAATTCATTTACATAGATGCATATGTATTTCTTAATCATTTTCAAAAATGCATAAACCTTAGGTAGCTAGTTCATGGGGAAAAAAAATTAAAATCCTTCCTTTTAAACATGCATTTTAGACATACTTGGTTGCATGTAATGTATGACTCTGCATATGTATGATATAAAAACTATTACTTTTATTTCTTAAGACATGTATGTTGTATATATGTAATCTAAACTTAATACTTTCGCTCTTGCATTACATAATAAAGTAAATAAGGATACATTGAATCCCTTGATTTAACCATAAACATGTATAATAATTTTTCATAGAATATTCATGTGAATAAGTGAAAGAATTTAAATGAAATTAAGATAATGTCATTATTATGAACCAATGAAATAAGATAAGTAAGTTATATAATGCTTCTCTCCATTTGATGTTGCATAGTTAAATAACTAATGTCTACATGCTTACTGATTTTTTTCATGTTAGGCTGTATGTGGTTTCACTTTCCTTTTTGATAGTTGAAACTACTTGCCTCATTGTCTTGGTTTCCCAATAGATAAATTTTTAAGAGTTACTTAAGTGAAATTTTTTATTTGGGTTCTATTCAACTTAAAAATCAGATGAATTCCATTTGCTTTGATTGTGTTGCATTCTATTGCTTGATCATTTCTGTGGTATAAATCACTTGCTACCCTCTTTTGGTCTATCTAAATTATGCATTTAATTTTGGATGTAATGATTTAATCGACATACATTTATTTATATGATAATGGAACATTATATAAAAATAATTTAATCCTTTCTTATTTGGTTATCTAAATTGGCTTAGCTATTGAATAATTACAGAAGTTTTTTTATCTTGAAACAAGTAGATAATTTAGGTTTAATTGATTAGATATCTTAGACTCTTTTGTTTCATAATACCACATTGGCTATGCCAATTTAAATGGTTATATGAGTTCATTATTGACTACTCATAGGATAATGATGTTGATCACAACTAAATCATTAATCATTATTCTAAATAATAACATCCATGTTAATAAGCAAATGACGTATAAATTATTTTAAGAAGTAGTGTAGTGATATCAAGCCATGAGGCATTTATGATCTTGACCAGTATCACTATGGAACCTTGAGTTTTAATTTTTTTTCTCTTTATGTAATAATACCTTCTGCTTCATGAATGATTAGAAATTTTCATATGTTGAATTGATTTTTGGATGCTGATTTTCATTAATTATCTAAATTATGTCTAAATGTAAGGTTAGTAACTTACAATTTTGACATAAACTTATGTTAACCTAAATAATAACTTAGGTCAATATATTTATCCTTCCTAGTTAAAATAATCATTTAACTTAACCATCCTCGAACAAGATAAAAACCTACTGAGGAGAGTGGTGTATTTGCCTAAGGTTAAGGACCCATAAATGAATCCTATGTGGAAGTATGAGTGCCACATATAAAACTTAGGTCCTATCCATGTATGCATACATTGATACACCCTAAACCCAATAAAACATCTAATACAGTAACATGCTTCTCCATAGCACCTTTTGTATGTGTTTACTTATAGCTAATTACCTTAGTTCACCTCTTTCACCTCTTTCACTCTAGTTGTGTGTATGTGAGTGTGCTAAAAGTTTATCACTTGTGTTAGAAAGTGAGGTAAGTGGGTCTAACATGCATCCAAAATTTACTCTGATATAAAATTATAAATATTTATTTGGGGTTGTTTCATTTGGTATCAAAGCCAGGTTTCTACTCTAGAGAACTTTGGAAATGAGTTTTATTCTTATAATTTTGTAATCTATTGAGTGACTACTTGTAATTCACAAGATGGTTTGAATACAATAAGATAAAGGCAACATTTTAAAGAACCCTTTTAATGTCAACATAGCTTAGGGTAAGGTAGAGGATGAGTAAGGGGTCATTGTGGCTACATCCCCATTCATAACCAAGAAGAACTATCTATGAATAATGTTGATAGTAATACTGAGGTACCCAATGCTGAAGTAGTTGGTGGGAATCCAAGTGAAAAGCATGAGGAGATCTTCAATGAAATCTTGACAACCCATAATACCTTTTAAGGAAAGATTGATAACCAAGAGAAAATATTAAACAACCTTTAAGGGATATCCCAAGAGGAAGTACCTAGATTGGAAATGGGATAGGTAAAAGGACTTATAATTCAAAAACTACCTTTGACTACTGTTGACCTAATCATCAAAGAAATAAAAAAACTTACACCTCCTACTTTTTTAGGTGAGGAATTAGGTGATGTAGTTGATGCATGGCTAGTGCACTTATATAAATAATTCAACTTGCATAATATGCCATCAAATGTGAAAGCTAGGGTGGTAGCCTACCAATTAGTTAGCTTTACAACTTTACGGTGGAATAAATTTTGTGCTATTGAAAGATATCATCCTTTAAAACTATATTGGTCTATTTTTTAGACTTAGTTTAAAAAAATATACATGAATGCAAACTATAAGGAGAAAAAAATCACCAATTTTAAGCTTTTGAAGCAAGAAAACATGTCCATTGCTAAGTATGAGAACAAGTTTCTAAATTTGTGTCGTCATGTGAACTATATGCATGATGAAAAAACCAAGATTACTAAGTTCAAAATTAGGCTCAGGGAAATATTGATGTATGATGTCAACATGAAAAACCCAAGGACTTTGGTTGCAATAGTTAAATCAGCCTATAGGGCTGAAGAAAAAGAAAAGTCTCACCAAAAGGCAAGACAAGAGTTTAAGTTGAGCAGGTAGCAGTCTAAAGCAAAGAACCTTTATCTTGTGAATAATAACTTTAAAAAATCAGATCAGAACTACATATTTTTAGGTGGTAATAAAAAAATTAACAAGTTTTTAAATCAAAATAAGAATTTCAAGTCCCATGGATCTTCTAAATCTGGTTCTTACAAGAAGGAACAACATCAAAATAACCAACGTGGACCTATCATAGGTGATAATACTATTATGGTAGCCTCTTCTAGACCAATTGGTTATTGGGAATGTGACAACAACCACTATGAAAAAGACTATCTTAAACTAAAATTAGGTCAAGTAGTGAATCATAGGGTATATGTTGTTGTTGATAATTATAATGTTGATTTGTGGACCACTCCAATTGAAACCTAGGGTACAATTAATGGTTTTACCTTGACTATCTTGATTGATTTAGGTGTAATAGATTACTTTATTTTTATTTTTTATACAAATAAATATAATATTAAACCCATATTGATAAGAGAAGGTTGGGAGGTTGAGTTTGGTACTAGCAAGAAATTGCTTATTCTTGAGTGCTTAGAACAAGAAAAATTAGATTTTTATATTTTTAAGACCAAGATGATTTTTTTTCTCATGCATTTAGGGATTTATGATCTCATCCTTACGATGGATTGGCTACATGAACATCAAGCCACACTTGATTGTGTGGGAAAAAAAGTGCAATGCACCAATGACCTTGGCCAAATTATGGAATCATAAGGCATGCAAGGGTCTATAAGACATAAAACACTCTCAACCTTATAGCTAAAACTAACTATTAGGAAGGGATGCAAGCTTTATACCGTTCAACTATAGGAACTACCCATGGAAAAGGAGTTAGTGTACATATATTTTTCTATTTTAAGGGAGTTTATGGATGTCTTTCTTAAGAAGTTACCCAATTTTCCACCTAAGCAAGAATTTTATTTTTCTATTGATATCATACCTAGATCTACCCTTGCTTCTAAAGCACCTTACTACATGAATGTGACTGATCTATAAAAATTAAAAGTTCAACTGCAAGAACTTTTGGACAATGGAAGCATCTAGCCAAGTATGTCTCACTGGGGTGCTCTGATGGTCTTTGTGATAGAAAATTGAGGCTTTGCATTGATTACCATATGCTAAATAAGGTAACAATAAAAAACCATTATCCTTTGCCTAGGATTGATGACTTATTTGACCAAATGATGGGCGTTTTAGTCTTCTCTAAGATTGATTTGAGATTAAGCTATCATCCATTGAGAATTAAGGAAGAGGACATTCATAAAACAATTTTTAAAACTTGATATTGACACTATGAGTTTGTAGTTCTGCCTTTTGGCTTAATTAATGCACTTACAACCTTCATGAATCTTATGAACAACATATTTATAGACTTTTGGATAAGTTTGTGCTAGTTTTTTTTCATAGCATTCTTATCTATTCCAAAAATGAGGCTAAGCATGATCAACACCTTCATTTAAGTCTTACAAAGACCAAGACAACATAAACTATATGGAAAAATCTCCAAATGTGCATTCTATGAATCTAAAATTCATTACTTGGGCCACATTATTTATAAAAAGGGCATCACTATTAACCCCATGAAGATAAAATATATTCAATATTGGTCTGATCTTACTAATGTGCATGAAGTATGTAGCTTCAAGGGTTTGATTGGTTATTACTAGCATTTTGTTGAATTTTTTTCTAGAGTAGCCTATCCCATTACCTCTTTACAACACAAAGTCAAGAAGTTTGTGTGGACCCCTTAATGTGAGGAGGCATTAAATAAGCTAGAAGTGCTACTTATAATAGCACCCATCTTTATCATACTAGACCCAAATGATAACTTTGAAGTCTGGAATAATTATTTTAAAGAAGGCTATGGAGGCATCTTAACCTAAGATGGCAAGGTTGTGGCTTATGTGTCATGAAAATTAAAAGATCATGAAAAGAACTATCCTACACATGACATAGAGATTGTTGCCATTATTCATGCTGATTTGTAGGCCACTCCAATTGAAACCTAAGGTACAATTAATGGTTTTACCTTGACTGTCTTGATTGATTTAGGTGTAATAGATTACTTTATTTTTCTTTTTTATACAAATAAATATAATATTAAACCCATATTGATAAGAGAAGGTTGGGAGGTTGAGTTTGGTACTGGCAAGAAATTACCTATTTTTGAGTGCTTAGAACAAGCAAAATTAGATCTTTATATTTTTAAGACCAAGATGAATTTTTTTCTCATGCATTTAGGGTTTTATGATCTCATCCTTGCAATGGATTGGCTACATGAACGTCAAGCCACACTTGATTGTGTGGGAAAAAAAGTGCAATGCACCAATGACCTTGGCCAAATTATGGAATCATAAGGCATGCAAGGGTCTATAAAACATAAAACACTCTCAACATTATAGCTAAAAATAACTATTAGGAAGGGATGCAAGCTTTATGCAGTCCAAATATAGGAACTACCCATGAAAAAGGAGTTGGTATGCATAGATTTTTCTATTTTATGGGAGTTTAAGGATGTCTTTCCTAAGAAGTTACCCAATTTTTCACCTAAGCAAGAATTTTATTTTTCTATTGATATCATACCTATATCTACCCTTGCTTCTAAAGCACCTTACTACATGAATGTGACTGATCTACAAAAATTAAAAGTTTAACTGCAAGAAATTTTGGACAATGGAAGCTTTTAGCCAAGTATGTCTCACTGGGGTGCTCTGATGGTCTTTGTGATAGAACATTGAGGCTTTGCATTGATTACCACATGCTAAATAAGGTAACAATAAAAAAAAATTATCCTTTGCCTAAGATTGATGACTTGTTTGACCAAATGCTGGGTGTTTTAGTCTTCTCTAAGATTGATTTGAGATCAAGCTATTTGTTGTCCCCCAAAAATATCACTCATTTTTGGGAGAACATTTGAACTATTTTGGTCCTACAAACCAAAATCCTCTCTTCCCCTTTCAAAAATTGTTTTGAAAATTTAGGTTCTTTATTTTTCAAAGCTTTCTTAGAAATCTATGAACTCAATAGGCTTGAATCTATGGACTCTTTAGGAAGAAATCTACGGACTCTGCAGGCTTAAAATTACAGACTCTGCAGGCTTAAAACTATGGACTCCATAGGCTCATTTTAGTTGACTCTTTCAAGGCTTGAGAGAAAACTTAGAGATAACTATAGACTCAGTTCTATGAAATTCGTAGGTTGATTTCTATGGACTCTGTAGGAAAGAAGTAAGCTTTCAACACTTAGGTGATTTCAAGGTTGGTTCAATGACAAGGTTCAACCAAAATGTCCATTGGTAAACTTCTAAGCAAGGATCAAACCATTGAACCATTGAACCTTAAACCATTTTAGTTCATTGGGTTGAATGGGTTTAAAGGTTCAACGTCATTGGCAAGAGTTAAGTGCTTCAACAAAGGTTTAACAAGTTCAATCGCTTTAAGGTTCAATGGCTTCAAAACAATTATCAAAGAGAAGAAGGCTTGAACCATTGAATTGTTGAACCATTGAACCACTTTGGTTCAAAAGTTCAACGGGTTCAATGGTTCAATAGGTTAAATGACCATATGGTTTAACACATTTTGTTTGAGCGATCAAAAGACTTTGCCAAATAAAAAGAATGAACTGATTGAACCGTTGAACCTTGAACCAAAAGGTTCAACCAGTGCAATGAAAATCAAAGAGCTTAGAAAGAACAAGGAAGTGACAGACAAAGGATGAACCAATGAACTGATTGAACCTTGAACCGAAAGAGCTCAAAGTTTAATGGTTCATGGGTTCAAAGGTTCAAAGGCGGCCTTAGTCAAGGAAAGAAGCTATAAATAGGTGGTTCAATGGATGGTTCAACTAAGGAGTGAGAAAGTGATTGAATCAGGAAGCGATGGAACAAAAGAGGTAGAATGAACTGATGAACTAATGAACCAATGTACTTTTAGTAGGTTCAAAGGTTTAAGGTTCAACATGGTTCAAGCGGCTAGCGACCATTGATAGCCCCGTAGACGTCAAATTTAAAGTAAGGGAATATCTATTGAAATTCAAATAAAACACAAAAATTGAAGGAAGAACCAAGTGAATGGCTGAAAAGATAGCCCAAGACCTTAAATTCCAAGAAGAGATAAAGCTAGAAAAGACAAAGTTGGAAAGGACAAAAGTGGAAAGAGGGAAAAGCCCAAAATATCTATGTATAAGTTATTCTAGTAGGTGGAACAGTCTGCAAAGTAGATATTTGAGCTTGCAAACATTAAAGGTGTGACCTGTTGGTCTCCTTTGGAGTAAAGACAAAATGGATAGCTGCACAGACATCAGAGGGGATAGACTAGATGATCCAGACCTAGGAAAAGACATATTAGATGAATAAACATGTCATAGTTAAGGCAACACATTATTCCAGGCATGGTCCCTCCAGACAGAACTGAAGGTGCATTAAAGGCATTGACTGTAGCATGGGCCGTCCCATGGAAGAGAGCGCCAAGCCTTGCTTGGTGGCTATATATTATAATCTTTTTTATTATTTTAAGGAGATCTTCCCATTACCAAAAGCAAAACTCTACCCAAATTGAAAGGCATTACTGAGACTTTGAGCTCAGATTGTTGTTCATATTTTTTTAATTGAATGAGAAAGCAAGTTACTTGCAGACTTTGTGTTGTTATAGCTTGTGCTATTTTAGGAAATTGTTCTTACGTCTATTTCCTAAGAACAATCTTGTTTATTTGATCTAACAAGCATAATTAGTGGAAGTGATAAGGAAGATGTCCTAAAGTCAGCTACTTTCAGACTTTGTGCTAACATAGTTGTCTTTAGTGTGTGTTTATTTTCTATTTCTATGTAAAGGACCTTAGTATGACTTTGTGCCCCCATTGTTCTTCATATTTCACTCTTGGGAAATCGAGGTGGAGACTTTGCACTACATTTTAGGCTGCTGGTTACTCTGTACTCGATTATCGGTTACTTGTCACTACCAAAAAGATTCCTATTGTTTGCAAGAACAAGCACTTCTGAAAGAAGAGAAGTGCCTTCTATCATTTCACCAGGATTTTTACTATTTAGGAAGGGATTTGGCTCTTGACTGAATGTTACTTATGAAAGAAGAGAATTACCTTCACCAATCACCTAGAATTTCTCCTTTGATCTATGAGCATCATCTCTGAAAGAAGAGAGATGGATGATTTATCCTACCCTCGAGTGTTATTTTTAGCTTATTTATATATAGTATATGGCTCTTGCATATTTATAGGGAACCTTCCCTTGATGAGAGGAGAGATTAGTCCCCTTTTGATGTGGTAAACCTACACATTTGGCCAACTGAATTTCCTACTATGGTTGATCAGACCTATTTTGTTTATCAGTACGCTGATTGACAAAATTTTCACCCAATAATTTTTGGTGACTCTGTTGGGGATGAACATGCAATCTGAAGCCTCAAGTTTTAGATTGAAGCAGTTCCTTCCCTTATCCATTATATAGACTCTAGCAAATTTGTTCTGTGTCTTACCCATTATCATTATAGCCTTACCATTTTCCTCCATCTCCATTATTTTATTTAGTCTACAAAACTAGATCTACTGGAAAAGAGTGCACAGTTTGAAGCCTCAAGCCCCAAGCTGAAGTAGGGCCAGTTCTTTTCCATTTTTGTTTAGCAATCTGGCCACTCCACCTAGATTTGTTATTCCTATTTTTCATGATTAAATCATGGTAGTTCGAGGCCCCTAGGGTAACTCTTTTGGCCCACTCAACTTGACTCCACCTCTGCATGAACTTCCACGCAGCTCAAGAAAAAACTTCTCCAAATTCTTTGGAGATGGGAGAGTTCACCCTGATGAACACATTGTAACCTTTAACAAATGCGTTGTGGTGTGATAGGGGTGGAATTTGAAGATGTGGCAGTCAGGCTTTTTGTGGAGACCTTACAAAGTGCTGCTGCAGAGTGGTTCTACCATCTATAGGATAGATTAGTGATAGGCTAGAATACCCTAAAAGCTAAGTTTGAATCAAGGTTCAAGCCCGTAGAGGATGCCCATGCCTTGCTGGCCTAGCTCACCTAGATGAAGAAAGAGCCTCATGAGCCTATGAGGGATTTCATTGCCAAGTTTGACAAGCTAAGAAATAGGATTCCTATAATTGCTCAGCCAACACCTGAAAACCTCAAATGCTTCTTCATCAACTCACAATTGCCTAAAGTGAGTTTTTTGTTGAGACGTGATGGCCACATAAACCTTGAGGCTGCTCAAGCTTGGCTACTGAGGTAGAAGATGACCTTATTTTGGAAGGAAAGATAAGGAGAGATCCAAATAGAGCTAAACCCTCTTCATCTTTTGAATACTCACCCACAACCACCATTGATCAAATAGTGCAAAAGTTAGCAAATGAATTTCTAGCCTTAAAAAGACAAATGGCCTAAAGTATGTCTACTCCTCCTAATTAGGATATGCCAAGGAGGACATTTTAGAATCAGCCATATCAAGGCAATGCTGCCAGGAATGAAGGGCAGCCAAATCATCTTCCTTCTCGACAAAGGAACCTTGCCCTTGAAGTGCCTCCAACCAACTCAGTAGTTGGATATTTGGAAATAGAACATGATTTCTCTTTCCAACCTAAGTTTGATCAAGAAAATGATGCTGATCTCTTCATGGAGGAGCAAGAAGAATCAACTGGTGACTCCCACATTGGTTTCTTGAATTACCAAGATGAACCCAGAAGTGAAGATGAAGCAGTTGAAGGATCATACGTAGTATTCACCAGATCCAAGAATTAGTTAGCCCAGCAAGCTGACAAAGAAAGAGCAGAGGAGTGAGCTTAGCCTACAATCTCAATTTCCAAATAAGGAAGTTCTCTACCTTTCCAGCCAAAGGACCCAGTGGTTGCCAAAAAGGTAAGTACATCAAACATTTTTGCACCTTCTACTTCAAATTTGTAGACTACTCCTCCCCCTCCCAAAAACCAAAAAGATGAACTCCCATCCCCTCTTCCAAGTCCATTTCAGTCATTTGACATAATTGATCATGTCAAAAAATCCAAAATTTAAATGACTGAATTTGAATTCCTGCAAGTCAATCTTGAGAAATTGGACATTGGTGGAGAACTAAGTATGGACTTGTTTGAGGCAAAATTTGTGGTCACCCAATATCAGCCCCTACAGCTCAAATTTTATTTGAGCTATTAGGCAGGGGTAATTACTTCTTGACCATACATGATGCTCATGTCTTAGCTGATGAAAGTCCTATAGCTAGCAATCTAGGATTTGATCCAAACAAGACATCAAAAGAATTGGTAGGGTGCAATACAAATCAAGAAGGATCTTCCATCTCTAATGAAGAGAAATCTGATAGAAGATCAGCTTTTGATAATGCTTGGATCTTAGAATCTAATGGCAACAATTCTTCCACTAATGTTGGAGCTGGGACTATTTTGATATCTCCTCAATGAGATATTTTTCCTTCATGCAAGTTACAGTTTAGCAACACCAACAACATAGCTAGATGAAAATCTCTATTGCTCAGATTGAAGACTACTCAAGATAAAGATATCAAACTCCTTCACACCAAAGGAGATGTTGAAATGATGGTTTGTCAGGAGTTTGATGCTAACAATCAAAGCATGTGCTAGACTAGACCAATAGAATAATAAGCTATGGTGGTGGACCATACTGATGTACTCCAAAGTCAGCAAAAGGAACTCTTTACCAAGAGAAGGAGTTATGGTTTTTAGTTTGAAGACCATGTCCTACCATGGGGAAAGAAGAAGAAAGAAACAAGAGGAAGACACAAAAAATTGGTTTCCTAGTGTAGAGTTCCATTTGCCTGTCACTATTTCTGGGGACAAAATGGTTTTCTACTGGTTTATTATGATGGCACACCATTTTCACTATCTCGAAGTGGGTGGCATTTGAAGCACTTCAAATCTTGAGGCATCAGATAAGATCATCTATACATATGTATATTTGTATAGTCTTTAGTTCTATTTTGTGCTTTTTGTTTTCATTTTTTGGAGCCTTTTTTTTTGGGTAGCATGACTCCATAGCCCAATGGCATACTTCAAGGCACTAGAGATTCTAGTTTCTACTCCCCTAAGCTATTCCAAGTTTTCAATTGAAATAAGTTCCCTAACTGGAGCTAGCTATTGTCCCCCAAAAATATCACTCATTTTTGGGACAACATTTGAACTATTTTGGTCCTACAGACCAAAATCCTCTCTTCCCCTTTCAAAAATTGTTCTGAGCATTCAGGTTCTTCATTTTTCAAAGCTTTCTAAAAAATATATGGACTCTATAGGCTTGAATCTATGGACTCTATAGGAAGAAATCTACGGGCTCTGCAGGCTTAAAACTACGGACTCTGCAGGCTTAAAACTATGGATTCTGTAGGCTCATTTCTATGGACTCTTTCAAGGCTCAAGAGAAAACTTAGAGAAAACTATAGACTTAGTTCTACATAATTCATAGGTTGATTTCTATGGACTTTGTAGGAAAGAAGCAAGCTCTTAGCACTTAAGAAATTTCAAGGTTGGTTCAATGACAAGGTTCAACCAAAATGTCCATCGATAAGCTTCTAAGCAAGGATCAGATCATTGAACTATTAAACCTTGAACCATTTTGGTTTAACAAGTTTAATGGGTTCAAAGGTTCAATATCATTGGCAAGAGTTAAGTGCTTTGACAAAGGTTCAACAATTTTAACTACTTCAAGGTTCAATGGCTTCAAAACACTTATCAAAGAGAAGAAGGCTTGAACCATTAAACTATTGAACCATTGAACCACTTTGATTTAAAAGTTTAATGGGTTGAATGGTTCAATAGGTTCAATGACCATATGGTTCAATGCATTTTGTTTGAGTGATCAAAAGATTTCACCAAATAAAAAGAATGAACTGATTGAACCGTTGAACCTTGAACCAAAAGGTTCAATGAGTTCACAGGTTCAAAGGTTCAACAAGTGTGATGAAAATCAAAGAGCTTAGAAAGAATAAGGAAGTGACAGACAAAGGATGAACCAATGAATCGATTGAACCTTGAATTGAAAGAGTTCAAAGTTTAATGGTTCATGGGTTCAAAGGTTCAAAGGTGGCCTCAGTCAAGGAAAGAAGCATCAAACATGTGGTTTAATGGATGGTTCAACCAAGTAGTAGGAAGGTGATTGAACCAGGAAGTGATGAAACAAAAGAGGCAGAATGAACCAATGAACCAATGTACTTTTAATGGGTTCAAAGGTTTAAGGTTCAACATGTTTTAAGCGGCGTCGACGCAGAAGATTGCACCCTTGGGAGGAGGCCGAGCTCCTGCTTTCTTCACGCAACTATGGAAACTCCCCTCTCACCTATGGGATTGGCGAAGCTAGAGGGGAGAGTCTCTAGGTAAGGGATAGCTCCCTTTGAAGCATCATATTCATTCCAGTAAGTGCTAACATATATATATATATATATATATATATATATATATATATATATATATATATATATATATATAATGGGGGGGATGAAAAGGGAAGAAGATTGCAGGAAAAAAAACTACTCTAGGGAGGTGATGCACCAAAATAAATTTGACCTTCTCACCCTCACACTAAAACTAGACAAATACATACATACACTTCACAATTGGCAGAAGGACCAGGCTGCAAGAAACTTGGCAGGGAGGCTTTGATGAAAAATATAGAAAATAGAGATTCACTAAGGTGCTGTGAAATGCACACTGTAAGTAATTTCTTCTATTTTGTACTTCCAAATAGAGCTCTCCTTGTCAACTATAGAAATGCCACCTTGTAGACAAGAAATATGTTGGTGTTGGACTTGTGAAAGCATCAAGAAATAATGACTAAACACAAACTAACACTCAAGACACACAAAAATATCTACCCAAGATAGAGGTAAAAAATGCATTTATTGATTCAGGTGAAATTTTGCCAGGGCTACGCCTTACAAATGTGGAAGATGATCTCTCCAAATGACAAGTCCTCAATATATAGGAGAAGAAAAGGAGGCCTTTTGGTGCCCCTTTTTACAAGTGGCCCAATTGTGTCCCCTCATTGGGAAGAGCAGGCTGCCTAAAAAATAAATGCTATGTCGACCCTGGCTTTGACTTCAGGCATTTTTTGACATGGTTGCGCTATTTCCTCATTAACCGAGGCTACTTCTTGAAGGAACCTATGTAGTTTGTCTACTCATAAATATGAAATGAAGAAAAAGGGTTACACAGTTGGCCTAATGGTCAATTTGTAGCCACTGTTTCACTTGCTGGAGTCACTTCTCAAATCGGCACTTCCTTTCACCACTTGGACTATCTGCCTGCTCCATGCTTGGCACTTTGTCTTTTTCCTATCTTGTCTCTTCTAGCTCCTTCGGCCCTTAGGGGTGATCTTCTAGCAGGTCACTACATTTTTGGGCTTCCTTTCATGGTTGTCATCCTTTTAGTTTGAAAGCAAACGGCTATTTCACTGTGTTAACTTTGACGTCCACGCGACCGTCATCACTTTGAAAACCAACGGCTAATTTGCTTTCTTAAGGTTGACAGCTTTCTAGACGTCACTATCCTTGGCAAAATGTCATCGGTCCTTCGCGGGCCTTTTCTACTTGAAGTCCCTTCTTAGCACCTTCTCGAAGGGAAGGTGACCCTTTGGCCTTTGCTTTGTGCCCCTTTATTTGGCTGAGAGTCCCCCACAAGGGCACCTACCCTTCGGGGTCCTTTGGTGGGTCGCTATGCTTCTTCGGATTATTTTTTGAGTTTTTGTGGGCTTTGGGTTTGCAGACATTTTCCAACAGACTTTTGTCCGTGGACATTTTGACTGAGTTTTTAGGTGTGGCTTTCCCCGAATTCCTTTAGACTTTTTATTCGAAGGAATTCCTTCAGAAAAAAAGTCAAAAGGAATTTGGGACTTAAACAAAATCTAAACTTACCCTTTGGCTACCTTTTCTTTGAAGTGCCTACCCTCCACAAGGGCATTTGAACTTTGAGCTACCTTTCGGCCATCTAGGCATACCCTTGAACCAAGCCGTTGAACCAAAATGGTTCAATGGTTCAAGCGGTTCAATCATTGCGCACCAATGCCAAGTGAACCAAAGTCGATGAACTTGAAGCTACTGGACCACCTAGTTGAACCAAATGATTGAACCATTTGTTGAATTGGTTCAACAGTTCAACATTACACACCGATGATCCTGCCAATGAGTCGACTGATTGAACTAGGCCAATTGAACCAAGGCCGATGAACCAAGTGGTCTTTTGAACCAGGCACTGAACCAATGTGTTGAACCAAGCTGAAGAACCATAGCATTAAACTTGTGCAACCCAAAATTGACTGGCTTCGAATAGCAAGGGAAGAAGGGGACTGATTTTAGCTTATTGGGCAAAATGGTCAACAAATTAGTGACTCCCAAGGGAAGCATGCCTGCTATGCTTAAAGACCAGTTGCCTTGTAGTCCATTGGGCATGGAGTCATATGGAGCTTGAACAAAGTTAGCGACAACCCCAAAATATTTGAGAATCAAAACATGAAGCTTCTTACCCCACATGCAAAGGGAAACACACAAGGCTAAAAACACTACCTGTGTAACTACACTTAGGGAAAGTAGGAAAGAAACTAAAAACAAACTACTATATACAGCTAACTAGGAATGTTTGCCTCCCTCCTAGATCAAAGGGAAAACTTCTTAAGTCTCCTTCTTGACAAGAAGACTTATGGTGCCAGGCAAGTAGCTGAATGAAAAAGAGAATTGGTGACTTACTCTTCTTGCCTATCACCTGCATTGGCTGGTATCCGAGTGGAATAGATTCAAACATGCCCCCAACATATGTGTACTTTTTTGTTCTTGGAAGCTTGTTGAATGCTGGTTCATCATATTGGTGCTCCTCACCAAGAAATCAATGGCTGCTGGCTCATCACCATAAGCCCTTTGATCTGCACATTCCCTCTGCAATGTATCATGGTTCGACCTATTTCCTTTTACCTCATTGAAGACTCTGTCAGACTCATCCTCTACTTCCTCTTGGCCTTCTTGAAGAAGGGTGACTATGATGATGTCTAAAATGGACTCACAAAATGATTGCTCATCTCACAGAACATCACCTCTTTCTTCAAAACTCTTTTCTTCAAGGCCTTCCTCCAGGAAGATAGACCTCTCCTTTTCCTCCTCCAACTTAGGCTCTTCAGCGTAGTCATCCTCCTCATCAAAGCAATAAGGAAGTTCATCAAACAAGGGGGAAGAGAGATCACCATGCTTTTGTTCCTCCTCGTATTGCTGGAACATCTACATATATGCAAGACTTGCATCTTCTCCATTACCGATGGTGTTTTCACAAGAAGTGTCAATGATGATTTCTTCTTCATTTTCACTCATGATAGCCCCTTGGGAAATTGTAGCTTGGATATTCTGATCTTCACTCGCCTCCTATAGAATAGGTTCTTCCTTGAGAAGGGGTGAAGTGGGACAAGCATGTGGAAGAGGAGGCAGTCCTTGAGCTAGAATTGAATGATTCTCCTCTTTCCACTTGGTCAGCACTTCATCAATATCAGGTGTGGCCTGATATCTCTCTTGAAAATGTGTAGGTGAGGTGTGTTCAGACATGGAATGTGCTATTTGGTCTGAACTATCCATCACACATTGGCTGAGGAATCTCTCTCTAGATTCCAACTCTGTAATTCTCTTGGCTAGATCCTCTTGGAAGAGCTTTTCTTGGAGGTCATCAGCATTATCATGAGCAGGAGCAGCTTCAACTTCTTCAAGGTTTTGAGAAAAACCTTGCTTTTCCTCCTTCCTACCCCATGATTCTACTATTTTTCCCTAGTTTAGGATCTCAAAATTGTAATTTTGCTCCTGTGAACAGGCAGCAACTTTGCTTTCTCCAATGTCCTAGGGCTCCTCTACAAGGTCTAGAAGTTTTATCTCTCTTTCAAGAAGCAGTCTCATCCTAGCCTCTAAATCTTCAATTTGCTTGGCTAGATTATCTTGAAAGAGTCTTTCTTGGAGGTCACCAGCATCATCCTCTTTAAGGCTCTAGGTTGGTTCCTGGCATTCCTTCCTCCAACTTGGAAACTGCACATCACATTGAAAAACTTGGGGAGGTTGATGAATGCAAGGAAGAGACTGTTGATGCACTGAAAGAGTCTCTAGAAGAGGGACATACTGGCTGGTGGTATTCCCCCCAATGGAATATTCACAATACAAGGAATTGAGAAGATTGATCTCCATGGGGGGTTGCTCTGATGCCCTTTGATGCTGGAAAGCTAAGCGCACGAGATTGAGAGTAGATGCGTCAGATGAGTTGGAGTGGGCGAGTGCTATTTGATAGAAAGGATTTGGTGCAAAAGAGGGGGCTTTCTTCAAAATAGGAAGGGGCACACAAGGTTGACTACCTTGAATAAATGGATTTCTCCATTTTACTACCTCCTCCTCCATGGACTGCAAGGCCTGTGCTTGCCTAAACAAACACTCCTCTTTATACATCAGCTCCTGCTAATACCCATACTACTCCTCCAGTCTGTTAATCTCCATTGTCTACCTCTCAAAATCTAGTGCCATTTCCCTTATCGTTGCAAGGCAACTAGGAGAGCTACTTGAGGTGATTCTCTAAAAATCTTGAGTCTGATCATAGTCATATGAAGGAAAATAAGACCCATGATCTTGTGCAAAGGAATTATACATACAAAAAGTAAGATTTCTGATGGCACCAAGCTGCTTAACTAGCAGATTCAACTCGAATTCACCATTGGTGTTTGATGTAAAGCCTCCAAAGGCTGGTCAGTTGAAGAACACACCAAATTTTTTTCAGCTCTTTGGACACAACTTGTCCTAGTTGGTCCCACTGGGTGTGCCAAAACTATTGATGCAGAGGATTGCACCCTTGGCAGGAGGCCGAGCTCCTGCCTTCTTCACGCAACTATGGAAATTCCCCTCTCACCTATGGGACTGGAGAAGCTGGAGGGGAGAGTCTCTAGGTAAGGTCTAGCTCCATTTGATGCATCATATTCATTCCAACAAGTGCTAACATACTTATATATATAGATATATAATGGGGGGGTGGATGAAAAGGGAAGAAGATTGCAGGAAAACAAACTACTCTAAGGAGGTGATGCACCAAAATAAATTTGACCTTCTCACCCTCACACTAAAACTAGACAAATACATACATACACTTCACACTTGGTAGAAGGACCAGGCTACAAGAAACTTGGCAGGGAGGCTTTGATGAAAAATATAGAAAATAGAGATTCATCAAGGTGCTGTGAAATGCACACTGTAAGTAATTTTTTCTATTTTACACTTCCAAATAGAGCTCTCCTTGTCAGCTACAGAAATGGCACCTTATAGACAATAGATATGTTGGTGTTGGACCTGTGAAAGCATCAAGAAATAATGACTAAACACAAACTAACACTCAAGACATACACACAAATATCTACCTAAGATAGAGGTAAAAAATGCATTTATTGATTTAGGTGAATTTTTGCCAGGGCTATGCCTTACAAATGTCAAAGATGATCTCTCAAAATGACAAGTCCTCAATATATATAAGAAGAAAAGGAGGCCTTTTGGCACCCCTTTTTACAAGTGGCCCATTTGCGTCCCCTCAGTGGGAAGAGCAAGCTACCTAAAAAATAAATGCTGTGTCAACCCTGGCTTTGACTTCAGGCATTTTTTGACATGGCCGCACTATTTCCTCATTAACTGAGGCTGCTTCTTGAAGGCACCTACATAGTTTGTCTGCTCATAAATATGAAATGAAGAAAAAGGGTCACACGATTGGCCTAATGGTCAATTTGTAGCCACTATTTCACCTGCTGGAGTCACTTCTCGAATCAATGCTTCCCTTCACCACTTGGACTATCTGCCTGCTCCATGCTTGGCACTTTGTCTTTTTCCTATCTTGTCTCTTCTAGCTCTTTGAGCCCTTGGGGGTGATCTTCTAGCAGGTCACTACATTTCTGGGCTTCCTTTCATGGTTGGTGTCCTTTTAGTTTGAAAGCAAATGACTATTTCACTATGTTAACTTTGACATTCACGTGGCTGTCATCACTTTGAAAACCAATGGCTAATTCACTTTCTTAAGGTTGATGGCTTTCTAGACGCCATCGTCCCCAACAAAATGTCATCAGTCCTTCGTGGGCCTTTTCTACTTGAAGTCCCTTCTTAGCACCTTCCCAAAGGGAAGGTGACCCTTTGACCTTTGCTTTGTGCCCCTTTATTTGGTCAAGAGTCCCCTGAAAGGGCACCTGCCCTTTGGGGTCCTTTAGTGGGTCGCTATGCTTCTCTAAATTATTTCTTGAGTTTCTGTGGGCTTTGGGTCCGCAGACATTTTCCTACGGACATTTTGACTGAGTTTTTGGGCATGGCTTTCCCTGAATTCCTTCAGACTTTTTGTCTGAAGGAATTCCTTCAAACAAAAAGTTTAAAGAAATTTGGGACTTAAACAAAATCCAAACTTACCCTTTGGTTGCCTTTTCTTTGAAGTGCCTACCCTCCGCAAGGGCATTTGAACTTTGAGCTGCCTTTCAGCCATCTGGGCATACCCTTGAACCAAGCCATTAAACCAAAATGGTTCAACGGTTCAAGCAGTTTAATCATTGTGCACCAATGTCTAGTGAACCAAAGTCGATGAACTTAAAGCTGCTAGACCACCTAGTTGAACCAAATTATTAAACCATTCATTGAACTAGTTCAACAATTCAATGCTGTGCACCGATGATCTTGCCAATGATCTGAATGATCAAACTAGGCTGATTGAACCAAGGCCAATGAACCAAGTGGTCTTTTGAACCAGGTGCTAAACCAATGTGTTGAACGAAGCCAAAGAACCATGGCATTGAACTTGTGAAACCTAAAATTGACTGGCTTCGAATAGCAAGGGAAGAAGGGGACCAATTTTAGCCTGTTGGGCAAAATGGTCAACAAGTGGCTAGCGACCATTGACAGCCTCACAGATGTCAAATTTAAAGTAAGGGAATATCCATTGAAATTCAAATAAAGCACAAAACTTAAAGGAAGAACCAAGCGACTAGCTAAAAAGATAGCCTGGGACTTTAAATTTTAGGAAGAGACAAAGCTAGAAAAGACAAAGCTGGAAAGGAAAAAAGTGGAAAGAGGGAAAAGCTTGAAATATCTACGTATAAGTTATTCCAGTAGGTGGAACAGTCCACAAAGTAGATATTTGAGCTTGCAAACATTAAAGGCATGGCCTGTTGGTCTCCTTTGGAGTAAAGACAGAATGGATAGTTACGCAAACATCAGAGGGGATAGACTAGATGATCTAGACCCAGGAAAAGACATATTAGATGAATAGACACACCATAGTTAAGGCAATACACTATTTTAGGCATGGTCCCTCTAGACAAAATTGAAGGTGCATTGAAGGCGTTGACTGTAGCATGGGCTATCCCATGGGAGAGGGCACCAAGCCTTGCTTGGTGGCTATATATTGTAATCTCTTTTATTTTTTTAAGGAGATCTTCCCATTACTAGAAGTAAAACTCTACCCAAATTGAATGGTATTACTGAGACTTTGAGCTCAGATTGTTGTTCATATTTCTTTGATTGAATGAGAAAGCAAGTTACTTGTAGACTTTGTGCTGTTATAGCTTGTGCTATTTTAGGAAATTGTTCTTACATCTATTTCCTAGGAGCATTCTTGTTTATTTGATCTAACAAGAAAAATTAGTGGAAGTGATAAGGAAGGTGTCTTGAAGCCAGCTACTTTCAGACTTTGCGCTAACATAGTTGTCTTCAGTGCGTGTTTATTTTTTGTTTCTATGTAAAGGACCTTGGGATGACTTGGTTCCCCCATTGTTCTTCATATTTCACTCTTAGGCAATCAAGGTGGAGACTTTGCACTACATTTCAAGCTACTGGTTACTCTGTACTTGGTTACCAGTTACTTGTCACTACCAAAAAGATTCCTATTGTTTGAAAGAACAAGCACTTCTGAAAGAAGAGAAGTGCCTTCTATCATTTCACTAGAATTTCTACTATCCAAGAAGGGATCTGGCTCTTGGCTGAATGTTACTTTTGAAAGAAGAGAAGTACCTTCACCAATCACCCAAGATTTCTCCTTTGATTTGTGAGCATCATCTCTGAAAGAAGAGAGATGGATGGTTTATCCTCCCCTAAAGTGTTATTTTTAGCTTATTTATATATAGTATATAGCTCCTGCATATTTATAAGGAACCTCCCCTTGATGAGAGGAGAGATTAGACCCCTTTTGATGCGGTAAACCTACACATTTGGCCAACCAATCTTCCTACTGTGGTTGATAAGACCTATTTTGTTTATCAGTACATTGATTGACAAAATATTCACCCAACACTATCATCCATTGAGAATTAAGGAAGAGGACATTCATAAAACAATTTTTAGAACTTGATATGGACACTATGAGTTCATAATTATGCCTTTTGGCTTAACTAATGCATGTAAAACCTTCATGAATCTTATGAACAACATATTTAGAGACTTTTGGATAAGTTTGTGCTAGTTTTTTTTTATGGCATTCTTATTTATTCCAAAAATGAGGCTAAGTATGATCAACACCTTCATTTAAGTCTTAAAAAGACTAAGTCAACATAAACTGTATGGAAGAATCTCTAAATGTGCATTCTATGAATCTAAAATTCATTACTTGGGACACATTATTTATAAAAAGGGCATTGCTATTAACCCCATGAAGATAAAATCTATTCAATATTGGTCTGATCCTACTAATGTGCATGAAGTATGTAACTTCAAGGGTTTGATTGGTTATTACTAGCATTTTGTTGAATTTTTTTCTAGAGTAGCCTATCCCATTACCTCTTTACAATACAAAGGCAAGAAGATTGTGTGGACCCCTTAATGTGAGGAGGCATTAAATGAGCTAGAAGTGCCACTTATAATAGCACCCATCCTTATCATACCAGACCCAAATGATAACTTTGAAGTTTGGACTATTTCTTTTAAAGAAGGCTATGGAGGCATCTTGACCCAAGATGGCAAGGTTGTGGTTTATGTGTCATGAAGATTAAAAGATCATGAAAAGAACTATCCTACACATGACATAGAGATTGTTGCCATTATTCATGCTGATTTGTAGGCCACTCCAATTGAAACCTAAGGTACAATTAATGGTCTTACCTTGACTATCTTGATTGATTTAGGTGTAATAGATTACTTTATTTTTCTTTTTTATACAAATAAATATAATATTAAACCCATATTGATAAGAGAAGGTTGGGAGGTTGAGTTTGGTACTGGCAAGAAATTGCCTATTCTTGAGTGCTTAGAACAAGCAAAATTAGATCTTTATATTTTTAAGACCAAGATGAATTTTTTTCTCATGCATTTAGGGTTTTATGATCTCATCCTTGCAATGGATTGGCTACATGAACGTCAAGCCACACTTGATTGTGTGGGAAAAAAAGTGCAATGCACCAATGACCTTGGCCAAATTATGGAATCATAAGGCATGCAAGGGTCTATAAGACATAAAACACTCTCAACCTTATAGCTAAAAATAACTATTAGGAAGGGATGTAAGCTTTATGCAGTCTAAATATAGGAACTACCCATTGAAAAGGAGTTGGTATACATATATTTTTCTATTTTAAGGGAGTTTATGGATGTCTTTCGTAAGAAGTTACCCAATTTTCCACCTAAGCAAGAATTTTATTTTTCTATTGATATCATACCTAGATCTACCCTTCCTTATAAAGCACCTTACTACATGAATGTGACTAATCTACAAAAATTATAAGTTTAACTGCAAGAACTTTTGGACAATGGAAGCATCTAGCCAAGTATGTCTCACTGGGGTGCTTTGATGGTCTTTGTGATAGAACTTTGAGGCTTTGCATTGATTACCACATGCTAAATAAGATAACAATAAAAAACCATTATCCTTTACCTAGGATTGATGACTTGTTTGACCAGATGCTGGGTGTTTTAGTCTTCTCTAAGATTGACTTGAGATCAAGCTATCATCCATTGAGAATTAAGGAAGAGGACATTCATAAAATAATTTTTAGAACTTGATATGGACACTATGAGTTCGTAGTTCTGCCTTTTGGCTTAACTAATGCACCTACAACCTTCATGAATCTTATGAACAACATATTTATAGACTTTTGGATAAGTTTGTGCTAGTTTTTTTTGATGGCATTCTTATTTATTCCAAAAATGAGGCTAAGCATGATCAACACCTTCATTTAAGTCTTAAAAATACTAAGACAACATAACTTGCATGGAATAATCTCTAAATGTGCATTCTATGAATCTAAAATTCATTACTTGGGACACATTATTTATAAAAAGGGCATCGCTATTAACCCCATGAAGATAAAATCTATTCAATATTGGTCTGATCCTACTAATGTGCATGAAGTATGTAGCTTCAAGGGTTTGATTGGTTATTACTAGCATTTTGTTGAAATTTTTTCTAGAGTAGCCTATCTCATTACCTCTTTACAACACAAAGGCAAGAAGTTTGTGTGGACCCCTTAATGTGAGGAGGCATTAAATAAGCTAGAAGTGCCACTTATAATATCACCCATCCTTATCATACCAGACCCAAATGATAACTTTGAAGTTTGGACTGATTCTTTTAAAGAAGGTTATGGAGGCATCTTGACCCAAGATGGCATGGTTATGGCTTATGTGTCATGAAAATTAAAAGATCATGAAAAGAACTATCCTACACATGACTTAGAGATTGTTGCCATTATTCATGCTGATTTGTAGGCCACTCCAAGTGAAACCTAAGGTATAATTAATGGTTTTACCTTGACTGTCTTGATTGATTTAGGTGTAATAGATTACTTTATTTTTCTTTTTTATACAAATAAATATAATATTAAACCGATATTGATAAGAGAAGGTTGGGAGGTTGAGTTTGGTACTGGCAAGAAATTACCTATTTTTGAGTGCTTAGAACAAGCAAAATTAGATCTTTATATTTTTAAGACCAAGATGATTTTTTTTCTCATGCATTTAGGGTTTTATGATCTCATCCTTGCAATGGATTGGCTACATGAACGTCAAGCCACACTTGATTGTGTGGGAAAAAAAGTGCAATGCACCAATGACCTTGGCCAAATTATGGAATCATAAGGCATGCAAGGGTCTATAAGACATAAAACACTCTCAACCTTATAGCTAAAAATAACTATTAGGAAGGGATGCAAGCTTTATGGAGTCCAACTATAGGAACTACCCATGGAAAAGGAGTTGGTATACATAGGTTTTTCTATTTTAAGGGAGTTTATGGATGTCTTTCCTAAGAAGTTACCCAATTTCCCACCTAAGCAAGAATTTTATTTTTCTATTGATATCATACCTAGATCTACCCTTGCTTCTAAATCACCTTTCTACATGAATGTTCCTAATCTACAAAAATTAAAAGTTCAACTGCAAGAACTTTTGGACAATGGAAGCATCTAGTCAAGTATGTCTCACTGGGGTGCACTCAAACAATGGAAACATTTCCTAGTAGAAAAGCCTTTCAAGGTGAAATCTAATCATCGTAGTCTTGAATATTTATTTTTTCAAGAAGATTTAAATGCATGCCAATGCAAGTAGCTTGAATTTTTGAGTAATTTTGATATGGACATATCATATGTCAAAGGGAAGGATAATCATATGACTAATGCACTCAAAAGATGCATGTAAATTGCTACCTTATTAGTGTTACAAAGAAATTTTAGAAGTACTATTTTGGAACAACAAATTGTTGACATATTCTTCCATTATGTAAGATCAGGTTTGGCTGATGAGCCTATAACAAAGAGATTTGTTGAGTTTTTAGATGTAATAGATAGCCTTATAAGGCATAAAGGTTGAATTTATGTACCTAATTTGGGTGACTTAAGAAATTTTATGCTTAAAGAAGTGCATAAAACACCTTATTATGCTCATCCAAGGGTTATTAAGATGATGCATGAGATGAAAAAGCTCTATTTTTGGCCTAGAATGAAGCATGATATCACTGAATTTGTACCAAAATGGTTGAACTATTAGTGGATCAAAGCTATGTATTGCCATCTAAGAGGGATGTTGTACCTTCATGATATTCCAAGAGATAAGTGGGTTTTAGTCTCACTTGATTTTATTGTGGGGCTACCAAAATCATGCAGTAGGCATGATACAATCCTTGTGGTGATTGATAAAGCCACTAAAGTTGGACACTTTATTACTGAAAACTTAACAGAAGATGTTTTCATGTTTGAAAAACACTTCATGAAGGAAGTGGTTAGACTTCATGGCATACCTAAAGTGATCATATCAGATCATGATAAGCTATTTACCTTAAGGTTTTGGCATACATTGATTGCATCTTTTGGAACAAGGCTAAATTTTAGTTTCTCTTATCATCCAAAAATGGATGGGAAAATAAAAAGGCTCAATCAAGTGGTTGAAGATATGATACACATGTACGTAATGGATCAACAAATTAAATGGGAAGACTACCTCCATCTAGTTAAATTTTCATATAATAACTCTTACCATTCTACTATAAAGATGGCTCTATTTAAAACTCTATATGGGCTTTAATGTAGAACTCTACTTGGCTATGACAACTTGGAAAATAGAGATATTGCTAGACTTGATTTGCTACTAGAATGTGATAGATAGATAGAATTAATAAGGTACAATTTAAAAATAACTTCTGATAGGTAAAAGAGTTATGTAGATCAAAAGAGAACTCCACATGAATTCAGTGTGGGAGATAGTTTTTCTACGTGCTAGACCACAAAACAATTCTATTAAGTTTGGCAAGGCTTCCAAGTTAGCTCCATGATTTGTCAAACCTTTTGACATTATGGAAAAAATTAGTCATGTTGCTTACCAACTAGTACTTCCTCCTTCTCTATCATAGATTCACGATGTATTTCATGTTACTTTACTAAGAAAGTATATACCTGATCCATCTCATGTTTTGGATTGGACTTATGTACAGGTCATAGAAGATGAAAAGATCCAATTGGAACTAATGAGAATCATGGAACATCATAGTATTAAGCTGCATAACAAAGATATATAATAGGTTTTGGTATAATGGGACCCACTAAATGAAAGGAGTATTATTTGGGAAGATGATCATATTTTCAACTAACATTATGCATGGATTTTTGATTAAGTCATCAGGATGGCTCCCTTTCAAGAGGGGAAGGGTGTTATGATTTCACATTTTTCAAATCTATTATGTTGTTAAAACATTGTTATTAGTGTTTTAAAACTAATTATTGGTTATTATTTTAGTTGGACTATTGTAGTACTTATTGCAATGATATTAGGCTGCATAGTTAATTCTTTACTTAATGATTTCATAGACTTATTATTATAGTTGATGATATTATAAATCTGTATTTGTTTATCAATTTTTGATATGGTATAATTGATGTCCTTTTTGGTGGTTAGAAGTTCTACCTATGAAATAGGTAGATGTTGGAGGCTATACTCTCAGAACTGAATGAATTTTGAGTAAGTCAAACATGTCTGAAAAGTATACTTATTTGGTTTTGTTTTTTATCCTTCAAACATCTTGATTGGTTGTTATGATTGTTTTAGATTGAGGTACAAGTAGGTTTTGAAGGGGCCCCAAAACCTTGTTACAAAGAAAGAAAGAAAGATCGTCCAAGACCACAAGCAAAGCCTAAAAACTACTACAAGGAAGTAGCAAAAACAGGTTTTTAATGGACCTGAAACCACCAGAAAGACTTCCGGTCAAAACCCAGATTAAACAGAGATCTGGTATCACCAAAGGCAAAGGATTACAGAAAGAAAACAAAAAATAGAACTAGTTACTAAACCAACCAGAAGAACCAGATTATTCATCCAGTTCCAATATCATTTTCATAGTTTCTTTTCCTTTCATAACAGTATCTTGGGCAGTGGTTGCCACCTGCATAGCTCCTTTTTGTGTAACCTTCTTTCTAGAACTTTGTCTCGTCCTTTTGCTGGGTCCCTCCAAGGCTTTGGTCTCCTCATTGGCTCTTTTACCTATATTGACAGCAACAGCACAAATATTGGACGTAACTTCCTCCATTTTTGTTCTGTTGTCCTTAATAAGTTCCCGAAGGTTATTTTCATAGGCTTTGAGCTTGACTGGGATCTCCCTTATCTGATTTTCCATATTGTTTATTTTTTTCCAAACAGCTTTCAGGGAATCTTCCATAGTTTCTACTTTCCTCTTGAGATCCATAATCTCCCTACACGTCCAAGAATCAAATTGGGATGATGCCTCTGCTTTACAATTAACCCAAGCCATAGGTGTGTGTGTTTCATCATTCTGTTTTTTCCCTCTCCATTCCTCAGAATTTTTATTGGGACTGTTCCTGGCTTCTTCAAAGATATCCTCTCGACTCTTTTGTTCCCGCTCTTTAATTCCAGTTTGAATTTCCATATCTGTATCTTGATTATCATCCTGACCTGAAGTTTCCTTTTCGTTCTTTGAAGTTGGGTCCTCAACAGGGTCATCCTGGACAAATTCATCCTCTGACACTTTCTGGTTTTCCTCCATATATACAGTTCTGTTTGCAAAATCCTCCTCTGTGTTGACATCATCTTTTTCATTCTTCTCAGAACATTCTTCATCCTCATTAGAGTTTGTATCCTAGCTTTCAGTTCCTTTTTCTTCTTCCAAGTTTTCCTCCCTGGGGTTTTCAATTCTCTCCCATTCCATATCTTCTTCTAAATTCTGCTTTTTAGCACTAGGGAGCTTTATTTTGCCTTTCCCATTTACACTTTCACGCTTTCTGTTCCCTGACACCTTAATTTTCCCCTGTTTGGGGTGCTTTACCATTGCACTATTCTTGCAGTAGCCTTTGATAAGCAAAATAAGGCCTTCATGTAGGATAGGGCGCGTTTCCTTTTTCCTATGAGCATATAAACTTTGGACCAAGGAGAAGTGAAGATAAAACGGAAAAGACAAACTAACCTTGTGCTTGAAATGGTTAAGGAAGACAAAATGGAACTTGTGCACGCGCTTGCTTCTTCCGTCCAGGATGAAGTACTCCCTTATGCAGCTTAAGACATCCCTCCATATCCCTTTTATTTTATCCAATTCATAGAAATCCCCATTCTTGACCAGCTTATGCTCTTCCTCATCCATTTTGGGGAACTTACAAAAGGCCTCATTCAAGATGCTTGTCTGCTTGGAAAATTTAAGTCCATCTGTAGGCAGCCCTGTAACCTCAGCTTGTCTGGTTGTTATGATTGTTGATTGTTGACTTTGGTCCTATTACTTATTGGTTATTGTTATACTTCACCTTTTTACTTTTGGTATACTTTGTCTTTGTTGAATGTTGTCATTTACCGTTAATTACCATTATGGTTATTAATATTACAGTCTTTATTCCACCTTGTGCCAGCTCCAATTTTTTCCTCCACAAAGAATCTCATTATTTTTTGCATACCTAAATGGATCCTATTTACCTATGAATACATGTTACCTAAGACCCACCTAGACCTACCCTTGGCACCCCCCTTGGAACCTTTGACACCCCATTTCCTTGATCTAACCCTTCAACCCTATAACCCCTTATATGAAGGTGGTGGCATGTTATTTAATTTGCTCAGTTATATTATTGGCATCAAATTAGTGTTACATGGTTTATTTAAAAGTTTAAGTCTTTTATTTAAATCTACTCACATCAATTATGATCATGATTTAATGCCATTAATATGGTGGTTGGCATAAACCATGGAGATTAAATGGCTAATCAATTTTATTTGTATTAAGAATGAGCGTTAGCTACTAATATACATTCCTATTAGTTAGTGGTTGGATTAATGACTTAGTTCTCTATATGGGCCATTAATGGTAAATTTGGTGAGGGATTTACCTTAGGATATGGAGGAGGTTTTTTATCTCCTCCCATTAAATGCAGAAATTGAATGGGTATGGGAAAGTGGATGAAAGGAATGGGGTGTTGGGATAATGGACAAAAGAAGTGTTGTCACTTGGATTTTCACCCCTTGAGGAAATGTTTCATCTCTCCTCATCCAAGTGTCACAATAGAAACATCTTACAATTTATGAATAACCAATAGGTGAGATGGATCTCTAGAAGGGCTAGTTCTGTTGATGCACTCTTTGAACACTTCCTTACTTATCAACTTTATATGAAAAGAGTTAAGAAAACAAACCAATAAAGATAAAAAAGGGATGCACCAATAATGATTTTCATCCTATTGACTAACCTTATACTACTTAAAGCAAATCAAAGCTTCTTTCACACATAAATCACAACTCAATACAAATTATTACATCAATGTTTCATATGCTAGGTTCAAGAGGTATATTGATGCTTAGTACAGATAATGATGATATTTTGGAGAATAAAATCATAAAATAGTTATAAAACTCTTATACACTAAGAAAGAACACCGATAAAGACCTATAACAATTACTATTCTACACACTTGGTGGATAATCAAGGACAACATGCTAGAAAAGACTATCTTCTACTAGACAAGATCAACAAGATTAAAAAAGACTCAATTATGTAGCATGTAAGTAGGAAAATTCACTTTATTATTTATTCAAGATACATTCAAATACAAAAATGTCTAGGGTTTCACCATAACCACTTGAGGCTACTCTAAAGAGCTAAAAAAGTCACTACTTATAGAATTTGAGAGAGAGAAGAGAAATAAGAAGTCCAAGGGTCACAAGAAAAGGTGTCAAGCTGAGAAAAAAAGCTACATGTGCATGAAATGAGAATTTGAAATTGATCATGTAAATTTATAAATATAAGTATCAATCCAAGGCATGAAACTCTTGAAATGTGGCATGAAATTCCTTTTGCTAGCTCAAAAAATTGCCTTCATCATTTGGGCCTCTTAGGTGTCCGATAAATAAATAGAATTATAAATAATGATTGAAATGAGAACAAAGGTTATGGAAACAAATTTACATGAATTTTTTTTAGTCCTAATCATCAAGGTTAATTCCAAAAGAAGTTATCACCATATATGGTCAAAATAACTCCTCTTTCACACACCTTGTACACTTGGCTTCAAAAATGGATTTAGTTTCTCATGAAAATTCATACAATGGGGCAAATGACATGTGTTAAGGCCATTAATTTCCTTAGAGGCATTATGTACACCTTAAAATCAACTTCCTTGAAGTTTTTACCCTTCTCACTATCATGTTCACTATGCCAGTTCTGACTGATTAAGATGAGAGATCTTTTTGAGGCACCTAATACTTTTTTCTAAAGCATTAAATGGTCATAGTGAGTTATTAAAAGTATATAAATTCATCCCAAAGTTTATTTCATCTTTTCAAAGTCCTTAAAACCTATAAAATTCATAAAATGATAAAAATAACTAGTTTTATACCCTATCCATATAGATAGGTTAGCACAAAAGTTGAGGGGGGGGAGCCCTAAAGAGTTCTATAAAACCTCCATCCAATTTCATGGTCATTCTGGTCTATTTGAATGACTATCTTGATTTCCTTCATCAGCTCTGAAACTAGGGTTTTAGATAGTTTCTCTCTTAAGATTTATCCATAGAGATAGGATGTTAGAACAGAAAATCAATTACACAGGATCAATGTTCAGGACCCTTATCAACCTCCCCTAAATTATTGGATATCCATGCACTACCTCAAATAATATGTGAGCATATAAAGTTATTCCATCGAGCTTGTTTTCTCATTTACACAAGCCTAATGTTGTCTTTGAGCTAAAAGTGGCATTATTTATGACTTATCTACATTTATTAAGCTTGGTCACATCTTAAATGAATCTATAAACATTTATTAATCCATTTTAATTCTCTATTATAGTAACAATTGAAGTTGACCTTTCATTTGGATTCTAGGCCTAACCATGCCTAATAAACCAATCTACAACTTTGATAGTCTAGGATACCCTATTGATATTTTGACCCATATTCATGATAATACCTATTGGTTTATATGCAATTAAACTTTACACACCTCGTTTCAATACCTAGTTATCCCTTAGCTTATCCTTTTATCTCCCTTTCTCAAAATTGTAGGGTTTGTGCTCTTAGGGAGGTACCCTCTATTTGAAATAGAATAGAGGATATTTACCATATTTACCTAGACAAAATAGACATTGGAGGGGATTATAAAAGTTATAGAGACCATATACACAAAACTTTGTCCCTTTATTACATCAATAGACCCCCTAACTCCTTCAAGATCCAAGACAAACTTCGAGAAAAGGGACTGTGTGCAGGGTTTTAAGATGTGGACTGTGTGATTCATCCTTAGGGTTTTATTTTTGATTTATATATACCATGAGAATATATTAAAGTGGTTACCATAATTTTTTATTTCTTTCAAACATATTTATCATCTCAATCCTTGGCATAGTTACCATTTCACCTCTTGGATTGTAGACTATATTCCTATTTGAGAAGGGCCCCTGTAGGTGGTCCTACATGGTTAAACCTTAAACACGGTATTGCAAGACCTCCTTGAAATATTAAAAGAATATTTGGAAATAATTTAGATATATTTTCATTGTATTCATGTTATTTCCACATCGAGATCACTACTTTCTTGTTCACTATCTTCAACAATCAACTATAGTTGACTTTTTTTTAGGCAAAAGACCTATAGATAGACATTATCCTTTGAAAGTTATGCCACATTTTATTTAGGAGTCTTCTAAGATATTTGGGAGTCACTTTATATAATTATATTTGGTATCTTCATGCTTAATCCCTTGTCATAGATGATGTAGGAGTTTTTACCTAGCTATAGGTGAATATTTTCAAGAAGCAAGTACCTATAGGTGTATATGGAATCAAAACTATGCATATCAACCTATTTGAATGACCTCTAAATCATAAATTTTATTGTCAAAATATAGAACCATTAAAACATGAAGGCATGGTATAATACTACCAACTTGGGTGAAAAAGTCTATTTGGAGTTCCATTCCTATAGATGCCACTATCTGAATTGAGCACATAAAAGTACAACTTTGGGTCTTTCAACAAACACTTTTCACTAATCATCTACCCCCCATATTTTGAATAAAAATTATCCTATGTGGGGTATGTAAGGAAAATTAATTAGGATGCATCAAAAATATTTTTAACCTTGTTATATAACCTTGACAAAATTTCTCAAACCTTTATTTTCATCTTTTAGGGATTGGATCCCTAAACATAGTCATCTCATGTTAGAAGGTGATATCCTATTTCATCTACCAATATAGCATTCCAAATTGGTCTACTATGATCTATTTATCACACTAGGATTCCAAGGAGAGTTTAAACACATGCTTCAACACTCCTATATGACAATTTAGTTCTTTATTAACACCACCTATAGGTAGACATGTCACGTGTACAAGTTATGAATGGTAATGTAGGTAGTGTGAAAGATATATGCTTGTGATTCTCTTTATACCTTCAAAAAGTCCCTAAATTCTCTCTTCCTACTCCAAAATATTTTAAACACCTATTAGATCTCCCATTTCATCATGGCATCATTCTGAGTTACCTATAGGTGCATTGTGAGCTACATACAAGTAGTGAACATGAAATAGTCAATATGTTCAAAAGATATGCCTTAATAACCAATTGATATTCCCTCATGGTGTTTAAATGAATATCAATATGTTTTAAGGATTGAAACAATCTCCCACACCTCTTTTTAATGTATTCCCTTCTTGCGAGCATTTGTAGATGCATCTTTATGGTTATGACTATGTGAATGATTATGCAGTGCTTATTACTGCAGTACCATGGAAAGTTTCATTAGATAATGAGATTGGAAGGTGAGGGGGTTAAGATAAAATTGTAAACATGAAAATTAACCTATTATCATCCCATGAAATCAATACCAAAACATGAATATTCTATAGATGGTGAAAACTTGCTTGTCATCTTCAAATGAGACCACTATAAAAACATGAGATGATTTGCCTATAAAAACACTTTGAAACACTAAACTAGGCATGGGGAAAATGAAATTAGATATTAAACATCATCTATATTCAAAATCAGTAGTTATATTATATGAAATAGTTTAGACAAGAACAAAACCCATAGGGTATGGGAAATAGTGAGCATAAAACATAGTCAACTTGTTAGAGATGATACATAAAGCATAGTTAATAAATAATTGAAAAATTATTATGAAAATGAATATATTTGATTTTAATTTCACCTCCCAAAGGCATTTGACCTAGAATTTTTTCAATGGGTTTAAGTTTTTAGTAGGTCCTGATTTGACCTGTAAGATCAAATTTGGTCAACAAGATGGTGACTCATATGGGTAGTATGCTTGCTATACTAAAGATTAGTATCCTTATCTTATCCATGGGCTAAGAGAGTCAATTAATTATTGAATAAAAATAGTAAGGAATTTCCTAAAACACACACAAAATAACCACACCACACCAAACAACACAAAACAAAGTAAGACACCAACAAGACCCACACATGTGCATAAGAACTTAGGGAAAATAAGGAAAAAAAACATCTATGTACAAAGAGAGAGGTGGAATTTAGTAGGAATGTTTAATATAGATCCCATTGATTGGGATATGGAGCTCCTCTCCATCTAAATTTGAGAGTTGGAAAGCATTGTGTTGCTTGCATTGAGTGATGACATAAGGGCCACTTCATAAAGCATCAAAATTTGTGTGTTTTCCAGGCTTAGGCCTATATTCATCCCATTTTAGAATAATGTCTATTTTTTGGAAGATTCTTGGCTTGGATTTATTATCAAAATATCTCTTTGTTTGATCTTGGTGGACTCTCATAAGACGCATAACTTGATCCCTTATTTCTTCAAGCTCCATCAACTCCAACTGGTAAGTGAGATCTAAATCTGGTAATTTAAGTGAAATAGGCAATCTAGCTTCTTTTCCATAAATAAGTGTATATGGTGAGTTTCCAATGGTTCTCTTGGGGGTGATTCTATTATCCCAAAAAGATGTCTTCAATTTGAAATTCCAAGTTCTTTGGTTCTCCTCCATTATTATCTTGATAATCCTAATTATATTCTCATTTGTGGACTCCTCTATTCCATTCCTTCTGCATAATATTTTGAGTAAATACTAAGATATATACCATGTTTCAAATTTCACTCACTGTCTTGGTTCTAAGGAATGCCAATGCATTGTCTACAATGATTATTGAAAGAGCCCCATATCTTGTCACTATGCTTTCATATAAGTCCTAAAATGAACTTTCATTTGCTTCCTTGAGAGATACATCCTCCACCCATCTTGAAAATTAATTTTTGGTAGTTAACACCCACTTGTGACTAACACTAGAAGGTGGGTTGATTAAGCCTATGAAATCTAGACCCCATTGTATAAAAGGTTGGTCTACTTGTACTGGATGAAGAGGTAAGGCTGAAATCTTTTGATTTCCATAAAATAGATCACATTTATATAATTTTATTATCGAAGCATGAGTATCTTTAAACAATCTATCCCAAAAATAACCAGATCTCATAATCTTGGCAGTTGTGGTCCTTGGAACAAAGTGAGCACCTGCTAGTCCATCATGAAACTCAAATAATATCTTCTCAACCTGATTTAATTCAACACATATTAATAGTACACTTGATAAATATTTACTAAAAAATACTCCATCAATAAGTACATAAGGAATAGATTGTAATCTGAAGTACCTTCTTTTGGTTCTATCTAGGCCTTGTGGGTATTCATCAGTTTGAAGAAAATTGATCATTTCTTGTGTCCAACTCCTCATTGGTGATGATGCAACTATCATAGGCTCATATTGAAGGGTTAAAACAACTTTATTTTACTCCTTTAAATCTTAAACAAGGTGTTCACATAATCCCTTCCCTTTTACTAGCTTGGTTATCTTGATTTCTACATCATACTCTATTACTTTTGTAATCCAACCAGCTCTTTTTTCATTAAAATCTCTACTCAAAAGGAAGTATTTGACATTAGTTTGAGGTACCAATATATGAATATATTTTTTAATATAACATGTGCCTAAACTTCTTTAGGATTCTAACAATTGAAAGTACTTTCTTCTCTAAATAAGTGTACCTTACCTCATATCCTTCCAATCCTTGACTAAAAAAAGCAATAGGATGTTCCAATTTTTCTTCATTTGATTTAGTAGGCATGGCAAAGATTACTTATTCATTTCCAAAAGTATACAAGTTGAAATCCTTTGAGAAATTATGACTTTCAAGATTTAGAGGTTGAGTAATAGCTTGCTTGACATCTTCAAAACTCTCTTTCCTTCTCCTTATCTAATTAAACACTTCATCTTTCCCTAGCATAGAGGTTAGAGGCTTGACTAAATTAGAAAAATTAGGAATAAATGTCCTTATGAAATTGATGTTTCCAAAGAAACTTTGCAAACCTTTCTTGTGTTTGGGTAAATTTAATTCTAAGATTGCACTCACCCTTTCAGAATCTATGGATAGACCTTTCTTTGAAATAATGTGTCCAAATTTTTTGCCTTCATGAATAGAAAAAACACACTTATTTGGATTAAGAGAGATTCCAAATATACATTTCTCAAAAATATTCCTAAGATGATACAAATGATCCTTTGCATCCTCGGAGAAGACCGTGATATCATCAAAATACACTAACACTATATCATTTTATGCCCTGAAAATCCATATCCATTACACATTGGAAAGTTTCTCCAACATTAGACAAACCAAAAGTCATTTTAATATAAGCATATGTACCCCATTTAGTGGTAAAGGATGTCTTGTATTGATCTTCTTCTTTTACCAAAATTTTATTATACCTTGAATATCCATCAAAGAGTGATAACCTTTCACTACCTGCCACAACTTGCAAAATTTGCTCCATGAAAGGAAGAGGATAATGGTTCTTCAAGGAAACTCTATTCAAATATCTGAAGTCAACACATAACCTGATCTCCAAATTCTTCTTCCTTATGGGGAATAAGTTTTCCACCCAAGATTAATGCTTAATAGGAAGAATGATCTTAGAATCAATCAACTTTGTAAGTGCCTTTCTCATAAGAGGCTCAATCTTAGGATTGATTAGCCTTTGATTTTGTTTTATAGGCTTAGCATTCTCATATAACTTTATAGTATGTTGAGATATATTTGGATCAAAGCCTTTTAAATCACTATATGCCCATGCAAATATATCAAAAAATTCTTTGTATAATTCAATGAAAGCATATC
Organism: Torreya grandis; assembly: GCA_037957365.1. Classification (NCBI taxonomy): domain Eukaryota; kingdom Viridiplantae; phylum Streptophyta; class Pinopsida; order Cupressales; family Taxaceae; genus Torreya; species Torreya grandis. Next base: position 930,242 of record JARHVA010000156.1, read on the forward strand.
TTTCTTCCTTCTATAATACACACCTTCCAAAGAGCAAGCAACTTATCTTTGAAGATTTTTACTCTATCATAATTTTCATTTTTGGTAGACATGCTTATATTTTACTTATTTAACTAATCATCATCATTAAAAATACTTTCAAGTGTGACTAAGCCCTTAGGGAGCTTGTTTGTCTTTAATTGTACAATCTACTCTCCATATTACTGCTATAGTTTGGACTAGTTTTTTGAAGAAATCTCAGCCTCCTCTTGTAGAAAAAGAGCTATTTGTTGGTCACTATCAAATACTTTCCAATTTGTGACATTATCAGGTATAGAGGGCCTTACAACCACCTTGATATGAGGCTAGTTCTTGTCATCTGTTATCCCATTTAGAACATCAAGCTGAGCTCGAATGGCTACAACCCTATCAAAATGTTTGTTATCTTCTCTTGGTATATATTGAATGTTGAAATCTTGGAAATATTCTAAAATATCCCACACTCTATGCTTATAATATTTAAGCAAAGATTTCTTATTCATATTTTTACCTCTCACTTTTACACAATCAACTCACTATCACCATAAACTTGTAACTCTTTCACACCTTTTTTTATAGCCCACTCAAGGCCATGAATGAGGGCCTTATATTCTGATACATTATAAGTACAACAAAGGTAAAATATGAAAGTAGAGTAATACCTTTCCTTGGATGGAGATACTAACATTTCTCCACCACTTGATCCAACCTTGCTTCTTGATCCATCTAAAAAATAGATGCCATAGACTATCCATACTCTCATTTGACTTCATCAAATTTGGCATGAAAGAGTCTTATTCATGAATACAATACACTCCAAGAATAACTTCTTCTATTAATCTATAAGGTTCATGTTCATAGTGTTTAGATCTCCATTCATCTAGATATATATTAGAAACTCCTTTAAGTGAAGAAGTTAGAGATTGATCCATGCGAAGTTCTTCCTCATCAAGAATAATATAATTGACATTTACAACCTTAGGCATATAGCGCTTAAATTATTATGATGAAGAGGTTTTGATTAAATTTTTATCTTGGTACCATACCTTATTTTGAAAACCATGTATGACCAATTTACTGCCAAGCATCCACATGTATTGGTTGTAAACTCTCTTGATAAACAAAGAACAAAGTATGGGGGTAAATATACAACAATCACATCATGAGATATGGATAAATTAGGACAAGAATGTAAAGTAAAATTCAAATTCTTGACTACTCCTAAGGTCTTTGCTGGTGACCCATCTAATTTTAGAACTCCTTTATCCATTGGTTCATACTTAAGGCTTATTTTATCTGTTATTGACTTAGGCATGACTGAGGTAATAACTCCACTATATATGATACAAGTATGAACTAAAAAATCACCTATGATCAAGGATAGATAAAAATGAGGATTCTTATTGGTTTTATTTACCTATCCATTAATGGGCTGAGTTCCATTCACTAAAATAACATTTTCTATCCTTATTGATGCAACTAGTTTACTTAGTCTAAGCAATTCCTTTTGGAAAATATCCTTTTATATTGGTATTTTAAATGAGTCCCATAATGAAATATTCATGTGCAAATTCTTCATTTGATCCACAACATTGATATAAGGATTGTTCATCTTGAATTTCTCTTTGGAAGCACTAGTACCTTATAGTGTAGCATGTGAAGATGGATGTATAAGAGCTAATATTGAATTCTGAAATTTCTAATTTTCCCACACCTTAGGAACTGAGTTATACCCACCTACCATTGGGGGTGATGGATAAGTCAAAATAGGGCCTTGATTTTCCCTTGTCCCTCTTCAACAACCCTATTCTTATATCTAGTGTTAGAGGATACACTAGCATTCACATTATTTGAACTTCCCAACTAATTCATGGCAGAAAATTCCTCTAAATGATTCATAAGAGTAGAATCAGGTTGTGTTTGTCCAATGTCCATTTCATTTTGTATTGGCACCTTAAAAGTGGTAACTTGAGGTAATTAACTAGCTTGCATTATCATGGCTTGACTAGGCATTTCATTGGCATATGAAAGTTGGCCTTGTATTTGGTCATCGAAAAGGTACCATGGTTATTCTTGAATAAGATTGTTTTGAATAAGAAAAATATCTCTAGAAAATGATGGGGAATTAGGATTAAAACTTTGGTAAGGTCTAGCTTGAGTTATTTGACCTTGTCCTTGGGCATTATCTTGAAAAGGAGGCCTACTTACTTATCCAAACTATTTGTAAGGCTGATAAGGCCTATAATTTTGGGATTATTATCTTTTGAGATAAACCAACTCATTAATAACACTTTGAAGCAAACTCTTGAATTCATTAATCTCATTGCTAGGGGAAAGGGTAGACTTCTCTTGGATATTAGGCAAAGGATCTAATGTAGGTAATACAATTTGACTAAGAGGCTGTAAATCAAGAAATAATGACATTAGTGGTTGAGGAATAATATTTGTCACTTAAAAAAGACAATTCTTAGCATTATTATCTATCTCATAGGCACCAAGTAGTGTATTACCACCCATAGATTGGATCATCATGGTTACATCACTATTCAATGCCTTTAGGTAATACAAGAAGGCATAATTTAGAATGGGTCTCACAAGTGATGGGATCATATCCCATGTCTTTTGAAATCTAGAATTAAAATATTACATGAAATCTTGAGTATCCCTCTTGATAGTAGTCAATTTCTTAGCTAGTGACAATAATCACTCTTCTTTTCAAACCTCTTAGATAATTGATTTCCTAGTTTATCTCACGAAGTAATGGAAGCATGAGGTAGAGTTACATACCAATCTAAAGCTTTCCCTTTGAAAGGAAATGGCAATATCCTAATGGATACATTATCTTGAGTGATATTATGGATATTTTAGAAATTTTACATGTTTCTAATGTGTTCAATGGGAGTAATAGGACCGTTTCCACTGGAACATGGAAATTTTTTAATGGCTACTCCAAGAATTTACTCATATTGGGAAAGATTCAAAGGAGATGATCTAGTGAAGGATACAAAATGTATATTTATAGCCATATTAGAATGTAGATTATGAGTATTAGGGGTTGAACCAAACAAGAGACTTCTACTTGGTTTGTTAAAAATAAACTTCCTTGTATAAAGATGAGTATTTATAAATCTCTTCCTCTTGACATAATAACAAGGTAATTACATAAAATCAAAAGGTATATATTTAGTAGCAAACCTAGTGGTCACCTTTAGCATGGAAAATTAGGACTGATCAACAACCAAATAGCTAAAAACTTAGTGGAGTCACCTGGTACTAAATATAGATGTTCTAAAAACTACAAATATGTCACTATCAACACCAATATTGGATAATATTCTAGGACTTAGAGTCCCACTAGGCATGCTAAAAAATATCATCACTTAGATTTTTACCCCTTGAGGAGATGTCTTAGCTCTCTTCATCGAAGTGGCACAATGGAAATATCTCACAAGCTGTGCGTAACCAATTGGTGAGATGGATCTCTAGAAGTGCTAGTTCCCTTGATGCAATCTTTGAACACTTCCTTACTTATCAAATTTACATGAAAATAGTTAAGAAAAAAAATCAAAAACATCTAAAAGGTGATAGAACAATAATGATTTTACTCTTATTGACTGAACTCATATTGCTTAGAGTAAATCAAAGTTTCTTTCACATACAATGCACAACTCAAGATAAATTATTATATCAATGATTCATATGCTAGGTTCAAGAGGTATATTGATTCTTATGAGGGATAATTATGATATTTTTGAGAATATAACCATAAACCACTTCTAAAAATATTATACACTAAGAAATAACACTAACAAAGACCTATAACAATTACTCTTTTGCACACTTGGTGGACAATTAAGGACAACATGCTATAAAAGACTATCTTTTACTAGACAAGATTGATAATATTGAAACAAGACTCAATTATGCAAGGTGTAAGTAGGAAAATTCACTTTATTATTTCTTAAAGGGACATTCAAATACAAAAATGACTAGGGTTTCACCATAACCAATAGAGGCTACTCCAAAGAGCTCAAAAAGTCACTACTTATAGAATTTGAGAGAGAAGAGAAACAATAAGGCTAAGGGTCATAATAAAATGTGTCAAGTTTATAAAAAGAGTTAGATGTGCATGATAATATAATTTTAAATTGATCATGCAAATTTAGAAAGTACAAGTGTCAATCCAAGGCATGAAAATCTTGAAATGTGGCATGTAATTCCTTTTACTATTTCAGAAAACTACCTTCATCATTTGGGCCTCTTGGGCACCCCATAACTAAATAGGAATATGAATAATGATTAAAATGATAATTGGGATTATGGACACACATTTCCATGGATTGGTCATAGTCCTAATCATCAGTATTACTCCCAAAAGAAGTTATCACCATTTGTAATCAAAATAACTCCTCTTTCACACACCTTGCATACTTGGATTCTAAAATGGCTTCAATTTCTCATGAAAATATATAAAAGAGGGCGAATTAAATTTTTCAAGGCCATTAATGGTCTTAGAGGCATTAACACACCTTAAAATTAACTTACTTGAAAATTTCACCCTTCTCACTATCATGTTCACTATGCCAGTTTTGACTAGCCGAGATGAGAGCTCTTGTTGGGTCACCTAGGATTTTTTATAAAGAATTAAATGGTCATAGTGAGTTATTAAAAGTATTTAAATTCCTCCCAAAGTTGATTTCATCTTTTGATAGTCCTTAGAACCTATAAAATGCACAAAATAGTCAAAATAACTAATTTTATACCCTGTTTGTATAGATAGGTCATCACAAAATTTGATGGGGGGATATTTGAAGAGTCCTATACAACCTCCATCCAATTTTATGGTAATTTTGGTCCATTTGGATGACTCTTTATCTTCATTTCCTTAATCAGGTCTAGAACCAAGGTTTATGAGGGTTTTAGATAGTTTTTGCTCTTAATATTTGTTCATAGAGATAGGATGTTATAACTACAAAATAATTGTACAAGATCAATGATATAAACCCATATCAACCTCACAAAACTTATTGGATCTCTATGCATAACCTCAGAGAAGATGTGAGCTTGTTTTCTAACTTGCACATGCCTAATGTTGTACTTGAGGCAAAAGTGGCTTTTTTTTATGACTTATCTACATTCCAAAAGCTTGGTCACATCTAAAATGACCATATAAACATGTAATAATTAATTGGAATTCTCTCCTATAGTTATAATTAAAGTTGACCTTTCATTTGGATTCTAGGCCTAATCATGCCTAATAAACCAATCTATAACTTTGAGGTTCTGGGATACCCTATTGATATTTTGACCACTATGCATGATCATAACTATTGGTTTAGATTTAATTAAACTTTACACACTTATTTTCAGTACCTGGTTAACCCTTAGCTCATCCTTTTATCTCCCTTTTTCAAAATTGTAGGGTTTATGCTCCGAGAGAGGTACCCTCTGTCTAAGATAGAATAAAGGATACTTCCCCTATTTCCATATACCAACTAGACATTGGAGGGACTTATAAAAGTTATGGATACCATATGCATAAAAATTTGGCCCTTTATTAGATCAATATAGCCCTAGCTCCTTCAAGATCCAAGACAAACTCCTAGAAAAGGGACTGTATGCAAGGTTTTAAGATGTGGACTATGTGATGCATCCCTAGGGTCCTCTTTTTACTTTATATCTACCATGATAATCTATTTAAGTGGTTTACATAATTTTTTATGTCTTTCAAACATATTTATCATCTCAATCCCTACTAACACTTCTCATTATATACCCCTCCATTTCACTATCTTGGGCTACAAACTATATTCTTATTTGGGAAGGGCCCCTGTAGGTGATCCTGCATAGTTAGACCTTGAACATGGTGTTACAAGACATAATTTAAACCTTCCAAGAATATTTGGCAATAATTTGGATCAATTTACCTTGTATTCATGCTATTTCCACACTAAGAGCACTACTTTCCTTTTCACTATCTACAACATTCAACTATATTTAAATTTTTTTGAGGAAAAAGACCTATAGATAGATATTATCCTTTGAAATTTATGCCACATATTATTTTGGAGTATTATAAGATCTTTGGGAGTCACTTTCTAGCATTAGAGTTGGTATTTTCATGCTTAAGCCCTTGCCATGGATGATGCAGGAGTTTGTACCGAGCTGTAGGTGAATATTTTCATGAAACAGGTACTTGTAGGTGTATATGAAATAAAAACTCTACATATCAACCTATTTTAATGACATCTAGATCATAAATTTTCTTTTCAACCATATATAAACATTAAAACATGAAGTCATGGTCTAATACTACCAACTTGGGTGAAAAAATCTCCTTGGAGTTCGATTCTTATAGATGCCACTATCTGAATTGAGTGCATAAAAGTGCAACTTTGGGTATTTCAACAACCACTTTACACTAATAATTTGGCCCCCATATTTTTCATATCTCTTTTCCTATGTGGGGGATACAAGGAAAAGTAATTAAGATGCATCAAAACTCTTTGTAACCTTATTATATAACCTTAACAAAATGGCTTAGACCTCTATTTTCATCTTTTAAGGATTAGATCCTTGAACACAGTCATCTCATGTTAGAAGGTGATCTCATATTTCATTTGCTAATCTAACATTCCAAATTGGTCTTCTATGATCTATATAACACACTAGGATTCCAAGGAGAGTTTCACCATATGCTTCAACACTCATATATGACACTTCAGCTCTCTGTTGCCACCACCTATAGGTGGACATGTCACGTGTAAAAGTAGTGAATGGTAATGTAGATAGTGTGAAAGATATATGATTATGATTCACTATATACCTTCACCAAGTCCCGAAATTCACTCTTCCCACTTTGAAAGATTTCAAACACATCAGAGCTCCCATTTCATCATGACATCATTCTGAGATACCTATAGGTGCATTGTGAGTTACATAAAGGTAGTGAGTATGAAATAATCAATATTTTCAAAATATATGCCTTGATAACCAATTGATATTCCCTCATGGTGTTAAAATTAACATCAATATGTTTCAAATCTTGAAACAATCTCCCACACCTCCTTTTAATGTATTCCCTTCCTGTAGGCATCTGTAGATGCATCTCTATGGTTATGACTGTGTAGTGATTATTGCTACAATACCATGGAAATTTGCCTTAAATAATGAGATTTAAAGGTGAGGGTGTCAAGAAAACATTATAAACATGAAAATTAATCTATTGTCATCCCCTAGAATCACTACCAAAGCATGAAGATTTTGTAGATGGTGGAAACCTACCTGTTATTTTTAAATGAGACCAATCTATAAACCTGAGATGATTGGCCTATAAAAACACCTTGAAACACTAATCCAATTATGTATAACATGAAATAATATATTCAAAATCAATAGCTGTATTATATGAAATAGTTCAAACAAGGACAAAATCCATATGGTATAGGAAATAGTGAGTAAAAAAACATAATCAACTTATTAGAGGCGATTCATAAATCATAGCTGACCAATATTTAAAAAATTTTAAATGAAGATCTCTGAGTTTAATTTCATTTTCCAAAGGCATTTTACTTGGAAGTTCTTCAACTGGTTGTACTAAGCACAAACCTATTGATTGGTTCTATATGCAAGAAAGGGTGAAGAAGGATTAAAATGGTTTTGGAACTTTTTTATCACTTTCAAAGCATGTAAAGCAATTATATGAGTTTGAAGAAGATTAATATTCATTACGTGACCTTCTCCCATGTGTCACATTCCCTTACGGGCCATACAAGTGCCAAACTCCTCCTTTTTTAGTTGGTTTCTTAATTTTAGTTACATAACCTACAAGTTTTAGATGGGACTGACATTCTTGAAAGGGAATCTAACCTCTTTGATGTTTTAATAAAAACTAAGACACTTGGACACCTTGAAAACTATGCCACTTGCATATATGACCCCTAAATGGTTACTAAGTGATTCAAAATGACATATATACTAATTAGACCATGACCAAGGCTAAAATGGCATTAAATTACATAAAATAGACTATAACACACTCGATGACAAAATATTAGACCCCTATAAAATTCTAAAGATCAAAGTTTTACCTATAGGGTTCCTAATTTGACTTGTAGGGTCAAATTTGGTCAATAAAAAGTTGATCAGGTTAGGAAGATGGAAGAATAGAGGAGAGAACAATAGAAAGTTTGGTTAGTTTTAATGATGGCCATGATGAACTTTGGATACATAGCAGTTATTTGGAAAGAATATAGAGGTTTTGATCTAGGATTTTTGGGAGTTATTTACAATATCGAGTAAGTTATAACTATTTTTTGGTTATTTGTTTACTGTGTAAATTGAGAAATAATATAGTAGCATGAGGTTAAATTTTGAGTTAGGTTTTGGTGACTGTGTTAGATTATTTTTTTGGATCGATGCTTGATAATTAATGGGTCTTAGGCCCTTTTAACATAAGATACAAAAATAATATAGTGGTCTGGCTTAACATTTAAAAATGACAAGGCAAAATGACCGAACCAAAATAGACTGAGATTCTTTCAATGAAAACCAACAGTCACTATTTGTTCAAATCTATCCAAAAATTACCAAACTATTTTCAAAACAATAAGCTGCTATAAACTATAGTAACTATTAACAATGTTTATAATGCCAAAGAATCCAAAAAGGATTAAACAAATCACTGTTATTCTAAAATTACTAACTCAACCAACTTTCCATTGCTAGGCATAAAGGCACCCAATTAATTAGGATTAACAAACTTACTAAAACCTATAATATGACCTTCCTACTCTTTTACTTTTGAAATAGCTCTTGATGATGCCACCAGCTTTCTAGACCCAACCCCTTCTACCTCCTACACTTTGGAGAAAACCAACCTTCTCTAAGATCTCACTGAGTCCTTAATCATTAGATTTTTAACTCACCACCAAGGTCAATCCTTAAAATCCCCCTATACCACTCCCTTTGTGAGCCACTTGATATTATTAACATGCTTTGGAGGCCTTCTCATAGGCCACCATTCTTCCAAGCCTAGAATGGGTAGTAGAAGCTCTTGGACTTTGTGCATGCATATGCCCCTACTTCCTACCACAAGTTAATTATTTGTAAAAACTTCATCCACCTCCTATGAAAAATTAACTAGAGTCAAGAACTTGGATTCTAAATCATGAAAATTAGACAAGGGAATGAAACCCAATGAATCCCTTTTGGAGAAGGGAAGAGTGGGAGATCAACCTAGATGAAGAGTTTCAATGTCAGATAATAGTCCCTATTTATATTTTAGCCAAATTAAGAATTAAATAAGATTTTAGACCTATTCAGAGTCAGATAAAAGAAAATAGAGATTACTAACAAAGGGAGAATACATGTTAGAATTGACTAAAACCCTATTACTTATCACCAATGTGTCTAACCCCAGAAGCTACCACCACCTCCACCATTAGAATCCAAAATACATTGAACAAATGCATCCTAGATATCGACCTTGAAAAACCCATTTCCCTTATCTTTACCATGCCAAAATCTAATGGCCATCTTATTGATTCAACCCAAAAATTCTCCATCTCTCAAAAATACATGCAAAAATGGCTACCTACCAAAAGATCAGCCCCAATAAAAAGCCACTGTGCTATCATTATGATCACCAAGCTTACCTAATTCATTAATGTGCATGTTTGAGATCTTACATAGCCTTTATTTCCAATAATGGCAAGTCATTCTGCTTGAATATCAAATTACCTCCACTGTCAAAGCCCCACAAAATTCATGCATGCAGACACATCATCACTTGAAATAGAAATCATAGTGCTCAAAATAATTAGTCTATTAAAAAATAAAAGAAATGACTCCTATAATATCTAAAGGTCTATTTGATAAAAATTTCAACAATCTTCCTAGCTATACTTGACATTTTCCATTTTGACCTCCATGGATTGATCTATAGTGACATTACCCAAAATATCTACCATAATATTACTTTCCCTAAAGCAATGAGAACAAGACCATACATCCAAATTTTCCATCTTAGTCCAGATTATATCTAATATATTATCTATATTCTGGGATTTTGCCCACTAATTAGTTAATGATTGAATCACAACCTGAGAGTCACCTTCAATCTCAATATTGGTAATACCACATTCTAAAGTCATCTATAAACCAACCATCAAAGCTTGAGCCTCTACTTCATTATTAGTCCCATCAAGAAGCTTCAAAGATAAAGTTGTAATAAGAGAGCCACTACAATCTTTTATCACACACCCTACACCTGATGCCCTTAGATTACCTCTACAAGCCCCATTAACATTCAATTTGAACTAACCAGGTTTAGGTGGTTTCCAAATTACTTATTTTTGACTTTTCTTCACATGATTATTTACTAATGACCCCTAAATGGGAATCAATTTGATATATTTCTAGTTTTCACACAATTACATGTCTTATTGAGTTAACATTCCTTTTTTCATTTGAAAGTGTGAATAAACTACTTCCAAAATGGATAATTCTGTTTCTTTTAGAACCACATGAAGAAGACATGATTTGTTAGCAAAAATCCAAGCATTTATTTCTTTCCAACTATCTGGATTATAATGGCTAGCGTATATCTCTAAAGGGAGTTAAGATAATTCTTAATATTACCCACTAACCATGAAGCAAAAGCTTGAGAGAGTGTCTATAGCCAAGCCCAGGACCAATTAAATTTATTACAAACCCAAACCTAGCACCAATTAGAAAATTAACACTTATACAACAAGTGATCAACATCTTCTTCTTGCTCACATAAACAACACCTTGAGGGGCCCAAAAACCCAAATTTCTTCAAATGATCTTGTGTTAGAATGTGGTCATGAATTTCCAACTAGGCAAAATCACCTTCTTTTTAAAGATCTTATTTATTCCAACATAGAAGACTAGCCCATCTTAGAGAGTCATCCTCTATTTTTACCATTTGATAGCCTAGGCAAGCTGAATAAATACCTATTTCAGCCCTGATCCATTGCAACTGATCTTATTTGTTTTTTTGTTTTTAAATATTGTGCTTGAGACAATCTTCTAATGATTGAGCCTGTTTGAAGGAAACATGAAGATCATGTAAAATTTTCCATCTGCAAACCACTCTACTTGAATGACTATCATAAATCACATAATCACTAAATTTTACCCCCATAAGTTTTCTACAAGTGGTTTAATTTGGCTATCTACAAACTCCTCCATTAAAGGATGATGAACATTCCAAGAATTAATCCAAAAAATTGTATTTTTCCATTGTAAATAGTCCAAGAAACATGCTGAAAAATGACTGATTGATAATGAAGCATAAAATTCCATACATGTGATCCTCCTCTGGAGAATTTGTATCTAAATACTTGGCTCTAATAATTTTGCACCATACTTTGCCTAGCTCAAAAACCATTTTCTAGACCAATTTGGCTCCTAATGCTATATTCTAAAGATGAAAAACTTTGATTCCCACTCTGCCTTTATGTTTCTTTTTGCAAACCCTCTCCCATTTAATCAATAAAATTTTACTTTCTTCTCCACAACCTTTCCATAGAAAATAATTCATAAATTTTTTCATGGAGTTGATTACCTTCGCTAGAGGGTTGATAACCAAGAAACAATAAGTCAGTAGAGCACTGAGGATTGTTTTGATCAGAGTTAATTTGCCAGCCAAAGAGAGCCATTTGCCTTTTCATGAACTCAAATGGGCCTTAAATCTTTCCAACAAAGTATTCCAAATTCTTGCTGATCCAGACCCTTTGAAAAAGGGCATTCCCAAATATTTTCTTGGAAGTTTCCCAATTTTAAATCCTAGTAGATTGCTAAGATTCCTTTAAATCATGTGACAACAATTCACAAAATAAATTCAAGACTTACCATCATTAACTCTTTGGCTAGAGGATTCTTCATATCTCTTTAATATTTTTTAAAACTCCATAGCTTATGTTATCACTGCTATTCCAAAAATAAAAGTATCATCTACAAATTGATGATGTGTTAGAATATCAAAATTATCAACAATTTGTAAGCCATGGAGCCTGTTTCAATCCTGTACATCTTGAATCACTCTACCCAAGGCTTTAACCATGATAATGAAAAGAAAAGGAGATAAAGGATCCCCTTGCCCTAAACATCTAGAAATAGAGAAAAAAATAGAGGGACTACCATTAACTAACACCAAAAACTTAGGGTTAGAAACATAGCTAAAAACCCACTCACACCAATCCTTGGTAAAACCAAACTTTAGCAGAATTTGAAACCAAAATCTCTAATTGACTCTATCATATGATTTGATTATATCTAATTTTATAATCATCCCTTTTTGATGATTATGAGATAGAAATTGAAAAATCTCATGTGCCACTATAATGCCTTCCTAAATGCTCTTCCCTAGAACAAAACTTGCTTGTTCTCTAGAGATAAGACTATTCAAAAAAGGTTTCATTCTCTCAAAAATTGCTTTAGAAATGATCTTATAAACTATATTACACAATGCAATTGGTTTGAAGTCCAAGAAAGAGGATTGCACTTCCCCTTTTAGGAAAATAGAGATAAAAGTCATATTTAGCTCCAATTTCACTTTTTTCTTCTTTCTAGATTCTTCTACCATCTTCCAGACATCTATTCCCATCACCTCCCAGAAATGTTGAAAGAAAGTTGTAGGAAAGCCACTTGGACCAAGAGTTTTATCTCAAGCCATAGAAAAAAAACCACCTTCTGATTTCTTCCAAAGAGAATGGAGCCATCACTTTATCATTCATATTTTGAGAAATAACTTTAGAGATGAGGTGAATAAATTCATTTTGAGCTTTCAAGTTAGAGCATAATTTATCATTTAATAGGTTTTGGAAGAATTGAACTTATTCCTATCTAATTTCTTCTAGGGTTGCTAGAGCCATCCCTTGATTGGAAAGGATATGGGATATTCTGATCACCTTCCTTCTTACCTTCACTTAATGATGAATAAATGTTGTATTTCTATCCCCCTCTTTAAGCCAATTTTCTTTGGATTTCTACTTCTAATAGATTTATTCCCTACAAAGAATTTCCTCATAATCCCTTGTCAAATATTTCTCCTGATGATAAGCTATTATGTCCATTCCTTTCTAAAAAATGGACTCATTCAACAACTTCAATTATTTTTCTATTCTTAATTTTTCTTGGAAAATATTTTTGAAGTGTTTTCAATTCCAAACTTTTAGGTTCTATTTCATAAATTTTAATTTTTTGAACATTTGAACCATCTTAGATCCTTGAATTGTCAAGCATTAAATCCACCAATTTTTGATATATTCAAAGAGAGAGGGTCTCACAACTACATTATTTCAAATTTGAATGGACATATTTTTGGAGGGTAGTCAAAATCAATAGTCAAAACAACTGGTTGATGATTTGAGCCCACAAATTGAGAGACCCAAAAATCTAATTTTATATTACTTTGAATCTAATTAGGAGAAGTCAAAAAACTATCTAGTCACTCCAAGATATTATCCTTGTCCAAATGCCTATTTATCCAAGTAAACCATATTGAATTCAAAGAAACATATTCAACAACATTCTGATCAATGAACTTACCAAAATCTTGAATCACCTAGGAGTCAAAAACACTCCACCTTTTTAATCCTTGAAGCTTGAAATGGCATTAAAGTCCCCTCCTAAAACAAACTTTTCCAGCTGGATGTTTTGAAGAAAAGATGAAATGTATATCCATAAGGAATATTTGAGTTGAACACCTTGAGGACCATAGATATTGACCAATACAAACTAAAGATCTAAATGAAAACTAAATATTTTGCCCACTTGCCAATTCTACTTAGAAGCTAGCACTTCTACTTTGGAAGAAAAAGGAGACTAGAGAATAGATAAACCCGTTTATGCTCTAACTACCTCCACAAATACCCCATTCCAACCATTCTCAAATTAACTCAAAAAAATCTCTCTTTCCTCCTTATCAATCTTGGTTTCTTGAAGAAATAAAATATCTAATTTTTCTACCTTGATTAGATGCTTTACCAAGCATCTTTTATTAGGGGCATTTAGAACCCTAACATTTCAAGATATTAATTTCATGATTCTCAAGGGGGGATTTCCACCTTCCACTTACAACATCCACAAATTTCTCTAAGGTACCCTATTTTTGAGTTAAAATTTCTCCTTTAGTGTGATCTTTTATCTTTTGCCTGCCTTGAACCTGCTGAAGACCCCAATTTAAATTCATCTTATTGTTATGGGACTGAGAGATGGATAAAATTTATTTATAATTCATATCCCCTTAAGAATATTATTTTGATTTCACTTCCTCTTCCAATTCTTCCTTATCCAAACAAAGGATATCTTGGGTTTCAACCTCTAAAATACTCAATCAACACCTTATTTCTAGAATTCATTTGATTTTTTGAGACTAACTCTTTAATATAAATAGATTCTTTATCAATAAAGTCACATATTTTTAACATAAAATCTATGGAAATGAATTTATATGTTCCTATCTTAACCAACAGATTGTTAGTGGCCTTAATTTTTTGAGCTTATAAAATATAAGAGTCTTTCTCAATAGTTGACTAATCAACCCTGCATTCTTGTTCTTGCTAATCAGTTGTCTTCCCTTTTAAGGCCTTCTTTAATTTCCATTGAGGTTTAAAATTGATCACTTTGGTTTGAAGTAATATCCTCCTATTTATACAATTTTTTTGAATATGCCCTAGTTGATGACAATTATAACATATGAAAATAATATTTTCCACATTGATTCTCTAGTGTTAAACCTTATTCTCTATTTTGATGATCACAAACTCTATAATCTTTTGATCCAAATCCAATTCCACCCTGATTCTTGCATAGGTGGGTTTTTCACCTTTAAGTGAATCTACATCAATTTCCACTACCAATCCCACTAGCCCTCCCAAGGCTATCAAGTAATCTTCACTCCAATATTCTAGGGGAAGACCATAAAAATTGATACAAATTGGATAACTACCCTTTCTCACTTTTAGCAGATCAAAATTAGGGCCCTCATTTTGTAAACAAAGACCCAAACCATTCATGAACTAGGTTTTAACATCAAAAAAAATTTCTTTAACTTCAATCAAACTAAAGACCACAACAAAAAACCTTTGGGTAAAAAACTTACCTTCACTTTTGAACCCCAATTCTCTTTAATCCAAAGTTTAACTACTCCCACTACTTGCCATTTACCAATGCATTTTTAGATTAGGGCACATTCATATAATTAATTAACATTCATATAAGATGGATTATATGACCATTCTAGGGTTTTAACTTCTATTATTTTCACTCCATCCCCAAAGAGAGCCCCTTTTTTGACCTCCTGACTCACTTGAAAATGTTCACTAGTCATCCTCTTCTGAGACCCTTCCTATGATCCCAACCTAGCCTCCTTTTCCACTTCAATAGATTTGAGATTTGATTAAGCCATTCTTCTTGCTTTAGAGAATGTTAAATCCCTCCTACAGCTTTCCTTTCCAATTGGCCCCAATCTTGCTGGTATTCACTTCTTCATCCCATCATTATTTTTCTTCCTCTATCACAAGTTCTAGAACCTTCCTTTGATATAGTTTTCCCATGATTACGTTTGGATTTTCCTTTTGAACTAGTAAAACTTAAATTTTATGCTTAAGCCTCCCTTCGCTCTAAGCATGTTATCTAGGTTTTACCTATGAAACTCCTTTCTTTTGTTCTTTCACCTTCGCTTCCTCATTTTTCTCCTTCACTTCAACCTTTACCTACTCCTTGAACATCTCCTTTGTGCTTGCCATCCTATACCAAAAAACCTTAATTGCCTTCAACTAGGTTTTATTATTATGACACATTGGGTCTTGTGATTATTTTGGGATATTATTGATGAGGTCTCTTTGATATCTTTGACTGCATTATACCCATAGATCGATTTAAGTTTTAGAATAAAATTGGGCTATGTTTTGATAAGTACAATTTTTTTTGGCATGTTTAATTAAGTTTCTATTGTGTAATCAAATTTGGACTCACCTCTATCCAATTGGCATAAAAATACATGTTATAATTTACTAGGTGAAATAGGCATAAAATAAGTCTGAAGGAGTTTATTTGTTTGTATTTAATAACTGGTTTAGTGTTGAGCTTACATTCTATTTTGATTATTTTTTTAAATTAAATAATTTAAGTTATTTAATTAGATGTTATTTGGTTACTTGTTTGGGTCTGTTGTTGTCTAGTTATCATTCCTAGACTAGACTTGAATAAATAAATGGGTATATATTGGTGGTTTGGATGGTTATGGTTGACCATAACTTGGATGGGGATTCAAGAAGGTTAATTCAAAGGATATATAATGGATTAAATTTAATCTATTATATATCATTTGGTAGTAAGGATTAAACTTCCCCACTTTTGATCTGTACTATAGATGGATAAATTATTCTCATCTCACCTCAGAATGATATAGTTATCTTTGTGCATCCTTTTATTTTGAAATGTATCTTTTTTTGGAGCCCTGATTGCTCATAATTCATTTCATGTTCTTGGTTACCATAATAACCATCCTACTAATGGTTGGGGTGGTGATGGCCATTGATGGTTGGGCTCATAGGGTTGGTTGGGTGGGTTTATCCTAATCAATTAATCCATGTTCGATTCCATGCTTTGATGACTTCACACACGCATAATGTGAGACAGTAAAAATTCAATTTGTTGATTTATATTTAATTTATTATTATAATTTATTAACATTGATATTGAGTTTAGTTACTTAGCATATTTGGTTAACATTGATATTAAACTAATTAATATGCAATCTTTATTATTGATCATGTTATATACTAACTTGTGTTATTAATGGATTGATAAACTAAAATGGAAGATGAAAATTTTATGAGGTAAATTGGTTAATGGCTAAAGGTGATATACTTCAGGTACACTGAATTATTAGTTATTGGTTTTAACTTTTGCATTGATTTAACATTCTATTCTAATGTTAATTATATTTGAGATAGATTATTATAAAATTCTTATATGCAATTAATATTTATATATATTCATTATCACATTGATTTCTTAGATAACTTGGATTCATGAATTAATCTACAAATTTTATTTTAAGACTTAGTTGTTTATACTAGGTTCTTAATCACATATCATATAAATCTGGTTTGAATTCTAAAGGTTAGAATAAACTTGATTAGATTATATAATCAAATAGATATAAATATTGTTGATTCATCAAGACTAAGTTTAATATAAAACTTTGATTTATCACATTATGTATGTCATAAATTCATTTAAATATATGCATATGGATCTCTTAGTCATTTTCAATAATGCATAAACTTTTGGTAGCTAGTTCATGGGGAAAAATAAATCAAAATCCTTCCTTTTAAACATGCATTTTAGACATACGTGATTGCATGTAAGGTATGTACTCTGCATATGTATGACCTAAAAACTATTACTTTCATTTCTTAGGACATGTTTGTTGAATATATATAATCTAAAAATTAATACTTTCGCTCTTGTATTATATAATAAAAGAAATAAGGATTGATTGAATCCCTTGATTTAACCATAAGCATGTAGAATAATTCTACATAGAATATTCATGTGAATAAGTGAAAGAACTTAAAGAAAATTAAGATAATGTCATTATTATGAACCAATGAAAGAAAATAAGCAAGTTATATAACACTTATAATCCATTTTATGTTGCATAGTTAAATAATAAACACCCGCATGCTTATTGATTTTTTTCATGTTGGGTTGTATGTGGTTTCACTTTCTTTTCCGATAGCTAAACTTACTTTCCTCATTGTCTTGGCTACCCAACATATAATTTTTTAATATTTCCTTAAGTGGAACATTTTATTTGGGTTCCACTCAACTTGAAACTTAGATGAATTCCATTTTCTTTGATTGTGTTTCATTTTGTTGCTTGATCATTTTTATTGTATAAATCACTTACTTCCCTCTTCTATTCTATCTAAATTATGCATTTAATTCTGGATGCAATGATTTAATCGACATACATTTATTTTTATGATAATAGAACATTATATAAAAATAATTAAATCCTTTCTTATTTAGTTATCTGAATTGGCTTAGCTATTGAATAATTACATAAGTTTTATTCTCTTGAAACAAGTAGATAATTTAAGTTTACTTGATTAGATGTCTTAGACTCTTTTGTTTCATAATATTGCATTGGCTATGCCAATTTAAATAGTTATATAAGTTCATTCTTGACTGCTCATAGGATAATGATGTTGATCACAACTATATCATTAATCATTATTCTAAGTAATAACATCCATGTTAGTAAGCAAATGATGTATACATTATTTTAACAAGTAGTGCGATGACCTCAAGGTCGTGAGGCATTTATCACCTTGATCGGTAGCACTATGAAACCTTGAGTTTTAAATCTATTTTATTTTTATGTAACAACATGTTTTGCTACATGAATTATTAGAAATTTTCATGTGTTGAATTGATTTTTGGCTACTGATTTTATTTACTTATCTGAATTATGTCTAAACATAAGATTAGTAACTTATAATTTTGACATAAACTTATGTTAACCTAAATGATAACTTATGTCAATAGATATATAATTCTTGGTTAAACTAATCCTTTAACTTAACCATCTTTGATTGGGACTAAAACCCACTAAGGAGAGTGATGTATTTATTTGGTGTTAAGGACCTAGAAATGGTCCTATGTAGAAGTACGAATGCCACATATAGATCTCAAGTCTTATTTATGTATGCATACACCGATACACCTTGAACCCCATAAAACATATAATACACTAACATGCTTTCCCATAACACATTTTTATACATGTTTACCTTTAGCTAATTACCTCAGTTCACCTCCTTTGATTCTAATTATGCACACGTGAGAGCACTGAATGTTTATCATTTGTGTTAGCAAGTGAGGTAAGTGGGTATAACACGCATCCAAAACAAAACCTGATATATAATTCCTATTTTTTTTAATTGTTTTATTAAATCAATGCTCAATAAGGTCAATCAAGATGATAAGCTAGAATAATAGGGGAATTCCTTGTCACTCATAATTTTTTTTATGAATTGGTTGCCAACAAAGGCACACAAAATATATAAGAAAAAAAATTAATACTTTCATCACTACAAGTTTGCTAAATGAAAATATTAGTTACCATTTATAAAAAGTAATGAGATTCTTATAAATTTAAGACATAATACTTTCATCAATGAAATTTTGATGCAAGTGAAATACTTAATTATCATTTATAATAAGTAATGAGATTGTTATAAATTTAATCCTGTCTCATAATAAGATCATTGACCTAAATAAAAAAATATGGAATATTGTTATTTTATGCAATCATAATTGCATGATATATATGAATTAATTCTAGATCAGATAAGATATAACACACCTACACTTCTGATTGGGTATACACTTATTAAGCAGGAGCATTGAAAATATGGGGATCTACTAGACCCATTTAGGGGATCACTTATATCACTTGTCATAACATATCATGCTGGGAAGGGTTCCAAAGCCTACAGTCTAACATAATCACACAACAACCCTAAAAGAGTCTTATGATTTGATATTTCACTTATGCTAATAAATAAGAAAAATTAAACTATTCTAATAGCAAGAAAAGTAAACTAATCTAGTGTGTACCAAATCGTGTGGCACAATGTGAGGGGTTATATGCAAAGCAATCAAATATGTATAGGTAACTTCAAATAAAGTAAGTTTGAGTATCACCCTAATACATAGAATATGAAGAGTAATATTATTCAAGCCAACATTTATGTTACTTCTATCTATGAAAAGAGAGGAGAACAAAGTTAGAATATACTTCCCTGAATGTGAACCTGTCATGATTCAATCTCTCCCTTAGCCAATGGGGCATTACAAGAGGTTGTTGTGGTTCATAAAGATCACTTTATTAGGCCAAAGCATCTAATACCTATCCACAAGACTAGATTCTCCAATATAAGAAACCTAAGCTAAGACTCCTCAAATAGAATGGTGAAGAGAATATTGTGAAGAAGCACGAGTGAATAATAAATCTTTATTGCATCTTTTTAATAATAAATGAAATGACCTTATATATATTAGTATCTTACCCAAAAATCATTTGGACATGTTAATTGTGCTAGGTCAACCTGATCGACCTAGCATATTTTTGGGCTAATGCCTAAAGTCTGTGCTAGGTCAGATGGAAGGCTAACAAACCTACAAAGTTAAATTAACCCCAAAATACACTAGGTCAACTAGGTCAACCAAGTTTGCTGAGCAGGTCAAAAGGGTACCAAGAAAGGAGAAGAAAGATAGAAAGAGGAAAAGACTAGAAGAATGTACAAGGGAGGAGAAATAGATTAGGGAAAGGTTTTAGGAGATAAATGGATTGGAAATAATGTGGAAATAAGGGAAAACAATCTTAACAAGCACCAAAGGTCTAATCACCACTTTCTTGGTGCACCCCTTAAGGCATGTACTTAGAGAGATTGAGTCACGATGGGTTACTACAAGATGTAAAGCATCAATATTTGATAAAAGTTAAAAATATTATGTGTATACATATGCCTCACTCAAAGCTCATCATATGTCACTAAGGTGTAATATGGGATGGTGATTAGAGAAAGAACATAAAGACATACATAACATTGACACTAAAAAAAGTTACAGTATTTTAAAAGCATAAAATAATTGAAAGTAGATGACAAAAAGGGAAATTAATCTAAAAATTAAATAACTAAAAAGTAAATGCAATATGTACCTTGACTTACCTTTTATCATAGGATGGTTATCTACTATGTTTTTAGTTTAGATTATGTAGGGCACATAGATTACTTTCAAAAAACTCTAGAATAAAAAACTATGGAGCAAAAAAAAAACAAATGCAAGAAAAACAAATATAATTGGTGCTATGTGGATAGGATGTACTTGGGAATTTGGCAAGCTGGGTGACATGTGCTATGTTATACCAAATGACCAAGTTAAAAAGAGTAAATTAGGTAACCAAAAATCCAAGGCTACTAAAGACTGAAAAACTCAAATAATATATCCTAGATTAAGAAAGTCAAGCTCACCAAATCAAAACAAGGATACATGTCAAATAGGATGGTGAAATAAAGCAAATGGTAAAAAGACTAACTGAATAGACAAAAATGGTAAAACAACATTGATAAGTGAGCAGTCACAATCCACATCTCAATCATCAATGGAAAAAGGATGCATAAAAGGGTAAACAACATTGTCAAGTGTGTGGTAACAAACCACATCTCACTCAATAATGGAAAAAGGGTACAAAATCAGGTGTCCATAATATCAAGATAACAAAATCATGGTAAATGGAAAAAATAAAGTAAAGTAAGTCTAGTGAATGTAAATTTTATGGTGTAAAAGAAAAAGGTGATTCAAATTTTCTCAAACATGTTATTTTGCTTCTAAAGATAGATAAAAATAAAACAAAGTAGTGCTAGCATGTTTTTAATAAATGAAGAAGAAAGGATTTATAAGAAGAGGGAAAACAAATTTGGAATCACAATTCGGCTATCAAGGGGGGATAATGAAGGAAAAACCAAGGCAAAAAAACTCTTTATTAGAGTCAAGACACTCAAATTTGGTTTATCAAAATAAGAGGACTACCAACCTTAAGGACTCTAAAGAACTTCTATTAGCTACAGAAGTCTTGGGTCAATAAATGGAGTATATAGATCATCCCATGAATATTATATGCATGAAAATTAAAATGGACCTACCTCCCCATGATGTGATCCCCACTCTTCAAGACCCCTTACAGAGCTGTCGATCTACTATGAAGATTGGGTACTTGCATGAGAAAGTAGGTAGCACCATAGATTTTTTTGAATTCCCCTATTTCAATTTACTGGCCTACCACACCCCAAAGGACTTTGACTCTATGTGAAACTGACTATGGAGTTTGAGCTTTGATTAGAGATAGGAGATGTGATTGTAGTCACATCTTTTTGTGTGATTTTGAATTTTGATATTTATATGTTGCCTTTTAAATATCATTGATTTTTGTTTTAAATGATTTATATTTTAACTTTATTTTGATGGATTTTTTTATTCCTCCTCCATACATATTTGAAAGACCAAACATGGGTACTTAAGATGACTTTGATTTGAAAACTTGGGACAAGGTTGCTAAGAGAGAAACTTCAAAGAACATGGGGTCTAAGAGTCTCATAAATCTAGGTGAAATGAAACTGCTATCTTGAATTCAACCTTGTTTTATCCAATGTGGAGATGAAATAAAAGGGGAAATCAAAAGGAATGACACATGGAACAATTTGAATTGCTTCAAATTGTAAAAAATGTGACAAAGGACAAAAAGGGATATAATGATAGCAAAGGTGTGATTCCTTATCATAAGACTGAGGGAAATGGAGGAAAAGCATGCAAACATAGTTTTTTATGCAAATTCCATCTAGAAAAAGAAGGAAAAGCTAAAGTTTAAGAACAAGGATCATAAAGAACATGAAAAGAATGGTAATTTTATGAGGAAGGTCGGGTCCTATCCATGGTCTTACAAAACAACTCATAAAAGAGAGACCCATGAGGGTGATAATAAGAAAGAGAAAATCAAAATGAGGGAGCCTTTTTACAAAGCACCTTACAAAATAAAAACCCAAAGGATGCCAAAACATCATTGGCAAGAAACAAAAAGAGAAATGGAAAATAAGTAAAAGATGGTAGTTTTGTGAGAAATGTTGGGTCCTATCCATGGTCTTATGAAGCAAATCATAAAATAAAACCCCAAGGGGCACCAAATCAAAATTGGTAAATAGAAAGATAAGGAAAACTATGATAATGAAGACTATGGTACATCAAGAAACCAAAAGACCAAAAAGGGAAGACTAAAGGTTTGTGAATAAGAGGAATTGTTGTAGAAGGAGAGACTCATGCTTAATTACCTAAAAAAACATGTTAGAAAGATATAGATAGAAAACATGATAATAAGGAAATGATTAGGCAAAGTATTTTTTTAGGACTTGAGCATTGGTGGGTTCCTTGAAAACATGGTCTTCATTGGTTTGAAGGTGGTAAGTACTTGGACCAAGTATATATTTAACTAAATACGGGCCCCATAATTTTTAGGTGTATTTACCTTCTTTGTCATGGGTGTAGTATAATTTAAGGACAAGATCACCAACATTAAATGTGTGGATTTTAACATGTTTGTTATGTTATCAGGCAATGTGTGCCTTGTATTGGCGGTTATGTTGTAAGGTAGAGAGATGATGTTCATCAAGTAGATCAAGGGCATGAAGGTGAGCCTCATGAAATTATTCATCAGGAATGATACCATGAAGATATATGTGAAGAGAAGGAAGATCAACTTCAAGAGGAAGAATTGACTCAAAACCATAGACTAGAGAAAATGGAGTTTCTCTAGTAGTAGTATGAATGATAGTCTGATAGGCCCAAAGTGTAGGATAAAGATGAAGATGATAGTCTATGTGGGTTTCATGAACTATATTTTGAAAATTTTTATTAAGAAAATTTTTAGTGGCATCAGCGTGACCATTGCATTGTGGATGATAAGGCATGGAAAACTTGTGATTGATTTTGAATTTGGTAAAAAGTTGTTTAACATGTTTATTTTTGAAATTACCACCATTATAAAAAATGATGGTGTGAGGAATGCCAAAATGGTAAATAATTTGGTTTAGAATGAATTTAGATAAGATAGGACTAGTGACATTGACAAGGGGCATGGCTTCAACCCACTTGGTAAAGTACTGAGTAGTGGTGATAATAAAGATGTGCCCATCTTGGGAACATAAAAGTTTACCAATGAGATCGAATCCCCATGTGGAAAATGGCCATAGAGATTCGATAGTTTGAAGTTTAGATGGTGGTGAATGAGATCATCATGAATTTAATAAGGATTACATTTTTTAGCATATTTAATAGCATCCTTTTCTAGAGTAGTCCGATAGTAACCCATATGTAGGCATTTACATGTAGTAGCATGTTCACTATAGAGACCACCACAAATTCCCCCATGTGCTTGTTCAAGTAAAGGAAGGACTTCATCTTTCATGACACAATAAAGCAAGGTACCTTTGGCATTGTGATAATAAAGGATATTATGTCTAAATACATACTTGAAATCTTGTTTACAAAGATGTGTCTTTTCATGGGAATCCAAGTCAGGAAGATAAGTTTGATGTTTTAAAAATTGGATGATATCTTGATACCACGAGCATTGTCAGATTGTGATATCCTTGATATGGTAATAAGTGAATCAGGAGGGTAGGTAGATGATGGATATTTAATTATTTGTATGGTAAAATAAAGATAAAAAGTAACTTGATGTGGGTGAAAAATAGAAGCTGAAGAGTCAAGAGAATCAATAATGGAATTTTGATCTCTAAGAATAGGCTCAATTGTAAAAGAGATAAAATTCTTGGTAAGAGTGATTACAATTTGATGATAAGCGATAAGGCTTTCAATTTTATATTGATAGGAAACATTAAATTGATGGAAAATGAGTTGAGAATCACCAAGAGCATGAAGATATTATATGTCTAATTCAAGAGCAACTCTCATACCTAATATAAGAGCTTTGTACTCAACCATATTGTTGGTGACATCAAATATAAAATGGAAAGTTAAAGGAATTATCTTGCCAAGAGGACTAGTGAGAATACAACCTACCTAAGCTCCTTGAAAGCATTTAGAACCATCAAAGTGAAGGGTCCAAGTATCCTCATGTAAGTCAACATTAATTTTAGGCTCTTCAATAATTACCTTTAGTTTAGTAGTATTACAAGAAGTGAAAGATTCATCAAGTTAATTAGATTCAAGATTTGCAGTAAAGCTATGAAAATAATCTTTAAGATAAATTTATTGATTAAGACCTTAAATGTAAAGGATAGTATCATCTAGAAGGTTATCTTGAAGGGAATAAGTGGTTGGAATAGGAGCTGTGGTAATTTGGTCAACTATGACTTGCCCTTTGACAATTTTTATGTGATGATGTGAAGATCGAATTCCATTAGTAAGACCATCTACTTGCCAATTCTATCTCTTGGAAGAAGTGATTTAGAGAAGAAATGATGAAGGGGGTTAAAATGAATAAATACATAAGTGTTTTGGTAAAGCATGTAGTGACGAAGCTTTTCAACTATGAAATAGATAGTGAGGTAATCACTCACAACTTTGGTATAACGTGTTTGATAATCGATGAGGCCTCGAATAATATAGTAGATGGAATACTCTTTGCTCATATCATCCTATTAGGCAAGCATTTACCTAACTAAAATACGTGTGGAAGAAGAATAGAGAATTAAAGGTCTATCATTGGAAGGAGGATGGAGTGTAGGTGGATGAAGAAATGACTCTTTCATGTTATCAAACACTTTTTGACATGGATCCATCTATTTCAAGGTTGTACCTTCATTGAGAAGGGAATTAATAGAGTGAATTTGATAAGCCATCTCAATAATGAATTATCTAATTTCCTAAAGTTTGCTTAAATAGGTAAGAATGTCAAGAATAGAATGAGGAATAGGCATGTTGATAATAACATTAATCTTGGCTGGATCAACATCAATGCCATGGAGAGAAACTAAGAATCCTAATAATTTTCTAGATGTGACTCCAAAGACACATTTGAAAGGATTAAGTCAGACTTTATATTTGATGAGATGGTTAAAGATGATGGTAAGATCACAAATATGATTTGTACGGTGTTTGGATTTGGTGATAAGATTATCCATGTATGTTTCAACAATTTTATGGATGAGATCATGAAAGATATGACTCATTTCACATTGGTAAGTGGCCCCAAAATTTTTGAGACTGAAGGGCATTTTATAATAACAATAGGTTCCCCATTCTATGGTGAAAGTAGTCTTATGTTGGTCCTCAAGAGCTATATGAATCTGATTGTATCTTGAAAAGCCATCCATAAGAGATAACATTTCATATCCAGCTGTGAAATCTTCAATGGCATCTATTGAAGGCAAAAGAAAGTTGTCTTTAGGATAAGCAAGATTAAGATTATGAAAATCAATGAAAATATGAATGACCATAGTGACCCTTTTCTGAATAGGAATAATATTAAAAATTCATTCAGAATAATCCACAATTTTAATAAATTTAGCATCGAGTAGTTTGATGATTTCTTTATGGCATAAGTTGGTAACTTTAGGTGGAAATTTGCATTACCTCTAATGCATAGGTTTGGCATCAGGATAGGTGATGATGTTATAGACCACTATGCTAGGTTAATGCCAGGCATGTCTTGGTAAGACCAAGTGAATGCCTCTTGATACTTATCTACAAATAGGCTAAAATTATCATGTTCAGAAGGTGAAAGTTATTTTGAAACTATGATCAGTCAAGGGTAGAGGGAGTACTATATTCACTATGAGTTGTTTCTTCACTAAGCATGGCATTACCATCTTTAAAGTGATATGGTGCATTGGGTAAGGATGAAATTGAATTAGTTTTGGGATCAATGCTAGCAATAAAGTTGTTGAAGCGAGGAGTCTTAGTTTTAAAATTTACAAGTTTATGATATTGTTAGGAAAGTTGAGGTTCTCATGCATAAAGTAACTCAAGAATAGCTTCGACACTAGGCAAAGTAGGAAGAGGACCACAATACTCAACATCTACTTCTAGATCTAAAATTTGGTTACCATGGTGATCATATTTGAAATGTATTTAACAGACATCAGTTGCCTTAACATCAAGTGTGATTTTAGGAGTAGAAGAAGTAGATGGAGTAGAAGAAGTAGATGGAGTGTTGATGGGTTGTTTAATGGGAGAAGGATTAGATTTAATGGGAGGATCTGAAGGAGGTAAAGAAGATGAAATTAATTTTGGAGGTTCAAAATTTGTGATTTACTCTACCACCCAAGGAGAATTGATAAGAGGAAGATTAATAGGAAGCACATAACTGTCAGGTTCTAAGTTATTATCTACAGACATGGTATGCACATCCTAATTGAAACCATGAATTTTAGCTAAGGTCTTTTGATAATTTAAGACATCCAAGTCTCTAGATTGATCTTGGGCCATGATATAGTTGTCATATGTATGCTTGAGATTCAAGAGGATCTTCAGAAGTCAAAATCCCAAGATTAATGAATGTTTAAGGAGACATGATGAGAGGATCTTGGAACAATTTAGCCACTCCAAAATCATTACAAGTAAAATCATCTTCAGGTAAAGATGGATCTTGAGCATTGAATGAAGGGGGAAAATGGTAATCTCATCCATGAGAGGAATGGTATGATCCCTTGGAAAAAGAGAAGGAGGAATCCACTCCAAAATATATAGAGGTAATTTGGTGGTGTTACAATTATGTTGTAATTCATTGGGCTCATCATCATTGAAATCTGCTAGAGTGACTTGTAAATCAAAATTCATATTGATGAACTTAGGTAAAGGAACATTATTAATTTTAGGGATTGTAAGAACATGATTTTGTGATTTAGGATTAGGTAATTGGATGCTCCATGGGTTGGGATTAGCTTCATGCTTAAATTATTTTTTATTATGTAGAAATTTAATGCATTGACTATCAGAAGAAGCAATGGCCCTAATTCGATGAGTCCATGGATGACCAAGGAGTATGTTATAAGATAAAGGAAGATCAAGAACCATGAGTTTGGTTTGAATTATCTTAGGAATAATAGTTAAGGGAATTCATATACAACCAAGTGGATTTTGATTAGTCTTGTCAAAACCACAACAAGTAAGATAGGTTTATTTAAGATGACCTCTATTATAACCAAGTTGTTGTAGAAGCCATAAAGAGGTCACATTAACCATAACCCTCATTAAATAGAAATTTTTGAATAAGGGTGGTATTAATGGCTATTTTGATAAAGAGAGGTAGATCATTGGCATGAAAGAGGATTTCATCTTTAATCATGTCCTCTTCAATAAATTCAATGGAAGGCTTGGAAGAGGGACACATAGATTTGATGGTGTTAATGTTAGTTGGTTGAGAATCAATAAAATGTGGTTCTTCATCTAAAGAAGATGGATCTTCAATCTCTTAGAGTTGTTGCATAAGGAATTTATGATGATAAGGTGAAGTGCGAACCAAATCCATAAGAGGAATCTTACACGGTATAGAGTTAAGTTCTTTAAGAAAATTCCAATAAAATTTAGAAGAAGGGCCATGAGGTTTATAAGATAAATTAGACTCTAGAGGAATAGATGCGGTTGGAGGATCAGAAGGAGGAAGTTGTTCTTTAGGTGCTTTTGATTTGATATTGATGGTGGTAGTATCTTTAAGCAATTATTCCTCCAAAGAAGGTTTCTTAGGCTTGGTAATAGGATCTTTTTGAGCTGGTTTTTTATGATAGCTAACCTTAGCCATATTGACATATTGAGATTTGTTAAAGTATTGGTCATAATTGATGTTAATTGTACAAACATCTTTAGAAGTTGATTGATTGTGAGAAGAATATTTTTGGTTATTAGATGTAGAAGCTTTATAATATTGACATTTTTGAGAAGCATTCGTGTATTCTTGATGACAAATTTTTATCATGGTTTCATGGTCGAATGAATCACCAAGCATTTAAGAAATAACACATTTAGAAATCCCTCTACAAGATTCATGAGAATGCCCAATGTCAGCATGAAACCAACAAAAGAGATTGGGATCATATCAATTAGGAGGAACATTAGGATATATGAAAGGTTTAGAGGGCAGTAAAAATTGTCTCATTTTATGTATCGAAAGAGGTATGTGAGATGGTAAAGGAATACCATTTTTGGCAACTCTTGGTTTGGTTTGATAAGTGTTACTAGTGATAGCATTGGATGTTTAAAAATATCCTTTAATAAGTTTAGAATTAGGTTCAAATTAATTCATAAGAAAGTCTTGCCATTTAGCTTGGTCAAGAGCTTCATTAAGAGTTTGAGGAACAAAGGTTCGAACCGTGTATTGAAAAGTGGGAGTTAAAGCGGTAATAAAGAGTTTGAATATCTTATCATTAGAGATATTATGATTGACTTTATGATCTAAGGATTTCTATCTTTTAATAAATTCATGAGCTGATTCGTTAGGAGATTACTTAGCATTTATGAAATGGCTAAGATAATTTTTAGGAAGATCATTGTGTTGAAACTCTTTAACTAAAGGATTGATCAAATATGCAAGTTGCCAAATAGAATTTTGGGGTAATTGATTATACCATTCTAATACATTACCAGTGAAAGTTTTAACTAAGAGTTTAGTAGTAGAAAACATATTAGTTTAGATCCACTCTTTGTAGAGATTACCAAAGGCTTTAATAAATGAGGTGGGGTCTTTAGTCCCATCATATTTGATAGTTGGTGATATGTTATCAATGTCAATAGATACAATGAAGGGATCTAAAGGCTCATTTTGAATGGTTTGAAGCATCTTTTTATTCATTATTGGTTGAGGAATAACATTACCTGAGGCATCTCTAAGAGGTGGAGGAATGTAGTTAGGATTATCTTGAGGATACATGATTGGAGGTTGATTAGCCACATTTATCAAGTGTTGTTGAAGTTGAATAATTTTATTGGTATTAAAGTTTTGCATAATTTTCAGTTGTTCAATCACTTGGTCTAATAATTGGTTTGTATCAGGTGGTGGGTTGGTGTTAGAAGGAGCACTCCCTAAATTGGTATTGGGGGGAGGATTATTAACAGAAGGGTTGTTAGTGGGATTGTTAAATAAACTTGTGTCAATCACTCACACATTAGTTTAAAGATTTTGAGAGGTTTATTGGTAGGTGTAGAAAGGATTCGATCCATCAACTTCATCTTGACCTATTATTTGAACCATGTTACAATTTGTAGATGAAGGAGAAGAAGAAATGCCCCAAGAGTGATGGTGTTCTTAGGAGGAAAAGAAAGGGAGAAATGAACATCTCATATAGGATATAAATGGATTAAGACTATCCAAAAATATTTTGATAGGAGACCTCATTCTGACCAAAGGGAAATGAATAGAATGTAAATTGGAAGAGGTGAATAATTAGGTTGATAAATAGGGAAAATAGGAAATAAAACTAGGTTGACCATGTCAACCTAGTGTAAAAACATGACTTGCAGACTGTACTGGGTTGACTAGGTTGACCTAGTGTAAAAATAGGGACAAAAAAAGGGTATGTGATAGTACAGGGTCAACCAGGTCGACCTAATATAATAGACAAGGAAAAATAAGAATTTGATGACAAGATGGGAAATAAAACAAGATAATTTTGTAGTTAATCTAGGAAAGTAAATGTTAAAAGTAAACAAATAGTCAATTGAATTGATGATGGCCAATCCAATTGATGCACACAAAGCAAAACCTTACATCAACGCTAGCTAATGCAAGTTCTTTCACACACAATTTGAGCAAAGAGCAAGTAGACAACTTGAAAAGTAAAGATAGGTAATTGGTCAACCTAGAATGTTAATTAGATTATTAATAATAATTTTAATAATAGGGAGTTGGCTATAAGAAAGGTACTAGATAACAATCTATGGATGGTTTTAGGTGAGTTTAGGATGAAAGGGACTGTAGTGGTAATGATATAGGCTTGGTACTGGGGCCTATCCCCTCACTTCATACACTGTAGTGATAAGGGTGTCGAGTGCTTAGCCAAAATATACCATTAACCATGCCTTATACTTGACCAAAGCATCAAGTTGGCTTCCCCCTTAGTAATGAAATCCAAGTAGGTTGGCCTAGGTAGTCAAATGTTAAAATGCTTATTGATGTTATGTTATTTGGCCACATGTGCATAAAATAGAAATAGTGAAACTAAGTGGTTAATTAAAAATATCTTAATTAGACTATGTGAACTATTCTAAGAATTCAAACAACTGAAAGGAAAGATGTGATTAACATATAATTTAAATTCCAACTTTGAAACAAGGTATAGTGAAAAAATTATATGCACAACATACAAAACTAGGTCAATAGGGTCAAGCTAGTACTGCTAAAGATAGGGTCTAAAAAACCTACTAGGTCAACTAGGTCAACTTAGTTATTTCAAAAAATACATATAACACAAAACTAGGTTGACTAGGTCAATTTAATTAGCTGTATAGGGGTAGTTTTAAAGATTAAAAACTTGAAAGGAAATTGCAAAATAGAAAGAGATAGAGAATAAAAGATTAATCTTGATTTTTTATAGATGGAAATGAAGGATATTTTTGATTTAGAACCTTGGAGAAAACTAGAAAAAACTTGTAAACTGGGTTGATCTGGTCGATCAAGCAATACAGGAACTCACTAAAAAAGTGCTAAAAATGCACTAGGTCGACTTGGTCGACCTAGTAGGTTGAACAAGATGTATGAAAATGCACTAGATTGATTTGGTCAACCTAGTAGGCTAATATGAAAGTCTAGAAAATTGAAACCTATATTGGGTCAAGCTGATTAATGAAATTGTACAAGAACCTATTGAAAAGTAGTTGAAAATGTGTTAGGTTAACCTAGTTGACCTAGTAGGCTGAATTGGAAGTCTAAATAGTGTTGAAAACCTATACTGGGTTGAGTTGATTGATCTAGTCACCTGTTCCTATGCATAGATAAAAATAATTGGGTCAATAGAATTGAACCAATATATCAAAATATATGATAGAAATGATGATCAAAATAAATGAAAGAAAAAGTGAATAAATCTTGTAAGGGTTTGATTCACATTGGGTCCACTAGAATATATGTAATCAAAATTGCATGATGTATATAAATTAATCCTAGATCAGATAAGATAGATCACACCTACACTTTCAATTGGGTATACACTTGTTAAGCGGGAGCATGACCAATATGGGGATTTGCTAGACTTGATTATGGGATCACTTGTATCTCTTGTCACAACATATCATGTTATGAAGGGTTCCAAAGCATATAGTCTAACATAGTCACACAACAACCCTAAAAAATTCCTTAGATTTGATATTTCACTTATGCTAATAAATAAAAGAAACTAAACTATTCTCATAACAAGAAAAGTAAACTAATCTACTGTGTACCAAAGCTTGTGGCACAATGTGAGGGGTTAGATGCAAAGCAATCAAATATGTATATGGAACTTCAAATAATGTAAGTATGAGTGACTTTCTAATACATAGAATATGAAGAGTAATATTATTTGAGCCAACACTTATGCTAATTCTATCTATTAAAAGAGAGGAGAACAAAGTTAGAATATAATTACTTGAATGTGAACCCATCATGATTCAATGTCTCCCTTAGCTAATGGAGTTTGACAAGAGGTTCTTTTGGTTCATAAGGATCACTTTATTAGGCCAAAACATCCAAGACCTATCCATAAGACTAGATTCTCCAAAATAAGAAACCTAAGTTAAGACTCCTCAAGTAAAATGGTGGAAGATCAGATTGTAAAGAAGTGCAAGTGAATAATAACTCTTTATTGCATCTTTTTAATAATGATCGAAATGACCTTGTATATATAGTAGTATCTTACCTAAAAATCATTTGGACATGTTGACTGTGCTAGGTTTACCCAGTCAACCTAAGACATTTTTGGGCTAATGCTTAAAGTTTGTGCTAGGTTGGTCGAAAGACTAACAAACCTAAAGAGCTAAAGTGACCCCAAACTACACTAGGTCGACCAGGTCGATCTAGTTTGCTTAGTAGGTCAAAAAGGCACCAAGAAAGGAGAAGAAAGATAGAAAAAGGAAAAGACTAGAAGAATGTGAAAGGGAGGAAAAACAACTTAGGGAAAGGTTTTAAGAGATAAATGGATTGGAAATAATGTGGCAATAAGGGACAAAAATATTGTGAAACACCAAAAGCCTTCCCACCCCTTTCCCGATGCACCCCTTAAGGAATGGATTCAGAAAGATTGAGTCATGATGGGTTCTTACAAGATGTAAAGTGTTAGTATTTGATAAAAGTTAAAAATATTTTGTATGTAGTTACTTCCTTATTTCTCCATTGGACTACATTTGTATGTCTATCAAGGTATAGTTTCAATATTTATTTGTATTTGTAATGAGTATAAATTAGTTTATAATATATTCATTTTGGATTGGGCAATACAAATTTTGGAAAACATAATATATATAATCTATATTTAAGAACTTAGTTAACATACTCTAAATCCTATGCAAATTTAATATTAAAAGACTCTTTAAAATATACCTACCTAGTACTATAATAGATATTTTTGAATATATCAATGCACAAAAAAGTTATAATTGGTTTTATTTTTTAAATCAATCATTAGTAAATTATACACATTGAAACATCATAACACCAAAATTGTACAAAATTACACTTCATTCAATATAAAAATAGATAACTATAAATTTATACAAATCATAACAAGCCTTGCATACTAAAAAATATAGCAATAAACTTAATAGAACTAAAATATGTTTTGGCTTGCTCATAAATAAAATTATTAAGTATGTTGGAACATTAATATTTGTGGGATACCTTTGTGACCCACATTGTTCCATTTAATAAATAATAAATAATATATTTACTATTTAGTACAAACAAGCATTCAAAACTTGTTGTGGACATATAAAATTTATGTTTTATATTTATTTAGGTGAAAAGGTTAATTGGTTGGTTTCAATCATTCACTCACCTTATAAAGTAATTTTACCTTGGTAATCAAATTGTGGGATTATGAATTATTTAGAGTGGGTGTACCTTTTAGTATTTTGTGAATAATTTGTCAAAGAGAATAAGTGAGTTGAAAATGATTTATTGGGTCCATAAATATTACTCAAATAATGAAAACCTTTGTGATTTTTTTACCTCGTTGAGGTTTTCCCATGTCAAAACTATGTAATGTGTCATTTATTTCTTTCTTTCATTGTTTAATATTTATTACAAATTATGTAATTAAATAATTTATTTATTTACTTATCATTCATATTAAACAATATTTGATTCTCTTCTACTTGTTATTCTTCCAAAACATTTAATGCCTCAAACATAATTCTTAAGTAGTATAAATTCATCTACCATTGATCACTCCCCGTAGTAAAAAACAAAATTGAGCACTCTTACCATTGTACCATAAAAAAAATACCAAACACCTTTACATTTAGAAACAATATCATAACCGTAATTGATATAAAAATTATAAATTAAGTACCTTTCACCATAATATGTAGGCTCATAAAAAGGAACTCAATAACATGTTAAACTTTATAGATAATTTTTTTGATTAATTAAGACGGCAAACTAGGGGCCAAACCCTATAGGAATAGAGTAATAATAGAGTAATAAAATAAACTTTATAGATAATGTTAATCTTGTAGGAATAGAGTAATAAAATGCATATGGGAAATCTTATGGCAATGATTGATTGGGTTATAAACTACATATCTTCAAGAAATTTATGGTGCTAAAAATATCAAAACGTTAAAGTGTAAAACAAACTATTTTCTTATTTCTATGCTTCTTATACTCGGATGGTTGATGAAACACTTTGATTTCAACATCAAAAACAACGTTCACATTTTGAAACAAAAAGACATAAATTAAATTGCTTCCAAAAACTTGTAAAGAACCTAGAGAATGCAAATTTTTTGGATCTAGATGTATATAAAGAACCAAAAACAAAGGAAATATATAATGGAAATAAATCAAGAATATAAATCCAAGGCCCAAAATAGGTGGATGGAAAAATCAAAGAAAAAGGTTTGATTAAGCTAGGGAAAAGAAAATTGTAAACCAAATCAGCGATAATCAACCAAATATCCAAAGAATTAGAGTTGCAAAGAGTAAAAATGGATAGTAAATGAATTTTCAATACCATGTGATATAAAAAATTCTTTGGTGCATTGGTCTAGTCAAAAGGACTATCAAGACTTCCAAAACACACAATCTATGCAGCGGTCAACTTTTGATACTTGTTAGCTCATAGTTATAAGCATGTAAATTCAAAACCTCCACTACCAACCAAAATAATAATAATGTCCATTTATAGAAAGCTTTAAAATATTCTTATCACATGATGTTAAATGGAAAAAATAAGTATGTAGTAGTAGTTTGGACCTTCCTAGTGTTTTTAGAATATGAGCTTGTGCTAATAGTTGTTGGTTTTAACAAATACACTCATGAAATAATGCAATTTTTTGCACTTTCTCATGATATATTTGCTCATATTCATCATTATCATTAGACTCATGGTTTTCATTATCAGAATCTTCTTCTATGATAGCCTCATTAGCACATTTTTCATTCTCAACATTGGTATCATCATGATCCATAAGATTAGGTTCCTCATTAGTTTTAGACATATTAGGTGGTAGGAAGGGAAGCTCAATGTGTTCAATAGGTACACCTCCCAATATATGGCTATGCCTAGGTTGTATGAAAATAATATAAGTATGAAATGAAAAAGTAATAGAATCTAAAACCCTAGTTAATTGAAAACCCTAGGATTAAAAAAAATGTATTCATACAAATGGAGTTCAATAGAATGTTTTATGTTATTTGATGTTTTACACAAACACACTGAAGGAAATAAAAATATTTGAAAGTAGTAAGACTATGTTCAGATTCACATTAAAATATAACCAATAATACAAATCTACCTAATTCAGCATATATAGTAAATATAATCAAATATAGTGTAACCAAGGGATAAAAATATGATATCTTATTCAAAGTTTAGATCTAATATATGACAATAATCTAGAATAATTTTAGAACATTACCCAGGATCTAGGATCTCCTCATTCTACATTTTTAATAATTTTCACCCATCAGATTCTTGCATTATCCACTAACAATTATGTCAATATAAATGTCTAACTTCGATGTAGGTGTCCAGCCCAAAGTATACATAGAAATGGATCAAAACTCATGTTAACCCATGTCATACCCTAAAAGATTTTTTTATATGCAAGATATCCAATAAATAATTAAAACCCTAATCTTCTTGCCTTTTGCCTCTTAGAACTTGGTAAAAAGGGGTTAGCACATGAGTCAACCCTAGCAACCCTGGTTGTTGATAAGTGTTTCCTACATAGCTAATAATCCAAAAAGGGCCTCAAACTTGAATGTAATTCTCATTCTTAGGAATGTGTGTAAAATTGTAACTATGCAATCATATCCTCTTTCTCCTATAATAACCTTTTGTACAAACAATGCCAAAGTTTAGTGACCTTTTGAGTGCTTTAGATATTCAATTTAATACTATAGTGCAGTTTAATAGCTTGGAATATAAAGTAATTAATAATTAGAACTTGATTGATCAAATATACAAATAATTTCATTATATCATAACCTTTTTATATATAGGGATCTCTTGATTTTGAATTAATACCTATGGCATGTGAAAAACCAACAATAGGATGAAAACAAGGGACACAATAAATGGTCACCAAGTGAAAGGTACATAAAATGATAAAATTAAAAGTCTAGAAACTTGCATCAATGCAATATTCCAACACATACATAGGTGTCCAGAGGCTAAAAACATATGTGGGGATCCCAAGGATACACTAGACATAAGATAATTTATAACATATAGTCCCACATGGGTAGATAAAACAAGTGGAATAATATGGAACTAAATAGGTCCACACGAGACCATGCCACTAGATATCTAACTCTTATTCAAAATATGTATATAAATAAAGAACTATGAAAACATGTTATGAAACTATGTTTGTACCAAATATGAGTATACACACCTAGTTGATTCAATGTCCATAATACTAATAAAAGGAAAAGACTAGGGTTACACATGGATTAAAATTTTATAACAAACCAAGCACTCCCCCTCCTAAAGATATTATTTTCACCACAAAGTGGTTGCCTAAAAATAACTCTAATACTTCTAAAACCCCACAAGTTGAAAATCCAAAAGAGGAGCATGAGATAACCACTCTTGTTTTTACCAAGACTACCTCTAAAATTACTACGATTTTAGAGGAGAATCAACCTTCTATCTTGAAATTTTGAATAAATTTATGATCTATGCTCCCAAATGGGTCAATATTGTCCCCGTTGAAAGGCTTTTTCACATATGTATGGTTGATATTTCCAAAATTGAGGGACCATTCTCATGACATGAGTGACGGGATCCTATCCTTCCCAAATATTTTTAGACCCTCCACTTTGATACATTTAAGTGTTATTTGGGTTTGAAATTGTAATTTACTACACAAATAATGTTGTAAGAGTATAATTACTTTCTCTTTGGACTCATGGTGGCCAAGATACTAGGGTTCATAATCTAGCCATTAATGATTCATAATTATTTATTAATCAAGTTTTATAAAAGTGAATTAGACTAAGGTTGGGTGTGTCCAAATTTCCAAGGACATTTTTCTTACACTATATAAATACTTATTTATTCTATCAATTCCATACCTTAGGAAAGGAATAAACTTGTTAACTCCATGTCCTCATCTGCATCTGTGTTTTCTTCTCATGTACAAAATAAGGTTTTTGAGTTTGTTGTCTCTATGAGGATCAAGCCTCTATTTTTTTCAAAGTATGAAATAATATACATTATGTTATCCTACATGTAAAGAGAAAATGAACCTCACTTTAGATTATGTTGAGAATGATGAATCCATCCTCATATTCCTTCATGATTATGATGGGATCGCAAAGGGGTACCATTAGAGCAGATTTTATCTTATCCCCTATCCTTGTGATTATTTTAGATAAGAATAAAATTTCTCGGTAGTTGACAAAGATGCCTTAGACTTTTCACCAATGTCCCTCCTTATTTTGAAGACAACCATGCTTCTTTTTTAGAAGATACTATTGACATCAATATTAGTATAAAATATAAACATGACACCATGAAATTTAGGTCTA
Organism: Torreya grandis; assembly: GCA_037957365.1. NCBI lineage: Eukaryota > Viridiplantae > Streptophyta > Pinopsida > Cupressales > Taxaceae > Torreya > Torreya grandis. The sequence goes on from JARHVA010000156.1 coordinate 968,055, forward strand.
CCCTTTCCTTTAAGGAGATTGAGATCTACAAATACATTCTCATAAATTTTGTTTATTAATTCACTTGGGAATATTTAGATGTTTGTTCTCAAATATTTGGTTGTCTAAAATTTAGTCACCAAGAGAAATGCTAAACTTGTCAAGCAAAATATGAGACCCATGGAATTTAAAGTTTCCCTCATGGACAAGGAGGAAATAATTAAGCTCTTTAAGCTTGGATTTATGAAGCCTATGTATTATTCTATGTGGATATCAAACATCATCCCCATTGTTAAATTAAATGTACAAGTTAATATTTATATTGATTTTAACTATATCAATAACCCATTCCCTAAGGATTATTTTAATTTTCCTTCCATTGATGAAATTGAGTGCTGACATGTCATATTTGATGGATGGTTTCTCATTCTATAATAAAAAGTTTATCTCTGAGAAAGACCAAAACAAAAACTACGTCACCACTCCTTGGGGAACCTTATGTTATGTTGTCATGCTCTTTAGTCCTACCTATCAACACACAATAGATCATATATTTCATGATCATATACACAAAATTGTTATGTCTTACATTGATGACTTGTAAAATATAATAAAATATTAGACCATATAAAAGATCTTCATACTATTTTAAGTTGTCTTAGAAAGTACCAAGTAAATCCTAACCTAGATAAATGTGTATTTGGTGTTAAATTTGGAAAGCTTCTTGGATTTATTTTTCCAAATGCATGATTGGAATTTATCCCACCAAGACACTGGTGTTATCATTAGTATGATCCATTGTGAGGATGATCATGGCATTTAATCTTTTATTAGAAAAATTGATGCTATTCAAAGGTTAAATCAAAATCTCACATATGTTGCTCATTATATCAATGAAATGATTTAAAAGGAGAGAAATATTATATGGAATAGACACATCTAATATGTCTTCGATTCCATAAATATTTATTACCTCTCCTCTCACTCTAATTCCTCATAAGCTTGGCTGCCCTTTTACCATTTTATATCTATGCCACAATTTTTTTTCATTGCTTGTATGTTTATTTAAGAGGATGAAGAAAAGAAAAACTAATTTATTAGTCATACACTCCTTGATTGTGAGAACAATTACTCCCAACTAAAAATGAGTGTTTATTCATAGATTTTTACATAAACATATTAGAATATACATGTTGAATCAAGGGACTCATATCATTATTAAGTATGAGGCCTTACACATGTTTATTAATGAACAAAATCTCTTTGAGAGTGTTGGTCATTTTATTACCTTCATTGGTGAATTTAAATTAACATGTGTCAACCAAAAATTCCATTCATTCATTGCTAATTAATTAGTTAATTTTCTCATTGATGAATTTATGCTAGTAGATGATATTTTCCTTGGCAAACACATATTTATTATCAACACCTCTAACATTTATCCTTCCCCTTGGTATTTTGACATCATCGAGTACATTATAGACCATACTTACCATTTTGAATGTACCTAAGAGGAGGTGATTCATGTTATTTTAGATAATTATGTTGTGCTTGGCGACACTCTTTAGCATTAGTCTTTTGTTGACCTCGTAGGCATATAGACAAGATAAAAGATAAGAAATATCATTCAAAAGTGTTATAGAAAAATAAGTGGATGTCATTTTATAGGTAATGTGACTATTAGGAAGATTCGATTCTTCATCTATTTTTATCCCACCCTTGAGCATCATAAAATATAATATGTGAGAAAGTGTTCTATGTATCAGATTTTATCTCATGCCATCCTTATACTATCTCATACTTTTTAGTGTATTATTACTCCCTAGCTCTTCTCCACCTTGGGCCTAGATCTTATTGGAAAACTTACCCAAAACACCATAACATTATTATCACCAATAAGTACTCTGATAAATGGGTGGAGGCCATTCCCTTTAGCCATGGTCACTAGACCAGTCTTTTCCAAGTTTTTTAAAAATCAAATCAATTTTTGGTTAGGCATTCCTCGATTCATTATCATTGATAAGGGTCCATCTCTCAAGAATTAAAATATGTAAGATTTTTGTAATAAGTTCCATATCTCTCATCATTGATCATTTATTTACTATTCTCAATAAAATGGACAAGAATAATCTATAAACACAAAATTCTCAATTATATTTTACTTAAAATACTCAAAGATAATAAATGTGATTAGCACCTCTAGCTTTAGCCTACCTTGTGGATTATAGAACTAATATTTGTACACCCACATGGATAACTCACTACTCCCTAATATTTGATTATGAATTTATTCTTCCCTTAGAGGTTGAACTTAATAGCCTTTAAGTCTCTCTTCTAGCTCTCTTAGATCATGACAAGTACATGCCAACCCACCTCATCAAATTAGAGAGTCTAGATGTGAAGAGGCTTAGAGGCAGTAAGGTTTATAAGGCTTATATTGCTTGTGCTAGTTGCCAATATAATAATAAAATCCATGTTTGACCTATTGAAGTGGGTAAAATTATTTAAGAGTTGATAGTTGCATTGAGATTTTTTTTGGCAAAAGCCAAAAATTCATACCTATGTGGCTTGGCCTTGGTCACAAAAAACTTTGGAAATGGGGCCTTTCATTTCTGCCTTTAAAAGGGTGAAAATTTTGATGAATATTTTAACTCTTATCATCTCAAACAATACTTTATGTCTCCTTAGCTTCCATCCACATGACCCTTCATGCTTCATTTGACCTCAAATTATTTGCATTTATATTTTCTTTGGCTTAGTTCAATCTTTTTTGGATAACTATGTGGTTACCTTATTTACTTAGAAAGCCTTTCTATTATACACTTCTTATCACACACATATTATTCATATTGGCATGTCCAAGGAGTTTTAACTTGAGCATAATTACATAGGTCCATGCTCTTAGCTTGAATGCCTTGGCCATTTATGCTAATTCATGCTTTGAGCACCTTACTGTAGATCTGTGAAATATGCATTTTATATAGTTCCATAGTATACACTGTGTATCTAATTTTTTTATACTTTCATTAGAAATGGGCTAGAGCCAAATTTCAATAAAAAATTTTGGTTTCATTTAGTGCAACTCAATGATTAATGTATCACCATAGATGCACTATGTGCAATCTAGACAAAATTGTGAAATTTCATGTCATTTGCAAAAACTTTACACAATATTGATATTCCACACAACACATGTAGATAAACCACATAATTTATTTTCTATGCATATAATCTAGATTACACATCAGATATATGGACACACTATGCCAAATTACAGTGTTTCAAGTGGTACTTCTAATACTCAAGTTGTGCCAGAACATCTACCAACGTATTGCACACTTGGTAGTCAAGCCACACAACCAACAAAAGGTGAAGAGCCACACATTGAAGCTGTAATTATTTCAACTTCCAAATTAATTATTTTTTCCTTTATAATCTGTTTATACATATTTTTAGTGTTATATATCACAATCATATGGTATAAAATAAGCTACCATACGTCTCCCTTAAGAGTATGCCACGTAAAAAATAGATAGATTAATAAAACTTTCAATTAAATTTCTATTATTTTCTCTATTTTGAATTTTTTATATTGATTTTGCATACACATCTAATAGATCTAGATCCTAATTTAGATGATGTCCCTAGGATCTCCTGAGATCATGATCATATTTTCCTTCAAACCCAAATTTGAGTGAAGATTTAATTTGGTCCCTATATGTATCATCATTTGTTTCCATTTATTATACATTAAACTTAAGTGTTCTGACACAAAAATTAATTTATAAAGATAGCATAAGGTAAGTTGTGTCTTAATTTTGGTTCTTGTACTAAAAAAATCTTCAAACATAGCCTTGATAATTCAATTATGAAAGCAGTTTATAATTCAATTATCAAGCTTGGTAGGCATATTAGTTTATAGTTCTGGTCCTTGGTGATGAGTCCTCATTGTAGACATTCAATTCTCACCACTACCATGTCAAAATTACAAGTCAGAATGACTTCCCATAATAATGTGCAAACTGGACCAAACATCATTGAAATGCTCCAATTCATCCACACACATCATGTGTAATTTATGAAACATATTGATACATCTCTAATTGGGGAAATGTACTATAACCAACTATCATTTTTGCTTAATTCAACATGTGTCTAATTAGTGGTTTGCAGAATTTTTTTTGGGGTAATTAACTGAAGCAAAATATTCAAATTTTGACATTGCATAAAAGACCTAAAGTCTGATAAGGATTAATAAGCTAAGCACAACAAATCAATTAGCTAAACTAAAAATCTATGGAAGTGAGATAATTATCTAGTTATGTCATATTCAAAATTTAACAAAATATCTAAATTATGACATCATCAAATATTTTCATGCACTAAGTAATAATGGATGTAAATAGATGAATTAAGGCAAGCCATGCCTTATTAATTCTCCCTCTTTCCATAAATAATCAATGTATTTACCTCAAAAATTGAATCCATTTATAGTCACACATCTTGATTTTGATTATAAGGCCACAATTGATCTAAGGAACTTATAAGAGCCAAGGCTATTAGACTCTTTCAATAAGATTTTTTGTGAAAAGACATTATGCAAAAATCATTCCAAAAGCTTCACCAATTATTCTAATCCATTCACAAACCAATCCAATAGCATTTGAGGAGATGTTAGAGGGCCATGCTCAATGACATTGTTAAATATTTTAAGCTTTATATCTAGATAAAATCATGCTTTTGGACTATTTTTGAAGTAAAATTCCATGGGGAAGGTATATCTAGTCTTGTTTATGCTTTATTGTTTATTTCTTTACTTCATAGACCTTGCCCAACTGAGAGAGTAGGCTTAGTAAGCTAGTTATTGATGTTTGTTCTTGGTATTGATCATTAATGAATGGACTAACATATTTGTTAATATTGACTCACACTCATATCTCATTATTTTTATGAGGCTAAGGCATGGGGAAACATTCTTAATTAACAAGTGTCTTACTTGCATATACTATTCCTTGGTGATGGTCTATCACATCTTACAGGTTTTGTGGGGTCTTGATTTAGGTGCAGAAACTCAAGTGAAGTTAATTTAATTTAAATTATTTACTCTTGTATTTCTTGATGATCCATTACATATTAATTATTGTGTGAGGCCAAATCCTCAAGGTAATAATTGTCCTTACCTGCCTTATCTATTCCTCAATGATGATCCATTTCATCTTACTAGTTGCATGAGGCTAGATTTGGATATATCTTAAACAAACAATTTTGGTATCTTATAAAAATCCCCTATCTTTCAAAGCCGCCTTAGGTGGAATTTATTTTATTTAGAACTCTCCCCTTTACCATATTTTGACCTATCTAGTTATATGTTTGCCTAATTTAGCACCATGGCACATAAAGCTTTGTGCTTGAGACCTTATGATTAGTATATAATATTTGAATCATTTTTTTTTGGCATAATATAAATAGTCTATTGAATTTAAGGGTTGAAAAAAATATTTTAACAAAAGTGATGAAAAAACAAACAAACAAAAGCCCAAAATTGGCTTCCAAATTATTTTTAACTAAAATAATTTTTCCTTAGATATGATCTTTATAGGCAAGCCACTTGATAATTTTAGAGCTTAAAATATATCTTATGAAATGTGATAAAATGGTAATTTCAATCACCATTAAGATCTAATAAATAGTCTTTAATTTTTTTGATTCACATCTTTTAAAGTTGATTCACATCTTTCAAAGTTTAAAAGAAATCAATATCAAATGAGATAAAAAGAAAAATCAAAGTTTCCTTTGTTAAATCGATGCTTGGAAAGGTCAATCAAGATGATAAGATAGAACAATAGGGGGAATTCATGATCACTCATAATTCATTTATGAATTGGTTGTCAACAAAGGCACACCAAATATATAAGAAAAAAACTTAATACTTTCATCATTGCAGTTTTCCTAAAGGGAAATATTAGTTACTATTTATAAGAAGTAATGAGATTCTTATAAATTTAAGACCCAATAATTTCATTAGTGAAATATTGGTGCAAGTAAAATACTTAATTAACATTTATAATAAATAACGATATTATTATAAATTTAAGCTTCCCTCATTAGAAGATCATTGAACCAAATAATAAATAACAAAGATGGAATATTGTTACTTCCATACTTTTCCATTAGATTACATTTGCATGTCTATCAAGGTATAATTTCAATATTTATTTATATTCGTAATGAGTATAAATTAGCTTCTAATGTATTCATTTTAGATTGAGAAATGTAAATTTTAGAAAACATGACATATATAATCCATACTTAAGAACTTAGCTAACATATTATAAATCCTATGAAAATAGATGTTTATAAGACTCTTCAAAATATACCTGCCTAGTACTATGATGGATGTTTTTTAATAGATCAATGCACAATTTTTTTATAATTTCATAAGAAAAATATTAGTATATTTTTTTAATTAATCATTAGTAAATTGTGCACATTGAAACATCATAACACCAAACTTGTACAAAAATACAATTCAGTCACTATAGAAATTGATGATTGTGATTTTATATAAATTATAACAAGCCTTGCACACCGAAAAATATAACACCAAACTTAGTATAACTAAAATATACTTTGGCTTAACCATAAATAAAATTGCTAAACATGTTAGAATATTAATATTTGTGGGATACCTTTGTGGCCCACATTATTCCATTTAATAAATAATAAATAATATATTTATTATAACAACTATTCAAAACTTCTTGTGGTCATATAAAACTTATATTTTATATTTGTTTAGATGAAAAGGTGAATCAGTTGGTTTCCTCCATTCACTCACTTTATAATGGGATTTTACTTTTGTAATCAAATCACATGATTATGAATTATTTTTATTAGTTGTGCCTCCAAGTATTTTATGAAGAATTTGCTAAAGAAAAGAAGTGAGTTGAAAATGATTTATTGGGTCTATAAATATTTCTCAAATAATGAAAAGATTTATTTTTTAAATCATTGAAGTTTCCCCATGTTAAGACTTTGCAATGTGTCATTTATTTATTTTCTACATTATTTAATTATTATTATAAGTAATGTAATTAATTAATTAATAAATTTAGATGTCATTAATATTAAACAATATTCGATTCCATTTCGCTCGTTATTGTAATGTGGTACCATAGTCACAATTGTTTGATCATTATTTACAAGTAGTTTTACTTACAAGTTGTTTGTTTGATCATTGTTCACATGTATCTTTACTTACAGGTTATTTGGCCAGACAACTTGTATGGGTAATCTGATATATATATATATATATATATATATATATATATATATATAAACATTTATAAACATATAAACATGTTATTTTTTTATACTATGATATATAATAAATTTTTTTACAAGCAATTTTGTAGTGAATATAGCTATACTATAATATGAAATCCATTGGGCTAAAACTTTATGAATGTGGTTGAATAATGTAGTATTATGTGTGTAAGATGGCCTAATATTGAAGATGTATAGGATGTATTAGTGTTGATATTAGACTAGTTATTTTATGAAAATATTTGTATCCAATTCCTTGAAGGTAAACTTCATGGGACATGGAATGTCAGGATCTTGCTCTACCAATTAGAGCACATATGATTACTACTCGTATTAGAAACTAAACACGGAATTTAACCAGAAGTATAAAGTAACTAGAAATATGAAACAACACAGGATATAAGAGACAATACACAATTGTATTATATACACAGAAGAAAATACAATAAGGAAGATGCCACTTCTTCCTCCACCTCTAAGGTTCACCACTCCTTAAGACCTTCTTCCCTCTCTCTCTTGGTCCCAACAATCAACTCCAATATAGAATTGATGTTCACCTCTCCAACCAGTCAGTAACAACGCTGCCAGTTCACCAAGCACACAACCGTGCTCCAAGTAGATCTCCCATGAACCTTCAACCTGCAATTCAATAGACCATACTCACAATTGTAGATCTCTCTACACCCCTGAAGAGCCCCTCTTCAACCAGTACCCCGGTGGATCAGCTCCTTGACCTTGCAGACCTTGCAACTCTCCCTGATCAAACACTCTCAGCACCCCTTTGGAACTAGGAGGGGCTACACTAGCTCTCTCTAAAAGCTCTATGGCTTTCTAGCACACACTTACAATACAGCCCATGAGTCCATATATAGATCTCATGTTTACAATAATTAGACTAACCTAATTACAATAATTAGACTCGCAACTCAAGACTATGACTAGCCTTCAACATGCAAACTAGCAGTCCAAAAATAGACTCTCCCAGATTCGTCATGCGAACTGCCTGTTCTCACACAGGCTGCCGACGTCGGCTCCTCCATGACCGATGTTGGCTGACTGGTAACCGACGTCGATTGCTTCCTCTTGCTATCTGACCGACGTCGGCTGATCAGATAGACATCGTTTTTCCTGCAATTGAATCAGCAACACCCCGCAACTCTAGATCTTCCTTAACTTTTCCTGTTTGCATCCTGGTGAAGCTTTTAGCTCCACAACATAACATGGAAACCATGCTTTGGGTGATGCTATGCACAAACAATATCACCTAAACCCTATGAGCCTTAAACATTAGAAGAAATCCTTTTTTGGATAATCTTACTTATTTATTTTTCTACACCAAAATACATGTATGCTCATGACATATCATTTTCCATTATAATAATTTAATAAAACTATTTTGTTGTTACTCTATAGATACTAATTAAATTGATAGTGTCTCACCTACAATGGTATTAGTTATTAAAACTACTTAGTTTGATTCTTTCAAAATGTTAATTATAATTATATTGGTCTTCAATAAGAAAGTGAAGAAAATATATAAACATTATATTGATTTAAAAAGGATTACATTTATAATTATTTTCAATTCATATGAATTAGCTTAAGGAAATATATGCATATAAATAAGGGTTCTATTACTTTTGAAAAAATATGAAGTTTGTAAAGGAGAAAACTACTCAAAACATATTTATAGATGTTAACAATTTGAAGGCATTAGTTAAATGTGAGGGAAATATTGAAATGCATTATTTACATAACATCATACTTCATTTGAAAAGATGATTATGTTTTGTTATTACAATTGGTAGAATATCATGCTCAATAAAAAAGGATATTTTGTGTTTCAATTTTTAATATGATTTCATTTGATAAGTGGGGCAAGTTCATGCTAACATGATTAAATGCTTCATTTGATAAAAAAATATGTTATGAAATGAAAAGTATAAATGACGTTTATATTATTAATTTTCTCCTCATCATTCACTTTACTAAGCATTATGTTTATACATGTTTAAAATTAATTGTTTTAGTCTCATAAGTATTTGATTGGATGATTGCATATCATGATAAAATTATCCATCTTTGATAAATGAGAGGTTACATACCCCAATTTTTTGTTATATCCATTTTTATATCATTGAAAAATGACAAAAAATTATATTAAGCTTGTAAAGTTTTAAGATTAAAATTATAAAAATAATTATTTATAATAAGATATCTAATGTTTGGCTAACGTAATATCAGATTAATAGTGAAATTATTGCTTGTGTATCACATGATAGTTGGGGATGCCCATCTTGTCAATATTGGAGATGTCAAATAATGAATTATATATAATGATTTATGTATGTTACTTAGTAATCAAATTAGTGAACCAATTTGTCTAAAACATGACTTGATTGTTTAAAATATGTTGTACCACAAATAAACATCTATATTCATTTATCATTATGTATTTGGTTATTAGGATGTTAACCATGTTGTGATGTCATAAATTTATTTTTGGAAATGTTTTAAATATGGTACAATAACTATCACATGAAAGTTCTAAGTATTTATGTGGATGCGAATATTGTTGAAAGAACTCAATATAAATGTTTATCAAAATATAATTCTTCTTTATGACAGTTAAATTTGTATATCCCTTGAAAAAAATATAGCTCAAAAATAAAGATTGAATCATATTGAATTTCATATGCATTTTATCTGAGAAAAAGTCTCCAATGGTGATATTGATCTACTTTTTTATCTTATAGGCGATCAAGTGGTAGATATCTTCACAAAACCACTATGTACTGGAAAGCTTTTCAAGTTCAGAACAATGCTAGGCCTCTCAGAATTTCCATTGAGGATGAATGTGAATGGCAATGTTATCTCTTAACAACCATGCGTTCCTTTTTATCTTTATACTTCTTATCTATTGTAAAAGCATTGTAATAAGTCACCCTATGTGATTTTTGTGTAAGATTCACCTTATGTGAGTTTAAAGTGTACCTGATAATCAAATATTTTTTGTAATGGAGGTATTTATGTTATAAGAGCCTCCAAATTTGTGTAAATTTATCCATGAGAAACTATGGGATGTAGTCCTACTACCATGCTAACCTAAACCACCCTATGTGGTTTATGGATTTTAATTCCTTTTATATACAAAGTTGATATTGGTATGATGAAAATATTTTAAATCCTTCAAATGTTACATGCTAGCCTAATATCATCATGGATGGCTTATGGATGATATTAATTTTTGTATTAAAAAGGTGACTATGACATGTATCCCCACTAAACATTAATGGATAGTGTTGGAACATTAATATTTGTGGGATACCTTTCTGTCCCACATTTTTCCATTTAACAAATAATAAATACTATATTTATTATTTGGTATAAACAAGCATTCAAAACTTGTTGTGCGCATATAAAACTTATGTTTTATATTTGTTTAGGTGAAAAAGGTGAATTGGCTTGTTTCAATCAGTCACTCACCTTATAAAGGAATTTTATCTTTGTAATAAAATCACATGATTTTGAATTATTTTGAGTGGGTGTGATGTAATCAAATCAAGATATTGTGAATTATTTTGAGTAGGTGTGCCTTTGAGTATTTTGTGAAGAATTTGTTAAAGACAATAAGTGATTTGAAAATTATTTACCGGGTCTATAAATATTTATCAAATGATAAAAATATTTGTGAATTGTTTACCTTGTTGAGATTTTCCCATATTAAAACTATATAATATGTCATTTATTTATTTCTTGCACTAGTTAATATTTATTATAAATTATGTAATTAAATTATTTATTTATTTACTTATCATTCATATTAAACAATATTTGATTCTTTTCTACTAGTTATTCTACCAAAACATTTTAATGGCTCAAACATGATTCTTAAGTAGTATAAATTCATCTATGATTGATCACTCCCCATAGTAAAAAACAAAATTGACACTCTTACCATTATACCATTAAAAAATATACCAAACACCTTTACATTTAGAAACAATACCATAACCATTATTGATATAAATAAATCAAGTACCTTTCACCATAGTATCTAGGCTCACAAAAAGGAACTCAATAACATGCTAAACTTTATAGATAATGTTAATCTTGTAGGAATAGAGTAATATAATACATATAAGAAATATTATGGAAGAATTTTATTGGGTTATAAACTATGCATCTTCAAAAAATTTGATGATGCTAAAAATATCAACCCCTTAAAGTATTAAAAAACTATTTGAATCTTTCTACGCTTATTCAACTTGGGTGGTTGATGAACCACTTTGATTACAACATCAAAAAAAACATTCACATTTTGAAACAAAAAGACATTGATTAAATTACTTCTATAAACTTATAAATAACTTAGAGAATGCAAAAAAATTGGATCTAAATTTATACAAAGAACCAAAAATAAAAGCAATATATAGTGGAAATCAATTAAGAATATGAATCCAAGGCCCAAAAATGTGGATGGAAAAAGCAAAGAAAAAGGTTTGATCAAGCTAGGGAAAAGAAAGTTGTAAACCAGAGAAGTGACAATCAATCAAGTATCCCAAGACTTAGAGATGTAAAATGTAAAAATGGATAGTAAATAAATTTTAAATACCATATACTATCAAAAATTCTATGGTGCATTGGTCTATTCAAGAAGATGATTAAGACTTACAGAACACGTAATCTATGCAAGGGCCAAATTTTGATACTTGTTAGCTCATATTTATAAGTGTGTAAATACATAACCTCCACTACCAACCAGAATAATAATGTCCATTTATATAATTCTTTCAACTAACCCTATCACATGATGTTCGATGGAAGAAATAAATATGTAGTAGTAGTTTGGACCTTCCTAGCACTGTTAGAATAAGAGCTTGTCCTAATATTTTATTTTTATATAAATAGGAATAATTGAGTAATAATATTATCTATCCCCAATTAATTGGATCTAAAAGTTCAACTTTTTATACATGCAAAGGAAAACATAAATTAACACTAGTCTAATTCTATATGTCACAACCTTGATGATATATATTTATATTTATATGTAATTTTCCTCTTCTGCATGGCTTCTCTAAATTAAAATACCTGTGAAAATGCCACCCGTAAACATATGTGTTATGTTTTATAACTAAATTCAATATATGAAGTAATGCCAATATGTTTTTTCGTATCTCCATCTTGAAAAGACAGAAAAACCAATTAGAAGTTGAAAGTATGTTTAACTTTAAAAAAATGTGGTTATATCATAAAGTTTAGCTCCAAGTAAAACTACAAAAGGTGATCACTTTTAGTATTCTTAAAAAATAAAGTGGAGTGAAATGAATTCAGTCTAATAATAATATGGATAAATGATGCAAAAAATCAAAACATGACCCTTGTACTTCTAAAAATGTCAAAACCCACACAACTTCAGATACCTAAAAGGAGTTTATTTGGTAACAAATTAGACCCACCAAAACACTACCCAAGTTCATCACATTAATCTACAAGGGAAAATTATTACTTAATAAATTGGATAGAAAAATAATAAGCTAAATAATAAAGAATGGGTTTGATGTAACAACATTTAACATAGATAACATAAAAGTGATAACATTTCCCTAATTATGAAATTTTTCTAAATCATGGAATAAAGTACTACTGATTCAATCCTACAAGAGGTTTATTTTGCCATTATTTCATTTTTTATTGTTATTAAAAGAATGTTTTTTCCTAATATCAATCCTCTCATATCTAATGGTGCTCAAGTGCATCTAGATCTTAATTGATAAAAAATGCATGTTAGGATTTTTTTAAACACTTATATAATCTTGGAAGCAAGAAGACACCTAAGCCAATATGAATACATCCATGCCTTTGTAACTTGAGAGCCTTAGCCTATTGTAATTATCTTGCCTTACACCAAAATGACTAATAATATTAACAGAGCATGAGGTAAGGACTTCCTTATTCTCTTCTACCAAAATTTCTACATAGTCCCTCCAATAAATATATTGATATACATATTGACTAATTTAGAAAATATAGATTTGGCTTATTGAAAGAAAATAATAATAGAATCTATGGTTTTTTAGAAATGGTCAAGTAGTACACATATTTATTGCCATCTATACACACCTAATTTTGGTATAACACACTTTTCCATGACATATTTTCTATGCATTTTCACACTTGGATCACTTGTGTATATTTAAATTTTTTTATACACCTTTCATCCATTATTAATCTCTCTTCAACATTGGTTTATTTATATATATTTTATTTCATTCCATATCTATCTATTTATAGCTTTAGGATCCTAGTAATCCATCCTCTGAGTAGTCTTATCTCCATTTTGATCCTTTTTTACCTTGTATGTTAGAATCAGTGGTATGTTGATTCTATCCTAGATGAAATCAACAACCAAATGATTTTTTCCCTCATGATTTTATGGGTCCATTCACCTTGGCCTAATTCCTTGCCCTTATATCTCACCTATCACTATTTTCCATGGTTGACCTTTGTTTAATGTGTCCAAGAGAGTCTTATATGTAAATACTAAATCTGAATTATATATTATCTTAGTCTTTTACACTTCAAAAATGCATACCATGACTATACCCTTCAATTTCTATACCTTCCTTCTATCAAAAGGCTCATATCTACTATTTATCTATGCCTAATTACTCATCTCTTAGTTCGACCAATGATTATTCTAATGACCAAGCCTTCCATATTGTGCAAAATACTCTAAACCTAATCATTATCCATCTCTACAAGTTTTGGACTTTAACTTGTTTTCTAGTTTCTCAAACACTTTAATCCCATCCAAATGCCTACATCGATGTAAGTGTCATGTACCTAGCTAAGTGTTTAATGACCTAAAGTCATCACATTTACAAATGTAACATGTCCTTATGGTTGGCAGAATATTTACAAAAAGTATTGGTATATATGCATGATCAATCCTCACTTATACCTTGCCTAAAAATTCATACATATCACAAGAAAACATACCAAAAGTATTTAATTAAGTATTCAAGTGAGCAAAGTTGCCCTATTTTTTCTTATTTCCATATCATTCATAGGTATAGTCTATCTACAGGTTTGAAGTATTGAAGGAGTATCCCATGAGTCTTATTTTCCATGTTACAAGCTAGGTCACTATATATACTTATTTTCCACATGTTGCACCCTTGTACACAAATAAAAAACACATTCAGGGAGAACTACATCAATCTAAGGCTTTATTTAGAGTAGTGGATATATAGGCAACACCTATTAATAGAGGGGGTTTTAGGGTTAGCTCAACACTATGATATGACTAAACCATTTTTCCCACAACCACTATAAATATGAAGAACTAGGGTTTGATCATTTGAAAAATAGAGATAACCTATAAGTGAGATATGAGTACACCAGAAGGAAGGTGATGAAAACTTATAAGGTTCTAGGTGGTCACATCTAGATCCAATGGGTATTATATACTATACACCTATGTCGATGCAATAGTCTAAGTCTGATGCAAGCATCTGAGGCCATAGAGTGTAAATTTATAGAATTTAATGATTGATCTAGACATTGATCCAGTTTATTTCCATCTTGTTCCATATCGAATCTGAATACATAGTAAATAAGATAAGTAATCTTATTTTTATTTTATTACAATATCAATAAATAGTTGTACTTTCTCTTTTTAGCATATATTAGCATTTAATTTAGAATATTGTTTATTTGAGTTTGCAAATTAATTGGCCCACTATCGATCTTTTTATCATCCTTGTGCTTATTAATTTTTATATTTTTAACCCTATCTTCTATTGATAAATTTTAATTTAAGATAAAATATTTGGTGAACTTGACATGAAATCAATATATGTGAATGCAATTTTTTCTAATTCTTAGGGTTTTTAGTCAACTAGGGTTTTAGGTTGCTATAATTTTTTAGTTCTTTCTTATATTATTTTGTATGCAACCTAGGCATTGCCCTAGATTAGGTTGTGTTCCTATTGAACACATTGAGCTTCCTCTCCTACCACCTAAGATGCCTCAAACCAATGAGGGATTTAATCCCTTAGAGCATGATAATACCAATGTTGATAATGTACAACATGCTAATGAGATTATCATAGAAGAAGATTATGATAATGAAAACCATAAATTTAATGAAAATAATGAACACGAGCAAATATATTAAGAACATGTGCAATCTATTTCATTATTTCAAGAGCATATTATTAAAAATCTGAGGACCTTGATGAGATCCTCAAGACCATATTGGAAACTAAAAAATAAAAAGGCATAATTGAAACATCCCTCCACTTGGAGACTTCATTAATTTTTACATCTAGTTGGGGCATGGGTTATGTTTTTAGACCATTGTTCCCTAAGTACTAACACACTATTGCTACATCTACCATGGGGTTAACCAATTCTTTAACTCAAATAGTAGTTTCAATGTCTATATCTACCCAAACCATGTTTACATTCCCTTACATGACTACTTATAGACACTATTTATGAATTATATTGCACCTCAGTATTGCACACTTTATAAATAGATATCATGCATGTACCTTCATCTTCTAGACCTTTTTGACTACCAAAAGGCTCATATACACTCTCTTTATACCTGATTGCTTATCTCTTAATCCAAATAATATTATTATGATGAATTAGGACTTCTCTCATGACCAAAATTTTATAAACCTTCTTATCTTCAATCTTTCCAAGTTATAAACCAGCACCTCTTTTCCAACTGCCCAAACAAGTACATCCCAATCAGATTCCCATGTCGATGTAAGTGTCCCATATGAATGCAAGTGTCTAGTGCCATAAATTAATCTAAGTTACAAATGAAATGTATTCTTATTATTGGCCTAAGTGATTTAATGTGAAATATTATCTAAAGGGATTGGTATAAATATCATATCAACCCTAATTCATTCTTCACTTGGACAATACCTAGCAGAGATCAAGACAAATTACCAACAACATTTTATCAAGCACTCAAGCAAAGCTTCCCTATTATCTCCTATTTTCATATCATTCATTGGGACAACACATCTATAGGTCTAAATTACTGAAGGAGTAACCCAAGAGCTATATTTTCTAATTTACAAGTTAGGTCCTTATTGTACTTGCTTATCACACATTTCATTATTCACACACAAGTCAACACCTAGGGGATAAATACATAAATATGAGGTGATTTTTGGAGTATTGGATATGCAAGAAACACTTATTTATAGAGGGGTATTTAGGGTAGCTAGAAACCATGTGCCTACGAACTCATTTTTACCATAACCACTATGAAGATGAAGAACTAGGGTTTTTCTATTTGTCAAGGAGTGACAGTCCATGAGCCATATCTGAATACACTCAAGCAAAGGTGACACAAAACCCATAAGTATCTTGGTGGCTGCATTTAGTTTTAGTTGGTATTTTGTATTGGATACCTATGTCTGAGTCAGACAAAAGTGTCAACACAATCATCCTAGGTTGATGTAATTATCCACAACTTTAAAGATATAATTTATAGAATTAAACAATAGTTCCAAAATCTATATCAAGTATACTTTATACCTGTTCTAGATCTAGATTTGTATTAGCATCAGAACTAGCTAAGAATATTATTTTCATTATCATTGTAATATCTAGCATAGCTATAGTTTATATCTTTAACATCTTAGCATAAAATTCAGTATATGTTTTATCTAAGTTTTAAAAATAATTGGCCTAATTTAGAGATAGTATACCATCCTTTTGCCCTAGGTTATCTATACCCATTTATCCCTATATTAACCCTGATATAGATTTTAGGGTTAAAAATTTAGTGAACTCGGTCATATGAATGCAATTTTTTTAATTCCTAAGGTTTTTCAGTCAGATAGGGATTTAGATTATTGTACTTTTTCATTTCTTATATGATTTTGCATGCAACCTAGGCATAGCCATAGGTTGGGAGGTGTGAATATTAAAGACATTGAGCTTCCCCTTCTACCACTTAAGATGTCTAAAACCAATGAGGAAGATGATACTATGGATCATGATGATACCAATGTTGAGAATGAAAAATATACTGATGAGGTTATCATACAAGAATATTCTAATAATGAAAACCATCAGTCTAATGAAACCAATGAACATGAACAAATGGATCATAAGAAAGTGCAAGATATTACATTACTTCTTGAGCATATTCATCAAAACCCTAAAGATCTTAACAAAATCCTAAAAAACCATATTAGAAACTAAAAAGGAAAAAATCATAAATGAACAAGCATGTCCATGTATCAATCATGTTATTTAAGCTATGGATCATCCCCATATACCAACAATCATCACCTTGATCACATTACCACTAATACTTCTAATGGGGCATGGGATATGTATTTCAACCTTTATTTCTTGAAATTACTATTATTACATCTACCATGGGAAATCAAAATGCTTCAACTCAAATACTAATTTCAATGCCTATATCTACCCAACCTATAAATGCACCTCCTTTGTTGAATTCTCAAATATCCAACCTTAAAGGCCAAGAGGTGCAAGCTCTTGGCCAAACTATAAAACTTTTGCAAACTAAGGTTATAAATATTGGAAAAAATATATGAAATCACCTTATGCTATTGATTCACAAGAGGTGTTTCATAATACTCTTGTACTAGATATATCATTGTATCCCTTACCAACTATTTTGTTACACCTAAGTTCACATTTTATGAATGCAAGGATAACCCTAAAAAACTTATTCATCTTTTTATTTGGCAGCCTTGATTATGCCTCTAATGATAAACTTTTGACTAAATTGTTTCTAATAAGTGTCAAGGATTATGCTTTGAGATGGTTCTATGATTTACCAACTCAATCAGTAAATGCCTTTAAACCCCTTGTAGATTAGCTTTTGGACACTTCTCTATTAACATTAACAAAAAGGTTTCCTATGCCTAAATGAACCTATTAATTGGTATGTCTTTAGGTACAAGACAATGTTGAGTAAGATGACCAATCCTATGGTAGATAAAGAGCTTAAAGACATCTTCAAACAAAGTTTACTTGACCCATTACATGAGTCCATTGTTTTCATAAAGTTAAAATATTTTTATGACTTATGCCACATTATTTGTGATCGTGAAATGAAACTTATCTCATTGAAAAAACTTAAGTATGTAGTAAACACAACAAATATATACATCCAATACCAAGTTTATTATCAAGCCAATTTATAAGGTCAAATTTATTGAGCCTAAAAAAGAAACAAGCACCTTGGTTAATGTGGTGTCAAAACAACCTAATCAGCTTGTCTTATCCAATGCACCACATATATAGTTTACACATTTACTTGATTCTCCCACTGCATTACTCTTGTAGCTTGTAGAGTGTCCTCATATATCTCTCCTTCATCCTATAGAGTTTGATATGAGTAGAATTCTACCCAAAGGGTATGATGAAAATGCTTATTATGACTATTATCAAGGCCTAGGCATTCTACAAATAGATGTTTTACCTTGAAGCATAAGAGCCAAGACCTTATCAATGATAAAAAGATTAAATGTGATAGTCCTCCAAAGGCATTAGCTTCATAATGTGGTGATCATCAAAAATCAAAAAATATTTAACAATATTTTGTAAGATCATTCAAACAAGGATTGAGAAGTAAAAATATAATATAATTTTCACTCTCTTCCATCTCATAATGAACACCCATTTGATGGGATTATTGGTACTTATATGCAACATACACCTCCTATGGTTCAGTGACCCTCCATCAATTTTGATGGATTATGATCTTCATTCCTTATTCATTCAAGCATACTTTGACTACCAACATATACATAGTGTTATGATTGATAATAGTGTAAGTGATAACATTTGTACTATGATATTACTTACACGTATGGGTTATACAAATCATGATTTACACACTTTGACCATATCAGTTAGAGCATTTGATGGGACCTCACAACAGGTTCTTGGTGAGATTGAATTGCCTTTACTAGTGGGTCCTGCACATGTGGTTATTACCTTCTTAGTCATACCTTCCACATGTGTCTTTTATATTTTATTGTGATAATCTTAGATACATACATTTTAAGTAGTACATTTTATAGTGCATAGGTGTGTTAAATACATTCATGCCAATCGAGTAATTATAGTTTTTAAAATTTCATATGAGCATCCTCTTGAGAAAGATAAATATATACCCATGCAATTAATTATCAAACCTACTACAATTATAATTCCATAAAATGGTAAGAAATAGGTAATTCCCTTTACAAGATGACCAATACGTGATAAACCATTGCATCGAATATCCAGAGTGGGTTACATGGAATCCTTATCTACTACACAACTTATTCATATATGGAGATAACCTACACATGTTCCTATTTCTATTATTCTAAATAAATTACAAACCATTCAATGATGGGTTCCACTAACCCCTACTCCTACTATTTTTAATTCACAACCATAAATTCCTATTTTATATATGTAGAGCATCACAAATACTACCATGAAAAATATTGCACCTATACATGCTCCTCAATGGTACCATGATTTTATTACCCCAATTTCACAGTGGGGAGATATCTATGGGAATCATTTGGATGAGATCATATGAAAATCATTTCCTTTCACATATTCCAAAAGTATCAAAAATATAAAAAAAAACTTTTAAAATCTAAAATATGTTCTACATATACATATCCTCTTAGTTCCTTGGCATAAATGTTGTTGGTTCTTTGTTGGTAGATGACATATCAATATTTCCTATATATATGCATTTAAAACATATTTTGAGTGTGATAAATGCATACACAGACACATGGTCTAGGCACTTTTAGATGTTGGGATTTCCCTCTACTCATGTCACTAGGATGTTGAGGGCATCCACTTCTATGGTCACTTTATCTTATCATGTTTGAGTTCATATATTTACTTACATGTGTATTTATCCATACTTATATCTTTTTTAGTATACTTGATATGCTATGTACTTAATATGTTTTGCTAATACATATATCTAGGGACTAGTATGATATGTTTATGTTGGTTGCTTATGCTTTTGTTTGTATACTTTCTTGAGTGTCTTGCCTTTCCATTATGTTGTTAGAGCATTTGAATATAATCCATTTTTTGAAGACCATGTGCTTTTGTTTGCCTCTAATAAATTTGAATATATCATTATTTGTTGTATGATTGAAATTTGAATATGTCATTCTTACTATGTGAACATTTGACTAGGTTATGTCCATTAAATTGTGCAACATTTGAATATGCCCCTTATTTGCGGTCTCCTTCGACCTTTGTCTCTTGATTTGATTTTTGAGTGCTCTTGTGTGTGTTCTTAATTTCTTGTTGAGGTTATAATGTTATTATTTATACATTTTCATGATTCATATCATGCATATTAGGAATTGGTGTGATGGCATTATTCATTCTTTAATGATATATCTACCTATACATGTTCTTTCTATATGCTACATGGTACATTCATAGTTTACATGGTTATCTTATCATTTTGAGGTAAGGTAACTACCCGTTTCTACTTCTTTCACATCAAAATGGGAGGCATATCAATGTGGGCATGGCATGGAGGCATGACTTCTAGATTACTTCACAAATTCAAATTATAGTGGGGGCATGTTTTAGAAACATGTGCTCCATATTTATTTAGTATTCAACATACCTATATTATTATGAGGTCATGTTTTGGAAACATATTCTTCATATTTATACTCACACCAGTTCTCAGACTCAGATTGTAATGGGGACATGTTTTGGAAACAAGTTCTTCATAATTACACTAGTTTTTAGTTTTATTTTACAATATAAGCTTGTTTTGGAACATGTTATCCATACTTACAATTGAAAATTGGTCAAATTTCATAGTTATATGATTCAAATACACATTTTTAGTAAAATTTTATATATTGGTAACATTGTTATACATAGTTTCAACATGAGACATATCTAAGCTGCATATGTTATATAATGTGTGCATAATATTACAAAATCAAATTAGTTTATTATTACAAACATTTTTAGAGACTATTATCACCCACCAAGTTGGACTTTTATGGACTATATTGAGCCAAGCTACTAAAGTAGTTGGTTTTTTTATTGGTATGGTTGAAATGATTAAATTAATTAATCTTTCCAAGTTTATAGGTTGGAATTGATTACATAATCCAAACTCACTAGATTAATAGTGTGAGTTGACTTGGTTCACTCACACTCACCAGGTTATAAGTATGAGTGGGTTACATATTTGAGCTAATCTCAATTGTCAGGTAAAAACTCATTTTTTCTCCAAGGTTGGGGACATGTGTCCTCCAATCTCTCTCTATCTCTTTAAATATATGTGCTTTCCATATTTTAAATATTTTCCTAATATCAGTTTTTGTGATTCATAATGAAACATATTTCAAATCAAATTACCAAAAAGTAGGATGGTTACATTGATACATAGGTGTACTCCTAAACCTTTTTCTCTTTCAATTTTAATAATTTTAATGCTTTAAATTTTAAATTTTATGTATTAATTATATACTATAACATGATTTTATTTTTATGTTAATCACTAGTAAAATATTCAAATTAGACTCAAACAAAGACAAAGTGTGTTATACACAACTAGGTACACATTCCTTTTCCTTTAAACTAGCAATTTCATTACTAGCTTAAAGGGGGGGAATGTAGACTCTATTTATGAATTATATAGCACATCAAATCTGGTATACTTAGAAAATACATATCATGGATGTACATTTAGCTTCTAAACCTTTCTCACTACCAAAAGTCTCCCATACACTATCTCTCTATGCCTAATTACTTATCTCTTAGTTTGACTAATGTTATTCTAATGACCCAGGCCTTATATCATGCTTATAATGTTATAAACCTACTTATATTCCATATCTACAAGTTTTGGGCCTACACCTATTTTCCAATTGCCTAGACACTTGCATCCTAGTCATACACCTATGTCAATGCAAGTATCACATACCAACGCAAGTGTCTAATGACCTAAAGCCATCCAATTTTCAAATGAAATGTATTCCTATGGTCGGTGTAAGTGCTTTAATGTGAGATATTATTCAAAGGGATTGATATAAATATAATAATAGCCCTCATTCATTCCTCACTAAGAAAATACCTATCAGAGATCAAGGTAACTTATCAAAATCATTTTATCATGTGATCAAGTGCGCAAAGTTTCCCTATTCTCTCCTATTTCCATATTAATCATAGAGGCAACACATCTACAAGTCTGAAGTACTGAAGGAATAGCCCAAGAGCTATATTTTACAAGTTAAGAGCTAGGTCAATATTATACTTACTTATCATATATTGAATGACTCACATGCAATCCAATAAATAGGGGAGAACTATATAAAATGTGATCAAGCTTCATCCCATCGACTATTACACACCTCATCAAAATAAAGTAGTTGAAAGGATGAAAAAAATGTGATGAAATTGGTTTGAGCAATGTTGTATTTCAAAGGATATAATTTTAATTTATGGGTTGAATAACCTCAAATAATAGTATATTTATTAAACAGGTTACTATTAGGATATATTGAAATAAAGACTCGATCTAAAATTTGTTGTGGTCATATGCCTTAATAGTAAAATGTCCATATTTTTGGATCCACATGCTATACATTGAATCCTAAGGATAAAAGGAAAAAGTTAGACCTCATGAGTAAAAAATGCATAATTATAGGATATTTAGAATCCTTAAATGCCTATAAGCTATTTATTGAAAAAATAAGTTTTTTATAATTACAAGAGAAGTTGTTTTCTATGAAACTAGAGAGGACACAATAGACATTGATCGACAATAGAGTCAAATTGATAATTTAACAAAATCTAACATTTTAAAAGAGAATTTTATGGAGATTACAAATAGTGAAAGTGGGGAGACATGTAATTTGCAATCAATTAGATCTATATTATCTCGAGTAATTAAAAATTAAACTCCCCTTGGGGAATATATTAGAACTTCATTAGAAGATGAACATATGCCTGAAGATGAATAAGATTTATATCAAAAAAATAAGGAACTATTTTTTTGTAATGAACATAAATAAATATTCCAAATGGGCCGCATATACATTTAATTATGTCAATCATGATCAAGTTAGAAAAGTAGACACTCTGAGTACACACATAGCCACATAGTAAATAGACATGTTCGTAGAAAAAATTCAGTATAAGGCATAAAAGTGTACCTTAAATGACCATATATAAGAATAAATAAATATTACTTTTGATTTAAAACCAAATTCCTTCAAAAAAATAAAAATGTTGATGCATATAGAGATGTAATGTAAAATTATTATGATTCATTAGTCAATAACATAAATTTTGAGTTATTTGAGCCTCCACTCAATTATAAACCCATTTTTTTCAAGTGGATTTTTTGAAACAAATACAAAATATATGGCTCACTTGAGAAATGAAATCAAGGCTTTTCAAAAAAGGATATGCTAAAAAAATTGGATAGACTATAAGGGTACCTTCAAACCAAAAAAAAATTGGATTAATATTCATATATTTTTAGATTTGGTAGCACAAAACAAATGGAAAATTCATTAGATGGATGCGAAAACTAATTTATAAAAAATGATCTCAAATAAATAGTTTACAACACTTAGCTAGAATATTTTGAAATTAATGACCAAGAAAAAAAGTGCAATTTGGAGAAATCATTGTATGGATTGAAACAAACTCCAAGAGTAATCATTGTACGGATTGAAATAATGAAATATACACTATAAAATTAAAAGTAATATAGATGAAATGTTATGTTATTAGACCATGAATGGACTACATAAATTGTAAAATATTTTTGGTGTACACAAAATTTGTATTCATTCAATTAAAAAATTATAGGCAAGATCACATATAAATAATAATCTATGAGACTGTTTAGCTCATCTTTGAGACGATTTTTGAGATTCCACATGAGGAAAAATATTAATACACCTTGGGTTATGTGAAATAATATTACATACACATATTTATTAGTCTTAAATAAAAATATGGAGTGAGAATGAGTGGAAGGAGAAATACTAGAATTGCATAAAAACTACTTGATTTATTAAAATTAAATTTCTAACATTATCGTGTAAAAAATAAATTATTAAAATAGGGAATAACACTAATGACTTCCATATTGAAACTGACCATTGAAATAATCTAAAATCACCTTGGGTAAATGAAATTGTATAAGTTTTTAGAGTGTTCATGTCCTGCACTTAATTATTTGAGAAATGACTTCACACAACGCTATAACTTTGTAACTTACTTTTAGTATCAAAACGATGTAGGTAACTTGATTTTCACTATGGTAAAATATATAAATGATGTTATAAAAATATATATGTAATTTAATTCATGTAGTTATAAATGAATATTATGTTATTTAAATAATTTATATCACTGAAAAAAGATATATTTACACAAAGAAAATAACTTCAAGGATGGTAGTTTATAAATGGACACCAAAAGAAAGATTAACATAAGCAATATAAATTCAATGGTATATCATAATGTTAAGGAAATAGATAGTATCAATAAATATAATTACAATAATAATAACAATATTTATGACATATCGCACTCTAAAATTTAAGACAAAATATAATATATATTTAAATATTACACTTTGACAAGTGCTAAGTGTAATAATTTAAATATTACACTTACCAAATTTTAACATGTTTCTACCCTTCACTAGTGGAGTTAATGTTTCAAGGAGAAGGAGACTTATATATGGAATTGTGTGCATAGTTAAGCTTTAGGATAAGACACCCATAGATAATACAAGTAGTTAACCCTTCTTATATAGTCCTAGAGAGCTAGAACATCCAAACATAGTAATGTTAGCCTACATTCAATTTCATTGATGTTGAAGTTACTAGTTTAAAACTTGATGTATATATTAATGTCTTGATAAAATTTATTCTTCCTATGTATTCAACTTGTTGACCATTTTTTGTTCTAATAGGCCAAAAATCGGTCCCCTTCTTCCTCTACTATTTTAGGCCAATTCATTTTTGATTTTGCACAAGTCCATGAATTTTCTACGGACTCTGCAGGTCTATTTCTATGGACTTTGTAGGTCTATTTCTACGGACTCTGTAAGGCTTGATTTTCTATAGACTCTACAGGTCTATTTATATGGACTCTATAGAGCTTGATTTTATATGGACTCTGTAGGTCTATTTCTACGAACTCTGTAGGGCTTGGTTTTCTATGGACTCAGCAGTGAGATTTTCTATGAACTCTACAGGTGTAATCTTTTGGCAGATAAGAACCAGTTCAAAGAGTGAAAGGTTTTAAAAAGCTTCTTCAGACTCTTGTCTAAAGAAATTCATAAGGAAATAGAGCTAAAATGGTTCAAAGACACTTTTCCTTAAGGTTGGAAGAGTGGTTCAATGGTGTAATCTTTCCAAGAGTTAGCACCTTTGAACCATTAAACCGTTGAACCATTGAACTAGTTCAACACCTTGGTTCAATGCTTTAGTTCAATGCCTTGGTTCAATCAGAAAGTTCATCACTCCAGTTCAACACCTTGGTTCAATCAGCAAGTTCATCACTTCGGTTCAACGCCTTGGTTCAACAGCAGAGTTCAACGCTTTGGTTCAAAGCTCAAGTTCATCGGCCTTGGTTCATTGCTTGGTTCAATCACTTGGTTCAATGCCTTGGTTCATCATGGAAGGTTCAAAGGGGCTTGGTTTTAATTAGAAAAGTTCAACAAATGGCACAAAGCATTGAACCATTGAATTGTTGAACCTTTCTAGGTTCAAGCGTTTGGTTCAAGCGACAGGTTCGAAGGCTCGATTCAACAAATAAGTGGCATGCTGTGTTGAACCATTGAACCATTTTTGGTTCAATCAATTGGTTCAATGGCTTGGTTCAAGGGAGTGTCCTAAAACCAAAAGATGAGTGCCCTTATGGAGGGTAATTCTGGGTTTAAAAGCCCTTGCAGAGGGTAGGGAACACTTCGAAAGCAGCTGAAGGATTTCAAGAAATGCACAAAAAGTCTTAAGGCATTGAATCCTTCAGAATTTTTATTTGAAGGAATTCCTTTAGACAAAAAGTTTGAAGGAATTCAGAGGAAGGCTGCTAGCATGAAAAAAGGACCCGAGGAAGTCAAAGTGGCCAATTCTCATGGGCTTTTTGTCTATGGGAAAAAACCTGTAGAAAAGGCCCAAAAAAAAGGCCAAAGAGACAAAAGGCCACCGAAGGGCAGGTGCCTTTGTGGGGAGCTCTTAGCCGACCAAATGAAGGGCATCTCTCCAAAGTTGAAGGGACACTTCCCCTTCGGGAGGGTCCAAAATAGAGGGCAAGTCAAAGGAAAAGGCCTGAAGGAATTTGCCAAGGATGGTGACGTCCTGAAAGCCATCAACTTTAAGAAGATAGATTAGCCATTGTTTTTCAAATGATGATGGGTACACAGACATCAAATTTAAGATAGTGAAATAGCTATTTACCTTTGAATTGCCTGAGCGCCAACCAAAAAAGAGCCCAAGGAATGCAGTGACCCACCAGAAGATAGCCCTGAGGGCCAAAAGAGCCAGAAGGAGACAAAGTAGGAAGAAGACAAAGAGCCCAGAGAACAAAGAGAGAAAAGTGCCCAGTGTAGGAACAGGAATATAGTCCAAGTGGTGAAGGGAGGCACTAATTCAAGAAGTTACTCTAGCAGGTGATATAGTGTCTATGAATTGATCATTAGGAGGTGCAAATGGCTAATGGTGTGACCCATTTTTCTTCATTTCACATTAATGAGAAGACAAGCTGCATAATCACCTTGAAGGAGCGGTTTTGCAAGCAAATAAATGGTGTGGCTCATAATTTCTCATATGATGTTTAAGCAGCCTGCTCTTCCCAATGATTAGAGTGCACATGGGTCATTTATAAAAAGGGTGCCAAAAGGCCTCTTTCCTTTCTCTATATATTGGAGACTTGTCATTTGGAAAAAGATCTTTCACATTTGTAAGGTGAAGCCCTGGTAAATTTTCACTTGAAATCAATAAACATATTTTACCTCTATTCTGGTTAGATATCTGTGTGTGTGTCTAAGTGTTGGTTTTGTGTTTAGTCAATGCCTTATAATGCTTTCACAGGGTTAACACCAACGCACCTGGTGTCTATAAGGTGCTATTCCTGTAGGTGATAAGGAGAACTGTACCTTGGAAGCATAGAGATAGAAAGAAGCTACTATATAGTGTGCCCTTTCCACAACACCTATGGTGAGTCCCTATTTTCTATGTATTCCATTAAATCCTCCCTGTTAAGCTTCCTGTAGCCTGGTCCTTCTACCAGTTCAAAGTGTACGTATGTGTTTGTTTGGCTTCAAGTGTGAGTGTGAGTAGGTCGAATCATTTGGTGCATCACCCCTTTTAGAGTAGGCTCTATTTTCCTATAATCCTTCTCCCTTTTCACCCCCCCATTATATATCTATATACATGTATTAGCACTTATTGGAATAACTCAGATGCATCAAAGGGAGCTAGCCCTTACCTAGAGACTCTCCCCTCTAGCTTTGCCAGTCCCACAGGTGAGAGGGGAGTTTCCATTTTGAGGTGTGGAAGGCAAGAGCTCGCCCTCCTGCCCCGGGTGCAATCCACTTCGTCAACAATTTTTGGCACACCTGGTGGGATTCAGTTTTTACACTCAGTAAAGTTTCAAGATTGATGCTGGTCTTGTTACAACAAATCAACTATTTTCAGCATTTGGTGACTCCACTGGTAAGAACTTCATTTTCTAATCAAAGACCAGTCTGACTTCCTATGCCTAAAGTCACCACATGGTCTGCTTCTAAGGGTGTTCCTTTCAAATTCATTAAGTTGCCTTTAAACTCAACAAAAGGACTGAGATTTGAGAGGACCCATCCTTATTCAACAAACCACTTTCCCAAACCTACTGTAGAGAACACATACATAGCAAGGCCACAGTTACATCCCATCATAGCTATGGCACTACCCTTTGTGACTTTTTGTGGTCAGAGCCCCTTGAATCTCTAATGTTATGACCCAATTCCAGGAGTATCCCTCAAAAGTGTGCCTTCCTTTGATGGAGAGGGACCCATTACATTCATCAAACACATCAAAAATATTGCTAACCTCTGTAATATTCACAACGTCACTGAGGAAAATATTGCAATCAAATTACTGACATTGTCACTCAAGGGCAAAGCTCTTAACTGGTATGAGACTTTGACTATAAATTCAATTAGTTCTTGGAATGAATTGGGCACTCACTTGATAGACAATTTTGGGGAAAAGAGTGATCACATCTTGCTTGCTAAGTAGCTGACTACCATGAAAAGGGCCCCACATGAATACATGCAGGATTTCAATGCTCAGTTTCAAAAGACATGGGATAGAATTCCCATTCTGGTAAAACCTACTCCTAGCTATGCCTTCTTGTATTACTTGAGAGCATTGAATAGTGATATCACTGTTATGATACAATCCATGGGAGGACATGTGCCACCTATCACCTACGACATAGCTATAGTAGCTAAAAATTGCTTAGTGTAGGCTGGGAAGATAGCTCCTAGACCCCATATACCACTTTTCCTTGAAATGTTGCCTCCAATCTAGACCATTGATCCCACCTTAGCTCTTCTACCTAGCATAGAAAATCCAGCTGCTACTCCATCCAATGAACTTCATGAAGTTAAGAGTCTATTGCAAAATATGTCAAATGAACTTATGGCTCTTAAAAGGCAGCAAGCTCAAAACAACCGACCAAACCAAGGATACCAACAGTATGGTCAAGCTCCTAAACCCCCCTTTCCAAAATTACAATCAAGGACAGGGTCAGCTTACTCAGACCAAACCCTTTCAAGGCTACAACCCAAGTGCCCCTTCATCATCTAAGGTTATGGTGCCTATTCAAAACAATCTAGTGCAAGAACAACCAAGTTGTTCAACCATGGGATATGGTTAGGAGCAGGCTATTTATACAAATGAAATGATGGGTTATTGCCCAAATGTGTAAGAAAATTAGGTAGCCACCCATTCCCAAGGTTTTGAGGCTCCAATACAACCCAACATGAGTAGTAATCAGGCCCAACCTGATTCTACCCTCATGAATCATCTGGAAGAAGAATTTTTTTCAGTCAACTATGTGGGTGTTGCAGAAAATCAAGTTGACTATGTTGCAACTAACACAAGATTCAAAAGGAGAGCAATGGAAGAAACTCAGGCTACTACCCAAAATTTAGCAACACCTTATTCATCACACACAAATCAAAAAGTCCCAAGCTTCAAACTACCGGTTGTACCTTCAGCTCCTCAGCCTGTGCCTCAAGCTGTAAATAATTCCAAAGAAATTTTGAAGGAAGGCAACCCTCAAGTCAACGTGGTTGACTAGATGAAGAATCTGCACATGAACATCTCCTTGTGGGATTCACTATCAATATCAGGGCAAAAGGACATGCTGCAAAAGGAATTACATGAGCTAGATGAACAAGTTGTCCCAGCAAAACTTGATAATGTTTTGATGATGAATGTACAGCCTTCCACCTTAGGTCAGGCCCATAAAGAAGAAAAAGTTCCTCCTTTTTATGTGTCCTTGGTCATAGGAGATTTATTGGTGCATAATTGCATCATTGATAGCAGAGCAAGCACCTCGGTGATGCCTAAATGCATAGCCAACAAGCTGGGCTTGAAATATGAAGAAATGACCAAGGGAGTCTTGCAACTGGATGGAACCCCAACAAAGACAATTGGGGTGGTAAGAGGTTTGAGCTTGACACTGCATGCTTGCCCAACTTTCTCAGTTCTTCATGACATGGTAGTGGCAGATGTCCCTCCTTACTTTGCCATCTGCTTATCCAGGGATTTTACATCCAAGATAGGTAGCTACTTAGCAGCAAATTGGTCTTATCTAGTTTTTAGAACCAAGTATGGGACTAAAGTCAAGATTGAATCTAAACCACTCTATAGAGACCATATATAACCTTACTTGCTCAAGGTAGCAAATGTCAGCTACGCCATCATTAACCAAGAAGAGTTCCAAGTAGACCAATCTCCATCCTCTGCCCTTGAAGGAGTTGTAGACCTGCTCTTAGATGAATGGGGAAGTGACAACTTCAAACATGATCCTTACAAATTCATAGAGGAGGTGGGCCTAAGAATTTATTGCATGCATGAAGAAGGTAATTTTGTACCAAATCTGATGAAATCCATCTAGGAAAGCTCATGTCTATGGCATTTATTCTTTGATGGTTTAAAAAGTAAGTTGGGAGCTGGTGGTGGAGCGGTGTTGGTCTCTCCTTCAAAAGAGAGGTATTTTTCAGCCTTCTAGTTCAGATTTTCCTGCAAATGCAATATTGTAGAATATGAATCCCTCATCCATGGTTTAGAGTGGACGAGGAAAAGAGGAATCAAAGAGCTGCAAGTGTTTGGTGACAGTGAGCTGATTGTCAACTAGGTAAGAGGCCAAAATTTGATGAAGAATTCTCTATTGAAGTCCTACAAACATAGGGTATGGGACTCAGTGGAAAATTTATTCACTTTCAATATTACCTCCATTCCTAGAGAATGAAACAAGCAAGCAAATAGGCTAGCAGCAGTTGCTGCCCAGTTCGATATTCCTTAGGAAATAGGTTGAGTCCACAGCTCACGTCACTTGAAAGTAGTGATCCGGCCCTCTGTACCTGACAACATCACCAACTAGCAGGTTTTCAATAGTGATCATCAAATGGCACTCTTCCTGCAAGAAGAAGTAGAATTCACTGCAAAAAACTAGGCAAAGCTACAATAGCAATATGGCAGCCAAATTGTTCAGCTAAAGAACAATAAGCTCCCCAAAGGTTTGGTCACTCTAGAGAGTATCTTCAATGGAGATGACCAATTGAGAAGTGACAAGGTGTGCATTGCAACAAAGGAGGAGCACCATGAGAAGGTGGAAATATTCAAGGACAAGCTGCTTGCACTCGGGACAGTGTGCACAAACCATGAAAGGCAAGCCTTCATCTTGTTGTGCCAAGAATTTGTTGATATCTTCACTTGGGAGTATAGTGATTTGAAAGGTTTTGACCCAAGTTTGGCCCAGCATACCATTGAGCTAGAAGAAGGTGCCAAGCTAATCAAGTAGAAGCAGAGGCATGTCAACCCAATGATTAAACCTCTCATGCAGAAGGAACTCACCAAGTTGATTGAGTCCAAGATAATATTTCCAATCAAACACTCTTCTTGGTTGGCCAATCTTGTTCCTGTTTGAAAAAAGATTGGGGAGATCAGATTGTGCATTGATTTTAGAGACCTCAACAGAGTCTCTTTAAAAGACCATTATCCTCTCTCAAGCATGGATTAGATCCTACAAATGGTGATAGGCAGTGAGCATTTCTCCCTCTTGGATGGGTATTCAAGATATAACCAAATTTTGGTGCAAGACTGTGACTAGCACAAGACAGCCTTCACAACCAACTGGGGAATGTTTTCTTATAGGAAAATGCCTTTTGAACTGTCTAATGCTAGTGCCACCTTCCAACGAGCTATGGACATGGCCTTTCAAGGCCTAATAAATAATACTATGCTGGTATATCTTGATGATGTGATAATTTTCTCCAAAGAAGTGAGCCAACACATGAAATACCTCAGGCAAATCTTTGAGAGGCGTAGAGAGTTTGGTATCTCTCTCAATCCTAAGAAATGCATGTTCACTATCCATGAGGGGAAGCTCCTTGGTCACATTGTTTATTTAGAGGGTTTGGCTATTTATTTATAGAGAGTTCGCTCCATCCTGGAGCTGTCCTTACCTAAGCACAAGAAAGGCCTACAAAGCTTCTTCGGTAAGATAAATTTCATACGGAGATTTATCTCTAATTTCATAGAGATGGTCAAGCCATTGACCTCTATGCTGAGGAAGGGTGAGGAGTTCACGTGGATAGCACAAAGAAAATACAATTTTGAAGAAATCAAGCAGGCCATAACCCGAGCTCCTACTTTGATCAGCCCCGACTTCACCAAAGATTTCAAACTCTACACCTTTGGCAATGAAGAGGTAATCTCTGCCATGCTTACCCAAGTAAGTGATGATAACCTTGAGTAGCCAATTGCATTTTTTAGCCAAGGCCTAGAAAGTTTTGAAGTCAGATACACATATGTGGAAAATCAAGTCTTGGCAGTCATACAGAGTCTAAATAAATTTAGACACATGCTTTCCAATAGCAAAATCCACCTCATGGTTTCACATCTTGGCATCAAAGATTTCTTGATCAACTGAGATCTAAATGAGAAGAGATCAAGGTGGATCACTAAGGTGATGGAATATGATGTAGATATCAAGATCACCAAATTGGTAAGAGGGAGAGGCATGTGTGAACACCTCGCTACAGACTTTAAATAGTGAAAGGAGGATAGTCTGCTAATCCATGATGCAACTATAGTAGAAGAACTAGCTGTCATGAAGGATTGGACATTAGACGTGAGGCATTTCCTTCTCACTGGTGAGTGCTCGCACTCACTTGACAGGACCAAGAGAAGGTATTTCAGACTCCAGTGTCTCCCTTATGCCCTGATTGATGGAGTGCTATTCAGAAGGGATCTCTCAAGAGTTTTTTTAAGATGCTTGGACTCAAGTCAGGTCGATAGGGTGATGTATAAGTTCCATGATGGACTAGCTGACGATAATTTTGATCCTAGGGCTACTGCAACAAGAATAATGAGAGATGGCTATTTATGGCCTACTCTTTTTAGGGACACCCATGCCTGGGTACGAAAGTGCCAAAAGTGTGCACTTTTTGATGGGAAACAATGGTTGGCTGCCATGCCTTTACAGCTTATTCAGGTGGAGCAACCATTCATGTAATGGGGCCTGGACTTCATAGAGATGATTAATCTTCCCTCCAGTGCTAGACACAAGTGGGTCTTGACCACCACAGATTATTTCACAAGATGGGTAGAGGCTGTTACTCTGAAGGAGGCCAATGAAAGTGCGGTCCTAGATTTTTATGAGGACCTGGTGGTAAGGTTTGGGGTTCCAGCAACCATAATCTCAGATAATGCTTTAGCTTTTTTGGGAACCAAAACAAGTGAATGGGCACTGAG
This sequence comes from Torreya grandis, assembly GCA_037957365.1. NCBI lineage: Eukaryota > Viridiplantae > Streptophyta > Pinopsida > Cupressales > Taxaceae > Torreya > Torreya grandis. Next base: position 1,001,438 of record JARHVA010000156.1, read on the forward strand.
ATATGGTATATATCTTAGCACTTCATCCAATTACTACCCACAAGGGAATGGCCTGGCTGAATCTACAAATAAGAACCTGATCAGGATCATCAAATGAACCATGGAGGAAAATTAGAGGACTTGGCATGCCAAGTTGAAAACAGCCCTGTGGGCAGAGAGGGTCACCCTGAAGAGGCCAATTGGCAACTCGCCATACACGCTCATCTATGGAAGGGAAGCTAGGCTCCCCATTTCACTCAAGTTGCTAGCCTTGGACCTCACTCACCAGCTACAATTTGAAGAAGGAAATAGCATGGAGGTTAGGCTATGCGAGCTGATGGAACTCCAAGAGACAAGGAACCAGGCTATGGCTTCTATGACCAGCCACCAATAGCAAGTGAAGAGACACTTTGACAAGAAATCTTCATCAAAAGGTTTCTCTGAAGGAGACATTGTCTTGAAATGGGATGAAGACTGACCTAATCCTGGAAAGCATGCAAAGTTTGATGCCCTATGGAGTGGCCCATATGTAATCACTCAATGCAAGCAGCATAATGCATTCCAACTCTCCAGGTTGGATGGTGAAGAACTGTATATCCCAGTTAATGGAATACATCTTAAGCATTACCACTGAGCCCCTTCTCCATCATGTATATATTTCCCTTGCTTTTCTCCTATTTTCCCTAAGTGCTTTTTACACATGTTAGTAGTTTTGTTAGCTTTGTGTATGTTTTTGTTTCCTTTTGAGGTAAATCTTCGTGATTGGTTCTAGAATTTATCAGAGCTATTGCTGATCTTTAAGTTATAATTCCACCCCGTGCCCAATGGATTTTGAGGCAATTAGCTTCTAAGCATAACATGCATGCTTCCCCTGGGAGTCACCAATTTGTTGACCATTTTTTGGTCTAACAGGCCAAAAATTAGTCCCCTTCTTCCTCTACTATTTTAGGCCAATTCATTTTTGATTTTGCACAAGTCCAATAATTTTCTATGGACTCTGCAAGTCTATTTCTACGGACTCTGTAGGTCTATTTTTATGAACTCTACAGGGCTTGATTTTCTATGGACTCTGCAGGTCTATTTCTATAGACTCTGTAGGTCTATTTCTATGGACTCTGTAGGGCTTGGTTTTCTATGGACTCAAAAGTGAGATTTTCTATGAACTCTACAAGTGTAATATTTTGGCAGATGAAGAACCAGTTTAGAGAGTGCAAGGTTTTAAAAAGCTTCTTCAGACTCTTGTCTGAAGAAATTCATAAGGAAAGAGAGCTAAAATGGTTCAAAGACACTTTTCCTTAAGGTTGGAAGAGTGGTTCAATGGCGTAATCTTTCCAAGAGTTAGCACCTTTGAACTGTTGAACCATTGAACCAATTCAATGCCTTGGTTCAACGCTTCAGTTCAATGCCTTGGTTCAATCGACAAGTTAATCACTATGGTTCAACACCTTGGTTCAATCGACAAGTTCATCACTTCAATTCAATGCCTTGGTTTACTGGCAGAGTTCAACGCTTTGGTTTAAAGCTCAAGTTCATCGTCCTTGGTTCATTGCTTGGTTCAATCACTTGGTTCAATGCCTTGGTTCATCGTGGAAGGTTTAAAGGGGCTTGGTTTTAATCGGCAAAGTTTAACAAATGGCGTGAAGCATTAAAACATTGAACCGTTGAACATTTCTAGGTTCAAGCGTTTGGTTCAAGTGGCAGGTTCGAAGGCTTGGTTCAATGAATGAGTGGCACGCAGTGTTGAACCATTGAACCATTAAACCATTTTTGGTTCAATCAGTTGGTTCAATGGCTTGGTTCAAGGGAGCATCCTAAAACCAAAAGATGAGTGCCCTTGTAGAGGGCAGTTCTAGGTTCAAAAGCCCTTGCAGAGCGTAGAGAGCACTTCGAAGGTAGCCAAAGGATTTTAGGAAATGCACAGAAAGTCTTAAGGCATTAAATCCTTTAGACTTTTTGTTTGAAGGAATTCCTTCAAACAAAAAGTTTGAAGGAATTTGGAGGAAGGCCGCCAACACGAAGAAAGGACCCGGGGAAGTCAAAGCGGCCAATTCTCATGGACTTTTTGTCCACGAGAAAAAGCCCACAGAAAAGGCCGAAGAGACAAAAGGCCACCGAAGGGTAGGTGCCCTTGCGGGGGGCTCTCAGCTAGCCAAATGAAGGGCATCTCTCTAGAGCTGAAGGGACACTTCCCCTCTAGGAGGGTCTGAAACAGAGAACGAGTCAAAGGAAAAGGCCCAAAGGAATTTGCCAAGGATGGTGATGTCCCAGAAGTTACAAACTTTAAGAAGATAGATTATCCATTGTTTTTCAAACAATGACGGGTGTGCAGATGTCAAATTTAAGATGGTGAAATAGCTATTTGCCTTTAAATTGCCTGAGTGCCAATCAAAAAGGAGCCCAAGGAACACAGTGACCTGCTAGAAGATAGCCCTGAGGGCCGAAGGAGCTAGAAGGAGACAAAGTAGGAAGAAGACAAAGAGCCCAAAGAATAAAGAGAGAAAAGTGCCAAGTGTAGGAACAGGCAGATAGTCCAAGTGGTGAAGGGAGGCACTGATTCAAGAAGTTACTCCAGCAGGCAATACAGTGTCTACAAATTGATCATTAGGACATGCAAATGACTAACGATGCAACCCATTTTTCTTCATTTCACATTAATGAGTAGACAAGCTGCATAATCACCTTGAAGGAGTGGTCTTGCAAGCAGACAAATGATACGGCTCATAATTTCTCATATGATGTTTAAGCAGCTTGCTCTTCCCAATGATCAGAGCGCACATGAGTCATTTGTAAAAAGGGTGCCAAAAGGCCTCTTTCCTTTCTCTATATATTGGAGACTTGTCATTTGGAAAAGATCTTTCACATTTGTAAGGTGAAGCCCTGGCAAATTTTCACCTAAAATCAATAAACGCATTTTACCTCTATTCTGGTTAGATATCTCTGTGTGTGTCTGAGTGTTGGTTTTGTGTTTAGTCATTGCTTCCTAATGCTTTCATAGGGTTAACACCAATGCACTTGGTGTCTATAAGGTGCCATTCCTATAGGTGATAAGGAGAGCTGTACCCTGGAAGCGTAGAGATAGAAAGAAGCTACTATACAGTGTGCCTTTTCCATATCACCTATGGGGAGTCCCTATTTTCTATGTATTCCATTAAAGCCTCCCTATTAAGCTTCCTGTAGCCTGGTCTTTCTGTCATTTTGAAGTGTACGTATGTGTTTTTCTAGCTTCAAGTGTGAGTGTGAGTAGGTCGAATCATTTAGTGCATCACCCCTTTTAGAGTAGGCTCTATTTTCCTGTAATCCTTCTCCCTTTTCACCCCCCCCCCCCCCATTATATATCTATATACATGTATTAGCACTTATTAGAACAACTCAGATGCATCAAAGGAACCAGCCCTTACCTAGAGACTCTCCCCTCCAGCTTCGCCAGTCCCACAGGTGAGAGGGGAGTTTCCATTTTGACATGTGGAAGGCAGGAGCTCAGCCTCCTACCCTAGGTGCAATCCACTACTTCAACACAACCTATTTAGAGTCTTTTCAAATAAGAATCAGTTGAAAACTCTATCTTTGGATCAATTGGTTGAAAATATGACCTTGAAAGAGAAAATACCTTTGAAGGAAAGATAAAATCCACAAGGGAAATTATTTTCTATGCTAACTAAAATGGAAATTCTTTAAATAAGGCTTCCTCTTCCATGAATGAAGGAACTGATAAATTAAAATGAATAAATAGAGGGCGAGGAGGTAGAAATAGTAGAAAAAATGGTTAACATGATGAAAACTAGAATAATACATAATACATGTTTTTAAAATGATGTGGTAGAAAATGTAGTCATGAGTATTGTCAATGTAAAACATCATGGGAAGCATTTGAGGTCTATCACAAAAAAATTGAACAAAATATTGAAAATAAAAATATTTTATAACTAGACTCTTATTAATTTACATGTGAATGTGTGATTTTTATTTCAGACAAGGTCAATGATGCCTCCATGAATTCAACTTGGAATGATACTTCGGTCCTAGATATTGGTGCAATGTAAAAAATAATTTTATGAAAGAAATTAGTTGAGGAATTTCATGAATAAATATGTGGTCTAATGTATTTGTTAGACTTAAAAAACCAACAACCTAAAGGAAAAGGGAAAATTCAATCAAGTCACTGGGGCTTCCAAATTTCACTCTCTACAATGTGATTTACCTTTCTCAACTAAAACTAAACATTTTTTACTCAGTGTTCACTCAAAACAAAAGGCCAATCCATTTTGATAAATGATAGAAAGGTTAACATTAAAATAAAATGCTATTTAATGTAGTTACCTTCACTAGACTTGATGAAGGAAAGATTCTAAAAGTTAGAGGTGATCCTTCAATTTAAATATTTGTTTCTCATCTTGTTGAAGGAGGAATATCAACAAGTATTTTTTGACATGTGATATTTTGGCATACCAAATATGAAAACATTCAAACAAATATAAAATAATGGTGTCAATTGGGGAAGGCATACAATTGGGAGTCAATTGGATCTATATTGTTTATGGTAATTAAAAATGAAACTCCCCTTGGGGAATAAATTAAGACCTCATTAGAATATGAACATAGGCCAAAATATGTAAGAGATATCTCTATATATCTCTCTCACTATTCCTTTTTGCTTCTATGTCTCTCTATATATCTCTATTTGACACACTTCATTAAACTTTTATTCTCTACCTCTTTCTCTCCATTTGTCTCTATTCAATATCAATATAAATAGCTCCAAAAAGCCTTTATCTATGTCCTAGATGTCATATATATAAGCAATTGACCTAGGGTTCCATATCTTTGTTGTGTTCACAATTGTTTACAAACACATCATGCTCTATTATGGACTCAACTCATTAACTCTTGAACTGTAAGTTTCCTGTGTCTAGAACTCATGCTAATCCACCATGATTCATGGTATTTTACTATATATAGAATTTGTTGATCTCTAGTTTTGATGCACATGTACATTTATTTAGATTTGATCTGTTACATCGATCAATCTCATTGTCTGTGTCATGATTCATGGCTTACTTACATGTTCGTGCATCTAACCATTAGTCTGAACATATCTTTAAATATCAATCATTGATCTTACATTTGATGCCATGATTTGATGGTCTTTATTCAAATAGTTAAAATTTAAAATGTGTCTATTTGATTGATCTATGATAGCCTTACGCTCTCTGTTGGATCCTTTTACACTTTTGAACATTACTTGTATCAACTTTAAAATGCATATGTTGATCTTCTTGATCTGAGATCCCATATTTCATTAGATATCTAAAGATTCATAATATTTACTTCTGTCTAATCATTAAATTTCAAGCTCTTTATCCCATCTCACTACTTCTTAAATCTTTAGATCACTTACGCTCCATCGATCTTCTCAAACATGGTTGGTCTTTAACTTGCCTTTGTGTCAATAAACCTTAAGTACTTTATCTCATTTGAGTCCACTCATTTTTTGGATCTCTTTTACATGATCATCCACTCACCGTCAGATCTTCTAACAAGATCGATCTTTATCTCTAGTTAGCTCTTGATAATGTGACACTTGACATTACCATGTGCCTTCTACACATTGCTATCAGTTCTTGCTATTGAGACACTTGGCATCTTTGCATTACTCATTGATGATTTAAATTTAAACCACATCATAAATCTACTATCCAAGATTATTGATTGTGACACTTGTCACTAGCAGAGGTCTCTTTGATAAATTGACTTTGCTTACGCTTCATTGGATCTTCAATGTATGAATAATCACTAATCATTGATAAAGCTTTAAACTTCAACCACCTATCTTTATCTCTCTTCATCCTAGCATTTTGGAGCCAACATGTTGTATTGATCTCTTTGAGACTTTCTCAAACTTTACCTTGTTCACATTTGTCTAAGTATTGGGACCATCTCAATTATGCCTTGAAGGCTAAATTTTCACCTTCATAAACCTTTACTTCGCTCAACCGCTTGGTCTGAAATTTGAACCATATAAACTAGGCATGATAATGAACAAACCCATATGCTCATTTTTTCTTGAATATTTCACACGTGTGAGATATAATTCCATTAATTTTTTCACTCAGATTATTCTTTCATAGATATAGTTATGCCTCAAACTTTCTTGGAAGGCCAACTTTGTCTTTGCATAACTCTTGTTGTGCTTAGTTGGATGACTTGTAATTTAGCGCATAAGATCCTCTTACATAGGGGATTCCATCCATATATTCATTTTCTCCTAAATCCTTCATTCATGCAAGAAATAACATCATAAAAATGCCTTCTCAGTATTATTTTTCAACCTACAAATTTGACTAAGTGTTGAAAAACACTAGCAAAATGCCTGGGATCCCTACTTTTCTCATGCATATCTTTTGTTGCATTACATTGTATGACCTCAGATCTAGCACATATATATTAGGCACAAAAATGAATGAACCCATTTAATCATTTTGTCCTAACATATCCATGTGTGCAAATGTTGACCTCATCAATGTGCTTACTTGACTCTGTTTATCCCTTTTGCAAATTTAGCTAACTATAGAAACTTAGTGATTGTTGTTTGAGTAACCAACTTTGCATCCCCATATCTTTTATTATGATTCATCACATGTATTCAAATCTAGCACATAATAACTAGGGACTAATGTGATCAAAACCATATGGCTAACTTCCCTAGACTCACTCACATGTGACAATGGTGATGTCATAAAAATGCCTTCTTAGATTTTCCTCATAGACCCAAAATGTCTAGATGATCAATATGAAGAACCAGATGAATTCCACTCATGCACATAAGAATTCCAATCATCATTGACCTTTTTAAGGATAATTTACACATATTCAAATCACCATATTTAGTGTTGATCATCAATGACATACTCATAATGTCCCTTTTGACATCAATGACAATCATATTTCCAACATATATAGAATTATGTGCATAGTTAGGAATTAGGATAAGATGCCCAAAGATATTACTAGTTAACTCTTCTTGTATAGTCCTAGAGAGCCAGAACATCCAAACATAGTAATGTTAGCCTCCATTCACTTTCATTGATGTTGAAGTTGCTAGTTTAAAACTTGATGTATGTATGAATATCTTGATAAAGTTTCTTCTTCCTACATATTCAACCTATTTAGAGTCTTTTCAAATAAGAATGAGTTGAAGACTCTATCTTTGGATCAATTGGCTGAAAATATGACCTTGAAAGAGAAAATGCCTTTGGAGGAAACATAAAATCCACAAGGGAAATTATTTTCTATGCTAACTAAAATGGAAATTATTTAAATAAGGCTTCCTCTTCCATGAATGAAGGAAATGATAAATTAAAAAGAGTAAATAGAGGGAGAGGAGGTAGAAATATTAGAAACAATGGTTAACATCATGAAAACTAGAATAATACACCATACACGTTTTTAAAATGATGTGGTAGAAAATGTAGTCATGAGGATTCTAAATGTAAAACATCATGAGAAATGTTAAAGGCTTATCACAAAAAAATTGAACAAAATATTGAAAATAAAAATATTTTATAACTAGAATCTTCTTAATTTACATGTGAATGTGTGATTTTTATTTCAAATGAGGTCAATTATGCCTCCATGAATTCAACTTGGGATGATACTTCAGTCCTAGTTACTAGTGCAATGTAAAAAATGACTTTATGAATGGAATTAGCCAAGGAATTTCATGAATAAATATGTGGTCTAATATATTTGGTAGACTTAAAAAACTAGCAACCTAAAGGAAAAGGGAAAATTCAATCATGTCACTAGGGCTTCCAAATTTCACTTTCTATAATGTGATATACCTTCCTCAACTAAAACTAAACATGTTTTATTCAGTGTTCATTCAAAACACAAGGCCACTCCATTTTGATAAATGATGGAAAGGTTAACACTAAAATAAAATGTTATTTAATGTAGTTTCCTTCACTGGACTTGATGAAGGAAAGATTTTGAAAATCAAAGGTCAGCCTTCAATTTAAATATGAGTTTCTCATCTTGTTGAATGGGGAATATCAATAAGTATTTTTTGACATATGATATTTTGGCATACCAAGTATGAAAACATTCAAACAAATATAAAATAATGGTGTTGTATATTTTCCAACTCTTCCCAAAAATACTGAATAATGTGAAGCCTACATCTTGGCTAAACAAGAAAGAAAACCATCGAAAAAATAAGACCGTCAAGCTGAAAGAATATTATAGTTGATTCACATTAGATTTTTTTAATATAACAATTCTATATGCTAATGGTAATTAGTACTTCATGTTTTTCATTTATCATTATAGAACTATGACTAGGATCTATTTTCTAGAGTAAAAATTAGAAGATTTCAAAACATTTCAAAAAAATTGCACAATCTTTAAGATTGAAACATAATCCCATATCAGGACACTAAGTAAGTTGATAATGGTGATGAATTCATATCAAATGTGTTTGAATCCTATTTAATGGAAAATGAGATCAAGCATCATCTTACTAAATATTATACTCCTCATTGAAATAGAGTAGTTGAGAGGATCAAAAAGATTACGTTGAACATGGTTTGAGCAACATTATATTTCAAAGGATATAATTTGAATTAATGAGTTGAAGAATCTCAAATAATAGTCTACTTATTCAATAGGTCACCATTAGGATATCTTCAAATGAAGACTCCATGTGAAATTTATTGGGGTCATATGCGCTAATAGCAACTGTTTCTATTCAAATTTTGTTTTTTCAGATTTAAGAGAGAGAAGAAACTAAAGAAGTAATGGACAAGGCTTGTGAAGTACCTGGATATAGACTGTGCACCGTAAATCCAGACGCTGTGAATACTCCTCTTTGGCTGTGAAGGAATAACACCTGAAAGAGATAAACACTAAAAAGACGAAGAATGTTAGTTGATAAGAGAGTGGATTGCCAAGAAAAAGCTTGGTCCTAGAAGCGCTAAGGCTTCTTTAAGGATGACAATCCACTGTTTAAGACAGAATATGACAGAGACAGAAAAGAGAAATAATGAAAGATGTGAAAAGAAAAGACTAAAAATAAATGCGTACCTGATAAGCTGCAATCTGGTAAACACAGTCGCCGACGTCGGTGGTATTGCCGTCGTCGGTCAGAAGGTTGCCGACGTCGGTTGGGGTAGTGACCGGCGTCGGTTGGGGTAATGGTCAAGCACTGGTTATAGGGTTGGTTTCAGGGCTGTAGGCTAATATATGGTCTTGTCTGAGGGACTGGGGATCTGTGCGGGTCTATATGAGGTCTAAAGGACAGAGAATATTATCTGGGAATAGACTAGATAAGTGACAGAGGCGAAAGGCGGATGGACAGGAGAGAGAGCTTTTCAGAGTCTCCGAGAAGAACAGAGAAGATTTTGGTGAAGGATATTGGAATAGATAGAAGACAGAGGATTTGATATAAATGAAATGATATAGAAATAAAGACAGCACAAATACTTAGCTGTGTTGAATAGTTGATGAAGATAGCATGCAGTCCCGGTACAAAACGCTGGATACAAGATCTCAGTGCCTGAGAGAAGTTGTCAAGTATGCTGATCCCTGCAAGAAAACAAGATGCCAGAACACCAGAAAGCAAGAGCACTAGAGCTTTGTTTCGCTGGAAGAGAGATTCCCCTGTTAGATCACCCGAGATTCGAAAACTTTTGATTTTGATTGTGATTACCCGGAAAGAGGAAGAGAAGTCTGTTAAGTATAACCGACGTCGGCGATTACGCCGGCGTCGGCCAACAGGTGGACGACGTCGGCAGGGTTAGAACGGGCAAAACAAGCCACCAAGCCCGTTTTTAATCCGCCAAGTGTTCTTATGCATTGGAGAATGCCGAGGGTTATGCTAAATACGCACGAGAGTTTGTTAGGAGGTTAGAAGAATTAGGGAGAGATCTTGAGTGAGTCATAGGAGGAGAATTAGTCTAAGGTGAGGTGTCCATGCGAGGTGTCCTAGGCGAGGTGTCAAAAGAGGGAGGGGTTAAAGGGACTTATTTAATTAAAAATAGTTGATTATTTCCAATTAATAAGACTTAGGTGGGTTAGGGACCAAGAAGGACTAGGAGGGAGAAAGGACCAAGGGTTAGACACTTTTTCGGTGTCTACATTTTCCCCTTTTTGTTTTGTTGATTGTTCTGGATGAACTACAAAACAAAAACAGGAGTTGGTTGCCCCAGGTAAGGGGTGATGTGGATTGCCCCGAAGTATGGACGAGGTATTCCCCCTCAAAGCGGGAGTCGAGGGAAGGGAACCTGGAATCGGGTGCTGATTTGACAAAAGGTGGATGAGAAGGATGAAGAGTGAGTGAAAATGCTGCAAAAGTCATGGTTGCGCGTATGCCACTGCACGAGATGGTCGGGTCAATTGTCACAGGTCAAGGGTAGAGGAGTGCCAAAATTGAAATAACCAGGCCCCAGCATGTAGTGGTCTGCTGATTGGGTTAATCAACCGTAGTTATAGCTCCAAATGGTCGTCGTGTTCCAGGTATCCCAGGCTTAGGAAGTGCTCCTGAAAACACGAAAAAGTCACAAGTAATGCGGATCAACTAGCGTGTGATCCTATACTTGTGAGGGTCCAAAAAGATAGTCTGCGGACAAATTTGCTAACCAATCGTGGAATAGCATACATGCAAAAACAACCAAGGCAAACGCTTTGGAAGTGGTTGTGGTTTAGGAGATGGGCATGATCTCCAATGTCTGGTGGTCGATGGATAGATGCAAAAAGTAATCTAAAAGTGCCCCAAGGGGCCAAAATGACATGGTCTGAAGGACTTGACTTGATTAGAGACATGATTTAGGTCATTTGGAAGAGGGATAAATTTAAGGTTTGAAGGCCACCGACGTCGGCTATATAACCGACGTCGGTGTCCAAAATAGACTGACGTCGGCGGCCTGCCAAATCCAACAAAACCGGATTGGCAGCCCACCAAAAGTCATTTGCTATTTGATTGAAAGAGAAAAAGGAGCTCTGAAAGTTTGTTGACTGATAGTGACCTTGAGCTGAGCCAGGGAGTAGTGCGAGGTGGCAGAAGAGCATTGGTTGAGAGAAGGAGCTGATTGGATGCTGCAAGGACGCGTTTGAGTCAGTAAGAGCATGCAAAGCCATTAGGACAGAAGAGATGGCAGAGGGGAGTAGAGGGCCCGCGGGAGGTCCACCACCAGTGGCACCCATCGTGCCACCACGTCGGCATCGACGGGATGAGGTAGGAGGGTCTTTGAACCCTATTTGATTGATTTTGACTTTGAATTTATTTTTTTGAAATTTTGTATTTTTAGGCAGAAATTGAGGGGGGAGGGTAGCTAGGAAGGTGGGTAGGTTGTCTAGGAGAGTTTAGGAGTAATTTAGAGGGTTTTTTGGGTAGTTAGGAGACAAAATGGGGAAGCCCTAAAAATTAGGGCTCGCCCCGTTCGGCCCTAGGGCCGAACCAATCGCCGACGTCGGCCGACCTCGATCGGCGTCGGTCACTAACCTACCGACATCGGTCACTAAGTGACCGACGTCGGTTAGGAGAGTGCCGTCACCGGCACGCTAACCGATGTCGGTGGTTGCCTGGTCAAAAGAGGAATGTAAAAAAGTTTAAGTTGAGGGGTTGAAATTACGTCAAGGACTTCTCGGGTATCGAGGTAGGCATAGATGATCAAATAGGTTGGTAAAATAGGAAAAGTAGGAACAATGTTAACATGAGATTGCTTTGGGGGGGTGCAGGCTAGGCAGACTCTGATGCTGCGGGATCGCCTCCTGACTTTGCTGATGTGGATGCGTGGAGGTGTGTCCATCGAGGAGTGGGCGCAGATGAGCGCAGTCAGATTAGGCGGGCTGAGACGTTACTGCAGAGTGGCGAGGGACGTGAGCCTCATGGTGGCTTTGATCGAGCGGTGGGACCATGCCACTAACACCTTCCACCTGCCTACGGGCGAGATGACAGTCACGATTGAGGATGTCTACCAGATTTTGTGGCTACCGATGCACGGAGCAGACTTGTATGTGTGCTCAAGAGAGGCACATGACATTCATATGGTGACGTTGTTTGGAGAGCATGCCACGGAGATGAGCTACCACTCGGCGAGTTTTGCCTATGAGCCATTATACGTGGCGAATGAGGAGGCCCATCGGCTAGCGATTTTGATGATGATTGGCATCACAGTGTATGCGTTGCCGGATGCAGAGGGCGGCAGATTTCTGGTTGTTATGACCAGAGTTTTGCTGGAGATGATAGAGCAGCGGATAGTGTTTGCCTGGGCACCTGTGTTTTTGGCCTAGGTGTACAGAGAGCTGTGGGGTATCAGTCGGCGGTGGCGGTACAGTCTATGTGTGGGCCACCTGCTACATTGCTGGGCCTATGAGCACATAGTAGTCACATGACCTCTCGGCCTCCCAGTGGCGATTCAGGCTGGCTTCAGAGTTGGATTCAGACGGTGGCGCGAGGTTATGGCGCAGACACGGATGGATGGAGTGGTCAGGGACATCGACCACTACAGGGGAGTGCTGGAGGGTTTGATCCCGACAGACATCATCTAGAGACCATATTTGGTCTATCCAGCATTCAGAGACCAGGGAGAGCAGCTGGTTGGAGCGTAGAGCCGGAGATGGGTCAGAGGCAGACGAGCCGGTGAGCTCGAGAGGATCCCTATAGAGAGAGTGCGGTGCCAGTACGGGCTGCTACAAGATGTGCCTCCCGCCTTCCCACAGTACAGACGGGATGACATAGAGGCGCCACTCCCACTTCCAGAGGAGACAAAGGAGCCTGATTTTGAGGAGTTGCCGGCAGGACCTGGGATAGTCAACCCAGGGTGTACAGAGGCCTACACGGCATGGTGGGCAGGTCAGTACAGAGGGATACAGATCAGGTAGCAGCCAGATTTATAGGCCATCACCAGGGAGCGGGATACAGCCTGCGAGGAGAGAGACATGGCACGGGAGGAGAGAGACACGGCTCAGGCTCAGGTCTCAGTTTTGCAGGGTCAGCTGGCAGGAGTCATAGGGCAGCTAGGAGAGATGACAGGTCAGGTGGCAGCATTGACAGCGTAGGTCACTCTGTTACAGGGATAGCTGGCTACAGCTCAGGGACAATTGGCTGCAATGCAGGTATAGGCAGGTGCAGGGTAGAGTTTTGGAGGGCAGGGCCCATGGCAGCAGCCATCGTTTTCACAGGGGGCAGGACCATCAGCATCGGTGCAGCTAGGTCAGCCACAGCCACAGGGGTTAGGACAGGGCACGGTAGAAGGGCAGATGGGTCCACTGCAGACTCTATCTATGGTTAGATACAATGATGTGCTAGACGAGATTGCGTACTATGAGAGGGCCATCAGGGGGATCCCTCATATACAGCGATACTCAGAGATGAGGGCGAAGCATAGCAGACAGAGATCGATGTCACGAGCGATGACTTCAGGGTCACGCAGACGGCAGAGATCAGAGGGAGGAGGAGATACAGCCTCTTCTCGACCACCGCCACCACCACCACAGCCACAGCCTTGAGGGCAGCCCCAGAGTTGTATTATTATTTTTTTGATGTATATACCGGCCTGCGAGCTGAAGACGAGAGATGTATGATGAGAGAGAGACAGACACTGGTTGTGTCTTTTTGTATAAAACTGATTTTTTGATATATATATGATGAGATTTTAGCTATTGATGTGTTATGGAGATGTTATAAATGTTTGATGTGTTTCATGATGCATGTTTTGATATGATATGTATGATGATTATGATGATGCTAATGATGAGAATGATGTAAATGTTATGTTTAATGATGATATACTGATTTATGATGATTAGATGATGATAGATGTGATATAGAATGTTTTAACTTGTGGATTATGCAAATGTTTAATGAGTTATGATGGATGAAATTTATGACTAATGACTTATGAGTATATAATGAAAATGAGAGTATATTAATGATTATGTGAATATATTTATTGACTGTGATGTGATTGACAGGTGACGAGAGAAGGAGATTGAAGAAAGTGACGAAAAAAGTGGCCGAGCTAACCCCAGAAGACCTCATGTCAACTGAGTGCTGCCTACATAGTCCCTATTGTTAGGGGCCTCAGGCCTATGTAGTTCTCCCAAAAGGGAGGAAGAGTCAAAGTGGGTGATGGTCTAGTCAAGGTCAAGGTTATGGTCATAGTCATGGTTATGTTTGAAAAGGGTTTGGTTGAATGTGACTAAAGTGTAAAAAGAGAAGTGAAAGGCATATTTGCTCTTTCATTGACAAGAACCAAAAAGTCAGTATAGATAGGGGTTATTAGAACCAAGAACCCCATTATGCGTTGCGTCGTTGACCATAAGTTATGCTAGAGTGGTGATCGAATCACTTTGACACTAAAGTGAGCTCGAAGTCCCTTGAGCAGGTTATAGGAAAGGAGGATAGGACAACCCATTTTAAGAGTAGAGATAACTTTGCCCCTTTTTATAGGAGACCCTGAGACAACATAAGCCAAGTCCATGACTCTTTTTTGTTTTTTTTTGAGGCTGATCAATACGGGAAGCCTGTATGTGATGTCATTGTGCTTGATGGTCAGTTATGAAGCTGATCGATGCGAGAAGCTTCTAAGATAGTGCTGTTTATTGCCAAATTTAGTCATAGCCATCCTTCAAGGGAGTGGTCTAGATCTTTGCTTAATAAGAGGGCTTTTGAATAGCTGTCCTTCGAGGGAGCAGTCTATTAGTTACAGCAATGATAGTACAACTGTCCTTCAAGGGAGCAGTCTGCTTTTTAATTTGATTTTGTGACCTTGGTTATTTTGACATCTTGATTGATTGTTGATAGGAATTTGAGTCATGGACAAGACTTATAAAAGTTCAAGGGCTCCCTTTTATTAGGACAAAGTATCCATATTATATAAAAGGGTTTTAGAGGATTTATTAAAGAAAGTAGGGTTGAAAAATAATAGGATTAGCTGGATGAGGGATTGCTCAAGGGACGAACTCAAGTTAAATGTTAAGTAAACGAGTACTCAACTAGCAATAAAATGGTCGTAGATGCAACACATTGAGGGGTTCAGGTTTTGGTCGGCCTTCAAGAGAAGACAGACGATAAGTCCCTGATCCGTACTTGTGCGTGATAATGTAAGGTCCGAGCCAATTAGGAGCGAATTTGCCTTGCTTACTTCGTTCCATATTAGTCACATGTTGATTCTCTTTGAGGATGAGGTCTCCGATATAAAAATCTCGTTCTCTCAGATTTTTGTTATAGGCTCGTTTGATTCGACTTTGATAGACATGGAGATGATTAAGGGCAGCAAGACGACGCTCATCAAGTAACTCTAATTGAGCTAAACGATCTTGACGAAAGTCATCATTGGAAATAATGTCACGTAGAGAAATGCAAAGAGACGGGATCTGTACTTCGAGAGGTAGGACAGCCTCTATTCCATACACGAGAGAAAAAGGGGTAGCACCCGTAGAGGTTCAGATGCTAGTGCGGTAAGCCCACAAAGCAAAGGGAATTTGAATGTGCCAGTCCCTTCCAGTGTCGTTGACCACCTTCATGAGAATTTTAGTCAAAATTTTGTTGGAAGCCTCTGCCTGCCCATTTGCTTGTGGGTAGTAAGGCGAAGAGAAACTGAGCTTGATGCCAAATGAATCGCATAGCTTTTGGACAGTTTTGTTTTTGAAGGACTTGCCGTTGTCGGTGATGATTTTATGAGGGACACCGAAGCGACAGATGATGTGGTTATTAATGAAGTCAACGATCTTGTCAGCTTTTGTGGAGACAAGAGGGATGGCTTCCACCCACTTAGTGAAATACTTAGTGGCGGTGATGATGGACTGATGACGAAGAGACGAATGAGGGTTAATCTCACCGATGAGATCTAAACCCCATTGTGAAAAAGGCCAGAAATCTTGAGCAACTTGTAAGGTGTGGCTGGGGAGATGAAGCAGGTTAGCATGCTACTGACACTTGATGCAACGCCGAACATAATCGCTACAGTCTTGATGAAGAGTGGGCCAATAATAACCCAAGCGAAGGATGCGTTTAGCAACCGAGTTACCACTAAAGTGTCCACCACAAATCCCATCATGGGCTTGTTTGACAGCATGAGAAGCTTCAGTGGAATTTAAACAGCGAAGAAGAAGGCCGTCAAAACCTCTTTTATAGAGAAGGCCCCCTAGCATGGTATAGCGAGTGGTGCACTTGATGAAAGCCTGTCGCGCATTGCTAGAGAGATTGGGAGGAACGAGAGAATGAGTCAAGTAGTCCTCAAGTTGTTTATACCAAACATCTTGTGAACTAGAGTCTATGGTGTGGATGAGATTGATGTCAGTGGAAATGTATGAAGGTAATGGCACACGATGTACCATGACATAAATTCTTGATGAGGATGATGATGATGAAGGAATATGAGAGGCAAGTGAAGCCATGGTGTCAGCAAATTTATTCGTCGATCGAGGAACAGTCTACAATAAGTGATGGTCAAAAGACGCAAGGAGAATGTCAACACAGTTTTTGTACCTTTGTAAAATTTTATTTTTGCAGAGGTATGAACTGTTGACCTGATTGACGATGAGCTGCGAGTCGCCGAAGATGTTGATGGTCTTGATGTCTAAAGAAAGGGCGGTTTGAAGTCCCAAAATTAAGGCTTCGTATTCAGCCATATTATTGGTACATTCAAAGTCGAGTTTAAAAGACAGAGGCATGGGATCCCCTTCGAGAGGGATGAGAATGACCCCGGCACCTCCACCAAGTTGACATTTAGAGCCGTCAAAGAACATGGTCATTTGATAGATGGCGTCATCAGTGGAAAGAGTGGCGATATACTCGTCAAGAAACTCACAGTGAGAAGGTTGATTGTCGGGAAGTGGGACATCGGCTAATTGATCAGCGATTGCTTGCCCTTTTATAGATTTTTGTTGGACAAATTTGAGGTCGAGCTCAGCAAGCAACATGAGCCACCGAGCCATACATTGATTCTGATAAGGCTTGGAGTGCATATACTTGAGAGGGTCGGTGTGAGTGACGACGAAGGTTTTGTGGTTAAGAAGATAATGGCGGAGTTTAGTAGCAGCAAAGACTAACGCCAAACAAAGTTTCTCGGTATGGGTGTACTGAGTCTCATAGTCGACTAATGTTCGGCTGATGTAGTAGACCGCTTGCTCGTGGTGTTGGTCGTCTCGATGCGCAATCATGGCACCTAATGAATGATTGGTTGCAGAGATATAAAGGTAAAAGGGTTTATCATCTTGAGGTGGAATGAGGACAGGTGGGGAGATCAAATAGCGTTTAAGGGCTTCAAAAGCCTCTTGACAATCCTTATCCCATGTAAAAGAGATGTCCTTTTTGAGAAGATGATGAAAAGGTTGGTAGCGATCAGAAAGTTGCTAGATAAAACGTCGAATGGACTGGAGTTTCCCTTGCAAACTGCGAAGCTGCTTGAGATTAGATGGGGGTGGAATTTCGAGGATAGCGCGGATCTTGGCGGGATCTATCTCGATGCCACGGAAGGAAATAATGAAGCCTAGAAGCTTACCAGAGAGGACCCCAAAAACACATTTCTTGGGGTTAAGGCGAACATTGTATTGAAGAAGTCGAGAGAAGATGATTTTGAGAATAGTCAGATGGTCACGGCGAAGTTTGGACTTGCCTAATAGGTCATCCACATAGTCTTCCATGATTTTACGGAGGAGATCGTGAAAAATGTAGGTCATAGCACGCTGATAAGTGGCGCCTGTGTTTTTTAAGCCGAAAGGCATGACCCGATAGCAGAAAGTCCCCCATGGGGTAATGAAAGTGGTCTTGTGCTGATCTTCTGATGCAACCAGGATTTGATTATATCCTGAAAACCTGTCCATGAGAGATAACATCTCATGACCGGCCGTGAGATCAACAAGTTGGTCAATGTTTGGAAGAGGAAAGTCATCCTTGGGACAAGCCAGGTTGAGATCACGATAGTCCGTACAGATTCAGATCTCCCCAATCGTTTTGGTAACAGGAACGATGTTAGAGACCCACTGTGGATAATCGATGGGTTGGATGAAAGAGACTGAAAGAAGACGCTGAAGCTCTTCTTTAATAAGAAGTGCAACACGAGGATGCATTTTGCGAAGCTTTTGCCTAACAGGCTTAGCCTCTAGATTTGTGACGATGTTATGGGTAGCGATGGTGGGGTCAATGCCAGGCATATCACTATAAGTCCAGGCAAAGGCCTTGCTATGGTCAGAAAGGAACTGGGTATAGTCAAGCTGCTCCTGAGTGTCTAAAGATTAACCAATCTTTAAGACATGAGGAACATCGGAAGATGGAAGGTTAATGTTAATGGTCGATTCATTTAACATAACCTGCGTTTCAGAAGGGAGAGAGCGTTGAATGAAAGAATCATCAGCGCCCATATAGGTAAGAATGGCATCGTCATCTATGCAGTGGACTGTGTTGATGGTTGATGATTCATCATCTATCATGCTAGGATAAATGAGAGGAAGAGATTTGGGAACCCCGTGGAGCTGATAGGTTAAGGGTTCTAAGCGGATGGTGTTTATGGAAAAAAAAACTAGGAGGGATGGAAACCACCGACTCCGTGGGTGAGGATGGAAAAATTGGTGAGTCTAGAAGAAATTGGTCGATGGCTAGTTCAAGGGAAAGGTTTGTGGAGGCCTTAGTGGGTTCTTGGAAACCCAGTCCATACCGTTTCTTCGCATTATCGTCATTGGGTGTTTCGAAAGGCTGATGAGAACCTTGTTCGTAACGTCCAAAGCTGAAACCCTTCCATGCACACCTATAAAGATAGGTATGTGCAAAGGTGGGGTTGCTAAGAAATGAGAAATCTGATGTGAAGATTTGAGGTGAGGAAGAAGGATTTGATTCAGTAGGGGCTTGATCAAGCCCCCCATAGACAAGATTGGTGCGAAGGCTAGGAGGACCATAAGGAATGACCATCCCGATCCGACAGTCATAGTTTGGGTGTTGATGAAGTTGTCCATACTCTTGAGGAGTTTGGAACATATCTAGACTAAGGAGACGATATTCTCCTAGTGAAAGTCTTTGGAAGATGTCGTCCATAGGGTCCTTGGTTGGTAATTGAGAAGATGATGTGGTGGCGACCGCTGTTTGCGTACTAGTTGATGCTTCTACAGATAAGGATGATGTTTGGGTTGATGATTTAAGCGGGATAAGAATGTCGTTTGGGCTATAGGTCGTGTTACAGGTTTTAAAAGGTGATGGGTCGGCGGGAATGACATGGATTTGTTTGTCATGTTCAAATTTAACACAACGATGGAGTGTTGAGGGGACACAAGCCATGGCACGGATCCAAGGTCGCCCTAAGAGGATGTTGTATTGGAATTCTCCTTCAATGATGTAGAAGAGCTCCGGGATTGTGCGTGGCCCAACGCGGATGTGAAGGACAACAGTGCCGATAGTGTTAGCAGTTGTGTCATTAAATGATCTAAGGATTGCGTCAGTTGTTGATACGCAATTCTTGGGAAGGGCTAATTGGTCAAAGGCATGGGAGGAAATGATATTAATGCTAGCGCCTCCGTCGATCATAACTCGTTTAATACGAGTTCGATCAACGTAGGCTGTGATGAAAAGGGCGGCGTCCTGATCTTCCTCGGTAGAGGTAGGAATCTCAGAATTACTGAAAGTGATGGATGCGATGGGGGATAAAGAATGGACTAAGGCAGCAAGTGGTTGAGGGTCTTCAGGTTGGACCTCAGCTGCCTGTAGGGCTTTGATTAAAGCCTGGCAATGTTGGGGGGAGCTTTGAATAAGGTCATATAGGGTCATCTTCACAGGCGTTTGGTGAAGTTGTTTTATCATGGATTCTGTGATTGCCTGTGAAGAAGTGGGTTGGGACGCACCTAAGATGGAAATCTTGGGTTTTGGTGGTTGAGGTGCTTGGATGAAAGGATACGTCCAAGGAATAGCGGCTTTTTATTTCACTTTGTCCTTCTGTGACCTAGTGGTTACATGAATGGCGTTGATTTTGAAGATAGTAGGTGAAGAAGGGGTTATGGTCTGTTGGTGAGATGTTGATGTGGTTGATGAGGCTGGATGGGAAGGTGACGAGGGTTGGTTAAGAGTGTCCTCAAGGAGAAGAGTGTCTTTCTCCATAAAACGGCGAACGACGGCCTTGAGGGCACAACAAGTCTCGGTATCGTGCCCTGGTGTGCGATGATATAAACAAATCTTTGTATCATCGAACCAAGAGGGTTTTGACCCGAGAGGTTGGAATGGCTTGATGGAAGGAAGGGTAATGCTAGAGGTTTGCAAAAGTTGGCATAATATTAAAGCGTATGAACCTTCTAAGGGGTCCGCGCTTGTTAATACATGACGCACTGGTGACTTCTGCTTGGGGGATGCTGAAGAAGGTTTTCGTCCCACCTTTTGGGTTGGTGGTGCGGTGACAGGGGAAGACGGCACTTTCTTTGTGAGAGGTGCCAACTTTTTGAGAGGGGATTGACTTGTGATTGGTGAAGGAAGTAATGGAGGTAATTTGTATTGGTTAAGAGATGGAGTAGGAAGTATGCCAAGTAAAGTAGAAGGATGGGGACCTAAGATGGAAGGCAAAGTTGACGGTGGAGGAGGAGTTCATCTTTGTGGTTTGGCAGTCTTCTTCGTCTTGGTTGGAAGACTACTTTGGGTCGAGGTTTGGTTCAAGTCCACCTTCACTTGTGGGTGAGTGAGGGCAGAGAGAGGGCGAATACCAAGTGGCTTGATTGGTTTGGGTTGGGTAGATGTAGATTTGGAAGCAGTGGTTTGGTCTTTGTTTGGAGTCTTGGGCGATTCTGCCTTAGGAGGATTGGCAGTATGAGATGAGAGGGCACGGGAATGTTGAAGAATTTTAAGATGGTCCCACAATCCCCGATGTTCCACTTTCCTTAAAGGGAGAAGTTCTAATTTCTCCACTAGTCGGGAAAATGGTTGGGAGGAGGTTGGATGAGGTTGGGATTCTAGAGAAGATGTGCTAGGTGTGGCAGTAATGTTGGACCCAAAGTGTATGGGAGTTATCACTGGATTGTTGTTGGTCGAAGAAGATGTAGAGTCAGGTTCTTCTCTTGGTGGAGAAGGAACTGGAGAGTGTGACTCCTCAAGTGGGTAAAGGGCAGGAATTATGGTGCCCTCCACTTGTGGGCGAGGAGTAGGTAAGGTTAGGTCCTCCATAGGAAGAAGAAAAGAGGATGGTGAGATCGGTTGTGCCGGTAAAGTTAAGGCATCCTCAAGGATGAGAGAGGTTGATGGAGAATTGACCGGGGAAAGAGGTTCGTCCACACGTGATGGACTGGTAGATGAGTTAACCTCTTGAGGTTGGTTGGAGATGAAAGGTGAGACCGTATTGACCGTTCGAATATCATGTTCATGCGTGTTGTCAATTAAGGTCTGGACATTATTATTTTGGGTTGGTGGATGATTGGGGAATGGCTGTTTGAATATGTCGATGCCCTAATTTGGAGGTGCATTAGGATTATCTAGAACAAGCTCTCCCTTTTCAAGCATGTCCTGGACTATGTTTTTGAAAGTTTTACAGTTTCCTATATCATGACCCTTGACACGGTGGAAATTACAGAAGTCATTTTCCCTATACCACGCAGGGATGGCACGTGAGGGATCGAATTGAGGCGGTGGTCAAATTTGGGGGAGGTTGATAATCCCCTGTTTGACAAGCTTTTCCAGTATAGATGCGTAAGATTCTCCAAGAGGAGTATATTGTCTTTGCACATATCTTTGCTGGAATTGACGGGTGGCGCTCTGAGATGTGGAGGGTTCGGCTTGATTGGATGAAGAAGATGAGGGTCTAACGGCCACAGCGTTAGCTGCAGCTTTAGACTTAGGATTTGACAATGAAGGTTTAGATGAAGAAGAGTCATTAGTCTTGGAGTTGGGGTTCTTGCTCGGCAATTTGATTTTGTTCTCCTCGATGGCACGTAATTCAAGTTTACGGGCCATCGTGAAGGCTTCGTCAAAAGTACAGAAGGTCTGAACCCTCAAAGTAGAAGAAATGTGTTTGGCGCAAGCTCGGGAGAATAGTTCGATAAGTTCAGTTTGAGGTAAGGAAAATGAGAGTTGGTTGATGAGACCTCTCCAGCGAGCAACGAAATTAGCTACTGATTTGTCCTCAAATTGACGAATGGTGTAAAGGTCTGTGATTGAAACCTTTTTGGTAATGTTAATGGAGAAATGGTCAAGAAAGAGCTGCACCAGTTGTGTAAAGGTGAAAAGGGAATGGCTGGGAATGGAGCTGTACCAGTCGAGTGCAGTGCCAAAAAGAGACATAGGAAATGTGCGCAAGAGTAATGCGTCATCATGGGCGATAAGATAGCAGGCATGTCTAAATGCCCGTAAATGTTGCTGTGGGTCTTCCTTGCTTTGAAAGCACGAAAATTTGGGAAGCTCCCACTGGTTGGGGTATGGTCTAATTGGAACAGAAGGATGAATAGGCTCATTGAAAATTTGCTCATATGATAGAGCATTGCGTGAGCCAGAAACGGAAGTCTCTAAGCTAGACATTTTATCCATCAGCATTTTGATTATGTCTGCTGACGGATTGGTGGGTGGAGCGCCCCCTAGATTATAAGGCGTTTGAAAGATATTTGGAGGGGCGTATGATGTGGATGGTTGCATAGATGCGACATATGGATAACTGGTTATGGGAGCAAAAGTTGGGGCCAATGGCATTTGTGTCATGGGGTTGGTTGGCACAAGTTGGATAGGAGCCGTCAAGGATGGTTGAGGCATGGCTACGCTTGTTGATGGGTAAACGGTTACTCTTATATTTATTGGTGCAAGAGTAGGGGGAATAGAGACTAAGAGGTTTTGTAAAGGTGTGGGGTTTGGTTGAGTGACTTGAGGTTGAGGGAGTATCGGAACTCCCATGGAGGTAGGTTTAGATGGAGAGGTCACATTCTGAAGGTAAGATACGGTTGGGTTATTGGTGGAGGTGTTGTTTAATGGTTGAATGGTAGGGGCCGTTGAGGTGATGCTTGTGTCAACTAAGGAAGCCGGCATCCCATAGATTGGATTGCCTAGGGAGTCTCGCATTTGGCTATTCGCGAGATAGTGTTGTAAGGCTTTGACGTTAAGGTCCAGAAATCGTGCAAGGTCTTGGTCCCCTTCTGGGACGATAGGAGTTTGAGGTGGGGTTGGGCGAATGGGAGTTCTTTCAGTTTCCGAATTGAACTCCATTATTGGACTGGTTGTAGGTGGTGAAGGTGGAAGCAGTTGTTGACTAGCGTGGTCAAGAAGGGCCTTGGTTTGACTGCGTGTCAAAACCATTCAAGGATGGAAAGGGGAAGGTTTCAGAAAACTGTGTTCTGTCAGTCTCAGAAAACCAGAATGGATGTTTAGACAGTCAGAAAGTTGGATTTTATACTTGCTATTTTTTTGGAAAAAGAAAAATAGACAGAGACCGATGTCGGTATAAAAACCGATGTCGGTGAATAATACTGCCGATGTCGGTCAGATGACCGATGTCGGTTAAGAGAAGTTGCCGACGTCGGTTACTGTGTTTTCCAGAAACTCAGAAAAAAAGTTTTTGGAAATGAGGAAAACGTCCTTACCAGCTCAAAAAAGACAGATAAAAACAAAAAATGTGATGATGACAGACAGAGCCTAGCGTTAAATCCCTATAAATAATTTTATTAGGATCGTATGGCTTATGCCTTAACAAGATGTTTGGGGAAGTTGGCTATAAGAAGGGTCCTAGAATAGGCAATATAAAGATGGTTTCAGGTAGTTAAGGTGCTCAAAAATCTGTATTAGCTTCCGTACAGGCCTGGTGCTAAGGAGCAAGCTCCCATCACTTCACGATTCCAGTGGTTAGCTGGTTTCGCTTAGGCAATAGATACTTTCACTATAGTTTATACTCTGCCAGAGAACAGAGTTGGCTTTCCTCTTGGTGGTGAAATCCAAGTAGGATTTCCGGGTAGGGGTAAGGTTGTCCGCTGGGTGATGAAATCCCAGACGGGCCTTGTCTCAAGTGTGTTTGATGTTTTTATTGAGTGCTTGTGGTCTGGTAGTGTAACATCATGTGATCTACGATTTATTCAATATGCGTTTAAGTTACTAGATGTGGACTAAAAAGATGCAAGAAAGCAAGAAATGAAATGCAACAAGTTTTAAAGTCCCAAATCGAAATATGATATTGGAATGAAAACAAATTGGAGAAAGGGTTTGAAGAGAATGATTTTTCTTTCTAGTCTAGAAAATGCAAGAAAAAGTAAGAAAGAGTTCTTTTTAATTTCCTGCTTATGATTTTTTTAGAAAAGAAGGAGAGGTGAAGGTTAAGAAGCCTAATGCAACTAAATGAATACAGAAGAAAGGGAACCCAAGGAAGGCCCTAAAGGGGTCCCACCGGGCATGCCAGAATGTTTCTATTCAAATTTTATTTTTTTCAGATTTAAGAGAGAGAAGAAACTAAAGAAGTAATGGACAAGGCTTGTGAAGTACCTGGATATAGACTGCGCACCGTAAATCCAGACGCTGTGAATACTCCTCTTTGGCTGTGAAGGAATAACACCTGAAAGAGATAAACACTAAAAAGATGAAGAATGTTAGTTGATAAGAGAGTGGATTGCCAAGCAAAAGCTTGGTCCTAGAAGCGCTAAGGCTTCTTCAAGGATGACAATCCACTGTTTAAGACAGAATATGACAGAGACAGAAAAGAGAAATAATGAAAGATGTGAAAAGAAAAGACTAAAAACAAATGCGTACCTGATAAGCTGCAATCTGGTAAACACAGTCACCGACGTCGGTGGTATTGCCGTCGTCGGTCAGAAGGTTGCCGACGTCGGTGGGGGTAGTGACCGGCGTCGGTTGGGGCAATGGTCAAGCGCTGGTTACAGGGTTGGTTTCAGGGCTATAGGCTAATATATGGTCTTGTCTGAGGGACTGGGGATCTGTGCGGGTCTATATGAGGTCTAAAGGATAGAGAATATTATCTGGGAATAGACTGGATAAGTGACAGAGGCGAAAGGCGGATGGACAGGAGAGAGAGCTTTTCAGAGTCTTCGAGAAGAACAGAGAAGATTTTGGTGAAGGATATTGGAATAGACAGAAGACAGAGGATTTGATATAAATGAAATGATATAGAAATAAAGACAGCACAAATACTTAGCTGTGTTGAATAGTTGATGAAGATAGCATGCAGTCCCGGTACAAAACGTTGGATACAAGATCTCAGTGCCTGAGAGAAGTTGTCAAGTATGCTGATCCTTGCAAGAAAACAAGATGCCAGAACACCAGAAAGCAAGAGCACTAGAGCTTTGTTTCACCGGAAGAGAGATTCCCCTGTTAGATCACCCGAGATTCGAAAACTTCTGATTTTGATTGTGATTACCCGGAAAGAGGAAGAGAAGTCTGTTAAGTATAACCGACGTCGGCGATTACGCCGGCGTCGGCCGACAGGTGGCCGACGTCGGCGGGGTTAGAACGGGCAGAACAAGCCACCAAGCCCATTTTTAATCTGCCAAGTGTTCTTATGCGTTGGAGAATGCCGAGGGTTGTGCTAAATACGCACGAGAGTTTGTTAGGAGGTTAGAAGAATTAGGGAGAGATCTTGAGTGAGTCATAGGAGGAGAATTAGTCTAAGGTGAGGTGTCCATGCGAGGTGTCCTAGGCGAGGTGTCAAAGGAGGGAGGGGTTAAAGGGACTTATTTAATTAAAAATAGTTGATTATTTCCAATTAATAAGACTTAGGTGGGTTAGGGACCAAGAAGGACTAGGAGGGAGAAAGGACCAAGGGTTAGACACTTTTTCGGTGTCTACAGCAACATCCCCTTATTTTTAGATCCACATGTTATGTATTGACTCACAAGGATAAAAGATAAAAGTTGTACCATATGAGTCCAAAATGCATCCTTTTTGGATATTTAGAATCCTTAAATTCCTATAGGCTATTTGATGAAAAATAAGAATTTTATCATTGTAAAAAATGTTTTTTCTATGAAACTAGAAAAGACATAATAGACATTAATCGACAATAAATTTGACTTGATAATTTTACAAAATTTGATATTTTTAAGGAGAACTTTATGGAGATTCCAAATAGTGAAAGGGGGAGGCATGTAATTTGGAATCAATTCGATCTATATTGTCTATGATAATTTCAAATGAAACTCCCCTTGGGGAATAAATTAAGACATCATTAGAAGATGAACATGGGCCAAAAGATGAAAGAGATTAGATCAAGAAAATAAGGCACCATTTGTTCCATAATAAACACAGATAAAGATGTCAAATGGGCCATATATACATTGAAATATTTCAAGCATAATCAAGTTGGAAAAGTAAACACTTTGAAATACACACATAGCCACACACTAAATAGACAAATTCCTAGAAGAGATTTAATATAAGATATAAAATTTTACCTCAGAAGACCATTTAGAAGAAGAAATAAATATAAATTTTGATTCAAAACCAACTTCCTTCAAACAACTAGAAATATTGATGCATTGAGAAAAGTAATGTAAATTTAATATGATTCTTTAGTCAAGAATGGAACTTTGGAGTTAGTTGATCCTCCATTCAATTATAAACCCATCCTTTGGAAGTGGATATTTCAAAAGAAATAAGAAACATATAGTTCACTTTAGAAATAAAATCAAGGCTTTTCACAAAAAGATATGCTCAATAAAAAGAGATAGATTATAAAAATACCTTTAAACCATAAAAAAAATTGATTATTGTTCATATTTTTTAGATTTAGCAATACAAAATGGATGTAAAGTTCATTAGATAGACGTAAAAACTACTTTTATAAAATATGATCTCAAATAAATAGTTTACAAGACTCACCCAAAAGGTTTTGCAATTAACGACCAAAAACATAAAGTGTACAAGTTAGAGAAATTGTTGTATGGATTGAGACAAGTGCCAAGAGCATGGTAAGAAAAAATCACTGAACACTTGTTGAGTATAAATTTCAAGCATTTGAAATTTTAATATGAAACTATTTAAGAAAACACTTGTATATCTAGTTGTATATGTAGGTGATGTGCTCATAACAGAAAATAATGAAAGCTACACTATAAAATCAAAGTAAAATAGATGAAACATTACAATGTCAGACCAGGGATGAAATTCATAAATTGTAAAATAAAATTGTTACATGCCAAAATTCATTCATTTAAATAAAACATAGGCAAAAGCACATATAAATAATAGTCTATGTGATTGTTAAGTTCATCTTCAAGATATTTTTTGGGATTCCACATAAAAAGAAATATTAATATGCCTAAAATTATGTGCAAAAATATTATATATACATCTTTACGAAACTTAAAGAAATATATGGAATGAGAATGACTTGAAGATGAAATATTAGAATTGTATAAAAACTATATTATTTATTAAAATAATTTTTGTAACATTATCATTTAAAAAATAAACTATTAAAATAAGGTATAACACTATGATCTCCATATTTGAACTAATCTAAAATCATCTTTGGGTAAAATGAAATTTTATAAATTTTTAGAGTGATCATGTCTTTTACTTAATTATATGAAAAATGACATCACACAAATTTGTAAATTTGTAACCTACTTTGAATATCAAAATGACGTAGGTACTTTCATTTTCACTATGTTCTAATATAAAGATGATGTTATAAATTTTTTTATATAATTTTATTCATATATTTATAAATGAATAGAGCGATCATTCCGAAAGTGCAGGCAGAATATCATATTTTGTCACGG
The DNA here is from genome assembly GCA_037957365.1 of Torreya grandis. NCBI lineage: Eukaryota > Viridiplantae > Streptophyta > Pinopsida > Cupressales > Taxaceae > Torreya > Torreya grandis. Next base: position 1,029,083 of record JARHVA010000156.1, read on the forward strand.
TATTCACCGGAGGAGAGTGAAGGTATTAAGAAAGGAAGCGAGGTGGAATTCGTCTTCTTTGACATGGATGCCGAGTTGAAAGAGGATAGATTTAAGTTGAAATTATTGAAAAGTAGCAGCAAATGCTACGAGTTAAAGAGTGGGTGGAGCAATTTTGTAAGACGAAAAAACTTGAAATCCGGCGATATTCTTAAGTTTTATACCCTGAGCTCTACCAATCAATTTTGTTTAAGCTGCATTAAAAATACTCGCAATTTTTTAAATTCTTTCGGGTCTTCAAGAGCAGGAGCAGGAGGTGATGCCTCTACATCTGTTGAGGAACAATATCTTACCAATAATATATCTTCGACATTGTTGGATCTCTTCCCATGCACCCCGTCCGGGTTTGGTTTTTTGCGTAAAAATAATTTCTCTGTAAGTTGCAGCGAGCATGAGCGACAACCACCTTTTGAAGCCTTGGACAGCTCATCTCTCGACTTGACACTAAATGGCGGCGCTAAAGTGGTAAGGGTGGAAGCAGGCAAAAGTTGTTCCCATGCACCACCTGTTTCTGCATCTAATGTCAATCCTCACAACAACAAGATCGACCTCGAACTCAGACTCGGCCGCTAATATGTCTTGTATGTAGTAATACAGGAAATTTGATGTCGCCAGTTACTGGCTTTTCTTCAAAGTAAAAATTGTCAAAGACCCAATTCTTTTCATGGGGCTAATTGTAACCTTTCTGCTTCCATCCTCCTTCCTCTTTTCCCTTTCAAACTGAAGTTGGGGGTTTTTAATGCACTTTCTATCCGAACAATAGACAAAACAACCCTGCTTGCTAGCTTTTCTTCTTCTTCTTCCTCCTCTTCTAAGCTTTCCTTCACTAGGGGACTATCATTTATTGGAGAGAATTTATCAAATTCCTCTTGCCCATAATTCAAAACATTTACTACTTTTTCCATTTTGTTGGAAGAAGGCTATGCTGACTCCAAAACAACCATTTCCTCTGCAACCTCTAGCATCTCATTCTTTTGTGGTGAATGTTGAACCTCTTTAAAAGATTTCAAAGATGAATCCTCAACTAATTTTGATTTAGTTGTCCCAAACAAACTGTGAACTAGATCACGATTCGAGCATCCAATCTTTCTAACCCATTTATAAATATTCAAAGCTTGGGAACCTTTAAAAACCTTTTCTAGGCATGCAACCAACTTATGATCTAATTTGTTACATTTGAAGCATCTAAATGGAAGACTTTCAAAGTTGAAAAATTGAGACCATACTCCATGGGAAAAAGAGATTTTTATAGAGTGAAATAGAGGTTTAGATAAATCAACCAATAAACATACTCAGAGAAAATTTTGATGAGTTTCAATAGAACCATCAATTTTAACAAAGACCCCCAGTTTACTCACTAGCTAGTTGAAAATACCATGGTATCTCAAGGCTAAGGGTAGATTATAAAATCTTATCCATATCGATGATTAAAAAATAATTAAAAAATATGGATCAAATAATGGAGCCCATGGGCAAAAAAACACCCTCTAATTTCCTATGAACCAAGGTCCATTTGATCACACAAAATCTTTGGCCTTTGTCTACTAAAATTAAAGTAAAAATAATCCATTAGACAGCATAGAGATGGAAGGAGGTTTCAATGTTGGCCATGATCCCACCAACCCTTATTGAAGCACTTCCCACAACAACCATTTCCTAATAGATATGCCAATCAATGATTTATTTCCCTTTTCCAAATAAACCTTTGAAAGCTCTGAATCTGATAAATCTAGGATAGGAGAAGATTCTAAAAAAACTAAGGGAACATTACCAAGATGAGTTGTTTCTAGATCTAAATATTGGGAACAATCTGCTTGTGACACCTTAAAACCTTCTTCAATAGCTATTTCCTTTGTTGGGGATCATTTTGAAGAACCTTGACTTCTTGAAACTAGAATAGGGTTAGAACCTGGTTGAGCCTTGAGGATGGTTTCTTTACAAAAAATTCCACAAGTATGAAATGGATTAGAGTTATTAATGCAAGATAAAAAAAACTAAAGCCTTTAAAACCCTAACCTTTCCTATTAAAGCTCCATCTTCTCTCTCCTCTAGAGCTACAACTCCTTTTGATAGGGCAAAGTTAACATCTAGTTGATTCTGATCTAACAAAACCTCAAGAAGAACAAATCCTACTTCTATATGCTTAGAGGAATAAATCGCTTGATTAGCTACTTATGTTTTACACTGATCCTTGCCCCTACCACATCTGGCTATTGACCCAAGCTCTGCTAGGCTAGACCTAAACCCTGTACCACCTTGCTTCTCTCCTTCATCTTCATTGCCTACCTACCCACTGAATTATTTGCTACCTTATCCTTGAGTCTGCCTGCATCCCTTCAATCTAAATCATGATGCCTACATAGAAAACAACACCTTACCCTTACTCTATGATCTCCCCTACTTGCCCATTGTTCCATAACCGTCACCTTTGTCACCATTTTGGATCTCAATATTTTTACTATCAAATCACCTCTTGAAAGGATAAAAATGATTAACTCTCTATGTAACTTTAAATATTAATATTATAATAATTTATAAGATGAAGATAAATTGATGTGTGTGTGTGTGTGTGTGTGTGTGTGTGTGTGTGTGTGTGTGTGTGTGTGTGTGTGAGTGTGTGATTAGTAGTAATTAATTATTAAATGATAGATTTGAGTTAGAAAAATTGTCATTAGGAGCTATAGGGAACTATTGTGAAGGTGAATGTTGTAAGTAATTACCTTCATCTAATTATTTATAGCACTATCTAGGAAGGGAAAAATAGTGATATAGAGTATGATGATAGATTGTTTAATACAATAAAACATTATGGCACATACAAGTGAGATCATATATATAAAAGATGAAAAATTAGGTTGGCCCAGTTCATAAATAGATACATATATATGATAGAATATGAACAAGAGTCAAATATTTATACACAAATCATATTTATTAAATATAATTTAAAACTAAAATTTATATGTATCTCATAATATATTGAAGTGTCTAAAAATCCTTTCATAAATTCTAGGTTTCAAAATAAAGATAACATTAGGTGAATAGTGAAGCTCGTCAATTACAATCCCTAAATATATTAGTATAGAGAGACTATGATAAATATATCTAAAATTATCACTTAAATTTATGATTCATTATATCTGAATATTTGAAGACTCACAATGGCCAAGGTTTGAATAGTCATCTGTAGTTGCACAGCTAGGTCACTACTGCTCTACTCTGCCAATCTTCTTGAAACACAGGTATAGCTGTAAGTGTAGGTATGATAGGGTTTTGTCTTCCAATAACATGTTGAAATAGGATTTTGGTTCCTCATATAGAGATGTTGTTCAACCTATAGCCTCTCTAGATCTAGTTTCTCCTACAACCTTCCCCAACCCATATATTGTGGAAAACTCAGATGCTATCCCTATAGTATAAATCAATCTTCCAGAAGTAACTGGGTTAATTTCTTCTTTTTAAGATTTTGAAATCATTTGTAGGTTTAATGGTTTCTGGCCTCAATCATAAGAGTTGCATCAATGGGTTGATGCTACTTGAACCAAAAATCATGTGATTTATTTATGTTCTAAAGGGTTTTTTATAGTCTAATTTATGGAACTTGAGGAGTGTCAAAGAGTTCTTAAGGAAGGACCTTGTTTTGGGGAAGAATTTGGCTCTTTGTTACCTCATGTTTTTTTTTGATCCCTTAACAATGGTGGTGTATAAAATTTTGGTTTGTGATCGGCTCCCAAATCTGCCTATACCCTTTTGGTACCCCTCAATATGTGAAGCTATTGGTGATATGCTTGGAAGATTCATCAAGATGGATTCCAAGTAGTGTTCGCAAGGGCTATATACCTATACCCATATTTATGTTGAAGTTGACCTTATTAAAGGTCTTACAGGTCAAATCCAGCTAAAATATAATAATTCTCTTGATTCCAAATGTTGGACTATGAAAACACTACTTTTAGATGTCAACTTTACCACCAACCTAGCCATCTCTATGGGGTTTGTTCACATGCAGTCAAGTCAAAAATTAAAAATGTTGAGCCTCATCCTAAATGTTGGCTACCATTTGAGCACTCTTTTCCAACTGAGGTAACAAAAAAATATAAAGATGGTTCAGAGAAGAAAGAAGCCTCAGATATTTCTTATTGCATGACATTTATAGATAATACTACAGGAGGTAGCATCAAGAGATCACATGAATCTGAATCTTTTAAATCTGACAAGGATCAACCCCGTTTCAATCCTCATCATAATCATGAGCTTACGATGGTTATTGCTAGTCCAATAGATCTTGGTCAACTAAAGCATTAGACTAAGGTTCAAAAGAAAAAAGGTAAAAATGGTCGTATTATGGTTACGGGCTTTGGCTATTTTTGATTATCTTTTGTATTATTTTCTATTGCTGGCCTTTTTGGTCTATTTTGCTCGATGTGGCTTATTTTTGGGGTGTGACTTTTCCACCCATCTTTTTTGTATGACTAATATTATCCTATATATTTTTTAAATCAATAGGGTACCCTTTTCAATCAAAAAAATATTTATTACAATATGTTTTAGTTAAATATCTAATTTACAAGACTTGACAATATATGACATAAAATTATAAATAATCTCACCAATAATAATTCACTAGGGCATTTTGTCATACATTTTACTTTTACATATCCCTCTTATATGCAAACAAGTATAAATGTTTTTATTAAACATCTCAAACTTCAAATAAAGAGAAATATTTAGAAGTATGCGATAATTCAAACTTCATAAAAAGATATTTGTAATAAAATAATTTATTTATAAAATAACCCTTCTCTATCTAACTTTATCTTACCACACTCCACCACCGTAATGCCCCCTCCTGAACACCTCAAATATCTGTTGGGGATCAACCAACAATGGATTACACTTATGAAAGCAATGAATGCGGAAATAAATCAGATAGATAAGTAACTGAAATGATAAATAGCACAGAACAAGATATACAAGAAAACACCCTGAAAACTTGTATTAAAAACTCTTTACAATAGGAATACAAATGAAGAACTTTGTTCTTCCACACCTCTCTCAGATGCACACAAGATCTCTCACTAGATCTCTATTCCTCAAGAGCTCTCTCTCAAGTACAGTCCTTCAAACATTTACAATGTTCTACTCATACTCAATTACACTCTCTCATACAATAGCTTAGAAGATCTCTCCTACATATAGAAATAGGAAACTTAAGCATGCTCTTACAACAAACAGTTAAGCCTCTTCAACAAGGGCTCTAAAAATAATATTGCTAACAATAGAGACGCGAGCTTGAGTCTACAACTCAAACTCATCATGCAAACACTCGCTTCTGTCCTCAGAAATCGCTTTCTGGACACGCAGGTAACCGACGTCGGTTCCTGCCTGTTCGCCTGTGACCGTCGCCGGCCGATCACACTGTCGACGTCGGCGCCTCTGTAACTGCAACTGACCGACGTCGGTCGCTCCTGACCGACGCCGGCGTCTATGTAGACCCGAACCTGTTTGTGTATGCTCCTTGGTGAAGTTTTTAGCTCCACATACCTAACAATCTCCCACTTGGAGATAAACCAGCTGCACCAGCACCTGTACAGCAACATCTTCTAGCTCCTCCATCTTCAACTCAATCATGAAGACCAACAGAAGTTGAATGAAGATTCAACTTCTCCTTAGTAACCGGCTTTGTTAGCATATCAGCAGGATTCTTGTCTGTATGGATCTTCTCCAGCTTCAACTCACCATCTTCCAATACCTGCCGTATGAAGTGGTACCTTAGCTGTATGTGCTTGGTTCTAGAATGAAAAGCTGAGTTCTTAGCCAAATGGATTGCACTCTGACTGTCACTATGCAATCTGCAACTCCCATGCTCCCTTCCAAGCTCTTCCATGAACCGTGTCATCCATATCATCTCCTTGCTAGCTTCTGTAGCTGCAATATATTCTGCTTCTGTAGTTGACAAGGCTACAACCTTCTGCAACTTAGAAATCCAACTAACTGCCGTTCCACCTACAGTAAAAACATAACCTGTAGTGCTCCTCCTGCCATCCAAATCCCCTGCCATATCTGAATCTACATAGCCATGTAGAGAAGTATCTGAACCTCCATAGCATAAGTGTCTACTGTTGGTTCCTCTCAGATATCTAAGGATCCATTGTACTGCTTTCCAATGTTCCTTTCCTGGATTGGCCATATACCTGCTTACTACTCCCACTGCTTGGGCAATATCCGGTCTGGTACACACCATTGCATACATCAAACTTCTTACCGCGGAAGAATATGGAACCTTGTTCATGTACTCTACCTCATCATGTGAATTGGGACATTGTTCTTTGCTTAACTTAAAATGTCCTGCCAAAGGTGTGCTTACCGGTTTCGCATCCTGCATGTTGAACCGTTTCAACACCTTGTCCACATAATCTTCTTGAGACAATATCAACCTGTGATTTTCTCTGTCTCTCTTAATGCTCATGCCAAGGATTTTCTTAGCTGCTCCCAAATCCTTCATAGCAAACGTTTGAGCTAACTTCACCTTAAGCTCTGAGATATCCTGCATGTGAGACCCTGCAACCAGCATGTCATCTACATACAACAATAGAATAATGTATCTACCGTTATCAAATCTCTTAAAATATACACAATGGTCTGATTGACATCTACTATAGCCATGCTCAGTCATAAACCTGTCAAATTTCAAGTACCATTGCCTTGGAGCTTGCTTGAGGCCATACAAGCTTTTCTTTAACCTGCACACTAGTTTCTCCTTACCCTTGACTTCAAAACCTTCTGGCTGTTCCATGTAAATTTTCTCATCTAAATCTCCATGAAGAAATGCTGTTTTAACATCTAGCTGCTCAAGATGCAAATCCTCAAAAGCAACCAAAGACAATACAACCCTTATAGAAGTCATCTTAACAACTGGAGAAAAAATCTCACCAAAGTCAATACCTGGCTTTTGTGCAAATCCTTTTACAACCAATCTGGCCTTGTATCTCATCTGACCATCCTCACCTTCCTTCAACCTGTAAGTCCACCTGTTCTTCAGTGTTCTCTTACCAGCTGGCAATTCAACCAAATCCCATGTTTGGTTCTCCCTTAAGGACTCCATCTCCTCAACCATGCCATGCTCCCACTTACTCCTGGACTCCACCTGTAAAGCTTCTTCAAAACTTTCTGGTTCTCCACCATCGGTTAGCAATAAATAATATAAAGAAGGAGAATATCTAATTGGAGGCTTACTTACCCTTTCAGACCTCCTGATTGGTGTCTTAGACTCGTTTTCAACAATCTGTCCACCCAAATTTTCTGACAGTGACCGACCTCGGCCACCTGTAGACCTGTTACTGGCCGACGCCGGTTCTTTCTGGCCGACGCCGGTGCCTGGTCTGCCGACGTCAGTTTCTGTATGACCGACATCGGTTTCTGTACTGCCGACGCCGGTTCCAAACCTGCCGACGTCGGTCTCTGTGTTTTCCTGTAAGTGATTATTTCTTTTTCCCGCGAGCTCATTTTGGACCATAACTTCGTCCAACTCATTATTGCTCTGCCCAGCTTGATCTAGCTTCCTTGTCTGATCACTGTACATCACTCTTTCATTGAAAACAACATCACGGCTCCTAATTACCTTGTTAGTTCCTAGATTCCAAAATCTGAAACCAAAATCATCTGAGCCATAGCCTATAAACGTGCACCTCGTAGACTTAGCATCAAGCTTCTTTCTATTTTCCTTATCTATGTGCACAAAGGCTTCACAACCAAAAACTTTGAGATATGAGAGATCTACCTTTTTACCTGTCCATGCCTCTTCTGGAATTCCACCATCCAGAGCTGTAGAGGGTCCTCTGTTGATCAGGTACACTGCGGTGTCAACTGCTTCTACCCAAAACTCTAAGGGCAACCCTGCATGCAATCTCATACATCTTGCACGCTCCATAATAGTCCTGTTCATCCTTTCAGCAATACCATTCTGCTGAGGTGTCCTTGGAACCGTCCTTTGCCTACGGATCCCATTTATATAACAATACAATTTGAACTTAAGACTGCAGAACTCACCACCATTATCAGATCTCAAGCACTTTAATCTTTTGCCTGTTTCATTCTCAACCATGGCTTTCCATATCTTAAAAGTCTCAAAAACATCAGATTTCTTTTTAATACAGTAGATCCATACCTTTCTTGTGGCGTCATCTATGAATGTAACATAGTACTGTGATCCGCCAATAGAGGCTACATGAGCCGGTCCCCACACGTCTGTGTGAACAAGCTGCAACTTCTGCCTTTTCTTAGTAGACCCAGTCTTTAGAAAACTAACCCTTTTCTATTTTCCAAACACACAATGCTCACAAAATTCTAGATCCATACTTTTCAAATCTGAAAGCATACCTTTAGACTTAAGGATTGACATCCCCTTCTCACTCATGTGGCCAAGCCTTGAGTGCCACAATTTAGCATCCACATCTGAAGTAGATAAAACTAAAGGAGATTTGTTAGTAATACAATTACACAAATAGAGAGTACCTTCTCTCTTACCTCTGGCCATAACAAGTGCACCCTTGGTCACTTTCCAAGAATCTGCTGTGAGAGTTACTGTGCAACCCTCATCACCTAGCTTACCTGCAGAAATCAGATTTCTCTTCAAACTAGGAACATGCATCACATCCCTCAACACCCATGTGTTGCCATTCTGCATCTTTAGCTGCACTTTACCTTTGCCAATAATCTTACAAGGCTCATCATCCCCTAAGTACACTATTCCAAAATCTCCATGGACATAGTCACTGAAATATTCTCTGTTAGGGGTAGCATGGAAAGATGCACCAGAATCTAATACCCAAGATTCTATGTTATTATGCAAAGAGAAAATAAGAGCATCCTGTGCAATACCTGCAACCTTTGTCTCTTCCTTTCCTTCATGCTGATTGTCCTCCTTAGGCTTTGACCAGCAATCTCTGCTTATGTGCCCCAACTTTCCACAGTTCCAGCATTGTGGCCTTCTGCCATTCCTGGATTTGGATCTGCCTCTTCCCTTAGACTTAGATCTTGATCTCCTCTTGCTCCTTTCTTTTTGCCTTCCTCTGCTCTCGAGATTTAAAGCGTTTCCAGATGTCCCAGAAGTCTCTTCTGTGCTTTTCCTGCAAATTTCCTCATTCAAAATAACACTAACCACATCCTCTACTTTTAAAATATTCGAAGCAGAAGCAGTATTAGAAACTGCCATTACCAAGCCATGCCAGCTTTCAGGCAAAGAACATAAAATTAAAAGAGCCTTTATTTCATCTTCAAATACAATATTAACAGAACTTAACTGATTAACAATACCATGGAAATCATTCAGGTGATTAGAAACAGATCCACCTTCTTGCATATGCAAATTAAATAACTGCTTCATCAAATATACCTTGTTTGAAGCGGAGGGTTTTTCATACAAATTTGCTAACGTGGTCATTAACTCTACCGTAGTTTTTGCCTGTGACAAATTGGATATCACAGTGGAGGCCAGACTCAGTCTTATAGACCCAAGAGCCTTTCTGTCAAGAACTTCCCATTCTTCATCCTCCATGTCCTTGGGCTTCTTTGCTATCCCACCTAACGGTAAGTAAAGATCCTTCTGATACAGATAGTCCTCTATCTGCATTCTCCAGTGCTGATAGTTCTTGCCATTAAACTTTTCCATTCTCAACTTACTTTCTTCTGCCATTGCTTCTCCCACTCAAACAGAAATCCCTGTGAGCAACCTGTAATCCGAACACACTACACAGATCTAAACCACCTGTTAGTGAACCTGAGCTCTGATACCACTTGTTGGGGATCAACCAACAATGGATTACACTTATGAAAGCAATGAATGCGGAAATAAATCAGATAGATAAGTAACTGAAATGATAAATAGCACAAAACAAGATATACAAGAAAACACCCTGAAAACTTGTATTAAAAACTCTTTACAATAGGAATACAAATGAAGAACTTTGTTCTTCCACACCTCTCTCAGATGCACACAAGATCTCTCACTAGATCTCTATTCCTCAAGAGCTCTCTCTCAAGTACAGTCCTTCAAACATTTACAATGTTCTACTCATACTCAATTACACTCTCTCATACAATAGCTTAGAAGATCTCTCCTACATATAGAAATAGGAAACTTAAGCATGCTCTTACAACAAACAGTTAAGCCTCTTCAACAAGGGCTCTAAAAATAATATTGCTAACAATAGAGACGCGAGCTTGAGTCTACAACTCAAACTCATCATGCAAACACTCGCTTCTGTCCTCGGAAATCGCTTTCTGGACACGCAGGTAACCGACGTCGGTTCCTGCCTGTTTGCCTGTGACCGTCGCCGGCCGATCACACTGCCGACGTCGGCGCCTCTGTAACTGCAACTGACCGACGTCGGTCGCTCCTGACCGACGCCGGCGTCTATGTAGACCCGAACCTGTTTGTGTATGCTCCTTGGTGAAGCTTTTAGCTCCACATACCTAACAATATCTACTATATATTATTAATAAACAAAACCTTATCACCCCCATGTATAATGATATATTCATGTTATGTCATGCCAACATCTATCTCCAATTTTGTAATGTAGTTATGTGGTAATATAAAGTCATTGTTTACCTTTTGGTTGATTTTGAGTTCTTCATAGTTTGTTATTTGATACCTATATATTGGCATGAACATGATTATTTATTACCTTGTTATTAATAAATATAATAATCTCTATAGATATAGAAACTTGAATTTAATTATTAAGTATTTGAAAATATTTTATCTTGACATTTGTAGTTTTCTTAGTTTATTCTCCATTTTATTAATTTAAAAAATTTATGAGAACTTTCACTAGTTTACTTAGTTCCATTTAATTATTGGAAACTTCATTTAGGCACTTTTATTTTCCTTACATCTATTTTTATTTAGATTCTATTACTCTCTATAATTTTGGGACGAGATAACACTAGTCAAATAAGGTTGTAGTATGGCCTTAACCCCACACTTCAATTATAATTGTTTAAAGGTGAGATGATTTTTATCAGTCTTACTAATATTTTTTCATGGTCGATTAATATAACTATTTAAAATATTAATCTATACAAGCACATGAAGACCTCTCAAATTATCATCTAGCAATCACTTAAAAATTCTACTGCGCATTGACTAAAAGAGCACTATTATTTCCAATTTCAAATATGATTTATTCTATCATCCATAAGTAAGTCATTTCATTGTAGGTCAAAGGCACTCATTTTCAAGCATTCAATTCAATCTATCTATTTTCATTCATAATGAAAATATTAAGATTCACACATTCACTTTTGGAGGGAGAAATACATCAACCTGAGGCCTTTTTAGGATATGTAGGAAACACATAGATTACTTGGGGTTCTCTTATGATAGCTTGGATATTAAAATTTCCTAATTCTTTCCATTTATTTTATCTCCATTTAGTTTATTGTGTGGGAGGCAAGGTTTATATTATTCAATTTTTTCACGCATCAAATTAGCATACAGAGAATAATTAAATCCTCTAAGATAGCCATAGGTACTTGCATAGAAAGATCAATCATATAGTCAACTAGGACATGGTCACAGTGAAAATACAAATACACAACATGGCCTTATCCTCCTAGTATGTCCTTATCCCAAAGTAGTTTTAAATTATATTTTCACATGTGATATAGTACAGTCATTTTTATTAATAGTCATCTTGCACAATTAGTATAAATTCAATCTAAATAAGGTTTTCATATCTATTTGATAATTTATTATTTATAAATCATTTTAATTTATATCAATTATTTTATTTCACATTAAGATTATATATTCTGTAAACTAAATTAGTTTTCAAAAGTTTAATTTTTTATTCCATCTAGTTGGTAAACCAAAAATAAATATATGAACATTCTAATAAACTAGTAATGTTATTTAAACACTAGTTGTTTATTTGATTTTTGTTCTATGAATTCATTAAAAAAATTGTAAATTACTAACACTAATATAAAATAAAATTTGACCTTGAATATAAATTTGACACCACAAGTCAATCTTATTCGACCTTGGATTTAATATGACACTAGACAAATTATATTATCAATCTTGGATAATTTTTGACACTATTGCTTGGTTTTTGAAATTATGTTCTAGTAGTTTTAAAGCTGCTTAGTTATTAGCATTACGATATAATGTGATTTATTTTATGGACACCATGGTTGTATGGGTACTTCCCAAATACTCAATCCATTATAAAACACTAAACATAGATATTAGTTTCCCCAAACCTCACAGTATATGTTATAAAAGCTTAGGGTCCCTTATGTATACCATAGGAAGCTTATTTTAACTATTTGATTTTTGGTGCACATGAAAGGAGCATATCGCTTAGGAAAGTCACTCTCATCATACCCTTAGAGATATGATAATGGGTTAAAGGCATGGATTTACCTTTATAGTTAGTGCTTTAAAATATTATTGAGATTACTCTATGAATGAGTAAATATATTTGAGATCTCACACTATCATTCAAACCCTTTCCTACATCACCATTTATAGCTTCATTTTTTTTGTATTGTATTAATAATAATTGTATTTTTTTATTCATATTTTATTGTATAACCATAAGGAGTATTACTATAATAAGTGGTACTCCTTTTTTATATATGTAACTTCCTTTGGTTTCTTATGCAATGGAAAATCATGATGTTTTTTTCTAAAAATACTAATGATACTATTGAACTTATTTTTTTCTAATGAAATTGAAATTTACATTGATTATAATATAGAAAATAGTGAAGAAAACCATCATGTACATAATTTGAATGAAGTTGATATTTTTCCACAAGAACTTAATGGAGTAGATTACAACCAAGTACAAAACATATCTAAATTTTTTTAGTCTTCAAGTCAACTCCCAAGAGGTAAATAATATCATTAGTCTCATTATATCATCAAAATATAATCATCAAGATAAATTTTATACATCTCCACCATAATATTTACCTTTTTCAGGTTGTTAAATATCATACTTCTAATATTTTCACTTCTAATATTACATCTATGCCTATTTTTACACTATGGTTACTTCCCTAGCATTATCCCTTGGTTTGGAAACATCACTTGGTTTCCAAAAAATTTCCATCCTATGCCTACTCATACTACTTATTATATCCTCCAATATCTTCTCCAAATACTACTCTTGAGCATATGATTCTTACCTTATAAGCTAAGCTATCTCAAATTGAGAAAACACATTCCCACGCTAGCCCCTATATGGACTCACATTCCTTGTTACATAACCCTTCCGCCTCCAAAATTGCATCTTATTCATTACCAATTGGCTTTGTGGCTCATAATTTTCCTCTGTATGAAATAAAAATGTGGTCCTAAACAAAATTTGTGTGCCTTCCATGCAACTTGGCTAGACTATGTAAGTAATGACAAATTGTTGATAATATCTTCTGAATAAGTATCAAATAATATGATATTATATAGTTCTATGATATTCCTCTTCAATAATTAGAGGCTTTCAATCCTTTGATAAATCATTTTTAACATACTTTTATATCAACATTAGTGAAAATCTATCATATGTTCAAATTGCAAAACTCAAACAAGGGTTTAATGAAATAATAATTGAAAATGCCCTAAGATACAAGACTCTTATATCAAAAATGAAAAATATAATATCTAATAATTATATCTAAGATATTTTTACTAAAAATTTGTTTTCACTACTTCAAGATTCAATTATGTTTGATAATTTAAATTATTTTGAAAAGTTATGCCATATAGTTAAAGAGTGTGAAGTCAAATTTATTACTTTGACCAAGCTCAAATATACTTCAAATGTTCCTTCTACTTCAAATGTAAAATTTTAAATCAATCCAAATTATAACAGAAAACCTAATGAAATTAAGAATGAAGTTGATATTATTTTTAATGTTATCTCACAACCAATACAAAAGATTCAATTAAAGGCTCCACCTATGAGGTAATTCTCAAGGTTACCATCAGTTGCTCATGTATTTTCACAAAATCTACTTGAATGCAATATCATCTCCCTTCTTCCACTAATGAAAGTAGACACGTCTAAACCAAAATATATAAGTTTTGATGGAAAAGCATATTGTGACTATCATCAATGTACTTGACATTAAAAAAAATGTTTCAAGCTAAAGCACAAGATCAAGATCTCAATGATGATAATATTATTAATATTGGTGCACCTGATTAAGATCTAATCCACAAGATAATGAAAATTTAAAGCTCAAAATGTAGAAATATTCTTTTTACAAATCATAAAGCAATAAATAATGAGGATAATTCTAAAGTACACTATGCATATAATTATAATCATCCTCCTTATACATATGGGCATCCACTCAATAGCATCATTGGTAAAGTTATAAGAAAAAAAAAGCATCATTTCCTATTATTACATTTGATGATATTTAATTTGTTGATGATGGTTCACAAAGAGATGCCCTCTTTATTTGAGCATATGTTGACAAACAATTCATCTATATTATTATCATAAATAATGAATCAAGCAAAAATGTGTGCACCATAACACTCCTCTACTCTCTTGGGTACACAAATCAATATTTATATGGTACTTATAAAATTTTCAAAGCATTTGATGGCCATATACAAGGTACTCCTGGGAACATAGTACTACTTTTACAACTGGAACCTCTCATAGTGCCCACTCCATTCTTAGTTATACCAAACATATGGGTATTTCATATTCTATTAGGATGCACTTGGATAACAAGTATTAGATAATTACCTTATATAGAGAACCAATATACTCAAGATAATTAAATGGTAAAAGTTTCCAAAATATAATATGAATATCCTCATAGAGAATAGTTGGTTGGGACATACATTTGACAACATGACAATGAAATATTTAATAAAACTATTCAAGATTATATTACAAAATAAGTTCCTCTATTTATTCAAGAGCATGATCTCAATATAAGAAATCATATTATAGAATCAATTTCTCTATCTATTTATGAGTACAATAAATTTACACATGAGGATATTCAAGAGTCAACCACTCCACTTATTTATGAGCATGATATAATTACACATGAGAATAGAAATTTAGCTATAAATAGCATGATAAATTCTCCTATGAAAAACGTGGCACCTAAAAAGATGTTTTCATCTCCCAAGGCATCACATGTTATTTAGAGAGCTTCAACACATGTGTCAACAATTACATCTTCTCCTATTACACATGAGGAAATTGATTTCTATAGGTATATTCAAGTAGTGATTCGGATATTTATATTATAACATTTAATTCTTATTGAGATTCAAAGGCATCTGTAGTTAGCACTTCCTCTTCATAGGAGTTGATTCCTTAATTTCATGCATTATTACATCCTTTGGCTTTATTCTCACTTTGTGAGTTTAACCTCTTGCATTTTCAAACCAATTCAAATAATCCAAAATAGTTATCTTATAATGATTTCAATGCTCATTATTTATGGCAATGTACTTACTATGGTATATTTATCATATTGTGGATTCTATTGCATTTAAATGATCACAACTATCTATTCTTATATGCTACATGAGCACATATATTCTTTCTAATTTGGGGAATGAACATTCTTATCTACATTATTATGATTCAAATCTATGTAATTTTGGAAATTTTCCTTGCTTTCCATTCTTTCCACACTGTGATTTATCACCTTGTTGTGGATTGTTCGAATCATTCCTATTTATTCTATTTTTTAATCCTTGCTTCTTACTATTTTTTCAACTCTCTTAAGTTTAAATATTTAAAAAAAAAGATTAGAATATCTAAATTATTCAAAAACATTAAAATATTTCCAAAATTTTGAAAAAATTCATGTATGTAAAAACTTCCAAACAATTAAATTATTTATTAAAAAAATCAAGACCTATAATAATTTTCAAATGTAGCCAATTTCATGTCAAGTATATAACATATTTCATTTTTTTATATACAATGATTTTTTATGAGGTATGTGAGTGTGAGACAATAAATACTATTACTTAATTTTTTGACATTGGGATTCTTTTATTACCCTACATCCTTGATAAGTTTGGGGCATCTCTTCATGATCTATGATCACCTTAAAAATATGCATCTATCCATAACCTCTAAAATTTTGAGATATTTAATACATAATTATTTTGATAATCACTCATCTTGTTACATGGATATGATACTTACTAACAATGATGTTAATACATATGGTTGATGCAAGCTAGTGTAAGAGCTCAAAAATAATAATACTATTCAGCTAGTGTAATACACATTAAAAATGCTATTATATATCCATGAAAGTAGTTCACATAACCTATAATAAAATAGTATAGTTCCATAACCAAATAACCTAGAATAAGTCTATGAGTGGAACAATAAACAAATTAATTAACAAACTCTTATTTAGAGTTATTTACCCTTTGGTGAATTAATCATCATAAAATATTATCTAACATTATCCCCCTTAATTCAACATGGTTTAAAGTGAACTATAGAGAAATTCTATAAATACCTCAAATTTGTCATGTGCAAGTGACTTGGTGAAAACATTTTCATGTTGTTCTTCTATCAGGTAATATTGGAGCTAGATGTTGTGTTACTTTACATGTTTGTGAATGAAATGAACTTGTACCTCAATGTATTTTGTGCATTCATGAAAGAATGGATTATGAACAAGTTTGAGAACATCCTCATTATCACAGTATAGGATGGTAGGTGTCTTTTGTGGTACTCCTAATTCTTCTAATATGTGATGTAACCATATCGCTTCATAAATAGCTCCTCCTACAACATGATATTCTACTTCAGTAGAAGATCGAGAAACAAAGTTTTATTTCTTGCTCCCCTAGGATATAGGACCAGATCTTAAAAAGAACACATATCCAAAGTGGATTTTCTATCATCAATATTTCCTATATGATCTAAGTCAGAATATCCTGTCAAGAAGAAATTTTTATTCTTATTATATTCTAGGCCGAAGTCCATTGTACCCTTGATATATCTTAGTATTCATTTTGTTGCTTTCCAATGAGACATCTTTGGCTCCTACATGAACCTTGAAAGATAGCTAATTGCATAGTTGATGTCTAGCCTAGTATATGTTAAGTAAATAAGACTCCCAAGTAACTATCGATAGAGAGTTGTATTTACTTATGGTGATGGATTTATACGAGACAATTGAAGCCTTGTCTCCATAAGTGTAGAAATTGGATTACTATCCATCATCTTGAATTTCTCAAGCATTGTCTTGACACATTTCATCTAGGACACAAAGATGTGGTTTTCCTTTTGTCATACTTCTAATTCAAGATAATAGTGTAGAAGCTAGAGATCTATCATGTCGAATGATCGGTTAAGATCTTTCTTGGTTGCATCTATCATCTCCACTGAACTATCGGTGATGACTAGATCATTGACATATAATACAACAATTATAATCTCACCCCCTTGATATTTTAGGTAGAGATTTGGATCATAGGGACATCTCTGGAAGCCATGTTGGATGAGATGTTCATCAAATTTTATGTACCAAGCTCGAGGAGCCTGTTTGAGACCATACAAAGATTTTATTAGTTTACATAATTTTCCTTCATTACCAGGTGAGACAAAACCTTCTGGTTGTGTCATGTAAACTTCTTATTATATATCTCAATTGAGAAAGGCACTTTTTACATCCATTTGGTGGATATTCCATCCAAATTGTGCAGCTAGAGTAAATATCATTTTGATTGTTTTGATCTTAGCCGTAGGAGCAAATGTCTCCTCATAATCTATACCTTCCTTTTGTGCATAAACCTTTGATACAAGTCATGCCTTGTGCTTGTCCATACTACCATCTGATTTATATTTTATTTTGTAGACCCATTTATAGTCGATTGGCTTCTTCCCTAGTAGAAGATCTTCAAGTTTTCATGTCTTATGTTTCATCAGTGATTGATATTCTGCATTTATGGCATCCTTCCAAGGTTTAGACTCTAGGGATTCCTGAACTATCAAGGTCTCTGCTAATTTTGCAACTATGCTCATTAGGGCCAAATTAACCTCATCTTGAGTCATGCTATGAGTTCTTGGTCCAATAATTGACGTGTATATAACTCTTTCTAGTTTAGCATCTCTTAATGTACTTGTATACCATTTAGGCATATGTTTCACTATTCTTATGGGTTGATCTATATTAACTAAATGATTGTCCTCATCATTATTATCACCTTCAATGTGGTTATGACCTTCTAAATTGTCTAAAGGTCTGATTATTGAATCTTGTGAGTTTTGGGAAGGCAAACTAGTTTTACTTTTCTCATCAAAATCAACATCCTTGCTGATGGATGTCTTCTTTGTTTTAGGGTCCATTAGTATGTAAGCTATTGAATCTTATATGTACCCTAAGAAGATATAAGGCATGGATCTAGTATCCAATTTCTTTCTCTTCTTTTTAAGAACATGCATATAAACTTTACATCTAAAAACTCAAAGATGAGCAATGGAAGGTTTATGCCTTATCCAAGCTTCATGTGGAGTCATATTATGATGAGCTACAATGGGTGACCTATTCAATAAATAAAATATTATTTTCACTACTTTTACCCAATATGTGTGTGCTAAACTTGAATCTTCAATCATTTTATATACCATTTCCATGATAGTGTGGTTTCATCATTCTATAATACCATTTTGTTATGGAGTGTATGGTAGAGTCATTTGTTGATGAATGCCATGTTATTTCAAATAACCAAAAAAATCTTTACTACTGAATTCTCCCCCCTCGATCTAAGTGAAGAGTCTTGATTTTATGACTAGTTTCAGTTTCAACTATTGCTTTAAACTCTTTGAAAGTATTATGGGCTTGGTCTTTGGTCTTGAGACAGTAGACCCACATCTTGCATGAGTCATCATCAACAAAGAGCATGAAATACTAAAACCCATAGTGACTAGATCTCATGGGGCCACAAAAGATTGGTATGCACCATATTAAGCTTACCAGATGCTCTTGAGGAACTTTGACCAAAAGATGTTTGATGTTGTTTCCTTGCTAGACAACCAATGCAAAGATCTATATTTTTCTTCAACTAAGGAAGTCCATGGACCAGTTTCAATTGTTGAGTGCTTTGAGGTATCCAAAACTAACATGACCATATCTATGATGCCACAAATTAGCTAAGTCTGAATCCTAAGCTACAAGTTCTTGATTGTTTGATTGAAAGTCAAGTTGGAATATTTTACCAATTCATGAGGCTCATGTAATAATTATCGAGTGTTTGGACTTATCTTTAATCAAACAAAAAAAATTCCACTTTTGCAATAAAATTCAAATTTGAGGTTGTGTTCAAGTAGCTGACTGACTAACAGAAGATTCTTTGTGAGTCCTAGGACATACAAGACATCTAAGATTTTATAATCATGTCATCTATGTGGTAAGGAAATATTACCAATGCCTCAAATTTGGTAGAATGAGACATCACCTAAAGAGACATGATTTTTTAGAGAAGTCTCATTCATGTTGTAGAACAAATATTATCTTCCAGCCATATGTTGAGTTACACCTGAGTCAACATACTAGATAGAACTTTGTGATGTTGGTTCATCATGAGACTGTGTCGCATAAAGGAAGTCCTCATCAGAGTGGGTGTCTTCTTGTTCAACAATATTTCCTTACTAATTGGATTTCTTATTCTAATGCCCTTTCTTTTGTCCCTATCCTTTATGGGGATGAGATGATTGTTGGTGACTAGGCTTCTTGTTGTTTGAAGAGCCTTGTGTAAATGAGTTATACCAATAATTCTCTAGATCATGGCTTGTTTTTCCACATATAAGGCAAACTTTCTATTTTTTATCTCCTTATGAATGATGTTTTTGACCTTACTTTGGTTAAGAAGACTTGATCTGCTTCTTTCATTTCTATTGATTAGAGGTAAGAGCAAGTTTTTTTTAATTCTTCTTCTTATGTATACATAGACTCTTCCTATTCAACATGTTTACTAGCTTGTCAAAAGATTGTTTTTTTTTAATGACTGTCAAAGTAGTCATGAAGATCTTATAGGAGGGTGGTAGTGCTCTCAAGATAATAGGTACAAGAGATGCATCTGACACTGTTTCACCTAATGCTTAGAATGAGGCCCTTAGGGTTGCAACACAGTGAAGAAAAGATTTTACTTTTTCACTAGACTTCAATTTAAGGGAATGAAGTTAATTCTTAAAATTAAGAATGGTTCCTTCATTTTTGGGCTCATAGACTATCTAGAGTTTATCCCAAGCATCTTTTGCTATTGTGGCCTCATGGATATGAGGTTGTACCTCATCTGATACTCTAAACATGATTATAAACTTTTTATTTTGATTAGCTTTGTCAAACTTATTCTAACGATCAATGTTAGTAGCATGTTTGGTAAGAGTACCATTAACAATGGTCTAAATGTCTTAAAATTCTAAATGTGTCCTGATTTTAGTTTTCCAAGTGGCATAGTTGTCACCACGAAGAAGATGAGTCTAATAGAAAGAATTTTGGCCCATTTTGGCCATTGTGTATCAAAGTCTCCAAGTATCAAAGTCTCCCTTTCAATATATCATCAGTCTATTATATAAGACCTTTCTTTATACGCACCCTTCCTTTATACCTATCAATATGTGGAAGAAGTTTTCCAAGTATACCTGATGGTACATGAAAGAAGCGTAAATGTATGTGAAAGATTCTCGTACATGGTACTTAGATAGTACTAAAAAGGGTTCATTCAATCACTAACACTTGCTTAGATGTATTTCTACATACATGCATGTAACTTTGATATATACTTAGAAATACCATCAATTAGGATTTACACCCTTCAATTGAAACAAATGGGTAAATGAAGTGAAGTTTATGAGTGAATATGCCTTATTTCTCCTCGATGATTAAAAGGGCCCTAGACATCATTGTTTTAGCTATGGTAGGCTATGGATGCAATAAATCAAACATGATGGATTTACCCATAAACATGAGTCAGAGGCACCACTTGTACCGAATACTATGATTGAGTTTTAAAAACTCATGATTTTATGCAATTTTACAATATAAATTTAAAATTTACAATGATTTTCTCATTTTTGAGGGCTCTTTGGCCTCTTTTTGGGAAAAAAATCATTTTTTTTACTTTGCCTTCCCCCCCCCCTTTTTTTTTTTAAAAAAATTAGTACATTTGTCACTAATTTAGTTAGTCATAACTAAACTTAGAAAAATGGATAAAGTTGGAGGGCTGCTAAAAGTTTCTCTAAAAGATGTTTTTGGGAGATTTAAATCTCACACCTCCTCTTTACCAAAAATACAATTTAAATTATTTAAATACAAATTTCTTAAATGCTATATTTATATAACACATGTTTCATATGAAAATTCAATGTTATATTCAATACTATGATGAAATACAATTGTAATATTTATATGATACTACATGATTACATCTTTCACACATTATATATCTCTCTTTTGAGATTAGTAAATTTCAGGCTATGTCTCTCATCTCATAAGAGGTTATAAAAATGGGCTTGTATAAATAATTCAAGTCCTCATGAGAAAACAAATTCAAATTTATGATTGTATACAATTTTTAGAATTATAACATGATTTACAACATTCAATTTATTATGGCATGTACACTCATTCATATAGTTATTAAAGTAAAAATTCACAAATATTGATGTGTATGCATGGGCATGTGAAAACTAGTTACAAATGATACATTTAAAATATTTATAAAATTAAAATAGCATTCAATATAAATTTAATACATATACACGGGCATAATATTCATCTATGTTCATGTTCTACATGTAAATTTAAAAAAAAAAAAAAAATCAAAGTTAAATTTTTTTAAATAGAATATAAAACCATCTGCAATAGTGTGACTCGTTTCATTTTGTAGTTGGTCCACATTAGAGTATAGTGACACTCAATGTCAATGGTTGTAATTTTTCTATTGTAGTGAGCCATATTTGGTGGTTCCATTATAGTGAGCCATATTTTGTGGTTCCACACCTTCAATTATTTAATATATTAATCTGCATGTTCAAATAAGAGTTGAAGCACACAATATTTATAACTCAAAGAATTTTACTATTATTAAAATTGAGACTTGATCACACTTAATTCACCATAGGTTCAACATTTTTATAAATGTCTTAATAATGGGGCACACACACTTCTCCACTTTCAAGTCACGTGGAATTTAGATTGCATACTCCATGTGTATTTTTTCCTCAATTTCAAATTTCAAGCTTTATCCTTTAAATTTTTAAACACGAATATGAACTACTTTCAATGGCATTATTTAAGATTTTGCACTAAGGAATCTTACAAGATTAAGATTCACATAAAAAGATAATGTGTGTATACACACTTAGGTTTGGATATACTTACTTTAGTAATTTCATTTCATTGCATTACTAGATAAGGAAGGGTGGGGGGTAATGTAGACACTCAAATTTAATCGTTAAGTTCTTGAAAATGTTTTATCTTGACATCCTTACCTTTTTTGATCTATTCATCAATCTGTAACTTGGAAAATCTATGACAACCTTTGCTATTATATTACTTCCTTGAAAATACTAGAGACATCATTCAAGAACCCTTATTTTGTTTGTATATTAATGTTGGCAAGATTATAATAGTCTTTATCCTTTTGGGATGAGATTGCAGTAGGCAGGCATGGCTGTAGTGGGGCCTTATCCCCCACACTCTAACAATAAATTTCTAAATTCAAAACATTTCATATGAGCCCTATCACACTTTTTGAAATGTTAGTTAATGAGAATATTCAAAATTATTATAGAAAATAATGACAAGCCTTCTTAAAGCATCATCTAGCAATCACTTAGAAATTCTACTACACTTTGAGAAAAAAAAAACACTATTCTTTCCAATTCTAATTCACATTTATTCTAATAGTCATAGGTCAAGTCTAATGTCATTGTATTTTAAGTAAAGGACACTCATTATCAATAATTCAAGTGAATATATCTAGTTTCATCCTCATAATTAATATTTATATTTAGACACTCACTCTAGGAGAGAGAACTACATTGCCTTGAGGCTTTACAAACATTTGCATCAAGTCTGTGCATGCAGACAATCTATAAACCAAATCAGACATCCACATGTGCATACACAAAATAATAAATTGCATATTAAGCCAAGACATGGCTATAATCAACTGACAAGGTTACAGAGCCACCTGTCCTCCTAGTGTAGCCTTGTCCCAGTATAGTTTAAAATTATACTTTTAGCTGCAACACGTTCTAAGAATAATTATAGTCAATTTTTATGAAAATTAAACCTAAAAAATCAATATAAGTTCAGTTTGAGATAGGTTTATATATATACTTTTCATTTTAATATTAATAGCTCATTTCGAATTCATTAAATTACTATATTTCACATTTTAGTTATGTATATTTAGTAATGTAAACTAATTTTAAATAATTTATTTATTTATTACATTTAATTGGTAAATAAAAATTAAACACATAAATAATAGCTTATTTCAAATGTGGATTACATGTTTATTGGTCATTGATTATTTAAATCATTTATTAATGATTTTAAATTCATGTTATGATTGAGCATGAGTGAAATAATATTACATCTCGATTTCTCACTAAACAAATTTACCTAAATATCCATGGATTTTTATGGTCGGTAATTTGATCTGATTATTATCCAACTAAGATACAAGTCTTATGATGTTATGGGACATATATATGTTGCTTTGATTTCATGATTGCATTGTTATGAGTTCGTTGTACTATATATTCTTTACATTATGATCATGTTGATTATTTTTACAACTATATTTCATGATATATATATTCATGTTATTGACTAATTACCTTCTTATCCTAAGTTGGATGTAGGAGAGATTCATCCTCAGATCATGATGGAGGGAGAGAATATTTGGAGAGGTTGGTATAGATGGAGGTGTTAGGGGATGACAGAGGAATGACTAAAACCCTGTGCACACCATGTTAAGTAGTACACATTAAATGCATAGTTTGAATGGTTAGTGTTAGTATATTTTTTTTAATGTTTTTTGCATTTAAATAATTGTTTATGCATGATTAGTTGTGTGTTATCTCAATTAAGTGTTTATGTGTAATTAATCTCATATGATTATGTTGTGAATATTACTGTGTATTTATGTTGTATCATTGTATTCATATTGAAACTAACTATTGAAACAATCTAAAGTCACCTTTGGTAAATGAAATTGTATAAGTTTTTAGAGTGTTCATGTCCTCCACTTAATTATATGAGAAAGGAAATCACACAACTTTGTAACTTACTTTGAGTATCAAAATGATGTAGGTACTTTCATTTTCACTATAGTCAAAAATATAAATGATGTCATAAAAATATTTATGTAATTTAATTCTTGTAGTTTTTATTAATGGTAAAAGTGAGTTTTTTGGAAATAGGGACTTTATCCTTTACAAAATAAACTAAAAACATGGTCTTAAAAACCAAATATAACAAAAAAGTTTGCATAAAAGTAACCAACTAAAAACACCACTTCAAAAATAGCAGATAAGCAACAACTTCCACTTTAGCTGCACAAAACAAGCATGTACTATGACCCTCAAAAACTATTTTTCCTTTGCGATCTGAGGGTCATATTAAGAGATTCTAATTTATTCTTCTTTATACCTTTCTTTCTATTGGTCACTAATTTCCAAACTCCTCCTTCCCCTACATTTGATATAACAAGGATGGAGTCTCTAAGAGTATATACTGGTTTGTAATTTAACAGAGATTCCCTTGCTAAAAAATCTTCTTTAGAACCTAGGGAATAACTTTTTTCATCTAATTATTCCTTCTGCAAGTCTACATATGCATGGTCTAGAAACTTAATATTTCCATCCATTGAGATACCAACAAAACCTGAAACAAATTCTTCATATGTACTTTCTATTTCTCTTGGAATTTGCTCTTCATTATCAAAATCAAAAATTATGAAATGGTCAAGAAGAGCATTCTTCCACCAAGAGGTCCCTTTCTTTGTTCTATATGTTTGACATGAACCTACCAAATGCCCTATAGTAAAACATTTTCTATATATAAATGGTACTCCTTTATAGTCAAGAACTTGGGATCAAATGCAGTTTCGAACCTTCAAATCAATACACTCGAGGAGCTCAGATACATCCATATAAAATAATATTTGAGCATATGTGGTGTGGAGATAATTTGATGTACTTCCATCCACTTCCAAAAATTCTCCCAAAGCTATGCATATAGCTAATAATGTAGATTTAGACAAAAACTGAAGGGGCAAGTAAGGATGATGCACCTAAATAGGCGTAATATTGTAAGATTCAGTTAATGGGTTGAAGGAACAAAGCCATGACTTCATCAAGAGGAGATTTTTATCTATATACCATATATGTTCTTGCATGATCAAATTTTGATCTTCAAGGAGATTAAAAATTTCTATGAAGAAACATCTAGCATCAGGATAAATCTTTAAGGTACCTTTCATGAAGGGTCACTAATTTTCCAAAATCCACTTATGGAGCACTAGAAGTCTTGGCCAAAGCTAGTTAAATCTACTTATTATCCCCTTATCAACAAACCATTTTTCATTTTCCAAGACATATTCAATAACTTTATCCTCAAAGGAAATAAATAAGCTTTTCTTGGAAGGTACCATAGGATTGTAATCCATCTTGAATGCCACTTCTGTAAAGGATTTCATAGCATGCAGACTCATTGTCCCTAAAGGTGCCTTCCCTATTACCTTAGAAATAGAAATTTTCTCTCCGACCTTCACCATCAGGGCCATCTTAATGTTATCATCTAGTGTGGATGCCTCCCTAACCACTACCTACGCATAACCTTGAAACACTCCTTCCTCATTTGAAGGAGACCCAAGCACTGTCGCTAATGAAATAACATGATGCGTTGGAGTAAGACTCATGATCCATTCATCGTTGAACCTCATGCCACTATATCAGTGTTTGCCACCATAAAACAAGTCACTACTACCATATTTGCTTGTAGTTATAAATGAATATTATGTTATTTAAATAATTTATACCATTGATATATATATATATATATATATATATATATATATATATATATATATATATATACAAAGAAAATAAATTCAAGGATGACAACTCATAAATGGACACAAAAATAATGATTAATAAAAGCAATATCAATTTAATGGTATATCTTAATGTTAAGTAAATAGATGGTACCAAGAAAGATAATTACAAGAATAATAACAATATTTATGATATATCGCACTCTAAAATTTAAGATAAATATAATATATATTTAAATATTACACTTTGACAAGTGATATGTGCAAAAATTTGGTTAAAAGGGTATTAAATTTGGTTGAAAAGGTATTATAATATTTCAATATATATATATGTATATCTTAACTTCTCTCTTCAGAGTATTTGATATATAGGTAATGATAAATAATCAATAGGGGCATTAAAGTCAGCTTAAACCATTGCATTTCCCAAATTTTAACATGTTTCTACCCTTCACTAGTGGACTTAATGTTTCAGGAAGGAGACTTATATATGGAATTGTGTGCATAGTTAGGCATTAGGATAAGACACCCAAATATACTACAAGTAGTTACCCCTTCTTATATAGTCCTAAAGATCCATAACATCCAAACATAGTAATGTTAGCCTAAAGTCACATTTGTAGACACCAAAAATATGCATGCTATGATTTCAAATGTTGTAAAACCCCCTAGACTGCCTAAGACCCTCTTGGGACCAATCTATACCAATTTGGCCTAACCAAGCTCATCCGTAGTCAGTTTTACAAACTAGCTCAACCTAATATTCAACCCCTTTTTCCTTTGGGACCTGACCATCGATGGTTAGGGTAACTGTCGATGGTTACCCTTGGCAAATCTTGACCATTGATGGTCAGGGTGCACTGACTGAACATTAAACATGCACATCACTCTTCCTTGCTTTTTTATAATTATATTGTCCATATCCATATGCAAATTCATGGATGATCAAGTCAATTTTAGAGAAAATCTTGAACCTCTTGTTTAACATCTTATTGAGCCTCTCTTCTTTTCCTATATAAAGAGAAGAGAGGAGGAGAACTTGAGGGAGAGAAAAAAAGAGGTGCACAAGCCATTAGGATCAAGTCAACAGTCATCATCAGCTTGTTATGTAGGTATCTCTTCATTAGTAAACATCTTCAACTAGCTCTAGAACTTCTCCAAGATTTCAATCATCAACCACGAGCTAAGGTATATTGTTCTTGTTTTAAGTTTTAGTTATTTAATTTTAACAATTTGCAACTCCAAACACCCCTTCTCCACCGAGCATCCATTGACCATTCTCAACCACCTGAGTACCAAAAATTTACCCTTGATACCTTTGAGGCTCTCTCTAGCACTCACAACCATTAACCAACCTCTAACAACCTACAGAACCTTTTTATAACCAACCCATAACCTATTCTATTTAGAATCAATAAGTTGTGAAAAACCCACAATAATTGTTGATAGTCATCCTAACCGCCAAAGGTCACTTTCACATTCAACCCTGATCATCAATGGTCAGCCTGATCACCGACACTCACTATGTAAAACTAGACACTCAAAATTAGCATGCAAAAGCCACTTCTCAACCTCAACCAAAACCCTATTTTCTTGATTTTTGTCACAATACAGACCAAAAACAATACCTTAACCATACTTGGACTATATTTTGGATAATTTGGAATTCACCTTAATGTTATCTTGTTAATATAATCATTTCTTTTGAATAGTATTTATTTCACCTAAATTAGGTATTTTCTTTTTATTTTATGCAGCCTTATTTTATCATCATTAATTTGTCTCAAAAGGTGGATTGACAACCTCCAAGGAAGTTGTGTACTTCTTGGATCTAGCTTGCTAGGAAATCCACCTTCCTACCTAACTAATCAACCATTTCTTTAGTGATTTCTTATCTATATGTCTTCCTCCCAAGCCAAAGAGGAGATCTTCACAATCTTCTGATTCAACATGTGCATAACCAAATAGGTTTTTCAACCACGCCTGTATTGAGTTTCTTTTCTATCTTTCCTAGAACTAAAGCTAAAAATTTACATGAAACATTATGGCATGTCTAGTGGGACCTAGAGTCTCTACTCACATTTTATTTTCATTTGTATGCTCTTCTCTCTATTTGTGATCATAATTGAAACTAAAATCTCTTTTTGTCTTAAAATCAACTACATCCATTGCTTGCTTTTAATATTAGTTCACTTTGAAATAAAAGCACAACAATCTTATCATAGCACCAATTTTGTTACACACACTATCCAAACCACTTTAATCTATAAAACATCAAAAAAATATAAGACAAGGCTCGACTTGTATTTCATCACCTAACGATCACCTTACCCTTTCTTAGCAATCTTAATTGGAGGTCACTACCAAGAGGAGAACCAACTCATCTCTTTGGTTGAATATAAACTTTGGAAATTAATATATATTGGCTAAGCACCCAACACCCTTATCACTATGGTGTGTTAAGTGAGGGGGTAGGCCCCAATACCAAGCCACGTATTGATTGTAATATAGATTATTTTGAGCACCTAAACAACCTGAAACCAACTATAGACTATTTCTATAGCACCTAATCTACAAGTCAACTTCTATCACACTTTATTATAACATAAGGCATAAGCCAAAAGTGAGATTAAAATTAACCATATGATTTAACGCACTCTAGTATATGTTGGATTTATTTAACCATTTTATTTATTTCTATTTGTTTGAGTTGTGAGAAATCTATTTCTTTTTGGTAACCTTCTACCATCTTACCTTCACCTACTTTATCTTCATTGACTTGTTTAATGGAGAGCATTTATATAGTTTCTCTAGGAAATCATAATTTCTCTATGCTCCTAGAATACAACCCTCTTTCCATGAAGCATTACCTCACATTAAGAGCCACTTATACTCCCAAACTTACCTACAAACAACCCAACCTTGCCTACTATCAACCCAATCTCACCTACAACCAACCCAATCTCACCTACAACCAACCTAACCTTGCATGCAATCAATTCAACCTAAACCACACCTAATTAACATCATTTCAACAACCATTTGATCATCACCTCAACCAACCAATAACCTTTTAACCCTTATTTGACCCTTTTCATAACACACCTCAACTATCTCAACCTCACCAATATTTGGGTTACCCACCCCAACCATCATAACAATTACCTCAACCTTATAAAATTTTTGATTACCTACCTCAACCATCATATCAATCACCTATACCCCCTTTGTGTCAACCTTATTATCTCAAAACCAAGACTTGATCTATCCCCCTAGTCATACCACCAACAACTATCAAGCCAACCACTGTCAAACTAACCACTATCAACCTCATCAAATCAAACCAATGATCATACAACCAACAAATATCAAACAAAATTTTCTAACCAATCAATCTTACCACCCTTATTGATGTTATCAAACCTATCAATCCAAACCACTTTACCCACCTTCCCAACCTTATTAACCCCATCAAATCCAACCCATAACTACAAACCTACCATATTGAACCAACCAAACTTATTAAACCAACCAACCAACCATATCAAACCTACCCACCATATGAACCATGTCAAAACTATCAAATACGTCAACCTCATCTAACCTCTCAAACAAACCTATCTTATCTACTTTATCCAACCAACCAAACTTTTCAAACCCACCAATCTTATTAAGCCAACCAACCTCACCAAATCGAACCAATAACTATCAACCAAAATTTTCCAACCTATCAATCTTATCAATCATACCTAACCAATCAAATCACTCAAACCTATCAAATCAACCATACATATTTAACCAACCAACTTTACCAAACCAACTGATTAGCTTGTAACTTCAAGATCCATTGGTGCACCCTCTTACTTGGAAGTATACCCCACTGGGGGAATCATATTCCTTGATCCTTGACAAAATTTTAAGGGCTTATATCTTTAGACTCCCTCAAATTAAACCCATCAATATTTCTCTTCCAAAACCCATTTGGTTCATAGAGAATGAGTTTTGTACATATCATCATACAAATGGACAGGTGGTAGAAAGATTTGGGTCTTTTAAGATGATCATCCAAAACCTTATTAATCAAAAGGAGGTTCCAAAGATATTATCCATGTTTCCCCCAACCTAGCCTTAGATGTCTTGAAAAAATCAATCATTTAACCTCTTTCTACACCCATTATTGTGCAATCCCTCAACATAATGAGATCCCTTCATTACATTTGGTCCTTAGAGCATGTATAACTAGGGGAACCATAATCAAAACCCCAACCAATCCACTTGTTAACCAAGTGCACCATTTTCATCTTCCTTTTGAAATAATGACCAATGAAAAATCAACCTTAAACCACCCCTTTATTGACCAAGAAGAGCCTTCTCAACTCTCCTTTAGAACCATCATTAAGGAGTCCAACCCACCTCTTTTACTTCCCCTTTTAATGGATCCAACCCAAGCTCAAAAAACCTCATATATAACTAAATACAACCCAACATCAATTAAAATCAAACCCATTTAATTCCTCCATAATCTACTAGTTTTCATCTACCTAATGACATTGTCTTTGGTTTGATTCCCTTTTGAACAAGGTCAAATATTTGTCACCTTACCTTACCAAACAAACCAAATAAATAAGAAAACCTAACCAAAAATTTGGATCAACCACCCATCCTACCTCCCTCAACCAATGAAACTAACCTCTAAACCAAATCAATCAACCATGATCAACCCAAATTTTCATCCAAGCACAAGTAATTTTTCTATCAACACAAATCAGCATCAACCCTCTATTCAATATTTCTTAAATCTTGGCTCCCCTTTTATCCAAGCTAACCACACCTCACCTAAACTCCCTCATTGGGATAATTCGACACTCTTGTCCACATTACCTCTTTTTTAGGATGATGTTCCCAACATTATGTTTGGACCTTAAACTTATCCAAATATGACCCAACAATGTTTTCCTCACCATAGCATAATGATGATGATCCCGCCTGAACCACCACCTATGAATATGACCTACTAACCACTAATAACTAACAACTAATACCCCATTTTGGGGATAGATTAAGTCATCTTCACCCCTCCTAAACCCTCTTATTAAATAACACTTCACTTTGAGATCATTTTCCCATCTTCAACCATCCATGGAAATAGCAAACTGGGGGAACTTTCCCTCCATATGGCTTTGACCATTTATTAACCCAAACCATACCTTAACAATTAACCAAACTAACCCTTGACATTTTTGCCTCAACCTATCAACCAACTAACCTTGAACTATTGAAGATTACCCTCTCCATCAACCCAATATAAACCAAGTGGTATACCGAATTGAGGCAACCCATTCAGACACCACCCAATCTATTTGGGAGTTACCTTCTCCCCAAACTTTGGAGAGTACATTCTCCATTAATCCAACCTCAAACCAAGTGGTATACTAAATTGGGGTAACCCATTTAGACACCACCCAACCTATTTGAGAGTTAATTTCACCCCTAACCATTGGATATTACCCTTCTCCACCACCCAACAAACCATTGGAGATTACCCTTCTCCACCACCTAACAAACCATTGGAGATTACCCTTTTCCACCAAACTATCACCTAACCAACCTTACCTTTTTGTCAACCCAAATCATTTACATGTCTCATCAAGTGTTGAAAAGTAACTGGGGGACATCTACTCTCCTAATTGGTGTCAACCATTTATACAAGCATGGATATGGGGCATATCAGAACACAAACCCCTAAATGTTTTTGCATTCACATCATGTTCTTTTGTTAAACCAAGTTTTGTGTTCACCTTTTGTCTAAATTAAGCTCATCCCTTATTTTCAACCACATTCATCATCCTATTTTAGGGGCAACCAATTAAAACAAGATCATGTGATTATCCATCACAAATTTAACCTAATCTTGAACTATGGGTACCATGGCTTTACCCATGGCATGATTCTCATGGTACTTTCCATCCCTTTTAGAGACAGATTCCCATGGTTATTATCACCTAAACCTCTTTTCACCTATTAAACCTTCTTGTGCGCTTAGTTTTTCCTTCATAAAGGTAACCCCTTGAGCATATATAAGTAAGTCTATGTCAAGCTAAATCAAATAAAAGCAAAAAGCAATATTGAAAGTTAAAAAATGAATCATGGGTCATTCTTAGCATTTGTAGATTGTTCTCTTGAAGGATAGTTGTTGAGAACTTATTCAAAACTTCAAAATGTAAGGTGTATTGCTCCCTCAAATGAAATCTATCAAAATCATTTGAACTAAGCACATAAACTTAGACCACTCCCTTAAAGGATGGCTGAGTATGGCATTTGTCAAAGCTAGCAATTTCTTGGAAGCTTCCCATGTCGATCAGCTTCCCCAACCCTCCAAGCAAAATTAAAATAAGTATAAGACCCATAAACAGAATAAAAAATAATTTTGAAATCCACAATTATCTCTCATAAAAATAATAATCTTTAAAATCCATAAATTGCTCTCATAAGTAGACTTCCCACATCGATCAGTCTACACTTTATATGACATAGACTTATTTACACTACCTCTTTGGAAACCTATAGAAGAGGCATGCTAATCTCATAAAAATGTACCATTTCACCCATTCCCCCTTTTACATTATAATCAAGGAATTTTGAGCTTACTTCATACTACATGATCAAGCCACTTCTTTTAACCAATGAACTAACACCAATGCAATGTATGAAAGGGGCTTATGTACATAATCCCACATATCTTGTCATTATGATCTTTACCAATTAGAGAATTTAGCCTACTCCTTCTACTTTCATGACAAGCTTATCAAGATGTATGCCTTCTTTTTTTGGGTCATTAACACCCACAACTACCCACTTTTCACCCTTTCACTAGGAAATGGGGTACCTTTTTACCAAACCAAGTGGTACCCCAAATTGGGCAACCAATTTGAACACCACCAACCATTGGAGATTACCTTTCTCCATAAACTAACAACTGGAGATCACCATTCTCCACAACCCAACCTTCCTTTTTTGTACCATTACCTAAACTAACCATTGGATATCACCCTTCTCCATCGACCATCACCCACCCATGGAGTTACCTTCTCTACTCACCCCAACCACCTTGTCACCTCACCACTGGTCCATTTTAGCCCAACTAGTGTACATTTTTTGTGATGCTTTTTGTATGTTGTTTTCACCACAATGATAACATTTCCATGTTGACCCTTTTAAATTTTACACCACCTCATGCATACCAACCTACTTGTGTCTCACTGAAAGCACTTCCTACCTTGAATACCCATGACACTTGACCCATTTATGTTTTCCCTAGGAACACTTCCTACCTTAGATACCCATCTAAAACACAAAAATCACTTAGGAGACTTGTGTTTATGAGTGTTCCCAACCACCACACCTATTGGCGGTCATACGGTTCACTTGTCACTTGTCTTGGTTAGAACCAACCCTTATTTTTACCAATATTAGCAAATTTAGTCTTTGCATGATCTTAATTAATCATGATTAGTCATATTTTATGTACAAGTTTGCATTGAAAATTCCCAACCTTGTGTCATGACCTTGAAACTCACCATTTTCTGCTTATCAAACCCATAGCCACTTTAGCTACACCTCACCAAATCTTGATTTGAGGGGGAACACCTCCTCCCACTCTCGAGGCAACCAAACCTTTGAACCATACTTCATTTTTGTTTTGCATCTCATTCACACAAGCTACATGACAAAAAAGGGTAAAATGTAGACACAAAAACTATGCACATGCTGATTTTGAATTTCAAAAAAACCCCTAGACTACCTAGGACTCTCTTGGGACCAATGTACACTAATCTAGCCTAACCAAGCTCATCCGTAGTCATTTTTAAAAACTGGCTCAACCTAGCCTTCAACCCCTTTTTCCTTTGGAACCTGACCATCAATGGTTAGGGTAACTTTTAATGGTTGCCCTTGAGAAATCTTGACCATTGATGGTTAGGGTGCATCACTTGAATATTCAATATGCACATCACTTCACCTTGTTTTTTTATAATTAGCTTGTCCATTTCCATAAGTGAATTAGTGCATGATCAAGTTAATTTTAGAGAAAATCTTAAACCTCTTATTTAACATCTTGTTGATCCTCTCCTCCTTTCCTATATAAAGAGAAGAGAGGAGGATAACTTGAGGGAGAGAAAAAAAGATGTGTGTAGACAATCAGGAGTAAGTCATCAATCATTATCAACGTATTATGCAGGTATCTCTTCATCAATAATCATCTTCAACTAGCTCCAGAACTTCTCCAAGCTTTCAATTATCAACCACAAGTGAAGTATATTGTTCTTGTTTTAAGTTTTAGTTATTTAATTTTAACATTTTTGCAACTTCAAACACCCCATCTCTACCAAGCATCCCTTGACCATTCTCAACCACATGAGTACCAAACATTTACCCTTGATACCTTTGAGACTCTTTCTAGCCCTAACAACCATTAACCAACCTCCAACAACCTACAGACCTTTTTATAACAACCCATAATCTATTTTATTCAAAATTAATAAGTTGTGAAAAACCCATAGTAACCATCAATGGTCATCCTAACCGTTGATGGTCACCTTCACCTTCAATCCTGACCATCGACAGTCAGCCTGATCATTGATGGTCACTATGTAAAACTAGACACTCAAAATTAGTAAACAAAAACCACTTCTCAACCTCAACCAAAACCCTATTTTCTGGACTTCTATCACAATACAGACCAAAAATAATACCCTAACCATACTTGGACTATATTTTGGATAACTTATAATTCACCTTAATGTTATCTTGTTAATATAAGAATTTCTTCTGAATAGTATTTATTTCACCTAAATTAATTAATTTCATTTTATTTTATGCAACCTTCTTTTATCAACATTAATTGGTCTCAAAAGGTGGACTGATAGCCCCCAAGGAAGTCATGTACTTATTGATCTAGCTAGTTAGGAAATCCACCTTCCTACCTAACTAATCAACTGTTTATTTAGTGTTTTCTTATCTACATGTCTTCCTCCCAAGCCAAAGAGGATCTCTTCATAGTCTTTTGATTCAATGTACGCACAACCAAATAGGTTTTTCAACCACACATGTATTGAGTTTCTTTTCTCTCTTTCCTAGAACTATAGTTAATAATTTACATGAAATAACATTCATTGATGTTGAATTTGCTAGTTTAAAACTTGATGTATATATAAATATCTTAATAAAATATCTTCTTCCTACATATTCAACCTATGTAGAGTCTTTTCAAATAAGAATCAGTTGAAGACTCTATCTTTGGATCAATTGGTTGAAAATATGGTTGAAAGAGAAAAGACCTTTGGAGGAAAGATAAAATCCACAGGGAAAATTATTTTCTATGCTAACTAAAATGGAAATTATTTAAATAAGGCTTCCTCTTCCATGAATGAAGGAAATGATAAATTAAAATGAATATATAGAGGGAGAGGAGGTATAAATAGTACAAATAATGGTTAACATCATGAAAACTAGAATAATACATAATAAATGTTTTTAAAATGATGTGGTAGAAAATGTAGTCATGAGGATTGTGAATGTAAAGCACCATGGGAAATGTTCAAGGCCTATACAAAAAAATTGAACAAAATATTGAAAATAAAAATATTTTATAACTAGACTCTTCTTAATTTATACGTGAATGTGTGATTTTTCTTTTAGATGAGGTTAATGATGCCTCCATGAATTAAACTTGGGATGATACTTCGATCCTAGATACTGGTGCAATGTAAAAAATGACTATGAAGGGAATTAGTTGAGGAATTTCAGGAATAAAGATGTGGTCC
Organism: Torreya grandis; assembly: GCA_037957365.1. Classification (NCBI taxonomy): domain Eukaryota; kingdom Viridiplantae; phylum Streptophyta; class Pinopsida; order Cupressales; family Taxaceae; genus Torreya; species Torreya grandis. Next base: position 1,065,038 of record JARHVA010000156.1, read on the forward strand.
AATGTATTTGGTAGACTTAAAAAACTAGCAACCTAAAGGGAAAGGTAAAATTCAATCAAGTCACTAGGGCTTCCAAATTTCACTCTCTATAATGTGATATAACTTCGTTATTTTTTATTCAATGTTTATCTTTAGTTCCTTTCTTTAGAATACTTTCTTTAGATAGTTTATCTAGTTTCTCTTATTTTAGATTAAGTTTTATTTGTTTATTGCATTATTAGAAGTTCTTTTATAATCAAGAGTGTTGCTTTAGTTAAATCTTATGTGTGTTTTTTTTTTTTTTGTTTGATTAGATTATTTCCTTAGTTTTTTTTGTCTATGTTAGTTTATTTATGTATTTGCTCTAGGATTCAGTGTTTTCTTTGTTATTAGTTGTTTATAGTTTGTTTTCTATTTAACTTACATGTTTATCTCTCTTTCTTTTTCCTTGATCTATCTCTTCTATATTTGGTTAACTTATAGATCATTGCAAGTAAGAAGTGAAGATATCATTTAAATATACATATATACTATAAAATAAGGTTTATATTCTTTAAGAGACTATCTAACTAATAGGTTTTCTCTGTTGGATAGAATAGATTATAGATTCTCATCTTAAACTGATTTATGACTCAATAAATGGATTTTTGATTGTTATAATGGAATAAGTTGTTTTGATAACTTGTTGATTATTTTCTAGAATTTATAATAAAAAACCCCTTGTAACTTTAGGATCTTAGATGAACTTTTAAAAATCCTATGATTAAACTGGTAGAATTCCAACTTGACCTTTGTAATAGTCAAAAGAGTTGATTCATTGATGGTACAATTTTCATCATCAACAAGTCATTGTGGGTGTTCAGCTACCAGAACATCCAAGCCCTAACATACCTTAAAAACTAATTAAAATGCAATCAAATTTTATACTTTACTACCCTAATGTGTCTTCCCACCCCAATTCCCCTACCCACCTGATCAATTTCACATTTTACCTATAAATTTACCCAAAACCCCCAAATACCTAACCAAGGCATAACAGTTCAACCCACCCATTTTAACCTACCCTAATCCCAATGCAATTGCAAAATTTAAGATAATATTTAAAATTAAGGACACCCCCTAACTAATTTCTTGACCACCATCATGGACTCAATCGAAGACCCACTCATCCTCATCCACATCCATGTGATCCCTATATACACACAATATTTTTAACTTTTATCAAATACTGATGCTTTACATCTTACAAGAACCCATCATGACTCAATATCTTTGAGTGCATGCCTTAAGATGTGTATTGGGAAAGGGGTGGGTAGACCTTTGGTGCTTCACAGGATTGTTGTCCCTTATTTCCATATTATTCCCAATCCAACTAGTTCCTAAAACCTTTCCCTAATCTATTTCTCCTCCCTTGCACATTCCTCTAGTCTTTTCCTCTTTATATCCTTCTTCTCTTTCCTTGTTACCCTTTTGACCTATCCAGTATACTAGGTCAACTTGGTTAACCTAGTGTATTCTGGGGTCACTTTAGCTCTTTTGGTTTCTTAGCCTTTTGGTTGACCTAGAGTTTAGGCACTAGCACAAAAATGTACTAATTTGACTTGGTCAACCTATTACAACTAACATTCTCAAATAATTTTAAGGTAAGATACTCCCATTTATAAAAGGTCATTTCAGTTACTTTGATAATATGAAAAATAAAAGAGTTATTATTTTCTCGTACTTCTTCACAATCTACTCTTTCACCATTCTACTTGAGGAGACTTAGTTTTGGTTTCTTATTTTGGAGAATCTATTCCTATGGATAGGTCTTGGATGCTTTGGCCTAAAAAATTGATCCTTATAAACCACAATAACCTCTTACAAATCCCCATTGGCTAAGGGAGAGATTGAATCATGATGGGTTCACATTTAGGTAAGTATATTCTAAATTTGTTCTCTCTTTTAGTAGATAGAATTAACATAAGTGTTGGCTCGAATAATATTACTTTTCATATTATATGTATTAAGGTGTTACTCATGCTTACTTTATTTGAAGTTCCCTATACATATTTGATTTCTTTGCATCTAACCCATCACTTTGTGCCACAAGATTTGATGCGCACTAGATTAGTTTACTTTTCTTGTTATTAGAATAGTTTAATTTCTTGTTTATTAATATAAGTAAACATCAAATCATAGGAATCTTTTCAGGTTGTTGTGAAATTGTGATAGACTGTAGGCTTTGGAACCCTTCCTAGCATGATGTGTTATGACAAACAATACAAGTGATCCCCTAAATGGATCTAGCAGATCCCCATATTGGTCATGCTCCCACTTAACAAGTGTATACCCAATAGAAAGTGTAGGTGTGCTCTATCTTATCCGATCTAGGATTAATTCATTTTGCATCATGTAATTTCAATTTCATACATTCTAGTGAACTCGATGTGAATCAAATCCTTGGTGGATTTGTTCACTTTTATTTCATTATTTTGTCATCATTTTTATCATATATTTTGACATATTGGTTCGATTCTATCGACCCAATTTTCTTCTTTTTTATGCATATAAATAGGCAATTGGATTGAGTACCTCGACCTAGTATAGATTTTTAGAACCTTTCATAATACCAGTTCAGCCTACTAGGTCAACCCAATTGACATAGTGTATTTACAATCACTTTGCAGTAGTTTTTATATAGCTTGATCGATCAATTCAACCCAATATAGATTCTAATTTCTAGACTTTCAGATCATCATACTAGGTCAACTAGCTCAACCTAGTACATTTCTAGACTTTCAATCCAACCAACTAGGTTGACCAGGTTAACCTAGTGCATTTTTAGCACTTTTTTAGTAGATTTTTGTATTGTTTGATTGACTAGCTTGACCTAGTTTGTAGATTTTGGATCAATAATTTCTATCTCTGAACCATCAAGGTGAGTTTATGCTCTTCTATATCTCTCTATTGTTGTAATTTTATTTCAAGTTTGTAGCCTTCAAAATTGCCTATGCACAACCAACTAGATCAACCTGGTCAACCTAGTTTTGTGTCTTATTTGTTGTCTAAAATAACTAGGTCAACTTGGTCAACCTAGTAGGTTTTCTAGACCATATTTTAAACAGTGTTAGATCGACACTCTTAACCTAGTTATGTTTGTTATGCATATAGTGTTTTAACTATACCTTATTTCAAAGTTAGAATTCACCTTATATGCTAATCACATCTTTCAATTCAGCTATTTGCATACTTAGAATAGTTCACATAGTCTAATTAGGAGGTTTCTAATTAACCATTTAGTTGCATTATTTCTATTTTATGCACAAATGACCAAATCACTTAACATCAAAAAGAACTTTAAACATTTGACTACCCAAGTCAACCTACTTGGATTTCATTAGTAAGGGGGAAGTTGACTTGATACTCTAGTCAAGTATAAAGTGTGGTTAATGTTAAATTTTTCCTAAGAACTCAACACTCTTATCATTACGGTGTGTGAAGTGAAGGGGGTAGGCCCCAATACCAAGCCTATATCATTGCCACTACAATCCCTATCATCCCAAAATCACCTAAAACCATCTATAGATTGTTATTTATTACCTTATTTATAGACAAATTCCTATCATTTGAAATCATTCTTAATAATCTAACATTCTAGGTTGACCAATTAGCTATCTTTACTTTTCATGTTATTTGCTTGCTCTTTGCTCAACTGTGTAAGCAAGAACTTGCACTAGCCAATATTAGGGAAATATTTTTGCTTTGTTTGTTTCAATTATATTGACTAACATAAATCTAATTGATTGTTGGTTTACTTTCAACATTCACTTTCTTGGATTACCAAAAAATTATCTTGTTTTATTTCCTATCTTACTATCAATATTTTATTTTTCTCTGTCTACTATACTAGGTCAATCTAGTCAGCCTAGTACTATCTTAGACCCTATTTTCTATCCTTGTTCACTGCACTAGGTTAACTTGGTCAGCCTATTATAGTCTATAGATCATGTTTTTACACTAGGTCAACTTGGTCAACCTAGTTTTATTTCCTGTTATCCTTGTTTATCAACCTAATTATCATCTCTTTCATTTTGCTTCATTTCATTTCCTTTTAATCAGAATGAGATATCTTATCATAATCTTTTTGGATAGTCTTAATCCATTTATATCTTCTATGAGATGATCATTTCTTCCTTTCTTTTCTTCCCAAGAGAACCATCACTCTTGGGTTACCTCTTCTCCTCCTTCATCTTCAAATTATCACATCGTTCAAATAACACATCAATATGAAGTTGATGGATCCAATCCTTTTTACACCTATCAATAAACTTCTCAAAATATTCAAACCAATGTAGGAGTGATTGACACAAGTTTACTTAACAATCACACAAAAATCAATTCTTCTAACAATCCTCCTCCCAACACCAATTCAGGGAGTGCTCCTTTTAACACCAATCCACCACCTGATACAACCCAATTATTAGATCAAGTACTTCAAAAAATGAATATTATTTAAAAATCTAATACCAATCAGATGATGTAACTTCAAAAACACTTAATCAATGTGACTAATCAACCTCTAATCATGCATCCTCAAGCTAATCCTAACTACATTCCTTTACCTCTTAGAGATGCCTCAAGTAATGTTATTCCTCAACCAATAATAAATAATAAGATGCTTCAAACCATTCAAAATGAGCCTTTATCTCCCTTCATTATAGCTATTTACATTGCTTACATATCACCATCAATTATGATGGGACTAAAGACCCTACCTCATTTATTAAAGCCTTTGGTAATCTCTATAAGGAATGGATCCAAACTAATACATTTGCCACTACTAAAATCTTAGTTAAAACTTTTTTTGGTGATGTATTAGAATGGTATAATCAATTACATCAACATTCTATTTGGTAACTTGAAGATTTAGTCAATCCTTTAGTTAAAGAATTTCAAAACAATGATCTTCTTGAAAATTGTCTTAGCCATTTCATAAATGCTAAGCAAGCTCCTAACGAATCAGCTCATAACTTTATTAAAATATGTAAATCCCTAGCTCATAAATCCAATCATAATATGTCTAATGATAAATTATTTAAACTCTTTACCACCGCTTTAACTCTCACTCTTCAATACAAGGTTTGAACCTTTGCTCCTCAAATTTTTAATGAAGCTCTTGACCAAGCTAAATGGAAAGATTTTATTATGAAGAAATTTGAACCTAATTATAAGCTTATTAAAGTATATTTCCAAACATCCAATGCTATCACTAGCAACACTTCTCAAGCTAAATTAGGAGTTGTCAAAAATGATAATCCTTTACCATCTCACATACCTCTTTCAGTACATCAAATGAGACAATTTTAACCACCCTCTAAACCTTTCATATATCCTAATGCTCCTCCTAAGTGGTATGATCCTAATCTCTTTTGTTGGTTTCATGTCGACATTGGACATTCTCATGAATCTTATAAAGGAATTTTTGGATATGTTATTTCTTACATGCTTGGTGATTCATTCAACCAGGAAACCTTGATCAAACATCATCATGAAGAGTACACTAATGCTTCTAAAAAATGACAATCCTCTAAGGCTTATACATCTAATAACCAAAAATATTCTCCCCATAACCAATCAACTTCCAAAGATGTTTGTGAAATTGACACCGATTATGATCAATAATTTAGCAACTCTTAATATGTTAATATGGCTAAAGTTAACTATCATCAAAAACCTGCCCACAAATATCATGTTATTGTTGTTCCCAATATTTGTCACTCATTTTTGGGACAACATATGAACTATTTTGGTCCTATAGACCCAAATTCTCTTTTCCCTCAAAAAATTATTCTAAGTATTCAAATTATCCATTATTTAAGCTTTTTCAGCTAAGGGACTCTGCAAGCTTATTTCTATGGACTTCGTAGGCTGATTTCTATGGACTCTGCAGGCTTATTTCTATGGACTCTACAGGCTGATTTCTATGGACTCTGCAAGCTTATTTCTATAGACTTTGTAGGCTAATTTCTATAGACTTTATAGGCTTATTTATGTAGAATCCGTAGGCTAATTTATATGGATTTTGTAGGCTTATTTGTATAGACTCTACAGGCTGATTTCTATGGACTCTGCATGCTAATTTCTATGGACTCTGAAGGCTTATTTCTACGGACTCTGCAGGCTTGTTTCTACGAACTCCAAAAAAAAGAAACAAGTTCCCAACACTTAGGAAATTTCAATCAATCAGTTCAATTGAAAGGTTCAAAGGAAGGTGTCCCAAAGCTTGAAGGGCAAGTACCCTTGCAGAGGGTAAATGGAACAAAAGGATATCTTTCAGAGGGATTTTTTGTGGTAGAATTTTACAAGTAAAATCCTTCAAATTTTTGTCTGAAGAAATTCCTTTAGACATTTTGTCTGAAGGAATGATCAAAGGCTTGACAGAGAGCTTGAAGGACAATTTACCTTGTGGAGGGCACTTAGGAGCCAAAAGGACCTTTGTGACTTTTCTGAAAGGCAATCTTGGAGATCAAACAATGCTTGTAGAGGGTAGGTGATGAGCAAAATGGACCGTTGCAAAAGGCCAAAAGGGTAAGGTTTTCTTTGGAAAAGTGAACAAGGCAAAAAAGTTGGAATTCCTTTAGATTTTTTCAAGGCAAAAGACAAGATGAATTCTTTCAGACAAAAAGTTTGAAGGATTTCCTTCAGACTTTTGTCTGAAAGAATTCACCCAAAAGAAAAAAGCCTGAGGGAATAAGCCGGAAGTGACTAAGGCAAAGGAAAGAAATCCTTCAGATAAATTATCTGAAAGAATTCCTTCAGACATTTTGTCTAAAGGATTTGAGGAAGAAAGCCACTCGAAGGACCTCAAAGGGTAGGTACCCTTGCGAGGAGGCTCTCAGTGACCAGGAAAAGGACCTCCCCCAAGACCTGAAAGGACACCTTCCCTTCAGAAGGATTCAAAGACTAAGCTCGATCGAAGGTAACTCAAAGGAAATAAAGGTAACAGAATTAACCAAGGGGTGATGGGCCCACAGATATCAAATTTTGGAACCATGAATTAGCCATTGGAATCTAGACATCTAATGACATCCCCGAAGCTATCAAATTCAGGGCAATAAACTAGCCATTGGCTTTCAGATGGTGATGGGCACGTGAATGTCATCTTTATGATAATTAAATAACCATTGATCTTTAAAGGCTTGAGTGTGGACTTGAATGCATTCAAAGGCCTTAAGGCCAAAGGAAGAACTACTAAGAGAAGAGCACAAGGAGCCACAAAAGCTGGAAAGATAGCCCTGAGAGCTCAAATTCTAGGAAAAGATAAAACCAGGAAGAGACAAAGCTGGGAAAAGACAAAAGTTAAAAACAAACTCAGTGACCAGCTGAAGAGGGAGCCAAAAGAGCCAGTAGAAAGGGAAAAGATAGCCTAAAAGCTCAAATTGCAACAGGAAAGAGGGAAAGACTAGAAATATCTACATAGGAGTTATTTCCAGTAGATGGAATAGTCCACTAAGTAGATATTTGAGCTTGCAGACATTAAAGGTGCAACCTATTTTTCTCCCTTGGAATAAAGGTGAGGGGACAGCTGTGTACATATTTGGTGACAGACTAGATGACCCAGGCCCAAGAGAAGACATTTGAGATGAATTTACATGCCATAGTTAAGGTAGACGCCTTGTTCCAACATGGCCCTCTTTGACAAAACTAAAAATGTATTCAAGGCATTGAATGCAGCATAGGCCATTTCATGAAACAAAGTGCCAAGCCTTTCTTGGCTACTATATATTTTATTCTCTTATTTTATGGAAGGGAGATCTTTTGGGTTATGAAAGCAAAACTCTACCAAAATTGAAAGGCGATTACTGAGACTTTGAGCTCAAACTATTTATTATATTTATTTGTTTGAATGAGAAAGTAGGTTACTTTTAGACTTTGTGCTGTTATAGCTTGTGTCATTTAAGAGATTGTTCTTATGTCTATTTCTTGAATGCGTTCTTGTCCATTTTGATGAAAAAAGCATAATTAGTGGAAGTAATTAGGAAGGTGTCCTAAAGCCAACTATGGAGAGACTTTGTGCTGCCACAATTGTTTTTAGTGTGTTTTCTATTTGTTTCTATGTAAAGGATCTTGGGATGACTTTGTGCCCTCATTTTTCTTTGTATTTCACTCTTGGGCAGTTGAGGTGGAGACTTTGTGCTACACCTCATTTTGTTGGTTATTGCACCCTGTTCTAGTTACAGTTACTAATTACCTACCTAAAAAGATTTTTGTTGTTAGCTGTAGGTCACTTTTGAAAGAAGTGAAGTGCCTCCTATCATTTCACCAAGATTTCTCCTTTGTTTGTGAACATCATCTCTAAAAAAAGAGAGATGGATGGTGTTATCCTACCCTGAGTGTTATTTTTTACATATATATATATATATATAATATCTATCCCCTCATATTTTATAAGGAACCTCCCCTTAATGAGAGGAGAGATTTATCCCCTTCTAATGTGGTAAACCTGGACATTTGGATGACCAATCTCCTTATGCTGTGGTTGAAATCACCTATTTTACTCATCAGTTAGTTGGTGACAAAATATTCACCCAACAGTTTTTGATGACTTGGCTGGGGAAGAGCACACAGTTTGAAGCCTCAAGCTTCAAACTAAAGCAGGGCCAGTTCTTTTCAATTTTTATTCTACAATTTGGTAACTCCACACTATACAAGAAGCCAGAGAGCCCAAGGTGTTGTTGACCCTATTTTTGAGTTGGTGCAATAGGGCAATTTTGATTTGTTTCCTCCACAACTTCAAGCTCAACAAACTAAGAGTCTTCTTCCTACCAATACCAGGTCACCACTATAAGGCAAAGCTTCTTTTTTTACTGTTAGTAGAGCTTTGCCTATACATATTCCACCCATATTTGTTATCCCCACTTTCCATAATCAAATCATGGTGGTTCAAGGCCCTTAGGGTAACTCTTTTGGCCCACTCAATTTAACTCCACCTTGACATGAACTACTGTGTAGTTCAAGGAATAATTTATCCAAATTCTTTGGTGATGGGAGAGTTCATCCTGATGAACACATTACAGCTTTTAATATAGCCTGTGGTGTGATAGGCATGGAGTATGAGGACGTAGCAGTCATGCTGATGAAACCTATGAAAATGACAATCTAAAAATTGGTTTAGATAAAATAGTAGAAGACATGAGAGAGCATAGTGCAAGTCCAAAGGAATCCTCCCCTCCACATGAAGAAAAATCTAAGGTAAGGTCAGCTTTTGATGAGGTATGGATACTAGAGTTTGATGGCAGTTGTTCCTCTACCAGTTTAGGAGTTGGGATTGTGTTGATATCTCTCCAAAGAGATATTTTTCCTTTCTCATATAAATTACAGTTCAAAAATACCAATAATATTACTGAATATGAATTGTTACTGCTTGGATTGAAGGCTGCTCAAGACAAGGGTGTCAAGATCCTTCATGCTAAAGGAGATGCTGAGCTGGTGGTTTGTTAGGTGAAAAACATGTACCAAACCAAAAATGAGAGATTTTGCCACTATTGTAATTTGGTTTGGGATCAAATTGAATGTTTTGATGCTTTCAGCGTCTCTATAGTTCTTAGAGAATTCAATGATCAAGCTGATGCATTGGCTATTTTAGCAACTCTTTTGGTTTCCCACCCTAATTTTAAGGGAGATAGGTACACTATCAAACTGGTCTTTTGACCAAGTGTACCTGACAATGTCAATCATTGGCAGGTATATAATGGTGACAACCAAATCATCACCTTCTTAGAACAAAAAGACATCTTTGAGCAGCTTCACTTTGAAGGCAGTGAACTAGCCCTTGAATCAAATTCAGATGCAGGTGAAGAATTCCTACAACTCAAAGGGAATAAAATTACCAAAGGCTTGGTTTCCCTTGAAAAACTATTTGAAAAGCACGATAGGTTCATCAAACAACAACAAATGGATTCAAGCTCCTCTCGGGAGTTTGATCAAATAAATTTGGGTACCAAGGAAAATCCCAAGATGGTGAACATTGGGAAGTGCTACACTTTGAAGGAGAGACTCAAATTTGTTGATTTGCTTGGCCACTACATAGATGTTTTGGCTATTCCTATGATTATCTGAAGTCACTTAGGCCTGAAGAAATTTTCCATGAAATTCCTCTCAAGAGTTATTTGGTGCCTTACAAGCAAAAATCTAGTAGTATAATCAAAAGATATCAGGTACTATTCTGTCTAAAATATAGAAAATACTGAATGCTAGAATAATTTTCCTAATCCATCATTCTACATGGATTGCCAACATAGTACATGTGAGGAAAAAGAATGGCAAAATTCACCTATGTGTGGACTTTAAAAATTTGAATAAGTCATCCTTAAAGGATAAATATCCTCTACCCATCATGGACCAAGTTCTTCAGACAGTGACCGGTTCAAAGATGTTATCAATGCTAGATGGCTTTTTAGGATACAATCAAGTTGAAGTTGGTGAAGCAAACCAGTATAAGACTGCCTTCACCATGCGTTAGGGCACCTTTACATATCAAAGAATGTCTTTTGGCCTGATAAATGCTAGTACCACTTTCCATAGAGAAATGGACCTTGCTTTCAAAGATGAAATGGGTAAGTTCATAGTGGTATACCTTGATGACTTGACCTCTTTTCCAAGCATCACCCTAATCATGTGTGCCATTTATAACAAGTTCTGGAACGTTGCCACCAGAATGGCATTTCTCTAAATCCTAAGAAGTCTATTTTTAGAGTAACAAAAGGAAAGCTTTTCAAACACATTGTATCCCATGAAGGCATAAATATTGACTTAGAAAGAGTCAAATCCATCTAAAAGATTACTCTACCCACAAGTAAGACTGTAGTTCACTCTTTCTTTTAAAAAAATGATTTTTTTATGAAGGTTCATCCCCAAGTTCACAGAGAAGACTCACCATGTTGTGAACATGATGAAGGGAAAGGCCACTTTTAGCTAAACTAAAGAAAAAAAATTGGCATTCCAAGACATCAAAACAACTATTGCCCATGCCCCAATTCTGGTTTGTCCAGATTATACCAAGGATTTCACCATATACAGTTATGCTTCTGAGCACACACTTTCAACATTTTTGGTTCAATAGAATAAAGGTGTGGAATCTCCCATATCCTTCATGAGCTATCCTCTCAAAGCTCATGAACTAAAGTATTCAAACATGGAGAAGCATGCTTATGTAGTGGTGAAGGTAGTAAAGCACTTCCATTTTTACATCTTGAATTCACAAGTTACTGCCCTAGTTCTTGATACTATAGTTAAATCCATATTAACTCAACAGGAGTTTGGAACCAAAAGGGGCAATTGGATTGCTAAAATCTAGGAGTTTGATCTCGTTATCAAACTAATAAAGCTTGTGTGAGGAAGAGGTCTTTGATAATTGATTGCTAACAATAGACCCGAAGAAGTAGGGCATAAAGAAATAGAAGTGGAAGACACACCAATAGTTCTCTTTGTCTCCACCATGAATGAGTGGTATTCAAATATTGCTCATTTCCTTACCTATGGTGAGTGTTCTGCTCACCTACCTCATAAAGAAAGGAGGACTATTAAATTGAAAGCTACCAATTTTGTCCTGTGAGACATCAGCCTGTATAAGAGAAGCCTTGATGGAGTGTTCCTTCGCTACATGGATAAAGAGTAGCAGAACCAACTTTTGAAGTCCTTCCATAATCTAGCCTGTGGAGCACATTTTTCTACACCTGTAACTTCCCATAATATTTTTCAAGCTAGGTATTACTAGCCTACTCTATTTCAGGATACATACAAATGGGTATGAAGATGTGAATTGTGCCAACAGTTCATTGGAAGACCCAAGTTAGCTGCTCTACCTCTCAAGCCAGTGGTAATAAAAGAGCCATTTTAGCAATGGGAAATCAATTTCATTGGTGCTATAAACCCATCTTCAAGTGATGGACATGATTATGTCCTCACATCCACAGATTACTTCACCAAATAGGTGGAAGCAATTCTAACCAAGGATGCTACTTCAGAAGTGGTATGTGATTTCCTTAAGAAAAACATTATTTCTAGGTTTGGGGTCCCAACCAAGATTGTGACAGACAATGCAACCTATTTATCTTCTCATGAGATCACTCAGTTCTATTTTTACTATGGGATTACCCTCTCCCACTCCTCTGGTTATTTTCCACAAGGGAATGGCCAAGCTAAATCAAACAACAAGAACCTAGTGACCATCGTCAGGAAGCTGGTGGATGACAACCAACAAACCTGGCATAAAGCATTGGTTGATGCTTTATGGGTAGATAGAATTACACCCAAGAGGGTGATAGGTATGCCACCTTTCTAACTTTTATATGGTCTCAATGTAGAGATACCAATCACCCTAAAATTTTTGGCATTAAAATTGGCAAAGGTGGTCGAAGATCGGACCTATGAAAGCTCCTTTGACAAAAGGATCATGTGCTTGACTGAGTTGGATGAGTAGTGAACTATGGTGGTGGACTAAATTACTATGCATCAAAGTCTGGTGAAGAATATCTTCAACTAGAAAATAAAAACCCATGATTTCTAGATTGGAGATCAAGTTCTGTTATGGGACAAGAGAAGAGAACCAAAGGAAATGCATGGGAAATTTGATTCCCTATGGAGAGGCCCGTTTACTATCCATCAGCTCAATGGTGAAAATAGTTTCCTATTGAAGTATAAAGATGGCACGCCCTTTTCTCTGCCTTGCAGTGGGTAGAATTTGAAGCACTTCAATTCTTGAAGTACCAGATAAGATCATCTGTACATATGTATATTTGTATAGTCTTTAGTTCTATTTTGTGCTTTTCATTTTCATTTTTAGCACCTTTCATTTTTGGGTAACATGACTACATAGCCCAATGGCATACTTGAAGGCACTAGAGATTTTGGTGTCTACTCCCCTCAGCTATTTCAAAATTTTAACTGAAAGAAGTTCCCCAACTGGAGCCAGCTATTGTTCCCAATATCTGTCACTCATTTTTGGGACAATATATGAACTATTTTGGTCCTGCAAGCCCAAATTATCTTTTCCCTCCTCAAATTTTTTTTTTGGGTATTCAAATTCTCCATTATTCAAGCTTTTTTAGCTAAGAGACTTTGCAGGCTTATTTCTACGGACTCTGTAGGCTGATTTCTATGGACTCTACAGGCTTATTTCTATGGACTCTACAGCCTGATTTCTACAAACTCTATAGGCTTATTTCTACAGACTCCACAGGCTAATTTATATGGACTCTGTAGGCTTAATTCTATAGACTCTGTAGGATAATTTCTACATACTTCGTAGGATTATTTCTATGAACTTTGCACGCTAATTTTTATGGACTTTGTAAGCTGATTTCTATAGACTCTACAGGCTTATTTCTATGGACTCCGTAGGCTTATTTCTATGGACTCTATAGGAAAGAAACAAGTTCCCAACACTTAGGCAATTTTAATCGATCAGTTCAATCAAAAGGTTCAAAGGAAGGTGTCCCAAAGCTCGAAGGGCAAGTACCCTTGTGAAGGGTAAATGGAACAAAAGGATATCTTTCAGAGGGATTTTTCACGGTAGAATTTTACAAGTAAAATCCTTCAGATAAATTGTCTAAAGGAATTCCTTTAAACATTTTGTCCAAAGGAATGATTAAAGGCCTGATAGAGAGCCTAAAGGACAAGTGACCTTATAGAGGGCACTTAGGAGCCAAAAGGACCTTTGTGAATTTTTTGAAAGGTAATCTTGGAGATCAAACAACCCTTGCGAAGGGTAGGTGATGAGAAAAATGGACCATTGCAAAAGGCTAAAAGGGTAAGGTTTTCTTCAGAAAAGTGAACAAGGCAGAAAAGTTAGAATTCCTTCAAATTTGTTTAAGGCAAAAGATAAGATGAATTCTTTCAGACAAAAAGTTTGAAGGATTTCCTTCAGACTTTTGTCTAAAGGAATTCACCCGAAAGAAAAAATCTTGAGGGAATAAGCGGGAAGTGACTAAGGCAAAGGAAATAAATCCTTCAGATAAATTATTTGAAGGAATTCCTTTAGACATTTTGTCTAAAGGATTTGAGGAAGAAAGCCACCCAAAGGACCCTGAAGGGTAGGTACCCTTGCGGGGGGGCTCTCGGAGACCAAGAAAAGGACCTCCCCCAAGTCCTAAAAGGACACCTTCCCTTTAGAGGGATTCAAAGACTAAGGTTGATCAAATGTAACCCAAAGGAAATAAAGCCAAAAGAATTGAACAAGGGGTGATGGGCCTACAGATGTCAAATTTGGGCACCATGAACTAGCCATTAGAATCTAGATGTCTGGTGACATCCCTGAAGCCGTCAAATTTAGGGCAATAAACTAGACATTGGCTTTCAGATGGTGACAAGCGCTCAAAAATCATCTTTATGACAATGAAATAACTGTTGATCTTTAAAGGCTTGAGCATGGACCTAAATGCATTCAAAGGCCTTAAGGCCAAAAGGAAGAACCACTGAGAGAAGAGCACAAGGAGCCAGCAAAGCTAGAAAGATAGCCTCGAGAGCTCAAATTTTAGGAAAAAACAAAACTAAGAAGAGACAAAGTTGGGAAAAGACAAAATCCAAAAACAAACTCAGGGACCAGCTAAAGAGGGAGTTAAAAGAGCCAGTAGAAAGGGAAAAGATAGCCTAAAAGCTCAAATTATAGCAGGAAAGAGGGAAAGACCAAAATATCTATGTAGGAGTTATTTCTAGTAGGTGGAATAGTCCACCAAGTAGATATTTGAGCTTGCAGACATTAAAGGCACAACTTATTTTTCTCCCTTGGAATAAAGGTGAGGAGACAGGCGTGTACATATTTGGTGATAGACCAGATGACCCAAGCCCAATAGAAGACATTTTAGATGAATCGACATGCCACAGTTAAGGTAGATGCCCTATTCCAACATGGACCTCTTTGACAAAACTAAAAATGCATTCAAGGCATTGAATGCAACATGGGCCATTCTATGAAACAAAGTGCCAAGCCTTTCTTGGATACTATATATTGTATTCTCTTATTTTATAGAAGGGAGATCTTTTGGGTTATAAAAGCAAAACTTTGCCAAAATTGAAAGGCGATTACTGAGAGTTTGAGCTCAGATTGTTTATCATATTTTTTTATTTGAATGAGAAAGCAGGTTACTTTTAGACTTTGTGCTATTATAGCTTGTGTCATTTAGATGATTGTTCTTATGTCTATTTCTTGAATGCATTCTTTTCCATTTTGATGAAATAAGTAGAACTAGTGGAAGTAATCAGGAAGGTGTCCTGAAGCCAACTGTGGAGAGACTTTGTGCTGCCACAATTGTTTTTAGTGTGTTTTCTATTTGTTTCTATGTAAAGGATCTTGGGACAACTTTGTGCCCTCATTGTCCTTCATATTTCACTCTTTGGTAGTTGAGGTGGAGACTTTATCCTACGCCTCATTCTACTTGTTACTGCACCATGTTCTAGTTACAGTTACTTGTTACCTACTTGAAAGGATTCTTGTTGTTAGCTATAGGTCACTTCTAAAATAAAATAAGTGCCTCCTATCATTTCACCAAGATTTCTCCTTTCTCTGTGAACATCATCTCTAAAAAAAGAGAAATGGATGGTGTTATCCTACCTTGAGTGTTATTTTTTGCATATATATATAGTATCTAGCCCCTCATATTTTATAGGGAACCTCCCCTTGATGAGAGGAGAGATTTGTCCCCTTCTGATATGGTAAAATTACACATTTGGTTGACCAAACTCCTTATGCTATGGTTGAAATCACCTATTTCGCTCATCAATTAGCTGGTGACAAAATATTCACCCAACATTTACCACGCCTAAGAAACCTTCTTTGGAAGAGCAATTACTTAAAGATAACACCACCATCAATATTGAATCAGAATCACCTGAAGAACAACTTCCTCTTTTTGATCCTCCAACCACATATATTCCTCTAAAGTATAATGTGTCTTCTAAACCCTATGGCTCTTCTTTTAAATCTCATTGGAATTTTCTTGAGTAACTTAACTCTATGCCATGTCAGATTCCTCTTATGGAGTTGGTTCGCACTTCACCTTATCATCATAAATTCCTTATGAAACAACTCCAATAGATTGAAGATCCATCTTCCTTAGAGGAAGAACCAACTTCTATTGATTCTCAACCAACTAACATTAATACCATCAAATCTATGTGTCCTTATTCAAAACCTTCCATTGAATTCCTTGAATAAGACATGATTAATGATGAAATTCTCTTTCATGTCGATGATCCTCCTCTCTTCATCAAAATAGCCATTAATACCACCCTCATTCAAAAATTTCTAGTTAACAAAGGTTTTGGTATTAGTGTAACCTCTTTTTGGCTTCTAAAACAACTTAGTTATAATAAAGTCCATCTTAAACAAACCCATCTAACTTGTCATGGTTTTGACAAGACTAATCAAAAGCTACTTGGTTGTATATGGCTTCCCTTAACCATTTGTCCTAAGACTTTTCAAACTAAACTCATGGTCATTGACCTTCCTTTATATTATAACATACTCTTTGGATGTCCATAGACTCATCGAATGAGGGCCATTTCTTCTTCCGATAGTCAATGCATTAAATTTTTCCATAACAGAAAACACTATAAGCATGAAGCTGGTCCCAACCCATGGAGTATCCAATTACCTAATCCTAAATCATAATATTAGATTCCTATTATCCCTAAAATTAATAATGCTCCTTTACCTAAGTTCATCAATATGAATCATGATTTACAAGTTACTCTTGTAGATTTTTATGATGACGAGCCCAATGAATTACAACATACTTGCAACACCACCAAATCACCTCATTTTCTTTTACTTAGGGATCATACCATTCTTCTCATGGATGAGATTATCGATTTTCCCCCTCCATGCAATGCTCAAGAGCCATATTTACCTAAATATGCTTTTACTTACAATTATTTCAGAGTGGCTAAATTATTTCAAGATACTCTCACCATGTCTCCTAGAACATTCATTAATCTTGGGATTTCACCTTACAAAGATCCTCCTGAATCCCAAGCATGTACAATTTCTCTTACATATGATTACAACTATAACATGGCCCAAGCTCAATCAAGAGACTTAGATGTCTTACATTATCAAAAGACCTTATCCCAAATTCATGCTTTCAATCAGGATGGGCATACCATTTATGTAGCTAAACACTTAGAACCTAAGGGTTATGTACTTCTTATTAATCCTCCTCTTATCAATTCTCCTTGGGTGGTAGAACAACTTACACATTCTAAACATTTGGAAGCACCTTCACCTTCTCTACCTCCTTTGGATCCTCCCAATGAATCTAATCCTTCTACCTCTTCTACTCCATCTACTTCTTCTCCTCCTACAATCACACTTGATGCCAAGGCAACCAATGTTCATCAAATACATTCTGAATATGATCATCATGGTAACCAAATTTTAGATCTAGATGTAGATGTTTATTATTTTGGTCTTCTTCCTACTTTACATAATGATGAAGCTATTCTTGAGTTAATTTATGCCTAGGAACCTCAACTTCCATTTCAACATCATAAACTTGGACATTTTAAAACTAAAACTCCTGGCTTCAACATCTTTATCACTAGCATTGATCCTAAAACTAATCCAATTTCATCCTTACCCAATGAACCATACCAATTTCAAGATGGTAATGCCATGCTTATTGAATAAACAACTCGTATCAAATATGGTACTCCCTCATGCCCTCAACCGATCATAATTTTCAAAGAACTTTCACCTTTTGAACATGATAAATTCAGCCTATTTTTTGATAAGTATCAAGAGCATTCGCATGGTCTTACACAGACATGCCTAGCATTGACCCTAGCATAGTGATCCATAACATCATTACCTATTTTGATGCTAAACCTATGCATTAGAAGAAACACAAATTTCCTCCTGAAGTTACCAACTTATGCCATAAGGAAATCATCAAACTACTTGATGCTAAATTTATGAAACTTGTGGATTATTTTGAATGGGTTTCTAGTATTGTTCCTATTTGGAGAAAGGTTACTATGGTCATTCATATTTGAATTGATTTCCACAATCTTAATCTAGCTTATCCTAAAGACAACTTTATTTTTCCTTCAATAGATGCCATTGTCGATTCCATGATTGGATATGAAATGTTATCTCTTATGGATGGCTTTTTAAGATACAATCAAATTCATATATCTCTTGAGGACCAACATAAGACTAATTTCACCATGGAATGGAGTACTTATTGTTAGGTTAAAATGACCTTCAATCTCAAAAATGTCAAGGCAACTTACCAATGTGCAATGAATCCTATCTTTCATGACCTCCTCCATAAAATTGTCAAAACATATGTGGATGATATTATCACCAAATCTAAACATCATACACATCATCTTGCTTATCTTTCCATCATCTTTTACCATCTCCTTAGATATAAAGTTCAACTTAATCTTTTCAAATGTGTTTTCGAAGTTACATCTAGTAAATTGTTAGGATTCTTAGTCTCTCTCCATGGCATTAATGTTGATCCAACTAAGATTAATGTTATTATTAACATGGCCATTCCTCACTCTATTCCTGATATTTGTACCTACTTAGGAAAACTTGGGGAAATTAGATGATTTGTTCTCAAGATGGCTTATCGAATTCACTCCATTAATTACCTTCTTAAGAAAGGTACAACCTTTGAATAGACAGATCCATGTCGAAAAAACATTTGACAATATGAAAGAGTCATTGCTTCATCTAGCTACACTTTATCCTCTTTTTAATGATAAACCTTTGATTTTTTATACTTCTTCCACACCTATTTTAGTAGGGGCAATGCTTTCCCAATAGGATGATATGGGCAAGGAGTATTCCATCTAATATATTAGCCGAAGCCTCATTGATTATGAAACATGTTATACTAAATTTGAGTGTGATTGCCTCATTATCTATTTTACTACTAAAAAGTTTCACCACTACATGCTTTACCAAACCACCTATGCCATTATTCATTCTAAACCCCTTCATCATTTATTCTCTAAAGCATTTCTTCCAAGAGATAGAATTTTCAAGTGGATGACTTTACTAATGGAATTTGATCTTCATATCATCACACAAAAATTTGTCAAAGGGTAAGTCATACCTAACCAACTTACTGCATCTCCTATTCCATCCACTTCTTCCCTTCAAGATAACCTTCTAGATGATAATATTATTTATATTAAAGGCCTTAATAATTAATTTCTTTTAAAGATTATTTTCATAGCTTTACTATCGATCTTAAAGCTAATTAACTTGATGAATCTTCCCCTCCCTCCGGTATTACTAAAATAAAAGTAGTTATTGAGGAGCTTACTGGAATTAATGTTGACTTGCATGAGGATACTTGGACCCTCCACTTTGATGGAATTAAATACCTTCAAGGAGCTGGGTGTTGGGAAATAACGGAAGCACACAATTGATTACCAAATACAAGCAACTTACATGCGGAATTAAACCAGAATCACAAGTAACTAGAATTCAGAAACAACACAGAATATGAGAGACAATACACAACTTGTATTAAAACTCTTCCAAAAGGAAATACAACAAAGAAGATTGCCACAGTTATTCCTTACACACCTCTAGGGATCCCACACCTCTAGGGCATAAACAATAAATCTTCCCTCAAAGCTCTCTCTCTTACGGTCCCAACACACAACTCAAATACAGAGTTGGTGTTCACCTCCAACCAGTCAGTATCTACTATTACTAGTACACCAGTGCTCCACGCACTCCACAAGTACTCCACGCACTCCACAAGTACACAATCATACTTCAAGTAGATCTCCCCTGAACTGCAACAACTTGTAACCCAAATGATCTCACTTATGGAAGGAACTACCTTGCCTTCCTCTTTGCTCTCTTTCTGAGTACACACTGTACTCCAAGTAAATCTTGCCTGAACCTGCTCCCTGTTGTGTTGTTGTCCTCCCTGATCTTGCACACCTACAAATCAATCTGGTTCTGCACACTTGCAAACCTGGATCATGCACACACATATACCTGCAGATCAATGATCTTACTTACCCATGTAGATCTCTAAAAGTAGCCATGCACACATGCTGACCAAGATCCTACACACTTGAAGAACCCTACTGATTCTCCAAAACTAGCACCCACCTTGTTACTGCTATGGAACTAGGAGGAACACCCTTGCTCACCTCACACACAGAAGGAGCTAATATTTTTCTCAACTCAAACTAGAACACCTTACAATACAGCCTATGAGTCCCTTAAATAGATCTCATGCAAATAATAATTAGACACCTAATTACAATAATTAGATTCGTAGCTTCCAGTCTAAATTTTGCTCTTGACATGTAAACACTTGGTTTGTTAACTAACTTCCTGTAACACTCGCAGTTCAAACCACATAGGTGACTGACATCAATCCCTGTCTGCCTAGAGGTGACTGACATCGGCTGATATCTGATCGACATCAATTGCTCTTCTATCTGATCCTATCGATGTCAGTTGGCCTGACTGATGCTGGTGTCTGTGACACTCAGCAAACTCTCTACAACCTCCTCCTTTGTTTGCATCAGTGAAGCTTTTAGCTCTACAACCTAACAATCTCCCACTTGGAGATAAATAATTGCACTATACCTGTACCTGTACCCTATCTAATCTATTTCCTAGCTTGTATCCCTCTTCAAGATCAATTTTGATGACCACCCACCACACAACCTATGGTGTACCTCCTATCATTCGAGTAACCTACCACATCTGAACCTACAAACCCATGTAGTGAAGTCCTGACCCTGCATAGCATGAATCCCTGCAGCTAGTCCCTCTCAAATACCTGAGAACCCACTTCTCTGAATTGGCTCCTAACTCTCTGACATCTCCCATTGCTTGGTAAAACTTAGGTCTATACCAGACCTCATGTGATTTTAGACACTAAACTATCCAGCCCTTAGTGTGCTCCGATTCTGCATCTTGAACCTCGCCAACACCTGATTCACATCAGCTCCCACTTGAGACAAAATCAACCTATGATCTTTCATGTCTTCCATGCCAAAGAATTTTGCTGCTCCAAATTCTTCATGACATGCCACTAAACTAACCTTACCCTTAGCTCAGCAAAACCCTGTATGTACAAACCTGCTAGCTAGCATACTATCCACATACAGTAATAGGATAATGTCATGACCATCATCCACCTGGTAAGACAAACCAAAGTAGTTACCCTGACATTGACTAAAGCCATGCTTTGTCATTCCCTTGTCAAAACCTGTACCACTGTCCTACAGCTTCCTCAAGACCATATGACCTGGTCTTCCATCTCACGTGTCTATTTTCTCTATTCTTCAACTAAGGAATCCAATCATCTCTGTGCTTTTCATATCGGCTGGTAACCCTACCAAATCTCTCGCTTGGTTCTGCATTCTCATCATGCCATGCTCCCACTATTTCCTAGATCCTTCCTGCTCTGCAGTAAGTAATGAGTATAAAGAAGAGGAACAATGAATTTGAGGCTTACTTACCACCTTCAGTCCTCCATATGGGCATTTGAGACTCCTTGACAGCTTGTTGTCAGCCCAAAATTTGTTACAGTGACCGACCTCGGTCACCACACAGTCTGCATCTGACCAACGTCAATTTCCATGTGCCTATCCTGACTACCGACCCTACTGACATCAGTGTCTCCTATTGCTAACATCAATCCTCCTGACCAACGTTAGTCTTACCTATTGCCGACGTCGGTCCTCCTGACTGACGTCGGTCTTACTCTGCCCGACACCGCCAGCTTCGGTCTGCACATGACCGACATCGGCACCTATGTGTTTGACGCTGGTTCCTCCTGACCGATGTCGGTACCTGTGTTCACCTGTGAGTGATGAATTTTTACCCGCGATCTCCATTGAATCAAAACCCATGTCCAAACTGCCCTATTCAGAAGTATCCAGCCCCATCCATTGAACTCTGTCTGTCATCTCCTCTAAGAACACCAAGGCTTTCTAGTTCTTAAGTTTGTCAAACACATCTATCTTCCACTTAAGAACATGCATCTCCTTCTTGCTCATGTGACCAAGCCTACAAAGCCACGTCTCTACAATAGAAGAAGAGTCAGTAATATAAGCAAGTAGATAAAGAGTACCTGCTTTCTTACCACCAACTAATTCAAGTGCATCCACTATGAGAGTTCTTATGCATCTCTCATCACCCAACTTCTCTGAAGAAATTAGCCACAACTTCAAGACTGGGACCTGCATGACCTCCTTCAACACCCATGTATTGGCCGCCTGCAATTTTAGCTTCACTTCCCCTTTGCCAATTCTTTGACAAGGCTCACCAGCTCCTCTCCTTGGGGCTGCATGGAAAGAGGCAACGGAATCTATTAACCAAGATTCAACTTTATCCAAGAAACCTCCCAAAGCATCATGTGCAACAACACTTGCAACATCTGCATCTTCAGTTCCTTCATGCTGATCTGCTACCAACCAACAATATTCTTTTCCCTACTCTTTCTTTCCATAGGACCGTAATTGACCATTCATGCTTTTCAATTCCTCCATTCTTAGCTTACTTTCTTCTGCCATTGCTCTACTCTCACTCAATCAGAAACCCTTGAGAGTGACCTGTAACCAAACACAAAACGTACTCCCTGTAACCTTAGCTCTGATACCACTTTGTTGGGAAATAACAGAAGCACACAATTGATTACCAAATACAAGCAACTTACATGTGGAATTAAACCAGAATCACAAGTAACTAGAATTTAGAAACAACACAGAATATGAGAGACAATACACAACTTATATTAAAACTCTTCCAAAAGGAAATACAACAAAGAAGATTGCCACAATTTTTCTTCCTTACAAACCTCTAAGGCTCCCACACCTCTAGGGCATAAACAATAAATCTTCCCTCAAAGCTCTCTCTCTTATGGTCCCAACACACAACTCAAATACAGAGTTGGTGTTCACCTCCAACCAGTCATTATCCACTACTGCCAGTACACCAGTGCTTTGTTAGGGTGTGGAGCTAAAGCTTCACCAAGGAGCACACTTTAGCAGGTTTGGGTCTACACAGTCACCGGCGTCGGTCAGGAGCGACTGACGTCGGTCAGATGCAGTTGGAGAGACGCCGATGTCGGCAGTGGATCGACCGGTGACAGTCACAGGCAAGCAGCAAAAACTGACGTCAGTTACCTGTGCATCTAGAAATCTATTTCTGAGGATAGAAGTGAGTGTTTGCATGATGAGTTTGAGTTGTAGTCTTAAGCTCGTGTCTCTATTATTAGCAATATTATTTTTAGAGCCCTTGTT
The DNA here is from genome assembly GCA_037957365.1 of Torreya grandis. Classification (NCBI taxonomy): domain Eukaryota; kingdom Viridiplantae; phylum Streptophyta; class Pinopsida; order Cupressales; family Taxaceae; genus Torreya; species Torreya grandis. Next base: position 1,088,297 of record JARHVA010000156.1, read on the forward strand.
CAAGAGGCTTAACTTCTTGTTGTAAGTGCATGCTCAAGTTTCCTAATTCTATATGTAGAATTAGATCTTCCAAGCTTATTATAGTTATTGTGAATTATTGTAGAATTGGTATGTTGAAGAACAGTACAGAATTGAATCAATCCAGGTTTGTTGGAGTTGATTGTTCTTGAGAGAGAGAGCTCTTGAGGAATAGAGATCTATTGAGAGATCTATACATCTAGGAGAGGTGTGGAAGAAAGAAGTTTCTTCAATTGTATTCCTTTTGTAAAGAGTTTGTTAATACAAGTTTTTAGGGTGGTTTCTTGTATCTCTTGTTCTTGCTATTATCTCATTCTAATTACTTGTCTATCTGATTTAGTTCCACGTTTATTGCTTTCACTAGTTTAATCTATTGTTGGTTGATCCCCAATAAGTGGTATCAGAGCCAGGTTGCAGGTTCAAGCGCTGATACCAACAAGTGGTATCAGAGCCGTGGTTGTAGGTTCAAGAGCTGATACCAACAAGTGGTATCAGAGTTCAGGTGCACTAACAGGTGGTTCAGATCTGTGTAGTGTGTATTGATTACAGGTTCTCACAGGGGTTTCTGCAAGGATTTCTGTTTGAGTGGGAGAAGCAATGGCAGATGAAAGTAAATTGAGAATGGAAAAGTTTAATGGCAAAAATTACCAACACTAGAGAATGCAGATAGAGGATTATCTGTATCAGAAAGATCTCTACTTACCGTTAGGTGGGGTTGCAAAGAAGCCCAAAGACATGGAGGGTGAAGAATGGGAAGTTCTTGACAGAAAGGCTCTGGGGTCTATAAGACTGAGTCTAGCATCCACTGTGATATCTAATTTATCACAGGCAAAGTCTACGGTAGAGTTGATGACTACGTTAGCAAACTTGTATGAAAAACCCTCAGCTTCTAATAAGGTATATCTTATGAAGCAGTTATTTAATTTGCATATGAATGAAGGTGGATCTGTTTCTACTCATCTGAATGATTTCAATGGAATTGTGAATCAATTAAGTTTAGTGAATATAGTGTTTGATGATGAAATAAAAGCTCTTTTGATATTATGTTCTTTGCCTGAAAGCTGGCATGGATTAGTAATGGCAGTAAGTAATACTGCATCTGCATCAAATATTTTGAAAGTAGAGGATGTTGTTAGTGTTATCTTGAATGAGGAAATTCGTAGGAAAAGCACAGAAGAGACATCTGGGAATGCTTTAAGTTTTGAGAGCAGGGGGAGGTATAAAGAGAAGAGCAAGAAAGGCAGATCAAGATCTAAATATAAGGGGAAAGGCAGATCTAAATCCAGAAATGGCAGAAGGCCACAATGCTGGAATTATGGAAAGATGGGGCACATAAGCAGAGATTGTTGGTCAAAGCTTAAGGAGGACAATTAGCATGAAGGAAAGGAAGAAGCCAAGGTTGCAGGTATTGCACAAGATGCTTTAATTTTTTCTCTGCATAATAATATAGAATCTTGGGTGTTGATTCTGGTGCATCTTTTCATGCTACCCCTAACAGGGAATATTTTAGTGACTATATCCATGGAGATTTTGGAATAGTGTATCTAGGGGATGATGAGCCCTGTAAAATAATTGGCAAAGGTAAAGTGTAGCTGAAGATGTAGAATAGCAATACATGGGTGTTGAGAGATGTGATGCATGTTCCTAGCTTGAAGAGAAATTTAATTTTTGTAGGAAAGTTAGGCGATGAGGGTTGTACAGTAACTCTCACAGCATAATCTTGGAAGGTGACCAAGGGTGCACTTGTTATGGCCAGAGGTAAGAGAGAAGGTACTCTCTATCTGTGTAATTGTGTTACTAACAAATCTCCTTCCGTATTATCTACTTCAGATGTGGATGCTAAATTGTGGCACTCAAGGCTTGGCCACATGAGTGAGAAGGGGATGTCAATTCTTAAGTCCAAAGGTATGCTTTCAGATTTAAAAGGCATAGATCTAGAGTTTTGTGAGCACTGTGTATTTGGAAAATAGAAAAGGGTTAGTTTTCTCAAGACTGGGTCTACTAAGAAGAGGCATAAGTTGCAGCTTGTTCACATAGACGTGTGGGGACCAACTCAGGTTGCTTCCATTGGAGGATCACAGTACTATGTATCTTTCATAGACGATGCTACAAGGAAGGTATAGATCTATTGTATTAGAAGAAAATTTGATGTATTTGAAACGTTTAAGATTTGGAAAGCTATGGTTGAGAATGAAACAGGTAAAAGATTAAAGTGCCTGAGATCTGACAATGGTGGTGAGTTCTACAGTCATAAGTTCAAAGATTATTGTTATATGCATGGAATCCATAGGCAAAGGATGGTTCCAAGGACACCTCAGCAAAATGGAATTGCTGAAAGGATGAACAGGACAATAATGGAGTGTGCAAGATGTATGAGATTGCATGCCGGTTTGCCCTTACAGTTTTGGGCACAAGTTGTTGACACTGTAGTGTACCTGATTAACAGAGGACCCTCTACAGCTCTGGATGGTGGTATTCCAAAAGAGGCATGGACAGGTAAAAAGGTTGATCTCTCATATCTCAAAGTTTTTGGTTGTGAAGTCTTTGTGCACATAGATAAAGAAAATAGAAAGAAGCTTGATGCTAAGTCTATGAGGTGCACATTTATTGGCTATAGCTCAGATGATTTTGGTTATAGATTGTGGAATCTAGAAACTAACAAGGTAATCAGGAGCTGTGACATTGTTTTCAATGAAAGAGTGATGTATTGTGATCAGCTAAGGAAGCTGAATCAATCTGAGTAGAGCAATGGTGAATTGGACGAGGTGAAAGTCCAAGATGAGCTCGCAGGAAAAAGAAATAATCACTTGTAGGAAAACACAGAGACCAACGTCAGCAGGTTAGGAACTGGCATCGACAATACAGAAACCGGCGTCGGCCGTACAGAGATCGACGTCGGTAGGACAGGCACCGAGGTCAGTCAGGCAGAACCGACGTCGGCCAGTAACAGGTCTGGAGGTGACCGAGGTCGGTCACTGTTAGAGAATTTGGGTGGACAGCATGTTGTAAACGAGTCTCAAACACCCATCAGGAGGTCAAAAAGGGTGAGTAAGCCTCCAATTAGATATTCTCCTTCTTTATTTTATTTATTGCTAACTGATGGTGGAGAACCAGAGAGTTTTGAAGAAGAAATACAGGTGGAGTCCAAGAGTGAGTGGGAGCATGGCATGGTTGAGGAGTTGGAGTCCTTAAGAGAGAACCAAACATGGGATTTGGTTGAATTGCCAGCTGGTAAGAGAACACTCAAGAACAGATGGACCTAGAGGTTGAAAGAAGGTGAGAATGGATAGATGAGATATAAGGCCAGATTGGTAGTGAAAGGATTTACACAAAAGCCAGGTATTGACTTTGGTGAGATTTTTTTTCCTGTTGTTAAAATGACTTCTATAAGGGTTGTATTGTCTTTGGTTGCTTTTGAGGATTTGCATCTTGAGTAACTAGATGTTAAGACATCATTTCTTCATGGAGATTTGGATGAGGAAATTTATATGGAACAGCCAAAAGGATTCGAGGTCAAGGGTAAGGAGAAGTTTGTGTGCAGATTGAAGAAAAGCTTGTATGGCCTCAAGCAAGCTCCTAGACAATGGTACTTAAAATTTGACAGGTTTATGACTGAGCATGGCTACAATAGGTGTCAATCTGACCATTGCGTGTATTTCAAGAGATTTGATAATGGTAGATATATTATTTTATTGTTATATGTAGATGATATGCTGGTTGCAGGATCTCACATGCAGGATATCTCTGAGCTTAAGGTGAAATTAACTCAAACATTTGTTATGAAGGATTTGGGAGCAGCAAAGAAAATCCTTGGCATGAGCATTAAGAGAGACAAAAAAAATCACAAGTTGGTATTGTCTCAAGAAGATTATGTGGACAAGGTGTTGAAACGGTTCAATATGCAGGATGCTAAACTGGTAAGCACACCTTTGGTTGGACATTTTAAGTTGAGTAAAGAACAATGTCCTAATTCATATGATGAGGTAGAGTACATGAGTAAGGTTCCATATTCTTCCACAGTAGGGAGTTTGATGTATGCAATGATGTGTACTAGACCGGATATTGCCCAAACAGTGGGAGTGGTAAGTAAGTATATGGCCAATCCAGGTAAAGAACATTGGAAAGTAGTTCAGTGGATCCTTAGATATCTGAGAGGAACCAGCAATAGGCACTTGTGCTATGGAGGTTCAGATACTTCTCTACATGGTTATGTAGATTCAGATATGGCAGGTGATTTAGATGGCAGGAGGAGCACTACAGGTTATGTTTTCACTGTAGGTGGAACGGTGGTTAGCTAGATATCTAAGTTGCAGAAAGTTGTTGCCTTGTCAACTACAGAAGCAGAGTATATTACAGCCACAGAGGCTAGCAAAGAGATGATATGGATTACACGGTTCATGGATGAGCTTGGTAGGGAGCATGAGAGTTGTAGATTGTATAGTGACAGTCAGAGTGCAATCCATTTGGCTAAGAATTCAGCCTTCCATTCAAAAACAAAGCACGTACAACTAAGGTACCATTTCATACGACAGGTATTGGAAGATGGTGAGTTGAAGCTGGAGAAGATCCATACAAATAGGAATCCTGCTGATATGTTAACTAAGCTGGTTACAAAGGAGAAGTTGAATCTTCATTCAACTTTTGTTGGTCTTCATGATTGAGTTGAAGATGGAGGAGCTAGAAAATGTTGCTGTATAGGTACTGGTGCAGCTGTTTATCTCCAAGTGGGAGATTGTTAGGGTGTGGAGCTAAAGCTTCACCAAGGAGCACACTTTAGTAGGTTCAGATCTACACAATCACCGGCGTCGGTCAGGAGCGACCGACGTCAGTCAGATGCAGTTGGAGAGACGCCGACGTCGGCAGTGGATCGGCCAACGGCGGTCACAGGCAAGCAGCAGGAACCGACGTCGGTTACCTGTGTGTCCAGAAAGCTATTTTCAAGGACAGAAGCGAGTGTTTGCATGATGAGTTTGAGTTGTAGTCTTAAGCTCGTGTCTCTATTATTAGCAATATTATTTTTAGAGCCCTTGTTCAAGAGGCTTAACTGCTTGTTGTAAGTGCATGCTCAAGTCTCCTAATTTTATATGTAGAATTAGATCTTCCTAGCTTATTGTAGTTATTGTGAATTATTGTAGAATTGGTATGTTGAAGAACAGTACAGAATTGAATCAATCTAGGTTTGTTGGAGTTGATTGTTCTTGAGAGAGAGAGAGCTATTGAGGAATAGGGATCTATTGAGAGATCTATACATCTAGGAGAGGTGTGGAATAAAGAAGTTTCTTCAATTGTATTCCTTTTGTAAAGAGTTTGTTAATACAAGTTTTTAGGGTGGTTTCTTGTATCTCTTGTTCTTGCTATTATCTCATTCTAATTTCTTGTCTATCTGATTTAGTTTTGCATTTATTGCTTTCACAAGTGTAATCTATTGTTGGTTGATCCCCAACATGCTCCACACACTCCACAAGTACACAATCATACTTCAAGTAGATCTCCCTTGAACTGCAACAACTTGCAACCCAAATGATCTCACTTATGGGAGGAACTACCTTGCCTTCTTCTTTGCTCTCTTTTTGAGTACACACTGTACTCCAAGTAGATCCTACCTGAACCTGCTCCCTATTGTGTTGCTATCCTCCCTGATCTTGCACACCTGCAAATCAATCTGGTTCTGCACACCTGCAAACCTGGATCATGCACACACATACACCTATAGATCAATGATCTTACTTACCCATGTAGATCTCCAAAATTAGCCATGCACACCTACTGACCAAGATCCTACACACTTGAAGAACCCTGCTGATTCTCCAAAACTAGCACCCACCTTGGTACTATTGTGGAACTACGAGGAACACCCTTGCTCACCTCACACATAGAAGAAGCTAATATTTTGCTCAACTCAAACTAGAACACCTTACAATACAACCTATGATTCTCTTAAATAGATCTCATGCAAACAATAATTAGACACCTAATTACAATAATTAGATCCACAACTTCCAGTCTAAATTTGGCTCTTGACATGCAAACACTTGGTTTGTTAACTAACTGCCTGTAACACTCATAGTTTGAACCACACAAGTGACCGACGTCAGTCCCTGTCTACTTGGAAGTGACCGACGCTGGCCGATATCTGACCGACCTCAATTTCTCTTCTATTTGATCCTGCTGACGTTGGTTGGCCTGACCGACGTCGGTGTCTGTGACACTCAGCAAACTCTCTACAACCTCCTCCTTTGTTTGCATCAGTGAAGCTTTTAGCTCCACAACCTAACACTGGGGTAGGTTGCATTCTCACTAGTCCTCTTGGAAAGATCATTCCTTTAGATTTTCATTTTACATTTGATTTCACTAACAACATGGCCAAGTATGAAGCTCTTATCTTAGGTATGAGAGTTGATCTTGATTTATACATACAATACCTTCATACTTTGGGTGATTCTCAACTCATTTTCCATCAAGTTAGTGGTGCATGTAAATGTAAAAGTGAAAACCTTATCACCTATCATCAAATTTCAATCAATAATGCCAAGGATTTTGTATCTTTTACAATTGATCCTATTCCTAGAGATCAAAATTCCATTGTTGATTCTCTTACCTCTTCAACATCTCTTTTTCATTTACATCAAGTTATTTTGTATCCTTATTTTATCATACAAATAATCAAATCCCAATCATCTACTCACCCTCTTAATTCTCTTATTTGCCACATCAAAGTTGTCACCATCCAAAAATGCCCATGATATCAAGGTCTCATCTAATTCTTATAACTTCAAACTTATCCTTCTGACTTGGATTCTCATGAAAAGACACGTCTCTACAAATAAGCTTTAAGTATGTATTTAGACATAACATCCTTTATTATCACAACACTGAAGGTACCTTTCTCTATTGTGTCATGCAAGATGAGGTCCTTCCTCTACTCGAGCAAGAACAAGGGGGAATTTGTGGTGGTCACTATAGTGAACATGCTACAACATGCAAATGCCTATGTATAGGTTATTTTTGGCCTACTCTTGAAAAGGATGCAATTGAATATGCTAAAAATGTAATCTTTGTCAGCTTCATAATGATCTCATTCATTCACCACCAGATAAAATTCAAACCATTGAATCTCCTTGGCCATTTTTCACATGGAGATTTGATCTCACTTGTAAACTTTATCATTCCCAAGATGGACACATCTTTATTATCACCACTACTAAATACTTTACCAAGTGGGTCAAAGCTATGCTCCTTGTCAATGTTACTGGTCATACCATATCTAAATTCATTCTAAACTAAATCATTTATCATTTTGGCATTCCTTATACCATCATTTCTGAAAATGGTTATAATTTTAAAAATAAACATGTTAAACAACTTTACACCAAATTTAAGATTAATCACAAATTTTCCACTCCTTATCATCCACAGTGCAATGGTCAAGTTGAGGCCACTAAAAAGATTCTCAATAAAATTATCCAAAAGATAATTCATGAAACCCATATGTATTGGAATATTCATCTTTATCCTACACGTTGGGCCTATCGGACTAGCATTCATACTGCCACTGGGGCAATTCCATTTTCTCTAGTCTATGGTTTTGATTCAATTCTTCCTCTTGAAGTTGAGCTTCCTTATATTTACATATCTCTTCATGAAATAATTCCTAATGAATAATTACATGAGGATCTCCTTCATTTTCTTAATCTACTTGATGAACATCGTCTCTCTACCTTACAACATAATCGCCAGTATAAGGCTCACAGTGTTTGATAACATAACAAACATGTCAAAATATGCACATTTACTATTGGTGATCTTGTCCTTAAATTAGACTACACTCATGACAAATAAGGCAAGTATGCCCAAAAATGGTGGGGATCATACTTAGTTAAATATATTCTTGGTTTAAGTACCTTCAAACTAATAAAGGCCATGTTTTTTAAAAACCCACCAATGCTCAATTCCTAAAAAATACTTTACCTAGTCATTTCCTGCTTATTATGCTTTATATCTATATCTATCTAATATTTTTTTAGGTTACTTAAGCATGGATCTCTCCCTCTACATTAGTTCCCTCTTATTCACAAACCTTTAGTCTTCCCTTTTGGTAATTTGGTTTCTTCATGTACCATAGTCTTCATTATCTTATTTTTCATTCTTATTTATGTTTGCTAATTTTAATTTATCAATCCTTGGGTTTTTCTTTTGTGATTTTATTTTTAAGACCATGGATAGGACTTGGAATCCCTCACAAAACCACCATATTTCATCTTATTTTATCTTCTCTGTTTGCTACTTGTCAATGTTGTTTTGGCATCCTTTGGGTTTTTCTTTGTGAGGTGATTTGTCAAAAAAGCTCTATCACTTTTTTCTTATTATCACCCTCATGTGTCTTTATTTTATGATTTACTTTTTAAGACCATGGATAGGACCTGATGCTCCTCATAAAATTACCATTCTTTTCATGTTCTTGATCCTTATTCTTAAACTTTAGATTTTGCTTCTTTTGCTAGATGGAATTCACAAACAATCTATGTTAGCATGTTTTCTTCCATTTCCCTCTTTCTTACGATAAGGAATCACACCTTTGTTATCATTGTATCCCTTATTTTTTTCCCTTTGTCACATTTTTTTCAATTTAAAGTAATTTAAATTGTTTTATGTGTCATTCCTTTTGATTTACCCTTTATTTCATGTCCTCATTAGATAAAATAAGGTCTAATTGAAGATAGTACTTTTGTTTTACTTGGATTTATGAAACTTTTAGACCCTATGCTCTTTGATGTTCTCTCTCTTAGCAACCTTGCCCTAAATTTTTCAAATAAAACTCATATTTAACACCCATGTTTGGTTTTCCAAATCTATATGGAGGAGGAATAGAAAAATCCATCAAGAAAGTTAAAAGTCAAATCATTTAAAATAGAAGGCAATGATATCTAAAAGTCAACATACAAATCTCATAAGTCAAAATCACACCAAAAGATGTGATTACAAGCACATTTCCTATCTCCAATCGAAGCTCAAACTCCATAGTCTACTTCACATAGAACTAAAGTCCTTTGGGGTGTTGTAGGCTAGTATATTGGAATAGGGGAATTCAAAAAAATATAAGATGCTACCTACTTTATCATGTAAGTAACCAATCTTCGCAGTAGATTAATAGCTTTGTAGGGGTCCTGAAGAATAGGGAGCACATCATGGGGAGGTAGGTCCATTTTACTTTTTATGCATATAGACTTCATAAGATGACCTATATACTCCTTTTTTTTACCTAAAACTTGTGTAGCTAAGAGAAGTTATTCAGAATCCCTAAGGTCGACATTCCTCTTGTTTTGATAAACCAAATTTGAGTGTTTTGACTTCGATAAAGAGTTTCTCTACCTTGGTTTTTCCTTCTAGTTCCCCTCCACCCATTTCATTTCCCCCCTTGACAACCAAATTGTGATTCTAAATTCTTTTTCCCTCTTCTTTAAAATTATTTTTTCATTTCTTAAAAATATGCTAACACTACTTTGTTTCAGTTTTATCTATCTTTACACTTAAAAAAACATGTTTGAGCAACTTTGGATCATTTTCTTCACCTCATTTTACATTTATTAGACTTATTTTACTTTCTTTTTTTCATTTATCATGATTTTATTATCATGTTATTATGAACACCTGAGTTTGTACCCTTTTTCCATTGTTGAGTGAGATGTGGATTGTTACTGCTCACTCAACAAATATTTTTTTCCTTTATATGCATCCCATTTTTCCATTATTAAGTGAGATGTGGATTTCTACTACTCATTCATCAATGTTATTTTACCATTTTGTTTTTATTTTTACCATTGACTTTTCTTACTTATCATTCCTTTTTTTAAACATGTATCTTTGGTTTGAATTGGTGAGTTTACATTTTCTTACTTTTAGTTTACTTGTTTGAGTTTTTCAGTTTTTAGTAGCCTTAGATTTTTGGTTACCCAATTTATTCTTATTTGACTTGGTCATTTGGTCTAACATAGCACTTTTCACCTAGCTTGCCAAATTCCCAAGTACGTCCCATCTACATAGTAGTAGTTATCTTTGTTTTTCTTGTGTTTGTTTGTTTTTTATCCTTAGTTTTGTATTTCTAGGTTTGTTGAAAGCAGTTTCTATGCCCTACAAAATCAAAACTAAAAACACAGCTGATAACCATCATATGATAAAAGGTAAGTCAAGGTACGCATCAATTTTACTTTTTAGTTATTTATTTTTCTTAGATTAGTTTCCCTTTCAGTCATTTACTTTTAGTTAATTTATGCTTTTTAAAATACAACTTTTTTAGCATCAACATTGTGTGTGTCTTTATGTTCTTTCTCGAAGCACCATACCTTGTTACACCTTAGTGAAACATGATGAGCTTCGAGTGGGGAATATGTATACAAATAATATTTTTAACTTTTATCAAATATTGACACTTTACATCTTACAAGAACCCAATGCAACTCAATCTCTCTGAGTGCATGCCTTAAGGGGTGCACCAAAAAAGGGGTGGGTAGACCTTTGGTGATTTACAAGATTATTATCCCTTATTGCCACACTATTCCCAATCCATTCATCTCATAAAACCTTTATCTAAGCTATTTATCCTCCCTTATACATTCCTCTAGTCTTTTACTCTTTATATCCTTCTTCTCCTTCCTTGTTACCCTTTTGACCTATCTAGTACACTAGGTTGACCTAGTGTATTCTAGGTTCACTTTAGCTCTTTTGGTTTCTTAGTCTTTTGACTGACCTAGCATAGACTTTAGGCATTAGCTCAAGAATGTACTAAGTTGACCCGATCGACCTAGTACAACAAACATTCTCAAATAATTTTAGGGTAAGATACTCCTATATATACAAGGTCATTTCATTCACTTTGATAATATGAAAGAAAAGAGTTATTATCTGCTCGTGCTTCTTCATAATCTGCTCTTCCACCATTCTACTTGAGGACACTTAGCTTAGGTTTATTATTTTGGATAATTTAGTCTTGTGGATAAGTATTGGATGATTTGGCCTAAAAAAGTGATCCTTATGAACCATTAAAACCTCTTTTGAAGCCCCATTGGCCAAAGGAGAGATTGAATCATAATGGGTTCCCATTCAGGTAAATATATTCTAACTTTATTCTCCACTCTTTTAGTAAATAAAAGTAGAATAAGTGTTGGCTTGAATAATATTACTCTTCATATTCTATGTATTAGGGTGTTACTCATACTTTATTTTAATTTCCCTATACATATTTGATTGCTTTGGATCTAACCCCTCACTTTGTGCCATAAGCTTTGGTGCGCACTAGATTAGTTTACTTTTCTTGTTATTAGAATAGTTTAATTTGTTTTTTATTACATAAGTGAACATAAAATCATAGGAATATTTTAGGATTGTGTGATTATGTTATACTGTAGGATTTGAAACCCTTCCTATCATGATGTGTTGTGATAAATGATACAAGTGATCCCCTAATCGTGTCTAACGTATCCCTATATCGATCATGCTCTCGCTTAACTAGTATATACCCAATCAAAAGTGTAGGTGTGCTCTATCTTATCTAATCCAAGATTAATTCATTATGCATCATTCAATTCTGATTACATACACTTTACATCTTGACTTGTTACCTTAGTCCACCTTAACAACCTCTCACCCACTAGTAAGCAAACCGTCAGCACTTACTTTTACTGCAACACAAAATTCACCATAGCTCCAAGTCAATGCAATCAAAAGTAAAAATGAGTGAAAATGGATTCAAATTTAACTTTTACCTTACAAACTTTTAGGGTTTCCACACTGACCACAGACGATCAGGGTGACCATCGATGGTCACCCTTGGGGACCCTGACCATCAACAGTTAGGTGGCCCCATTTTTTTGCTCTTATCTTAAGCAACCTTCCTCAGCAATAGTGACCCATTTTTACCCACCCTTGGATACTACCTTCTCCACCTAACCTAACCACCTCATCACCTCATTATTGGTCCATTTTGGCCCAACTAGCATGTGTTTTATGACACTTTTTACCTAGTCCTTTGACCACAACCAAAACATTGCCATGTTGACCACTTTGTGAACTTGCACTACCCTCCACTTAGCAAACCCACTTTTATCTTCTCAAGAACACTTCTTACCTCGAATACCCATGATACTTGAACCATTTTTGTTTTCACCAGGAGCACTTCCTACATTAGATACCCATCAAAACATAGACATCGTCTAAAATTCTTGAAAGGAATAACCCAATCAGTTGTGCCTAATGTTGTGGCCCAGTTACCCCATCATCAATCCTTCTAGATTTGACCTTTATTTTTACCAACTTGGAAACCTCGTCAATGTGTAATCTTAGTTATCTCACTTTACATGCTAGTTTGCACTTAAGTACCCAACCTATCACCTACCTTCATGACATCCACCTTCATCATAACCTTCATCCACCTTCATCATAACCTTCACCCACCTTGTCAAACCTACACCCAATTATTTCCTACCTCATCAACTCACAATTTAAGGGAGAACACCTCCTCCCATGCTCAAGGCAAACTAGACCTCCAATTAGCAATCAATTTTTGTTTTATAGCTTGTTAATTTAAGCTGCATAACAAAAAAGGACAAAATGTAGACACCAAAAATTTGTACACCATAATTTTGAATTTTATAATTACCCTAGACCACCTTAGGGCCCCCTTAGGACCAATCTGACCCTGTGACCCTTGACTAGACTTAACCCAAGTTAGTTTGAACAAACTAGATTAAGCCAGCCTTTTACCTATATTTACCCTTCACCCTCAACCACCTATAGTTAGGGTGATAGTTGATGGTCACCTTAACTATTGATGGTCAGGGTGTACCTCCTTAAAAACCAACATGCAAGCCACCCACCTTAATTTTCTAAATATAAATCATCTAAATCTAGTTACGAGCCATCACATATGTGAGTTAAAATTAGGAAGCCTAGCTCAAATCTTGTTGCAACTCTCTTACCTTGCCTATAAAAAGAGAGTAGGGAGGTGAAATCATCTAAAATTATTATCAAGAACTTGTGAATCTAGAGTTCCTTTATTTTTTAGATCAATCATCATCAATAATCTAGTAAACTAGCTACTACGTCATAAAACCAACTTACTGCCACAGCTCTATCAAAGCACCAAGCACCATTACTCTATCATAATCATGTTAAACTACACCAACAAGTTAATCATCTTAATCATCTTGTTGCAAGATAATTACTTGATTTCTAGCATTCAATTACTTTATCTACCTTTCACACTTAGCCCAATACCAACCCATCTCCCAAAATCTCACTTTGTGATCCCATCAACTAGCCATTTGTTAACCCAGATCTACACATAGTAACCATCAGTGGTTGTCTCAACCATCAATAGCTTGTCCAACCATTGACAATCAACTTGACCACCAACAATCACCTTAACTATCGATGATCAGTCTAACCACTTATGGTCACTATTGTAGTAAATTTCAATAAGTTGTTTCCACCTATCTATCCTCAACCAAATCTGATTCTCTATATCCTTGCCTATTCACAGACTATTTCTTGATTTTTTGAAGTAGACCCTAATGATCTAGCACTAGTATTAGTTAGCTTATCACTCTTTTAATCATTTTTAGTCTATCTCTTAACAAACATATCTTGTGTTCAATTTTAGTACCTTTTGATTATTGATGTAAGTACTTTCTATTCTATTTATAAACTTAATTCTAGTACTTTCATATCTACTATGGAGCCACAACTCTAGATTTAAATGTAGATTCAAAAAATAATCCAATCATATATTATTTGTTATAGGTATTATCTAGAACTATTCATTCTCTGCACTTCATCTCCATTTTCTTCCATTATGCCTCTCTACTTTTGTGTCTCTATATATATCTCTATTTGACACACTTCATCAAACTTTTGCTCTTTGCCCCCCCTCTCTCTCTCTATTTTAATCTACTCAATATCAATAGAAATAGCTCTATAAAGCCTTTATTTATGTCATGGATGTCATATATATAAGCAATTGATCTAGGGTTCCATATCTTTATTGTGTTCACACTTGTTTACAAACACATCACACTCTATTCTAGACTCAATTCATTAACTCTTGAATTGTAAGTTTCCCACATCTAGAACTCATGTTATTCCACCATGATTCCTAGTCTTTTACTATATATAGCATTTTTTGAGCTCTATTTTTGATGCACATGCACATTTACATAGATTTGATTGGTTACATCAATCAATATCATTGTCTATATTGTGATTCATGGCTTACTTGCATGTTCCTGTGTCTGACCATTAGACTGAACATATCTTTAAATATCAATCATTGATATTTCATTTAGCACCATGATCTAATGGTATTTATTCAAATATATCAGCTTTAAAATGTGTTCATTTAATCAATCTCTGACAAGAATACGCTCTCCATTAGATCCTTGTACACTTCCAAACTTTAGCTTTGTCAAATTTAAAATGCATTTGTTGATCTTCCTGATTTAAGATCCTATATGCCATTGAATATCCAAATATGCATGATCTTTACTTTTATCTAGTCATTAAATGCCGATCTCTTTATCCCATCTCACTACTTCTTAGGTCTTTAGATCACTTACAATTCATTGATCTTCTCAAACTTACTTGATCTTTAACTCACCATTATGTTAATAAACCTCAGGAACTTTATCTCATCTGAGTCCACTCACTCTATTAGATATCCTTTGCAATATCATCTACTCACCATCAGATCTTTTGACAAGCTTGATCTTTATCTCTACTTAACTCTTGATAATGTGACACTAGGCATTAGTGCATGCTTTTCGCACATTGTTGTCAGTTCTTGCTATTAAGACCCTTATCATCCTTGTATTTCTCATTGATGATTTGAATTTAAATCACATAATAGATCTACTATGCAAGAATCATGATTGTGACACTTGTCACTAGCGGAGGTCCCTTTGAAAAATTAACTTTGCTTATGCTTCATTGGATCCTCAATGTACGAATAAGCACTAATCATTGATCAAGATTCAAACATTGATGACCACCTATCTTAATCTCACTTCATCTTGGCATCTTTAAGCCAACACACTCTATTCATCTCTTTGAGACATTCTCGAACTTTACCTTGTGAAAATTTGTCTAAGTATGGGGACCATCTCAATTATGCCTTGAAGGCTAACTTTGCACCTTCATATCTTCTACTTTGCTCAACCGCATGGTATAAAATTTGAACCATATAAACTAGCCATGATAGTGAATAAACCCATATTCTCATTTATTCTTTA
Source organism: Torreya grandis (assembly GCA_037957365.1). Classification (NCBI taxonomy): domain Eukaryota; kingdom Viridiplantae; phylum Streptophyta; class Pinopsida; order Cupressales; family Taxaceae; genus Torreya; species Torreya grandis. The sequence goes on from JARHVA010000156.1 coordinate 1,103,593, forward strand.
AGCTTTCACATGTATGAGATATAATACAATTAATCTACTCACTGAAATTATTCTATCATAGAGCTAGTCATGCCTTGAACTTGCCTGGAAGGCCAACTTTATCCTTGTATAACTCTTGTCACCCTTAGTCAGATGACCTATAATTTAGTGAATAATATCCTCTTACATAAGGGATTCTATCCATAAATCCATTTGATTCTAAATCCTTCATTCATACAAGATATGACATCATAAAAATACCTTCTCAGCTTTATCTTATAACCTAGAAAATTGACTAAGTGTTGGAAAACACTATCAAAATGCCAAGGAACCCTACTTTACTCATGCATATCTTAGATCATGCTACATCACATGACCTAAATTTCAATGCATATATACTAGGCACAAAAATTAAAGAACCCATTTGATCATTTTGTCTTAACACATCTATATGTGCAAATGTTGACCTCATCAATGTTCTTACTTGGCTCTGTTTATCCCTTTTTCAAATTTGGCTAAGTATAGAAACTTAGTGATTTTTGTCTAAGTAGCTAACTTTCATCCCCATATGTATTGCTACACTCCATCGCATGTCTTAAAATATAGTGCATTACAACTAGAGAATAATGTAATCACAACCATATGACCAGCTTCTCCAAACTCATTCACATGTGGTAATGGTGAGTCAGCAAAATGCTTTCTTAGATTTTCTTATCATAGACCCAAAATGTCTAAATGATCAATATGAAGAACTAAATGAATTCCATTCATGCACACAATTATTCCATTCATCCTTGACCCTTGATAGGATCCCTTTCACATCATCATATTCATCCCTAAGCATAAATGACATATTCATAACGTCCCTTTTGACATCAATGACAATCATATTTCTAACAATCTACCCCTTTGTCATTGATGGAAAACTAAATGCTCTAATCTTCTAATATTTTGATCCTTCTCTGACATTGCTTACATTGGCTTCTGATGAGTATGAACTAAAGTTTTTCATACCATACTTATTTTCACTTAGGGAATGGCACATTTGCCTAATACTCAACTTGAACACTTACTCTGCTTCTTCTTTGGCATTTACACTTTTTCTCCAAACTTGTGTAGAGAGCATTTTGCTCTTCTTCTCCCCCTTTGACATCAATGGCAAAGGGACTCTTTCTAAATTTTGTCTAAATTTTTCTCCCCCTTTATCAGATAAAGGAGTTTGTCCAAGAATATGCAACCGTCAACTCACAATTTTTTTAAAGTATGTATACCTGAGTTGCCTTTTCTCTCTTCTTCGAAGGATTAATAAAGCTTCTATGAGATTCCCCCTAGACTCATTCCCTATCACTAGGATCTAGTGATGTAATATGGGAGCTATCACTCCTGACTTCTATCTTAGATACTCAAATTATTCCTTGGGAAGAGGTTTGGTGAATATATCTAAAATTTGATCCTTAGTTGGCATATATTCCATTGTGACCTCTTGATCTACAACCTTCTCTATTAAAAAATGATACTTGATTGATATGTGTTTGGTTCTTGAATGCATTACTGGATTCTTTGATATGTTAATAGCACTTAAATTGTCATAAAGAATAGAGATAGGTGCATTTTACTCTACCTTGATGCCTTTTAGAGTTTACTTCATCCACAAAACTTGATTGAAACATGACATTGATGCTACATACTTTGCTTCTTTTGTAGAAAGAGTAAATGACTCTTGCTTTTTACTTAACCATGAAACAAGTTTGTTTCCAAGGAAAAATTCATCACCACTAGTACTTCTTCTATCATCCACACTTCCTACCCAATCAACATATGTATATGTTATCAAAGTGAAAATTTCACTTGTAGGATACCATAGGTGATAGTAAATTATGCTCTTGATGTATCTAAAGATCCTCTTCACTACATTGACATATGATTCTCTGGGAGCAACCTAAAATCTTGTAACCATGCACATTGTTTGCATGATATCTAATTTTAATGCAGTTAGGTATAACAAGCTACCTATCATTGATCTATGCATAGTTTAATTTACACAAGGGACTCATCCTCTTTACTTAGCTTGCATCCAATTATCATGGGAGTACTAACTAGTTTTATTTATTCTATTCCAAACTTCCTAAGCATTTCCTTTCCATACTTTGTTTGGGATATGAATATACCTTCATTAGTGTTGAGTTGTGGAGCTAAAAGCTTCACCAGATGAGTGGATGCTAAAGTTGTTGGATTTACATAGTCACCGACAACGACAAGGAGTCGACTAGTAGATGTCGGTGTCGGTTATGGATTGGCCGATGTCGGTCATGTGCAAATAGGCAGGGACTGACGTCAGTTACCTGTGCATCCAGAAAGTCTATTTTTGTGGATGAACAGATTGTTTGCATGATTAGATTAACTGTTGGTATTGAGTCTGCATTTCTATTTTTGGCAAGATTGATTTGAACCCTTGATTAAGAGGTATATCTAACGGTGGAGAATGCATGCTCATGTTCCCTAATCTTATATAATAGGGATAGATCTTCATAGCTTTTAATAATGAGAACAGTACAAAACATTTATTGTATATGTGTATCAATCCAGGTTGTTGGAATTGATTGTAATTGAGAAAGAAAACTCTTGAGGGAAAGAGATCTGTACATTTGAGAGGTGTGAGAATAAAGTGTGATTTTCTTCATTGTATTTCCTTCTGGAAGAGTTTAATACAAGTTTTCAAGGTGGTTTCTTGTATCTCTTATTCTTTGTTGTTTCTGATTCTAGTTACTTATTATTCTGGTTTAATTTCATGTTTAGTTGCTTACATAATAGTAATCAAGTTTGTTTGTTGATCCCCAACAAGTGGTATCAAAGCTCAGGTTGACTAACAGGTGTTTCAGATCTGGTTAGTGTTTGTTGATTATAGGTCACTCACAGGGGTTTCTGTTTGAGTGGGAGAAGCAATGGCAAAATAAAGTAAACTGAGAATGGAGAAGTTTAATGAAAAGAATTACCAATTATGGAGAATGTAGATAGAAAATTATCTGTATCAGAAAGATCTGTATTTACCATTGGGTGGAGTTGATAGAAAGCCCACAGATATGGAAGATGAAGAATGGAATGTTCTTGATAGAAAGACTCTGGGATCCATAAGGTTGAGCCTGGCATCTCCTGTGATTTCTAACTTGTCACAGGCAAAGACAGTGGTAGAGTTGATGGACACTTTAGCAAATTTATATGAAAATCTCTCAGCTTCAAATAAGGTATATCTTATGAAAAAAATTATTTAATTTGCAAATACAAGAAGGTGGATTTGTATCTAATCATCTTAATGATTTCCATGGAATTGTAAATCAATTAAATTCAGTCAAAATAGTTTTTGATGATGAAATTAAGGCTCTTTTAATCTTATGCTCTTTACCAGAAAGTTGGCATAGTTTGGTAATGGCAGTAATACTGCATCTGCTACAAATATCTTGAAAGTAGATGATGTTGTTAGTGTAATCTTAAATGAAGAAACTCATAGGAAAAGCACAGGGGAAACATCAAGTAATGCTTTAAGTATTGAAAGCAAGGGAAGGCAAAGAGAGAAGAGCAAGTAAGGGAGATCAAGGTCTAAGTCAAAGATGAGCAATAGATCCAAATCCAGAAATGAAAAAAGAAAAATAACCTGCTGGAATTGTGGAAAGAGAGGACATGCAAAGAAAGATTGTTGGTTGAAGACTAATGAAGAGAATCAGCATGAAGGTAATGAAGAAGCAAAAGTTGCAAGTATTTTTACACAAGATGCTCTTTCACTTTCTTTGCATAATAAAATAAAATCTTGGGTTTTAGATTCTGGGGCCTCTTTCCATGCTACCCCAAATAGCGAATTTTTCAATGATTATGTCCAGGGAGATTTTGGAAAAGTTTATTTAGGGGATGATGAGCCTTGTAAAATTGTTGGCAAAGGAAAAGTACAGCTGAAATTGCAGAATGGAAACACATGGGTGTTGAAGGATGTCATGCATGTCCCAGCCCTGAAGCGAAATCTAATTTTTGTAGGAAAGTTGGGTGATGAGAGTTGCACAGTAACTCTCATAGCTGAATCTTGGAAGGTTACCAAGGGAGCACTTGTATTAGTCAAAGGTAAGAGAGTAGGTACTCTCTATTTATGTAATTGTATTACTGATTATTCTCCTTCTATATTATCTACTTTAGATGTGGATGCAAGTTTGTGGCACTATAGGCTCGGTCACATGAGTGAGAAGGGAATGAAAATTCTTAAGTCAAAAGGTAAGCTTTTAGATTTGAAAAGCATAGATCTACATTTCTATGAGCATTGTGTTTTTAGAAAATAGAAGAGAGTAAGATTTATCAAAACTGGGTCAACAAAGAAGAAGCACAAGTTGGAGCTTGTTCACACAGACGTGTGGGGACCATCTCAGGTTACTTCTATTGGAGGATCATAGTATTATGTTTCTTTCATTGATGATGCTACAAGAAAGGTATGGGTTTATTGCATAAGGAAGAAATCTGATGTTTTTGACACTTTTAAGATTTGGAAAGCTTTGGTTGAGAATGAAATAGGTATGAAATTGAAGTGCCTTAGATCTGACAATGGTGGTGAGTTCTACAGCCATAAGTTCAATTGGTATTGTTATATGAATGGAATACGCAGGCAAAAGATGGTTCCAAGGACACCTCAACAAAATGGAGTTGCTGAAAGGATGAATAGAACAATATTGGAGCATGCACAGAGTATGAGATTGCATGCTAGTTTGCCCTTACAATTTGGGCAGAAGCTGTAGATATTGTAGTTTACCTGATTAACAAATGACCCTCTACAGCTCTGAATGGTGGAATTCCAGAAGAGGTGTGGATAGGTAAAAAGGTAGATCTTTCATTTCTCAGAGTTTTTGGTTCTGAAGCTTTTGTGCACATTGATAAGGAAAACAAAAAGAAGCTGGATGCTAAGTCTATGAGGTGCACATTTATTGGTTATGGCTCTAGAGATTTTGAATTCTGGTTTTGGAATCTAGGAACTAACAAAATAATTAGGAGCCATGATGTTGTTTTCAATGAAAAAGTGATGTATAGTGATCAGCTCAAGAAGCTAAACAATTTTGAGAAGAGCAATGTTAAATTGGATGAGGTGATGATCCAAAATGAGCTCACGAAAAAGAATAATCACAGACATGAAAACATAGAGACCAACGTCAGTCAGGGAGGAACCAATGTCAGTAATATAGGAACCGATGTCGATCAGACAGTGACTGACGTCAGTCAAGAAGGAATCGACGTCAGTCATGTGGAACCAACATCAGTCAGTTACAGGCCTAGAGGTGACCGAGGTCAGTCACTGTCAGAGAATTTGGGCAGACAGCGTGTTGTGAATGAGTCTCAGACACCCATCAAGAGGTTAGAAAGGGTAAGTAAACCTCCAATTCGATATTCCCCTTCATTATTCTATTTATTGCTAACTGATGGTGGAGAAATAGAGAGTTTTGATGAAGCAATACAGGTGGAATCTAGGAATCAGTGGGAGCATGGCATGAATGAGAAAATTGATTCCTTGAAAGAGAACCAAACATGGGATTTGGTTGAGTTGTCAGTGGGAAAGAGAACACTAAAAAATAGATGGATCTATAGATTGAAGGAAGGAGAGAATGGATAGATGACATATAAGGCCAAGTTGGTAGTGAAAGAATTTACACAGAAACTAGGTATTGATTTTGGTAAAAAAATTTCTCCTGTAGTAAAAATGACTTCTATTTAGATTGTATTGTCTTTAGTTGTTATTGAGGATTTGCATCTTGAGCAACTTGATGTTAAGACAATGTTTCTTCATAGATACTTGGATGAATAAATATATATGGATCAACTAGAAGGATTTGAGGTCAATGGTAAGGAGAAACTTGTGTGCAGATTGAAGAAAAGCTTGTATGGTCTCAAACAAGCTCCTAGACAATGGTATTTGAAATTTGACAAGTTTATGACTGAGCATGGCTTCAGTAGATGTCAATCTGACCATTGTGTTTATTTTAAGAGATTGGATAATGGTAGATATATTATCTTGTTGATGTATGTAGATGATATGCTTGTTGCAAGTTCACACATGCAGGATATCTCTGAGCTTAAGGTGAAATTAGCTCACACATTTGCCATGAAGGATTTGGGAGCAGCAAATAAAATCCTTGGCATGAGTATTAAGATAGACAGGAAAAATCACAGGTTGATTTTGTCTCAAGAGGATTATGTGAACAAGGTGTTGGAGAGGTTCAATATGTAGGGTGCAAAACTCATGAGCACACCTATGGTTGAACACTTCAATTTGAGCAAAGAATAGTGTCCAAAATCACATGATGAGGTAGAGTACATGAGTAGAGTTCCATATGCTTCCACAGTTGGGATCTTAATGTATGCAATGGTATGTACTAGACCGGATATTGCCCAAGCAGTGGGAGTTGTCAGTAAGTATATGGCCAATCCAAGCAAGGAACACTGGAAAGTAGTTCAGTGGATTCTCAGATATCTGAAAGGGACCAACAGTAGGCATTTATGCTATGGAGGGTCAAATACTTCTCTACATGGATATGTAGATTCGGATATGGCAGGTGACTTGGATGGCAGGAGAAGCACCACATGATATGTGTTCACTGTTGGTGGAACAACAGTTAGCTAGATTTCAAAGTTGTAGAAGGTTGTTGCCTTGTCTACTACAGAGGCAGAATACATTGCAATCACAGAGGCTAGCAAAGAGATGATATGGATGACACAGTTCATGGAAGAGTTGGGAAAGGAGCAAGAGAGTTGCAGATTATACAGTGATAGTCAGAGTGCAATTCATTTGGCAAAGAACTCAGCCTTTCATTCAAAAACCAAACATATATAGCTTAGGTACCACTTCATTAGACAGGTATTGGAGGATGGTGAGTTGAAACTGGAAAAGATCCATACAAATAAGAACCCTGCTGATATGTTAACAAAGCTGGTAACAAAGGAGAAGTTGAATCTTCATTCAACTTTTGTTGGTCTTTAAGATTGAGTTTGAAGATAGAGAAGCTAGAAGATGTTGCTACACAGGTACTAGTGCAGCTGTTTATCTCCAAGTGGGAGATTGTTGAGTTGCGGAGCTAAAAGCTTCACCAGATGAGCAGATGTTGAAGTTGTTGGATTTACATAGTCACCGACGACGGCAAGGAGTCAACCAGTAGCTGTCGGCGTCAGTTATGGTCGGCCGATGTCGGTCATATGCAGACAGGCAGGGACCGACGTCGGTTACTTGTGCGTCCAGAAAGTCTATTTTTATGGATGAACAGATTGTTTGCATGATTAGATTAACTGTTGGTATTGAGTCCGCGTTTCTATTTTTGGTAGGACTGATTTGAACCCTTGATTAAGAGGTATATCTAATGGTGCAGAATGTATGCTCATGTTCCCTAATCTTATATAATAGGGATAGATCTTCATAGCTTGTAATAATGAGAATAGTACAAGACATTTATTGTATATGTGTATCAATTTAGGTTGTTGGAATTGATTGTAATTGAGAGAAAAAACTCTTGAGGGAAAGAGATCTGTACATCTAAGAGGTGTGAGAAGAAAGTGTGATTTTCTTCATTGTATTTCCTTCTGGAAGAGTTTAATACAAGTTTTTAAGGTGGTTTCTTGTATCTCTTATTCTTTGCTATTTCTGATTCTAGTTACTTATTATTTTGATTTAATTCCGTGTTTAATTGCTTACATAATAGTAATCAAGTTTGTTGGTTGATCCCCAACAATTAGTTTGTGTTATTTGTAGACCAAAGAAGAATGAAAGTTCTCCTAGCATAGATATCTCAAACTCACTTTGCATTTGTTTAGCAAATTCTTTGCAAATTATGTTATTTCTACCACCAAATATAATTTCATCTACATAAATAACAACCAACATATGTTTACCTTTTGATTTGAAGTACAGATTTGTCAGGATCTTACTCCACCAATAAGAGTATATGTGATTACCTCTTGTATTAGCAACTAAACACATAATTTAACCAGAATGAATAAGTAACTAGAAATATGAAACAACACAAGATATGAGAGATAATACACAATTGTATTAATAATCACTCAGAAGAAAATACAATAAAGAAGATGCCACTTCTTCTTCCACCTCAAAGGCTTGCCACACCTCAAGGACTTCTTCCCTCTCTCTCTTACGGTCCCAACAATCAACTCCAATACAAAGTTGGTGTTCACCTCCACCAGTCAGTAACAATGCTGCCAGTACACCAAGCACACAACCATACTCCAAGTAGATCTCCCTGCTCTTTGCTGCCACTTGTAAATCACTAGACCTTACTCACCATTGTAGATCTCCAAACGTGGTCCTGCACACCTGCTGACCAAGATCATACATACACAAAGAACCCTTCTGATTCTCCAAACCAGCACCCACACTTGGTACTGTGGCACTAGGAGGAACACACCATTGCTCTCTTCTCTCTGAAGGAGCTTATTTTGCTCTCTTACTCTCTAGCACTAATTTACAATACAACCCATGAGTCTATTATATAAATCTCATGCATACAATAATTAGACATTCTTAATTACAATAATTAGACACGTAACTCCAAGACTATAATTAGCCTTTAACATGCAAACTGACAGTCCAAAAATAGACTCTCCAGAATTCGCATGCAAACTGCATGCTCACACACAGGTTGTCGACGTCGGCTCCTCCTGACCGATGTCGGCTGACTTGTAACCGACGTCAGTTGTTTTTGCACTGCTATCTGATCGACATCAGTTGATTAGACCGACATCGATTGCCCTGCAACTCATTTTACAACTCTCTGCAACCTCTGTAACTCCTCTTGTTTGCATCCTGGTGAAGCTTTTAGCTCCACAACCTAACAAGATTGCTATCTGCACATCTTTTATTGAAAATTTGTTGTTACAGGTACTAGTCTAATCTTGAACTCCATGCTCTAGGTGCCTATTTTAGACCATAAATAGATTCTTTTAGTTTTCACACATAATCTTAGTCCTCTAACAATTGAAAACCTTCAAGTTGTTCTATGTAAACTTCATCTTCTAGGTTCCCATTCAAGAAATTAGACTTAACATCCATTTGATAGACTTTGAATTTATTGTAAATTGAGAATGTTAGAAACATTCTTATGGCTTCCAATCTAGTAACTAGAGTAAATTTTTCCTCAAAATATATGACCTCAACTTGTGTATATCCTTTGTATACCAATCTTGTTTTTTTCCTTATAACATCTCCATTCTCATTGAGCTTGTTTCTATAGACCCATTTTGTACCTATCACATTATTTTTTGAGGGTCTTGGAACTAATTACTAAGTTTGGTTGTTTTCAATTTGGCTTAGTTATTATTCCATGTATTTTAGCTAATTTTCATCCTTGATGGCTTCAACATAGCTCTTAAGCTCAAATTTTAGCCATTAAAGCAAAACTTACTTACTCCTTGTTCATTACAGCTCTTCTCCTTGTCTGAACTCCTTCATTCTTATTTCCAATTTTTTTCTCTTTAGGATGATCCTTTTGAAAAAATCTTGGAGGTGCATTTTCATTCATTTCCTCAACCTCTTCATTATTTGCTTCTTCTTCAAGATCTAATTCTTCAATACTGATTTCCTTTTCAAGTTCAACATATTTCAATCCTTCTTCAACCTTGAAATTGATGATCTCTACAATCTTGTGTAGCATTTTATTGTAACATACGTAGGCTTTGATTTGAGTGGAATAACCAAGAAATATTCCTTCAACACATCTTGATTCAAATCTTCCCAATTTGTCCTATTTTCTCCTGATGTAGCATTTGCTTCCAAACACTCTGAATTACTTAACAGAGGCAAGTTTTCCATACCATAGCTCATAAGGAGTTTTGTCACTATTTACCCTCAGTTGAACTCTATCCAAGATGTATACTACTATTTGGAATGCTTCTCTCTAGTATCCATTAGGTAACTTGGCCTCTTTTAGCATTGTTTTAGCCATCTCCTTAATTGTCCTATTTTTTCTCTTAATAACTCCATTCTGCTATGGAATCCTTGCTACAGAGTAATGCCTTTTGATCCCATGTTTCTCAAAATACTCTATGAACTCATTTGAGGTGAATTATCCACCTTTATTAGATCTTAAGCATTTATTTTTCATCGAATATCATTTTACACCATGGCCCTAAAGATCTTGAATCTCTCAAATGCTTATGACTCATCTTTCAAAAAGGCTACACATTGAGTAATCATCTACAAATAACATGATGTATCTCTCTCCTTTATATCCTCTTATCTTAGTATGACCATAAAGATCAGTATGAAATAATTTTAGAGGCTTTGTAGTTACATACTCCTTTGTTTGAAATCTAACCCTTGTCTATTTGCCTAGTTGACATTCCTTGCAAGTAGTATATATGGGTTTGGTTATCTTGGGAATGTGTCTGACACACTTATTTGTGCTCACTTTGACTAGATTATCAAAGTTGACATGACCCATTATTCTATGCCATAACAAACTCTCATCAACCTTTACTATCAGGACATTATTTCCATTCACTTGATAACAAGAATGTCGATATTGATTTCAATCCTTTTTCCTTCTATAACTATTTTTACAAATCTCTTTAACTTTCATCCTTCTACATCAAATGTGACCTTATAACCATTGCCACACATTTTACTGACACTTAATAGATCATTACCTTTACCATCATGTGTAGGTAATTTTCCATCTATGTTCAAGGTTCTTTTACCTTTGATCTTTATTGTTGTGTTGTCACCTACACTGACATATCCTTCCTTGCATTTTCTCAATTTGATGAACTTGATCTTATCACCAGTCATACACTTTGATCAACCATTGTCTATCACCTATAAATTATGATCCTTGGCATGGAGTGCAGTTTGAGCAATCATAGATTGATTTTTCACTCTCCACACATCCTTGGGTTTCTTATTTGGATTCTTTTCATAAACATGTGAACCTTTGTTCACACTAGGAGGCATGCCTTTCTTTACATTTTGTACTTTTGATCTTACAAAGCTAGTTCTACATTATTTAGCTATGTGACCAAAATTATTACAGTTATAGCATATTACATTTATATCTAACAAGGGAGAAAATGATTTTCTACTTACAAAATTTGTTCTCCTTTTAGGTAAAAATCTGAAATCAATATCCCTCTGACCAAAATGATTACATGTATAACAATAACCATAGAAATATGAGTAATACCTCATCATAGAATTTCTTGGTGCAACATGAAGAGCTCTTCTAAATTTTGGCATCTTCAAGTCTCTCACTTTGGTGTATCCATTTACATCAGCTACCTTTGTCTTCTTTTTTTCTTCAAGCTTCTTTTCTCCTTCATCTTTATTCACATTAGTTGTGTTTGAGTATGTATTTGTATCCTTGCAAGCTTTCTCTTTATTTTCTCTTGATTATCCTTCTACTTTGAAGTTGTTATATAGGTTAGTAGATTTACTAGTTGTGGAATATTTTCCTTTTTCATAACCAAGACTTGATCTCTCTTTTGAAGGTTTTTGAGAATTGATCGATTCATCAATAATATCTAATCCTCCTATCAAATTCAAACTTTTTTCTAGTTGACCTTTGGATTTTTTAAGCTCTTTTCTCAAAGCCACTATATCTGCTTCTAAATTTATTCTCTCATCAAATTTAGATTGTAGTTCAAGTTTGACTACATATTCTATTCTTTTAGCCTCTTCAACTTGTGTCTTTAGGATAATTACCATCTGATCAGATTTCTCAAGACTTTTGGACATTTTCTCAATTTCCTTTTGTCCAAGATTGTTCTATTTTGAGCTCTCTTTTCTCAGCTTGTCAATTTCCTCTAAAGCATTGATGAGTTCACACTCTAGATCCACTTATCCTTCTTCTTCTTCATCTAAATCTTCAACCTCTTTTTGATCCATAGAAGTTGATCCTATTATCATGAATAGGAACTCATTTTCTTCAGCCCCAAAAGCACACTCATGATCATCATCAGAAGTATCAATAACATCCATTGAATCACTATCTTATTTTGTGTATAGGCCTTTCTTATTTTTGAATAAGTTCTTCTTGAGGTAGTATGGTTTCATCTATTTGCTACTCTCTACTTGCTCAAAATTAGCCTTTTTATTGTAAGCGTAGTTAGTAGAAAAATGTCCTACTTTACCATAGCTAAAGCATTTAAAGGGTAACTTACCTCTATAATTTATAGACCCTCTCTTTAATCTTTTGAAAATTTTGGCTTCTTCTTCATAAGAATCCTCAAATCTAGATGAGGATGCTTCTACTTTTACTTGCTTGGCTAATTTGAATGCAACTTCTCTCTTGAAATTATCTGCTTCTCCCATTCTCATCTCCTAGGTAGTGAAGGTTCCATAAAACTCATCAATAGTGACTTTATCCAAATCTATTAATTCCTCTATTACAAATATTTTAGAGTCATATCTTGATGGTAGAGATCTTAGTACCTTTTTGACAATGATTGATTCTTTCATCTCTTCTCCAAGGCCTCTGATTGTATTTACTATTTCATCCACTATGAGAAGATAGTCTACAATTTTTTCTTCCTCATTCATTTTAAGGCTTTCAAACTTGCCTTTGTAAGTTTGTATCTTGGCTTACTTTACCTTGTCTTATTATTCATAGATGCTCTTTAGTTTTTTCTAGATATATTGTGCATTTTGACAATGTATCACTCTGACAAATTTTGAATTAGATAATCTGTATAAAATAGCATTTTTTTCCTTAGCATTGCTCTCATGTGCTTTCTTGGTAGGCTAATTAATAGGAGTTGTAGTAGGGGCTATATATCCATTTACCATAGACATACATACATCAAACCCTAATGAGGATAAATATGCTTCCATTTTTATGCTCAAAAATGCATAATTTGATCCATCAAAGAGAGGTACTTTGTTTGATGAAGATCCTTCTTGACTAGCCATTTGTGTTCACCATTCCAAGATCTACCTAAGCTAATTAAGCTACTTCTAAGGAACCTAGGATCTGTTACCAATTATTAGAACACAACTAGATACTGAGAGGAGTTAAATCAATATATTAACTATCTTATTCCTTTTCAAAACCTTTTAATGAAGATTAAAACTATATTTAGAGATCTCAAACACACAAATAGACACAACACAAGATATATTGTGGAAAACCAAATATGGGAAAAACTACCATGAGAATAGCTACTAGAAACTACCATTCTAATCTAGCCTCATAATAAGGAACCTCACTAGTTATAATGTTGAAGGTCACCAACCCTAAGGAGACCATAATCTCCTGATTTAAGAGCTTCAACTCTAAGGAAGCACCCACTCCCTAATTTGAGCCCCAACTCAGCTTGTCTGATGGAAACAACCAATCATATCTACGATGGAGACACAACTCTAAATTTTAATATAGATTCATAAAATAATCTAATCATCTAATCTCTATTATAGGTTTAATCTACAACTATTCATGCTCCACACTTCATCTCCCTTTTCTTGCACTATTCATTTCTACTTCTATGTCTCTATATATATCTATGTCTGACACACTTCATTAAACTTTTGATCTCTACCTCTTTCTCTCTATTTGTCTCTACTTAATATCAATAGCAATAGCTCCAGCAAGCCTTTATCTATGTCCTAGATGTCATATATATAAGCAATTGACCTAGGGTTCCATATCTTTGTTGTGTTCACAATTGTTTACAAACACATCATGCTCTATTCTGGACTCAATTCATTAACTCTTGAATTGTAAGTTTCCCATGTCTAGAACTCATGCTATTCCACCATGATTCATGGTATTTTACTATATATAGCATTTTTTGATCTCTAGTTTCGATGCACATGTAAATTTATATAGATTTGATCTGTTACATCGATCAATCTCATTGTCTGTGTCATGATTCATGGCTTACTTGCATGTTCCTGCATCTAACCATTAGTCTGAACATATCCTTAAATATCAATCATTGATCTTACATTTGATGTCATGATCTGATGGTCTTTATTCAAATAGCTCAACTTTAAAATGTGTCTATTTGATTGATCTTTGATATCCTTACGCTCTCCGTTGGATCCGTACACACTTTTGAACTTTACCTTTGTCAACTTTAAAATGCATATGCTCATCTTCTTGATCTAAGATCCCACATTTCATTATATATATAAAGATTCATAATCTTTACTTCTATCTAATCATTAAATGTCAAACTCTTTATCCCATCTCACTGCTTCTTAGGTCTTTGGATCACTTATGCTCCATCGATCTTCTCAAATGTGTTTGGTCTTTAATTTTCCTCTATGTCAATAAACCTTGAGTACTTTATCTCATTTGAGTCCACTCATTTTATTAGATCTCTTTTTCAAGATCATCCACTCACCATCAGATCTTCTAACAAGATTGATCTTTATCTCTGGTTAGCTCTTGAGAATGTGACACTTGACATTACCATGTACCTTCTACACATTGCTATCAATTCTTACTATTGAGACACTTGGTATCTTTGCATTACTCATTAATGATTTAAATTTAAACCACATCATAGATCTACTATGCAAGCTTCTTGATTATGAAACTTGTCACTAGCAGAACTTTCTTTGATAAATTGACTTTGCTTACACTTCATTGGATCTTCAATGTATGAATAAGCACTAATCGTTGATCTAGCTTTAAACTTCGACAACCTGTCTTCATCTCTCTTCATCCTAGAATTTTGGAGCCAACATGTTGTATTGATCTCTTTAAGACTTTCTCAAACTTTACCTTGTTCACATTTGTCTAAGTATGGGGACCATCTCAATTATGCCTTGAAGGTTAAATTTACACCTTCATAACCTCTACTTCACTCAACCGCTTGGTCTAAAATTTGAACCATATAAACCAGGCATGATAATGAACAAATCCATATGCTTATTTCTTCTTGAATATTTCACATGTGTGAGATATAATTCCATTAATTTTTTCACTCAGATTATTCTTTCATAGATCTAGTTATGCCTCAAACTTGCTTGGAAGGCCAACTTTGTCTTTGTAGAACTCTTGTTGTGTTTAGTCGGATGACTTGTAATTTAGTGCCTAAGATCCTCTTACACAGGGGATTCCATCCATATATTCATTTTCTCCTAAAGACTTCATTCATGCAAGAAATGACATCATAAAAATTCCTTCTTAGTGTTATTTTACAACCTACAAATTTGACTAAGTGTTGAAAAACACTATCAAAATGCCTAGGATCCCTACTTTGCTCATACATATCTTTTGTTGCACTACATTGTGTGACCTCAGATCCAACACATATATACTAGGCATAAAAATGAATGAACCCATTTAATCATTTTGTCCTAACATATCCATGTGTTAAAATGTTGACCTCATCAATGTGCTTACTTGATTTTGTTTAGCCCTTTTGCAAATTTGGCTAAGTATAGAAATTTAGTGATTTTTGTCTGAGTAACCAACTTTGCATCCCCATATCTTATATTTTGATTCATCACATGTCTTCAAATCTGGCACATAATAACTAGTGACTAATGTGATCAAAACCATATGACTAACTTCCCTAGACTCATTCACATGTGACAATGGTGATGTTAGCAAAATACCTTCTTAGATTTTCCTGTCATGGACCTAAAATGTATAGATGATCAATATGAAGAACCTGATGAATTCCACTCATGCACACAAGAATTCCAATCATCATTGACCTTTGATAGGATCCTTTACACATCTTCAAATCACCATATTCAGCATTGATCATCAATGACATACTCATAATGTCCCTTTTGACATCAATGAAAATCATATTTCCAACATATCTATGGAATTATGTGCATAGTTAGGAATTAGGATAAGATGCCCAAAGATATTACTAGTTACCCCTTCTTATATAGTCTTAGAGAGCTAGAACATCCAAACATAGTAATGTTAGCCTCCATTCACTTTCATTGATGTTGAAGTTGCTAGTTTAAAACTTGATGTATATATGAATATCTTGATAAAATTTCTTCTTCCTACATATTCAACCTATTTAGAGTCTTTTCAAACAATAATTAGTTGAAGACTATATCTTTGGATCAATTAGTTGAAAATTTGACCTTGAAAGAGAAAATACCTTTGGAGGAAAGATAAAATCCACAAGGGAAATTATTTTCTATGCTAACTAAAATGGAAATTATTTAAATAAGGTTTCCTCTTCCATGAATGAAGGAAATGATAAATTAAAAAGAATAAATAGAGGGCGAGGATATAGAAATAGTATAAACAATGGTTAACATCATGAAAACTAGAATAATACACCATACATGTTTTTAAAATGTTGTGGTAGAAAATGTAGTCATGAGGATTGTGAATGTAAAACATCATGAGAAATGTTTGAGGCTTATCATAAAAAAATTGAATAAAATATTGAAAATAAAAATATTTTATAACTAGACTCTTCTTAATTTACATGTGAATGTGTGCTTTTTATTTCAAATGAGGTCAATTATGCCTCCATGATTTCAACTTGGGATGATACTTCAATCCTAGATACTAGTGCAATGTAAAAAATGACTTTATGAATGGAATTAGCCAAGGAATTTCATGAATAAATATGTGGTCTAATATATTTGGTAGACTTAAAAAACTAGCAACCTAAAGGAAAAGGGAAAATTCAATCATGTCACTAGGGCTTCCAAATTTCACTCTCTATAATGTGATTTACCTTCCTCAACTAAAACTAAACATCTTTTATTTAGTGTTCATTCAAAACACAAGGCCACTCTATTTTGATAAATGATGGAAAGATTAACACTAGAATAAAATGTTATTTAAAGCAATTGCCTTCACTGGACTTGATGAAGGACAGATTTTGAAAATCAGAGGCGAGCCTTCAATTTAAATATGTGTTTCTCATCTTGTTGAATGAGGAATATCAACAAGTATTTTTTGACATATGATATTTTGGCATACCAAGTATGAAAACATTCAAAAAAATATAAAATAATGGTGTTGTATATTTTCCAACTCTTCACAAAAATATTGAATAATGTGAAGCCTACATCTTGGCTAAACAAGAAAGAAAACCATCAAAAAATAAGACCGTCAAGTTGAAAGGATATTATAGTTGATTCACATTGGATTTTTTTAATATAAAAATTCTATATGCTAATGGTCATTAGTACTTCATGTTTTTCATTTATCATTATAGCACTATGACTAGGATCTATTTTCTAGAGTAAAAATTAGAAGATTTCAAAACCTTTCAAAAAAATTGCACAGTCATTGAGATTGAAACATAATCCCATATCAGGACACTAAGTAAGTTGATAATGGTGATGAATTCATATCAAATGTGTTTGAATCCTATTTAATGGAAAATGATATCAATCATCATCTTACTAAATATTATACTCCTCATCGAAATAGAGTAGTTGAGAGGATGAAAAAGATTACAGTGAACATGGTTCGAGCAATGTTATATTTCAAAGGATATAATTTGAATTAATGAGTTGAATAATCTCAAAAAATAGTCTACTTATTCAATAGGTCACCATTAGGATATCTTCAAATGATTACTCCTTGTGAAATTTATTGTGGTCATATGCATTAATAGTAACATCCCCTTATTTTTAGATCCACATGTTATGTAATGACTCACAAGGATAAAAGATAAAAGTTGGACCATATGAGTCCAAAATGCATCCTTTTTGGATATTTAGAATCCTTAAATTCCTATAGGCTATTTGATGAAAAAAAGAATTTTATCATTGTAAGAAATTTTTTTTGTATGAAACTAGAAAAGACATAATAGACATTAATTGACAACAGATTTGACTTGATAATTTTACAAAATTTGATATTTTTTAGGAGAAATTTATGGAGATTCCAAATAGTGAAAGGGGGAGGCATGTAATTGGGAATCAATTGGATCTATATTGTCTATGATAATTTCAAATGAAACTCCCTTGGGGAATAAATAAAGACATCAATAGAAGATGAACATGGGCCAAAAGATGAAAGAGATTTAGATCAAGAAAATAAGGCACCATTTGTTCCATAATAAACACAGATAAAGATGTCAAATGGGCCATATATACATTGAAATATTTCAAGCATAATCAAGTTGGAAAAGTAAACACTCTTAAATACACACATAGCCACACACTAAATGGACAAATTCCTAGAAGAGATTCAATATAAGATATAAAATTTTACCTTAGAAGACCATTTAGAAGAAGAAATAAATATAAGTTTTGATGCAAAACTAACTTCCTTCAAACAACTATAATTATTGATGCATAGAGAAGAGTAATGTAAATTTAATATGATTTTTTAGCCAAGAATGAAACTTTGGAGTTCGTTGATCCTCCATTCAATTATAAACCCATCGTTTGGAAGTGGATATTTCAAAATAAATAAGTAATATATGGCTCACTTTAGAAATAAAATCAAGGCTTTTCACAAAAAGATATGCTCAATAAAAAGGGATAGATTATAAGGATACCTTTAAACCCAAAAAAAAATGGACTATTATTCATATTTTTTAGATTTAGCAACACAAAATAGATGGAAAGTTCATTAGATAGACGTAAAAACTACTTTTATAAAATATGATCTCGAACAAATAGTTTACAAGACTCACCCAAAAGGTTTTGCAATTAAATACTAAGAACATAAAGTGTACAAGTTAGAGAAATAGTTGTATGGATTGAGACAAGCACCAAGAGCATGGTAAGAATAAATCACTGAGCACATGTTGTGTATAAATTTCAAGCATTTAAAATGTTAAGATGAAATTGTTTAAGAAAACACTTGGATATCTAGTTGTATATGTAATTGATGTGCTTGCAATAGGAAATAATGAAAGCTACACTACAAAAATCAAATTAAAATAGATGACGATATAATGTCAGATCAAGAATGAAATCCATAAATTGTAAAATAAAATTTTTGCACACCAAAATTTATTAATTTAATTAAAACATAGGCAAAAGCACGTATAAATAATAATCTATGTGATTGTTCAGTTCATCTTCAAGATATTTTTTGAGATTCCACATGAAAAGAAATATTAATACACCTAAAGTTATGTGCAGTAATATTATATATACATCTTAACGGAGCTTAAATAAATATATGGAGTGAGAATGAATAGAAGATGAAATATTAGAATTGTATAAAAACTATATTATTTATTAAAATATTTTTTTAACATTATCATTTAAAAAATAAATTATTAAAATAAGGTATAACACTATGATCTCCATAGTAAATGAAATTGTATAAATTTTTAGAGTGGTCATATCCTCCACATAATTACATGAGAAATGACATCATGTAAATTTGTAACCTACTTAGAGTAGTAGGTACTTTTATTTTCACTTTATTTTAATATAAAAATGATGTTATAATTTTTTTTTAAATAATTTTATTCATATATTTATAAATAAATATTTTAGTATTTAAATAATTTATACCACTGAAAAGAGGAATATTTCTTTTTTTTTTTAAACTAGTTCAAAAATCACAGTTTATAAATGGAAATTAAAACAAAGATTACCTAAAATAATAACAAATCCAATAACATATCATAATATTAAGGAAATGAATAATATTAAGAAAAATAATTACAAGAATAATAACAATATCATTGATATATCACATTTTAAAAATTAAGACAAAATATAATATATATTCAAATATTAAACTTTAACATGTGGAGAAGGTTTTTTTATTTTTAAATATTTGATTTTTATTATTATTTTTATTAACATTTGTTATTTGTTATTTTTAAATGTTATATAAATTATTTAATCACTGTTTTATTTTGGAAATTAAATTTGCTTCACATTTTTCTCTCTTTATTTATAGGTTTAAAATAATAATATTTTTCTAATCTAAGCTTAGACATGCAGATAAAAAATGAATGGACGGCTCAGGTCAGTTGATTAAAAGTACAGATCAGATCTGGATCGTCTATTAGAAGCGGGAGCAGATAGGAAATGTACTTTTCTAAAATTAGTTTTAAAAAAAATAGGTTGGCTAATTTTACAATTTGAATGCGCGTCTTTCTTTGTTTTTCTATAAAATGAAAACCTGGCACTTGGCTTAGCTTGGTGTATCAGAAATTATGTCTATCCAAGGTTTCCAACCTCAATCTGAGAATTTCCAGTTTTTATTCTCGAAAGAATTGAAGACAAGCGACGTCGGAACTAACTGCAGAGTGATCATTCCGAAAGTGCAGGCAGAATATCATATTTTGTCACGGTATTCACCGGAGGAGAGTGAAGGTATTAAGAAAGGAAGCGAGGTGGAATTCGTCTTCTTTGACATGGATGCCGAGTTGAAAGAGGATAGATTTAAGTTGAAATTATTGAAAAGTAGCAGCAAATGCTACGAGTTGAAGAGTGGGTGGAGCAATTTTGTAAGACGAAAAAACTTGAAATCCGGCGATATTCTTAAGTTTTATACCCTGAGCTCTACCAATCAATTTTGTTTAAGCTGCATTAAAAATACTCGCAATTTTTTAAATTCTGTCGGGTCTTCAAGAGCAGGAGCAGGAGGTGATGCCTCTACATCTGTTGAGGAACCTCATACCAATAATTTATATTTAAAATTGTTGGATCTCTTCCCATGCACCCCGTCCGGGTTTGGTTTTTTGCGTAAAAATAATTTCTCTGTAAGTTGCAGCGAGCTTGAGCGACAACCACCTTTTGAAGCCTTGGACAGCTCATCTCTCGTCTTGACACTAAATGGCGGCGCTAAAGTGGTAAGGGTGGAAGCAGGCAAAAGTTGTTCCCATGCACCACCTGTTTCTGCATCTAATGTCAATCCTCACAGTGACAAGATCGACCTCGAACTCAGACTCGGCCGCTAATATGTCTTGTATGTAGTAATACAGGAAATTTGATGTCGCCAGTTACTGGCTTTTCTTGAAAATAAAAATTGTCAAAGACCCAATTCTTTTCATGGGGCTAATGAGTCTGGCAGGGATTTCCTTTGCCTGGAAACAATTTTATCATTAATAAAAAAATGTGTGAAAAATTTTCAGTGTAAATTAGATTTATTGGTTTTATTTCAAGGTGTACATATATTATATATCATATATTCTATATTTTATATTTTAAAGTTTGTCAACAGCAAGAAAATGGAGGAAAGAACCTCAAGCTATCCCACAATCATTGAGATTGAAATTATAAATTTTAGTGAAGAAAAGTATTTTAAATCTCTTCCCATACTGTTCATAAGTTCTATGAAACCCATTTCAACTTCATCATCTCCCTTGTTCTGTTCTCTAAAGACACGCTTAAAAGAAATCTTTCCAGCCATAAGGTCAATAGGCATATTATTAAGAGAGAGAGAATCTATCCGACGAGTAGACATATTATTAAGGTCAATAGGCATGCTTGATCAGAATCAATTATAAAAGAGGAAAAATGATGGAAGATACAATCATCAGAAATAAACTGCAATGTATTATGAGCAATGAAATTGATACTTCTTGTTGCAGATGATTTAATTATTATTATTATTTTTAGTCATCTTTTCTTGGCCAAAATTTACCAAGAAATGGTTTGTTTGGTATTAAAATTAGATTTTTTTTGGGTCATCCTTTCTTGGCCAAAATTTACGAAGAAATGGTTTGTTTGTTTGGTACTAGAATTACAAATTTTCTATTGGCATCAAGTTTTGCATCACACTAGTTATGTATAAAAATACATTTTTAAATGTGTTTAGTGTTTTTAGAGTTTATTCAGTTTTAATATAGGTCGAGTCCTCTTATAATCATATAGTCTTATGTGTAAATGTAAGAGTAACTGGTTTTTTTAAGGTTTGGGAGGATTGGCAAATCTCTTAGGTCTCACTACATAATCTCATCTTTAAGTTTTAACTTTATAATATTATTAATTATATATTTTTAATTGTAGAAATTTTTTAATTACTTTTTCAATTTATATAATAAAAATATTAATAAATTTTATTAGAATAATTAACGATTAGTTAGTACAATGTGAAAAGTAATTAAATGATATAAATTAATAACTTTTATCAAATATAATAGCTATATCAAAATTTTGAAATAATCGATATAATTAATAATATTTATGTAGATGACATCATTACTATAATAAAATAGTTGTTATAAAATATTTAATACCATAATTCTTATCAGGTATTGCCATTATCATCTTCTCTTTCTTCAAGAGTGGCATCATATTTGTTTCCCTTATTATCATCCTCATTGCATCATTTTCATTATCATCTTTGTTCTCTTCAAGAGTGACATCATATTTGTTTCCCTTATTATCATCCTCATTGCAACTTATTACTTAAGAAATATATGTAACTTTAAATATATATTTTTTAAATCGATGCCAGGGATAAAAGGGTCCTAGTCCCAAATTAGCGTTTAACCAGAGCCAAAACCAGTTTTGGAACATAGCAAGAGGTCTAGTCTCCTAGAAAGGTTTGTAACAAAAAAAAGGAGTGTATCTAATAACCTTCTAAAATCCCAACAACATAGTAAGGATCCAAAAGAGAAAATTAGATGCTCAAAAAATTTAAACAACTAAACTAAGAGCCAAGAAAAAAATATACTTCAACAGACAATAGGAAACCCACTCCTACACTAGTCTTCAAATCATCCATTTGCTACTTGCAAGCGTCTGCCTCTACTAGTTAATAGCAATTCCATGGTCCATTGGGTGTTGCCATTAATAAAATTTTGATTATCTAATTGTAACCTTTATGCTTCCATCTTCCTTCCTCTTTTCCCTTTCAGACCAAAGTTGGGGGTTTTTAATGCACTTTCTATCTGAACAATAGACAAAACAACCCTGCTTGCTAGCTTTTCTTCTTCCTCCTCCCATCATTCTTCCTCCTCTTCTAAGCTTTCCTTCACTAGGGGACTATCATTTATTGGAGAGAATTTATCAAAATCCTCTTGCCCATAATTCAAAACATTTACTACCTTTTCCATTTTGTTGGAAGAAGGCTATCCTGACTCCAAAACAACCATTTCCTCTACAACCTCTAGAATCTCATTCTTTTGTGGTGAATACTGAACCTCTTTAAAATATTTCAAATATGGATCCTCAACTAATTCTGATTTAGTTGTCCCAAACAAACTGTGAACTAGATCACGATTCGAGCATCCAATATTTCTAACCCATTTCTGAATATTTGAAGCTTGGGAACCTTTAAAAACCTTTTCTAGGCATGCAACCAACTTATGATCCAATTTGTTACATTTGAAGCATCTAAATGGAAGACCTTCAAAGTTGAAAAATTGAGACCATACTCCATGGGAAGAAGAGATTTTTATAGAGTGAAATAGAGGTTTAGATAAATCAACCAATAAACATACTCAGACAAAATTTTGATGAGTTTCAATAGAACCATCAATTTTAATGAAGACCCCCAGTTTACTCACTAGCTAGTTGAAAAGACTAGGATGTCCCAAGGCTAAGGGTAGATTATAAAATCTTATCCATATCAATGATTACAAAATAATTTAAAAATATGGATCAAATAATGGAGCCCATGGGCAAAAAAACACCCTCTAATTTCCTATAAACCAAGGTCCATTTGATCACACAAAATCTCTATCTTTTGTCTACTAAAATTAAAGCAAAAATAATCCATTGGACAACATAGAGATGGAAGGAGGTTTCAATGTTGGTCATGATCCCACCACCCCTTATTGAATCACTTCCCACAACAACCATTTCCTAATAGATATGCCAATCAATGATTTATTTCCCTTTTCCAAATAAACCTTTGAAAGCTCTGAATCTGATAAATCTAGGATAGGAGAAGATTCTAAGAAAACTAAGGGAACATTACCAATATGAGTTGTTTCTAGAGCTAAATACTGGGAACAACCTGCTTGTGACTCCTCCTTAAACCTTCCTCAATAGCTATTTCCTTTGTTGGGGATCATTTTGAAGAAACCTAAATTCTTGAAACCAGAATAGGATCAGAACCTAGTTGAGCCTTGAGGATAGTTTCATTACAAAAAGGTCCACAAGTATGAAATGGATTAGAGTTATTAATGTAAGATTAAAAAACTAAAGCCTTTAAAACCCTAACCTTTCCTATCACAGTGCCATCTTCTCTCTCCTCTAGAGCTATGACTCCTTTTGACAAGGCAGAGTTAACATCTAGTTGATTTTGATCTAACAAGACCTTAAGAAGAACAAATCCTACTTCTATATGCTTAGAGGAATATATCGCTTGATTAGGTACTTGTGTTTTACACTGACCCTTGCCCTTACCACACCTGACTATTGACCCATGCTCTGCTAGGCTAGACCTAAAACCTGCCCCACCTTGCTTCTCTCCTTCATCTTCATTGCCTACCTGCCCACTGAATTTATTTCTACCTTATCCTTGAGTCATCCTACATCCATTTGATCCAAATCATGATACCTACATAGAAAACAACACCTTACCCTTACTCTATGATCTCCCCTACTTGTCTCGTTGTTCCACAACCATCACCTCTATCACCATTTTGGATCTCAATATTTTTACTATCAAATCACCTCTTGAAAGGATAAAAATGATTAACTCTCTACGTAACTTTAACTATTAAGATTAATTTCAAATTTATGAAAAAATAAAATAATATTTTAAATTTAATTTACATATTGGGATTAGTAGTGAGAGTTGGATGTTCCTTATAAACTATAAAACTTAAATTATTTATTATTAAATATATAACTTATTGTAATTAATTATAAAATGTAAATTATGTCAAACATAACATATTTTAATAATTTATAAGATGAAGATAAATTGATTAAAAATATATATAATATTAATATACTTATATTACATGATTTGTAGTAATTAATTATTAAATGATAGATTTGAGTTAGAAAAATTGTAATTAGGAGCTATAGGGAACTATTGTGAAGGTGAATGTTGTAAGTAATTACCTTCATCTAATTATTTCTAGCACTATCTAGGAAGGGAAAAATAGTGATCTAGAGTATGATGATAGATTGTTTAATACAATAAAACATTATGGCACATACAAGTGAGATCATATATATAAAAGATGAAAAATTAGGTTGGCCCAATTCATAAATAGATACATATATATGATAGAATATGAATAAGAGTCAAATATTTATACACAAATCATATATATTAAATATAATTTAAAAATAAAATTTATATGTATCTAATAATAAATTGAAGTGTCTAAAAACCCTTTCATAAATTCTAGGTTTCAAAATAAAGATAACATTAGGTGAATAGTGAAGCTCATCAATTACAATCCCTAAATATATTAGTATAGAGAGACTATGATAAATATATTTAAAATTATCACTTAAATTTATGATTCATTATATTTGAATATTTGAAGACTCACAATGGCCAAAGTTTGAACAGTTGTCTGTAGTTATGCAGCTAGGGCACTACTGCTCTACTCTGGCAATCTTTCTAAAACACAGGTATAGCTACAAGCATAGGTATGACAGGGTTTTTTCATCCAATAACATGTATAAATAGTATTTTAGTTACTCATATAGAGATGTTTTTCAACCTATAGCCTCTCCTACAACCCTCCCCAACCCATATATTATGTAAAAATTAGATGCTATCCCTATAGTATAAATTGATCTTCCAAAAGTAACTGGGTTAATTTCTTATTTTGAATATTTTGCAATCATTTGTAGGTTTAATGGTTTTTGGCCTCGATCATAAGAGTTGAATCAATGGTTTGATGCTACCTAAACCAAAAATCATGTGATTTATTTATGTTCTAAAAGGTTTTTTATAGTCCAATTTATGGAACTTGAGGATTGTCAAAGAGTTCTTAAGGAAGGACCTTGTTTTGGGGAAGAGTTGGGCTCTTTGTTACCCCATGTTTTTTTTATCCCTTAACAATGGTGGTACACAAAATGTTAGTTTGAAATTGGCTCCCAAATCTACCTATACCCTTTTGGTACCCCTCAGTATGTGAAGCTATTGGTGATATGATTGAAAGATTCATCAAGATGGATTCCAAACGGTGTTCGCAAGGGCTATATACCTATGCCCATATTTATGTTTAATTTGACCTTAGTAAAGGTCTTAAAGATAAAATCTAGATAAAATATAATAATTCTCTTGATTCCAAATGTTGGACTATGAAAACACTACTTTTAGATGTCGACTTTGCCACCAACTTGACCATCTCCATGGGGTTTGTTCACATGCAACCAAGTCAAAAAATAAAAAGGTTCAGCCTCATCCTAAATGTTGGATACCATTTGAGTACTCTTTTCCAACTAAGGTAACAAAAAAATATAAAGATGGTTCATGGAAGAAATAAGGCTCAAATATTTCTTGTCGCATGACATTTATAGATAATACTATAGGAGGCAGCATCAAGAGATCAAATGAATCTGAATCTTTGAAATCTAATGAGGATCAACCCCCTTTCAATCCTCATCATAATCATGAGCTTACGATGGTTATTTCTAGTCCAATATATCTTGGGCATCTAAAGTATTAGACTAAGGTTCAAAAGAAAAAGGGTAAAAATGGTCGTATTATGGTTATGGGCTTTGGCTATTCTTGATTGTCTTTTGTATTATTTTATATTGTTGGCCTTTTTGGTCTATTTTGCTTGATGTGGTTTATTTCTAGGGTGTGACTTTTCCACCCATCTTTTTTGTATGACTAATATTATACTATATATTTTTTAAATCAATAGGGTACGCTTTTCAATCAAAAAAAATATTTATTATAATATGCTTTAGTTAAATATCTAATTTACAAGACTTTACCATATATGACATAAAATTATAAATAATCTCACCAATATTAATTCACTAGGGCATTTATTCATACATTTTAATTTGACATATCCCTCTTATATGCAAACAAGTATAAATATTTTTATTAAACATCTCAAACTTCAAATAAAGAGAAATATTTAGAAGTATGTGAGAATTCAAACTTCGTAAAAAGATATTTGTAATAAAATAATTTATTTATAAAATAACCCTTCTCTATCTAACTTTATCTTACCACACCCCACCACCATAATGCCCCCTCCTGACCACCTCAAATATCTACTCTATATTATTAATAAACAAAACCTTATCAGCGCATGTATAATGATATATTCATGTTATGTCATGCCAACATCTATCTCCAGTTTTGTAATGTAGTTATGTGGTAATATAAAGTCATTGTTTACCTTTTGGTTGATTTTGAGTTCTTCATAGTTTGTTATTTGATGCCTATATATTGGCATGAACATGATTATTTATTACCTTGTTATTAATAAATATAATAATCTCTATAGATATAGAAACTTGAATTTAATTATTAAGTATTTGAAAATATTTTATCTTGACATTTGTTGTTTTTTAATTTTATTCTCCATTTTATTAATTTGAAAAATCTATGAGAAATTTCACTACTTTACTTAGTTCCATTTAAATATTGGAAACTTCATTTAGGCACCTTTATTTTCCTTACATTTCTTTTTATTTATATTCCATTACTCTCTATAATTTTGGGATGAGAGAACACTAGTCAAATAAGGTTGTAGTATGGCCTTTTCCACTAGTGTGGCCTTATCCCCACAATTCAATTATAATTGTTTAAATGTGAGATGATTTTCATCAGTCTAACAATTCTAATAAACTAGTAATGTTATTTAAACACTAGTTGTTTGTTTGACTTTTGTTCTATGATTTCATAAAAAAAATCTATAAATTACTAACACTAATATAAAATAAAATTTGACCTTGAATATAAATTTGACACCACAAGTCAATATTATTCGACCTTGGATTTAATATGACACTAGACAAATTATATTATCAGTTTTGGATAACATTTGACACTAAAGAATATTAGTTGAAACTCGAGTTAAAATTTAATGATATCTATATATCATAAATATTTCAATTTTATTCTATCGCTATTTTCTCTTTGATTATTGCTTGTTTTTTGGAATTATGTTCTAGTAGTTTTAAAACTATTTAGTTACTAGCATTACAGGATAATAGTGATTTATTTTATGGACACCATGGTTTTATGGGTGCTTCCCCAATACTCAAGCCATTATAAAACACTAAACATAGATATTAGTTTCCCCAAACCTCACAGTATATGTTATATAAGCTTAGGGTCCCTTATGTATACCATAGGAAGCTTATTTTAACCATTTGATTTCTAGTGCACATGAGTAGAGCATATCACTTAGAAAAGTCACTCTTATCATACCCTTAGAGATATGATAATGGGTTAAAGGCATGGATTTACCTTTATAGTTAGTGATTTAAAATATTATTGAGATTACTCTATGAATGAGTAAATATATTTGAGATCTCACACTATCACTCAAACCCTTTCATACATCACCATTTATAGCTTCATTTTTTTTTGTATTGTATTAATAATAATGTATTTTTATATTCATATTGTATTTTATGACCATAAGGAGTAGTACTAAAATAATTGGTACTCCTTTTTTATATATGTAACTTCCTCTGGTTTGTTTTGTAATGGAAAATCATGATGTTTTTGCTAAAAATACTAATGATACTATTGAACTTATTTTTTTCTAATGAAGTTGAAATATAAATTGATTATAATATAGAAAATACTGAAGAAAACCATCATGTACATAATTTTAATCAAGTTGATATTTGTCCTCAATAACTTAATGGATTAGATTACAACCAAGTGCAAAAAATATCTAGATTTTTTTAAGAGGTGAATAATATCATTAGTCTTGCTATATCATCAAAATATAATAATCAAGCTAAATTTTATACATCTCCACCATAATATTTACCTTTTTCAGGTTGTTAAATATCATACTTCTAATATTTTCACTTCTAATATTACATCCATGCCTATTTTTACACTTTGGTTACTTCCCTAGCATTATCCCTTGGTTTGGAAACATCACTTGGTTTCCAAAAAAAATCCATCCTATGCCTACTCATACTAATTATATCCTCAAATATCTTCTCCAAATACTACTCTTGAGCATACAATTCTTACCTTATAAGTTAAGCTATCTCAAATTGAGAAAATACGTTCCCACACTAGCCCCTCTATGGACTCACATTCCTTGTTACATAACCCTTCTGTACCCAAAATTGCATCTTATTCATTATCAGTTGGCTTTGTGGCTCATAATTTTCCTCTATATGAAATAAAAATGTGATCCTAAACAAAATTTGTGTGCATTCCATGCAACTTGTCTAGACTATGTAGGTAGTGGCAAATTGTTGATAATATCTTCTGAATAAGTATCAAATAATATGATATTATATGGTTCTATGATATTCCTCTTCAATTATTAGAGGCATTCAATCCTTTGGTCAATCATTTTTAACACACTTTTATATCAACATTAGTGAAAATCTATCATATGCTCAAATTGCAAAACTCAAACAAGGGTCTAATGAAATAACAATTGAATATGTCCTAAGATACAAGACAATTATATCAAAAATGAAAAATATAATATCTAATAATTATATCTAAGATATTTTTACCAAAAATTTGTTGTCACCACTTCAAGATTCAATTATGTTTGATAATTTCAAATATTTTGAAAAGTTATGCCATATAGTTAAAGAGTGTGAAGTCAATTTTATTACTTTGACCAAGCTCAAATATACTTCAAATGTTCCTTCTACTTCAAATGTAATATTTTAAATCAATCCAAATTATAATAGCAAACCTAATGAAATTGAGAATGAAGCTGATATTATTTTTAATGTTATCTCGCAACCAACACAAAAGATTCAATTAAAGGATCCACCTATGAGGCAATTCTCAAGCTCACCATTAGTTCCTCATGTATTGTCACAAAATCTACTTAAATGTAATATCATCTCCCTTTTTCCACTTATTAAAGTGGACACATCTAAACCAAAATATATAAGTGCTGATGGAAAAGCATATTGTGTCTATCATCAATGTACTTGACATTCAAAAAAATGTTTCAAGCTCAAGCACAAGATCAAGATCTTAATGATGATATTATTATTGATATTGGCGCACCTGATTAAGATCTAATCCACAAGAAAATGAAAATTTAAATCTCAAAATTTAGAAATATTCTTTTTACAAATCATGAAACAATAAATAATGAGGATAATTCTAAAGTACACTATGCATATAATTATAATCCTCCTCCTTATACACATAGGCATCCACTCAAAGCATCATTGGTAAATTTATAAGAAAAAAAGCATCATTTCCTATGATTACATTTGATGATATTGAATTTGTTGATGATGGTTCATAAAGAGATGCACTCTTTATTTGAGCATATGTTGACAAACACTTCATATATAGTATTATCATAAATAATGAATCAAGCAAAAATGTGTGCACTATAACACTCCTCTACTCTCTTGGGTACATAAATCAATATTTATAGGGTACTTATAAAACTGTCAAAGCATTTGATGGCCATACACAAGGTAATCTTGGGCACATAGTAAAATCTTTACAACTGGAACCTCTCATAGTGCCCACTCCATTCTTAGTTATACCAAACATATGGGTATTTCATATTCTATTAGGATGCCCTTGGATAACAAGTATTAGATAATTACCTTATATAGAGAACAAATATTTAAAATATATTTAGGATAATTAAGTGGTAAAAGTTTCCAAAATATAATATGAATATCCTCATACAAAATAGTTGGTTGGGACATACATTTGACAACATGATAATGAAATATTTATAAAACTATTCAAGATCATATTACAGAATAAGTTCCTCTATTTATTCAAGATCATGATCTTGATATAAGAAATCATATTATAATAAAGTTACACATGAGGATATTTGAGAGTCAACCACTTCACTTATTTATGAGCATGATATAATTACACATGAGCATACAAATTTAGTTATAAAGAGCATGATAAATTCGCCTATGAAAAAAACGGCACCTAAAAAGATGTTTTCGTCTCCCAAGGCATCGCGTGCTATTTAGAGAGCTTCGCCACATTTGTCAACAATTACATCTTCTCCTATTACACATGAGGAAATTGATTTCTATAAGTATATTCAAGTAGTGATTCAGATATTTATATTATAACATTTGATTCTTATTGAGATTCAAAGGCATCTATAGTTAGCACTTCCTCTTCATAGGAATTGATTCCTTCATTTCATGCCATGGGTTATGCATACACTCCATGAAATACATACATAATTTATTAAATACTTATATTTTCCTTTATACATAGATTCTTTCCTTTTATTTCATTGATAATTCTTATATCCTTTATCCAAGCATTTTTACATCCTTTGGATTTATCCTCACTTTGTGAATTTAACCTCTTGCATTTTCAAACCAATTAAAATAATCCAAAATAGTCATCTTATAGTGATTTCAATGCTCATTATTTATGGCAATACACTTACTATGGTATATTTATCATATTTTGGATTTTATTCCATTTAAATGATCACATCTAATTATTCATATATACTACATGAGCACATAGATTCTTTCCAATTTGGGGAATGAACATTCTTATCTACATGATTATGATTCAAATCCATGTAATTTTGGAAAGTTTCCTTTCTTTCCTTTCTTTCCACACTATGATTTATCACCTTGTTGTGGATTGTTCGAATCATTCCTATTTATTCTATTTTTTAATCCTTGTTTCTTACTTTTTTTTAACTCTCTTAAGTTTAAATATTAAAAAACTAAAAATAGATTAGAATATCTTAATTATTCAAAAACATTATAATATTTCTATAATTTTGAAAAAAATCATGTATGTAAAAACTTCCAAATAATTAAATTATTTATTAAAAAAAATCAAGACCTATAATAATTTTCAAATGTAGCTAATTTCATGTCAAGTATATAACATATTTCATTTTTTTATATACAATGATTTTTTGATGAGGTATCTGATTGTGAGACAATAAATACTATTACATAATTTTTTGACATTGGGATTCCTTTATTACCCTACATCCTTGATAAGTTTGGGGCATCTCTTCATTATCTATGATCACTTTAAAAATATGTATCTATCCATGACCTCTACCATTTTTAGATATGTAATACATAATTATTTTGATAATCACTCATTTTGTTACATGGATATGCTACTTACTAACAATGATGTTAATACATATGGTTGATTCAAGCTAGTGTAAGAGCTCAAAAATAATAATATTATTCAACTAATGTAATACACATTAAAAAGGCTATTATATAGCCATGAAAGTAGTTCAAACAACCTCCAATAAAATAACATAGAGCCATAACCAAATAACCCATAATAAGTCTATGAGTGAAAAAATAAATTAATTAATTAACAAAATATTATTTAGAGTTATTTACCCTATGGTGAGTTAATCACCGTAAAATATTATCTAACATTTTCCCCCTTAATTCAACATAGTTTAAAGTGAACAGGAGATAAATTCTCTAAATGCCTCAAATTTTTCATGTGCAAGTGACTTGGTGAAAACATCTGCACATTGGTCTTCTATCAGGTAATACTAGAGCTAGATGTTGTGTTGCTTTACATGTTTGTGAATGAAATGAACTTGCACCTCAATGTGCTTTGTGCATTCATGAAAGACTGGATTATGAACAAGTTTGAGAACAACCTTGTTATCATAGTATAGGATGGTAGGTGTCTTTTGTGGTACTCCTAACCCTTCTAGTATGTGATGTAACCATATCACTTTGTAGATATCTCCTCTTATAGCACAATATTCTACTTTAGTAAAATATTGAGAAACAAAGATTTGTTTCTTGCTCCCCTAGGATATAGGACCAGATCCTAAAAAGAACACATATCCAAAGTGGATTTTCTATCATCAATATTTATTGCATGATCTAAGTCAAAATATCCTATCAATAAGAAATTTTTATTGTTCTTATATTCTAGGCCGAAGTCCATTGTACCCTTGATATATCTTAGTATTCATTTTGTTGATTTCCAATGAGACATCTTTGGCTCCTACATGAACCTTGAAAGATAGATAATTGCATCTATGATGTCTGGCCTAGTATATATGTTAAGTAAATAAGACTCCCAAGCAACTATCAATAGAGAGTTGTATTTACTTATGGTGATGGATCTATATGAGACAACTGAAGCCTTGTCTCCATAGGTGTAGCAATTGGATTACTATCCATCATCTTGAATTTCTCAAGTATTGTCTTAGCATATTTCATCTGGGACACAAAGATGCGGTTTTCCTTTTGCCATACATCTAATCCAAGATAATAGTGTAGAAGCTCGAGATCTATCATGTCAAATGATTGGTTAAGATCTTTCTTGGTCGCATCTATCATCTCCATTGAACTTCCAGTACAATAATTATAATCTCTCCCCCTTGATATTTTAGGTAGAGATTTGGATCATAGGGACATCTCTAGAATCCATGTTGTATGAGATGTTCATCAATATTTATGTACCAAGCTCGGGAGCCTGTTTGAGACCATACAAATATTTTATTAGTTTACATAGTTTTCCTTTATTACCAAGTGAGACAAAACCTTCTGGTTGTGTCATGTAAACTTCTTATTATAGATATCCATTGAGAAATGCACTTTTTACATCCATTTGGTGGATCTTCCATCCAAATTGTATAGCTAGAGCAAATATCATTCTAATTGTTTTGATCTTGGTCGTAGGATAAAATGTCTCCTCATAATCTATGCCTTCCTTCTATGCATAAACCTTTGCTACAAGTCATGCCTTTTACTTGTCAATACTACCATCTACTTTGTATTTTATTTTGTAGACCCATTTACAGTCAATTGGCTTCTGCCTTGGTAGAAGATCTTCAAGTTGCCATGTCTTGTGTTTCATCAGTGATTTATATTCTACATTTATGGCATCCTTCCAAGGTTTAGACTCTAGGGATTCCTGAACTGTCGAGGTCTCTACTAGTTCTACAACTATGTTCATTAGGGAAAAATTGACCTCATCTTGAGTCATGCTATGAGTTCTTGGTCCAATAGTCGATGTGTCTAGAATTATTTCCAATTTAGCATCTTTGACTGTACTTGTATACCATTTAGGCATGTGTTGCACTATTCTTATGGGTTGATCTATATTAACTGACTAATCATCCTCAACATTATTTTCACCTTCAGTGTGGTTATGACCTTCTAAACTATCTAGAGGTCTAATTACTGAATCCTATCAGTTTGTGAAAGGCAAACTGGTTTTACTTTTCTCATCAAACTCAACATCCCTACTAATGTCTATCTTCTTTATTTTAAGGTCCATCAGTTTGTAGGTTATTGACTCTTCAATGTACCCTAATAAGATATAAGGCATGGATTTGGTATCTAGTTTGTTTCTCTTCATTTTAGGAACATGCATATAAGCTTTACATCTAAAAACTTGAAGGTGAGCAATGGAAGGTTTATGCCCTGTCCAAGCTGCATGTGGAGTCATATTATGAAGAGCTACAGTGGGTGACCTATTCAATAAATAAACTATTATTTTCACTACTTCTACCTAATATGTATGTGCTAAACTTGAATCTTTAATCATGCTATGTACAATTTCTATGATAGTGTGGTTCCATCGTTATGTAATACCATTTTGTTATGGAGTGTATGGTAGAGTCATTTGTCAATGAATTATATGTTATTTCAAATAAGCAAAAAAATATTTACTATTGAATTCTCCCCCCTCGATCTAAGTGAAGAGCTATGATTTTATGACAAGTTTCAATTTTAACTGTTACTTTGAACTCTTTGAAAGTATTATAGGCTTGGTCTTTGGTCTTGAGATAGTAAACCCACATATTGCATGAGTATTCATCAAAAAATAGCATGAAAAAATAAAACCCATAGTGACTGGATCTCATGGGGCCACAAATATTGGTTTGGACCATATTAAGCTTACTAGATGCTCTTGAGGAACTTTGACCAAAAGATGTCTGATGTTATTTCCCTACTAGACAACCAGTGTAGAGATCTATATTTGTCTTCAACTGAGGAAGTCCATGAACTATGTTTTGATTGTTGAGTGATTTGAGGTATCCAAAACTAACATGACCATATCTATGATGCCACAAATTGGCTAAGTCTAAATCCCAAGTTACAAGTGCTTGATTGTTGGATTGAAAGTCAAGTTGGAATATTTTGCCAATTCCTAAGGCTCATGTAATAATTCTCAAGTGTTTGGACTTATCTTTGATCAAACACATATTTTTTCCACTTTTTCAATCAAAATCAACTTTGAGGTTGTGGTCAAGTAGCTAACTGGCTGATAGAAGATTCTTTATGAGTCCTGGGACATATAAGACATCTAAGATATTATAATCATGTCATCCAAGTGGTAAAGAAATATTACCAATGCCTTGAATTTGGTAGGATGAGTCATCACCGAAAGAGACATGATTTTTTATAGAATTCTCATTCATTCTATAGAAAAAAATCTTATCTTCTAGTCATATGTTGAGTTACACCCGAGTCGATGTACTAGATAGAAATTTGTGATGTTGGTTCATCATGAGACTGTGTAGCATATAGGAAGTCCTCATTATAGTTGGTTTCTTATTGTTTAGCAATGTTTCCTTACTGATTAGATTTCTTATTCTAATGCCCTTTCTTTTGTCCTTGTCCTTTATGGGGATGAGATGATTGTTGGTGACTGAGCTTCTTGTTGCTTGAAGAGCCCTATGTAAATGAGTTATACCAATAATTCTTTAGCTCCTGGCTTATTTTTCCACATATAAGGAAAAATTTATATTTTTTATCCTCCTATGAAAGATATTGTTCACCTTACTTTGGTTTAGAAGACTTGATCTACTTCTTTCCTTTCTATTGATTAGAGGTAAGAGCATGTTCTTCTTATTCTTCTTCTTTTATATGCATAGACTCTTCCTATTGCAACATGTTTACCAACTTGTCAAAAGATGGTTCTATCTGATGACTATCAAAGTAGTCACAAAGATATTGTGTGATGGTGGTAGTGTTCTCAAGACAAAAGGTACAAGAGATGCATCTGACACTATTTCACCTAATGCTTAGATTGAGGCCCTCAGGGTTGCAACATAGTATAAAAGCTTCCACTTTTTCACTAGACTTCAATTTGAGGGAATGAAGTTAAATCTACAAATTAAGAATGGTTCCTTCATTTTTGGCCTCATAGACTATCTGTAGTTTATCCCAAGCATCTTTTGTTGTTGTGGCCTCACAAATATGAGGTTGTACCTCATCTAATACTCTTAACATAATTATTAACTTTGCCTTTTGATTGGCTTTGTCAAACTTATTCTAATTATCAATGTTAGTAGCATGTTGGGTAAGAGTACCATTAACAATGGGCTAAATGTATTCAAATTCTAAATGTGTCTTGATTTTAGTTTTTTGAGTGACATAGTTGTCACCATGAAGAAGTTGTGAGTCTAGTAGAAATAATTTTGGCCCATTTTCAGCCATTATGTAGGATCTAACCAAAGGTGATATATTGGTTCCTTATCACTCCAGGTATCAAAGTCTCCATTTCTATATATTTTCAGTATGTTATACAAGACCTTTCTTTATATGCACCCTTTCTTTATACCCATTGGTATATGGAAGAAGTTTTCCAAGTATACCTGATGGTACATGAAATAAGTGTAAATATATGTGAAAGATTCTAGTACATGGTACTTAGATATTACTAAAAAGGGTTCATTCAATCACTAGCACCTGCTTAGATGGATTTCTACATATATGTGTGTAACTTTGCTATATAATTAGAAATACCATCAATAAGGATTTATGCCCTTCGATTGAAATGAATGGGTAAATGAAGTGAAGGTTATAAGTGAATGTGTCTTATTTCTCCTCGATGATTCAAAGGGATGATGCCCAGGCATCATTTTTGTAGCTATGTTAGGCTATGGATGCAACAACTCAAGCATGATGGCTTTACCCATAAACATGAGTCAGATGCATCACTTGTACCGAACACTATGATTGAGTTTTAAAAACTCATGATTTTGTGCAATTTTACAATATAAATTTAAAATTTACAATGCTTTTCTCATTTTTTTGGGCTCTTTAGCCTCTTTTTGGCAAAAAATCACTTTTTTACTTTACCTTTCCCCCCTTTTTTGTTTTTAAAATAGAAATTAGTACATTTGTCACTAATTTAGTTAGTCATAACTAAACTTAGCAAAATGGACAAAGTTGGAGGGCTGCTAAAAGTTTCTCTAAAAGATGTTTGTGGGGGATTTGAGCCTCCCACCTTCTCTTTACCAAAAATACAATTTAAAGCCTTTAAATACAAGTTTATTAAATGCTATATTTATATAACACATGTTTCATATGAAAATTCAATGTTATATTTAATACTATGATGAAATACAATTATAATATTTATATTATACTATATGATTACATCTTTCCCACATTATATATCTCTCTTTTGAGATTAGTGAATTTCAGGCTATATCTCTCATCTCAAAATGAGGTTATAAAAATGGGCTTGTATAAATAATTCAAGTCCTCATGAGAAAACAAATTCAAATTTATGATAGTATACAATTTTTATAATTACAACATAATTTACAACATTCAATTTATTATGGCATGTACACTCATTCATATATTTATTAAAGTAAAAATTCACAAATCTTGACTCATATGCATGGTCATGTGAAAACTAGTTACAAATTATACATTTAAAATATTTATAAAATAAAAATAACATTCAATATAAATTTAATACATATACACGGGCATAGTATTCATCTATGTTCATGTTCTACATGTAAATTTTTTTTTTTTAAAATCAATGTTCAAAAATTTTAAATAGAATATAAAACCATATGCAATAGTGTGACTCATTTCGTTTTCTAGTTGGTCCACATTAGAGTATAGTGACACTCAATGTCAATGGTTGTAATTTTTCTATTGTAGTGAGCCATATTTGGTGGTTCCATTATAGTGAGCCATATTTTGTGGTTCCACGCCTTCAATTATTTAATAGAGTAATCTGCTTATTCAAATAAGAGTTGAAGCACATAATATTTCTAACTTAAGGGATTTGACTATTATTAAAATTGAGACTTGATCACACTTAATTCACCATAGGTTCAACATTTTTATAAATGTCTTAATAATTGGGCACACACACTTCTCCACTTTCAAGTTACATGGAATTTAGATTGAATACTCCTTCATGTGTATTTTTTTCTCAATTTTTTTTTAAAAATTCAAATTTCAAATTTTAGCCTTTAAATTTTTAAAAAATGAATATAAACTACTTTCAGTGACATTATTTAAGGTTTTGCATTGAGGAATCTTACACAATTAAGATTCACATAAAAAGATAATGCGTGTATACACACTTAGGTTAGGATATACTTTACTTTAGTAATTTAATCTCCTTGCATTACTAGATAAGGAAGGGTGGGGGGTAATGTAGACACTCAAATTTAATCATTGAGATCTTAAAAATGTTTTATCTTGACATCCTTACCTTTTTTGGTCTATTCATCAATCTGTAACTTAGAAAATCTATGACAACCTTTGCTATTTTATTACTTCCTTGAAAATACTAGAGACATCATTCAAGAACCCTTATTTTTTTTGTATATTCATGTCAGCAAGATTACAATAGTCTTTATCCTTTTGGGATGAGATTGTAGTAGGCAGGCATGGTTGTAGTGGGGCCTTGTCCCCCACACTCTAAACAATAAATTTTCAAATGCAAAACATTTCATATCAGCCCTATCACACTTTTTGAAATGTTAGTTAATGAAAATATTCAAAATTATTATATAAAATAATGACAAGGCTTCTTAAAGCATCATCTAGCAATCACTTAGAAATTATACGACACTTTGAGAAAAAGAGCGCTATTCTTTCCAATTCTAATTTTCATTTATTCTAATAGTCATAGGTCAAGTATAATGTCATTGTATTGTAAGTAAAGGACACTCATTATCAATAATTCAAGTGAATATATCTAGTTTCATCCTCATAATTAATATTGATATTTAGACACTCACTCTAGGAGAGAGAACTACATTGCCTTGAGGCTTTACAAACATCTACATAAGTATGTGCATGCAAACAATCTATAAACTATATCAGACATCCACATGTGCATACACAAAATAATAAATTTCATATTAAACCAAGACATGGCTATAATCAACTAACAAGGTTACAGAGCCACCTGTCCTCCTAGTGTAGGCTTGTCCCAGTATAGTTTAAAATTATACTTTTAGCTGCAACACGGTCTAAGAATAATTATAGTCAATTTTTATGAAAATTAAACTTGAAAATCAACATAAGTTCAGTTTGAGATACGTTTACATATATACTTTTCATTTTAATATTTATAGCTCATTTCAAATTCATTAAATTACTATATTTCACATTTCAGTTATGTATATTTAGTAATGTAAACTACTTTTAAATAATTTATTTGTTT
The DNA here is from genome assembly GCA_037957365.1 of Torreya grandis. Classification (NCBI taxonomy): domain Eukaryota; kingdom Viridiplantae; phylum Streptophyta; class Pinopsida; order Cupressales; family Taxaceae; genus Torreya; species Torreya grandis. Next base: position 1,142,961 of record JARHVA010000156.1, read on the forward strand.
ATTACATTTAATTGGTAAATAAAAATTAAACATATAAATAATAGCTTATTTCAAATGTGGATTAAATTTTTATTAGTCATTGATTATTTAAATCATTTATTAATGATTTTAAATTCATGTTATGATTGGATGTGAGTGAAATAATATTACATCTCGATTTCTCACTAAGCAAATTTACTTGAATATTCATGGATTTTTATGGTCGGTAATTTGATCTGATTATTATCCTACTGAGCTATAAGTCTTATGATGTTATGGGACATATATATGTTGCTTTGATTTGATGGTTGCATTTTTTTGAGTTAGTTGTATTGTATATTCTTTACATTATGATCATGTTGATTATTTTTACATCTATATTTTATGATATATATATTGATGTTATGGACTAATTACCTTCTTATCCTAAGTTAGACGTAGGAGAGATTCATCCCTCAGATCATGATGGAGGGAGTGAATCATTGGAGAGCGTGGCATAGATGGAGGTGTTAGGGGACGACAAAGGAACGACTAGAACCTATACACACCACATTAAGTAGTACACATTAAATGCATATTTTGAATGGTTAGTATTAGTATATTTTTTATATTATCTACATTTAAATAATTATTGATGCATGATTAGTTGTGTGTTAGCTCATTCTAGTGTTTATGTATAATTAATCTCATGTGATTGTGTTGTGAATATTACTATGCATTTATGATGTGTCATTATATTCATAGTGAAACTGATCATTGAAATAATCTAAAATCACCTTTGGTAAATGAAATTTTATAAGTTTTTAGAGTGTTCATGTCCTCCACTTAATTATATGAGAAAGGAAATCACACAACTTCGTAACTTTGTAACTTACTTTGAGTATCAAAATGATGTAGGTACTTTCATTTTCACTATAGTCAAATATATAAATGATGTTATAAAAATATTTATGTAATTTAATTCTTGTAGTTTTTATTAATGGTAAAAGTGAGTTTTTTGGAAATAGGGATTCTAACCTTTACAAAATAAACTAAAAACATAGTCTTCAAAACCAGATATAACAAAAAAGTTTGCATAAAAGCAATCAATTAAAAACAACACTTCAAAAACAACAGATAAGCAACAACTTCCACTTTAGCTACACAAAATAAGCATGTATTATGACCCTCAAAAACTATTTTTCCTTTTCAATCTGAGGGTCATATTAAGATGTTCTAATTTCTTCTTCTTTATACCTTTCTTTCTATTGCTCACTAATGTCCAAACTCCTCCTTCCCCTACATTTGATATAACAAGGATGGAATCTCCAAGATTATACATTGGTTTGCAATTTAATAGAGATTCCCTTGGTAAAAACTCTTCTTTAGAACCTAGGGAATAAATTTTTTCATCCAATTCTTCATTTTGCAAGTCTACATCTGCTTGGTCTAGAAACTTAATCTTTCCATCCATTGAGATACCAACAAAACCTGAAACAAATTATTCATATGAATTTTCTCATCTTTGTTATCAAAATCAAAAATTATGAAATGGTCAAGAAGATCATCCTTCCACCAAGAGGTCCCTTTCTTTGTTCTGGATGTTTGACATGAACCTGCCAAATTCCTTATAGTTAAATATTTTCTACATCTAAATGGTACACCTTCATAGTCAAGAACTTGGCATCAAATCTAGTTTCGAACCTTCAAATCAATAGACTTGAGGATCTCAGATACATCCATACAAACTAAGATTTGACCATATGTGGTATGGAGATAATCTAATGTAGTTCCATCCACTTCCAAAAATTCTCCCAAAGCTATGCCTATAGATGATAATGTAGATTTAGACCAAAACTAATGGGGTAAGTAAGGATGATGCACCTAAACAAGATTAATATTTAAATATTTGGTTAATGGGTTGAAGGAACAAATCCAAGGCTTCATCAACAGGATAGTTTTATACATATACCAGATTTGTTCTTGCATGATCAAATTTTGATCTTTAGGAAGATTAAAAATTGCTATGAAGAAACCTCTAGCACCAAGATAAATCTCTAAGTTACCTTTCATGAAGGGTCGCCAATTTTCCAAAATCTACTTATAGAGCACTAGAAGGCTTGGCCAAAGCTAGTTAAATCTACATATTATCCCTTTATCAACAAACCATTTTTCATTTTCCATCACATCTTCAAGAACTTTCTCCTTAAACAAAATAGAGAAGCTTTTCTTGGAAGGTGCCATAGGCTTTTAATCTCTCTTGAATGCCACTTCTGTAAAGGATTTCATAGCAAGCAGACTCATCATCCCTAAAGGTGCCTTCCCTATTACCTTAGAAATAGAAATTTTCTCTCCAACCTTCACCATCAAGGCCATTTTAATGTTATCATCTAGTGTGGATGCCTCCCTAACCACCGCCTATGCAAAACCTTGAAACACTCCTTCCTCATTCAAAGGAGACCCAAACACCACCATTAATGGAAGAATGTGATGCATTGGAGTAACCCTCATGATCCATTCATTGTTGAACCTGTTGCCACTGTAGCATTCTATGCCACCATAAAACAAGTCACTGCTGCCATGTTTGCCTATAGTTATAAATGAATATTATGTTATTTAAATAATTTAAACCACTTATATATATATATATATATATATATATATATATATATATATATATATATATATATATATATATATATATATATATATATATATATATAAAGAAAATAAATTCAAGGATGACAACTTATAAATAGATACAAAAATAAATATTAACAAAAGCAATATCAATCTAATGGTATATCTTAATGTTAAGGAAATAGATAGTATCAAGAAAGATAATTACAAGAATAATAACAATATTTATGATATATCACACTCTAAAATTTAAGACAAAATATAGTATATATTTAAATATTACACTTTGACAAGTGTTATGTGTAAAAATCTGGTTAAAAGGGTATTAAATTTGGTTGAAAAGGTATTATAATATTTCAATATATATATATGTATATCTTAACTTATCTCTTCAAATTATTTGATATATAGGTAATGATAAATAATCAACAGGGGCATATAGTTAGCTTAAACCATTACACTTTACAAATTTTAACATGTTTCTACCCTTCACTAGTGGACTTAATGTTTCAAGAAGGAGAATTATATATGGAATTGTGTACACAGTTAGGCATTAGGATAAGACACCCAAATATACTACAAGTAGTTACCCCTTCTTATATATTCCTAGAGAGCCATAACATCCAAACATAGTAATGTTAGCCTATAGTCACATTTGTAGACACTGAAAATATGCACACTATGATTACAAATGTTGAAAAACCCCCTGGACTGCCTAAGACCCTCTTGGGACCAATCTACACCAATCTAACCTAACCAAGCTCACCCGTAGTTAGTTTTAAAAACTGTCTCAACCTAAACTTCAACCCCTTTTTCCTTTGGGACCTAGCCATTGATGATCATGGTAACCATCGATGGTTACCCTTGGGAAATCTTGACCATCGATGGTCAGGGTGCACTACCTGAACATTAAACATGCACATCACTCTACCTTGATTTTTTATAATTATCTTGTCCATATCCATATGCAAATTCATGCATGATCAAGTTGATTTTAGAGCAAATCTTAAACCTCTTGTTTAACATCTTGTTGAGCCTCTCTTCTTTTCCTATATAAAGAGAAGAGAGGAGGAGAACTTGAGGGATAGAAAAAAAAAGGTGAAAAAACCATCAGGAGTAAGTCATCTATCATCATCAGCTTGTTATGCAAGTATCTCTTCATCAGTAATGATCTTCAGCTAGCTCTAAAACTCTCCAAGCTTTCAAACATCAACCAAAAGCTAAGTATATTATTCTTATTTTAAGTTTCAGTTATTTAGTTTTAAGAGTTTTTCAACTCTAAACACCCCATCTCTACCGAGCATCCCTTGACCATTCTCAACCACCTGAGTACCAAACCTTTACCCTTGATACCTTTGAGGCTCTCTTTATCCCTCACAACCATTAACCAACCTCCAACAACCTACAAAACCTTTTTATAACCAGCCCATAACCTATTATGTTCAAAATCAATAAGTTGTAAAAAAACCATAGTAACCAAAGATGGTCATCCTAACCACCGAAGGTCACCTTCACCTTCAATCTTGATCATCGACGGTTACCCTAACCATTGGTAGTCACTATGTAAAACTAGACACTCAAAATTAGCAACCTCAACCTCAACCAAAACCCTATTTTCTTGATTTTTATCATATTACAGACTAGAAACAATACACTAACCATACTTGGACTATATTTTGGAAAATTTGGCATTCACCTTAATGTTATCTTGTTAATATAATCATTTATTTTGAATAGTATTTATTTCACCTAAATTAAGTACTTTCATTTTATTTTATACAACCCTCTTTTATTATCATTAATTTGTCTCAAAAGGTGGATTGACAGCGTCCAAGGAAGTCATGTACTTCTTAGATCTAGCTCGCTAGGCAATCGACCTTCATACCTAACCAATCAACCATTTCTTTAGTGTCTTTTTATCTATAGGTCTTCCTCCCAAGCCAAAGAGGATATATTCACAATCTTCTGATTTAATGTGCGCACAACAAAATAGGTTTTTCAACCACACCTATATTGAGTTTCTTTTCTCTCTTTCCTAGAACTAAAGCTAAAAATTTACATGAAATATTATGGCATGTCCAATGGGACCTAGAGTCTCTACTCACATTATCTTTGCATTTTTATGCTCTTCTCTCTATCTGTGCTCATAATTGAAATTGAAATCTCTTTTTATCTTAAAATTGACTGCATCCATTACTTGTTTTTAATATTAGTTCACTTTGAAATTAAATCATAATAATCTTATCGTAGCACCAATTTTATTGCACACACTAGCCAAGCCACTTTAATTTATCAAACCTTAAAACAATCTAAGATAAGGCCCGACTAGGATTTCATCACCTACCAATAACCTTACCCTTTCTCAATAATCCTACTTGGAGGTCACTACCAAGGGGAGAACCAACTCAACTCTCTAGTTGAGTATAAACTCTAGATATCAATATATATTGGCTAAATACCCTTATCACTAAGGTGTGTGAAGTGAGGGGGTAGGCCCCAATACCAAACCACATATTTATTCCAATATAGATTATTTTGAGCACCTAAACAACCCAAAACCAACCATATACTACTTCTATAGCACTTGATCTACAAGCCAACTTCTATCACACTTTCTTATAACTTAAGGAATAAGCCAAAAGTGAGATTAAAATTAACCATATGATTTAATGTACTCTAGTGTGTGTTGGATTTATTTGATCATTTTATTGATTTATATTTATTTGAGTTGTGAGGAATCTAACTCTTTTTGGTAACCTTCTACCATCTTGCCTTCACCTAATTTATCTTCATTGACTTGTTTAATGGAGAGCATTTATATAGTTTCTCCAGGAGATCATAATTTTGCTAGGCTCCTAGAATACAAACCTCTTGCCATGGAGTATTACCTCACATCAAGAACCACTTATACTCCCAACCTTACCTACAACCAACCCAACCTTGCCTACCATCAGCCCAATCTCACCTACAACCAACCTAATGTCACCTACAACTAACCTAACCTTGTTTGCAATCAATTCAACCTCAACCATAACCAATTAACCTCCTTTAAACAACCACTTGATCATCACCTCAACTAACCAATAACCTTTCAACCCTTATTTGACCCTTGTCATAACACACCTCAACTATCTCAACCTCACCAATATTTGGGTTACCCACCCCAACCATCATAGCAATTATCTCAACCTTATAAAAGTTTTTATTACCTACCTCAACCATCATATTAATCACCTATACTCCCTTTGTGTCAACTTTATTTATCTCAAAACTAAGACTTGGTCTATCCCCCTAGTCATACCACCAACAACCATCAACCCAACCACTATCAAACTAACCACTATCAACCTACTTTATCAACCTCATCAAATCAAACCAATGATCATCCAACCAACAACTATCAAACAAAATTTTCTAACCAATCAATCTTATCACCCTTACTAATGTTATCAAACCTATCAATCCAAACTAATTTACCCACCTTCCCAACCTTATTAACCCCATCAAATCCAACCCATAACTACCAACTTACCATATTGAAACAACCAAACTTATTAAACCAACCAACCATATCAAACCTACCCACCATATCAACCATGTCAAAACTATCAAATACATCAACCTCATCTAACCTCTCAAACAAACCTACCTTATCTAGTTTATCCAACCAGCCAAACTTTTCAAACCCACCAATCTTATTAAACCAACCAACTTCACCAAATCAAACCAATAACTATCAACCAAAATTTTCTAACCTACCAACCTTATCAAGCATACCCAACCCATCAAATCAACCAAACATATTCAACCAACCAACTTTACCAAACCAACCGATTAGCTCGCAACCTCAAGAGCCATTGGTGCACCCTCTTCCTTGGAAGTATACCCCACTGGGAGAATCATATTCCTTGATCCTTGACAAACTTTTAAGGGATTCTATCATTAGACTCCCTCAAATCAAACCCATTAATGCTTCTCTTCCAAAACCCATTTGGTTCATAGAGAATGAGTTTTGTACGTATCATCATACAAATGGACATGTGGTAGAAAGATGTGGGTCTTTTAAGATGATCATCTAAAACCTTATTGATCAAAAGGAGGTTCCATAGGATAATCTCCATGTTACCCCCAACCTATCCTTGGATGTCTTTAAACAATCAATCATAGAACCTCTTTCTGCACCCATTATTGTGAAATCCCATGACTAAAAGCCTCAACATAATGAAGTCCCTTCATTACATTTGGTCCTTAGTGCATGTATAACTAGGGGAACCATAATCGAAACCCCAACTGATCCACTTGTTAACCAAGCGCACCCTTTTCAACTTCCTTTTAAAATCATCACTAATGAAGAATCAACCATAAACCACCTATTTTTTGACCAAGAAGAGCCTTCTCAACTCTCCTTTAGAACCATCATTAAGGAAACCAACCCACCTCTTCCATTTCTCCTTTTAATGGAGCCAACCCAAGCTCAAAACACCTCACATATAACTAAATTCAACCCAACCTCAATTAAAATCAAACCAATTCAATTCCACTATAATCTACTAGTTTTCATCTACCTAATGACATTGTCTTTGGTTTGATTTCCTTTTGAACAAGGTCAAATATTTGTCACCTTACTTTACTAAACAAACCAAATAAATAAGCAAACCCAACCAACAAGATGCATCAACCACCCATCCTACCTCCCTCAACCAATCAAACCAACCTCTAAACCAAATAAATCAACCATGATCAACCCAACTTTTCATCTAACCATAATCAATTTATCTATCTACACAAATCAACATCAACCCTTGATTCAAAATTTCTTGAATTTTGGCTTCCCTTTTATCCAAGCTACCCACACCTCACCTAAGCTACCTCATTGGGATAATTATACACTCTTGTCCACCTCGCCTCTATTTCAATATGATGTTACCAACATCATTTTTGGACCTCAAACCTATCTAAATCTGACCCAATAATGTTTTCCTCACCATAGCACCATGACGATGATCCTGCGTAAACCACCACCTATAAACATGACCTACTAACCACTAAAAACTAATAACTGATACCCCTTTTGGGGTTGGATGAAGCCATCTTCACCCCTCCTAAACCCTCTTATTAAACAACACCTCACCTTGGGATCATTTTCCCATCTTCGACCATCCATGGAAATAGCAAACTGGGGGAACTTTCCCTCCATATAGATTTGACCATTTATCAACCCAAACCATACCTTAACAATTGACCAAACTAACCCTTGGCATTTTTTCTTCAAGCTTTCAACCAACCAATCTTGAACTATAGGAGAGTACCTTCTCCATCAACCCTACCTAAACCAAGTGTTATACCAAATTGAGGCAACCCATTCAGACAACACCCAACCTATTTGGGAGTCACCTTCTCCACAAAATTTTGAGAGTACATTCTCCATTAACCTAACCTAAACCAAGTGGTATACCAAATTGGGGAAACCCATTCAGACACCACCCAACCTATTTGAGAGTCAATTTCTTCCCCAACCATTGGAGATTACCCTTCTCTACCACCCAACAAACCATTGGAGATTACCCTTCTCCACCAAACTATCACCTAACCAACCTTACCTTTTTGTCAACCCAAATCATTTTCATGTCTCATCAAGTGTTGGAAAGTAACTGGGGGACATCTACTCTCCTGATTGGTATCAGCCATTTATGCAAGCATGGATCTGGAGCATATTAGAACTCAAGCCCCTAAATGTTTTTGCATTCACATCATGTTCTTTTGTTAAACCAAGTTCTATGGTCACATTTTGTCTAACTTAAGCTCATCCCTTGTTTTCAACCACATTCATCATCTTATTTTAGTGTCAACCAATTAAACAAGATCATGTGATTATCTATCACAACTTTAGCCTAATCTTGAATTGTGGGTACCATGGCTCTACCCATGGCATGATTGTCATGGTACTTTACATCCCTTTTAGAAATAGATTCCCATGGTCATTGTCACCTAAACCTCTTTTCACCTATTAAACCTTCTTATGATCTTAGTTTTTTCTTCATAAAGGTAACCCCTTGAGCATGTATAAGCAAGTCTATGTCAAGCTAAATCAAATAACGCAAAAAGCAATATCAAAAGTCAAAAAATGAATCATGGGTCATTCTTAGCATTTGTAGACTATTCTCTTAAAGGATAGTTTTTGAGAACTTATTCAAAAATAAGAAATGTAAGGTGGACTGCTCCCTTGAAGGACATCTATCAAAAGCATATAAACTAAGCACATAAACTTAGACCACTCCCTTGAAGGATGGCTGAGTATAGCATTTGTCAAAGCTAGCAATTTCTTGGAAGCTTCCCACATCGATCAGCTTCCCCAACCCTCCAAGAAAAATCAAAATAATCAAAATACCCACAAGTAAAAATAAAATAATTTTGAAAGCCATAATCATCTCTCATAAAAACAATAATCTTTGAAAGCCACAAGCAACTCTCATAAGTAGACTTCTTGCATCAATCAGTCTACACTTTATATGACATAGACTTATTTACACTACCTCTTTGGAAACCTATAGAAGAGGCATGCTAGTCTCATAATAAGGTCCCATTTTTACCCACTTCCCATTTTACATTATAAGCAAGGGATTTTGAGCTTACTTCACACTACGTGATCAAGCCACTTCTTTTAACCAATGAACTAACACCAATGCAATAAATGAAAGGGGCTTATGTTCATAAGCCCACACATCTTTTCATTATGGTCTTTTAACTAACTAACTAATTAACTATTTCTTTAGTGTTTTATTATCTACAAGCCTTCCTTCCAAGTCAAAGAGGAGCTTTTCATAGTCTTTTGATTCAACATATGCACGACCAAATAGGTTTTTCAACCACACCTATATTGAGATTCTTTTCTCTCTTTCCTAGAACTAAAGTTGAAAATTTACATGAAACAACATTCATTGATGTTGAAGTTACTAGTTTAAAACTTGATGTATATATGAATGTCTTAATAAAATTTCTTCTTCCTACATATTCAACCTATTTAGAGTCTTTTCAAATAAGAATTAGCTGAAGAGTCTATCTTTGGATCAATTGGTTGAAAATATAGTTGAAAGAGAAAAGACCTTTGGAGGAAAGACAAAATCCACAAGGAAAATTATTTTCTATGCTAACTAAAATGGAAATTCTTTAAATAAGGCTTTCTCTTCCAAGAATGAAGGAAATGATAAATTAAAATGAATAAATAGAGGGCAAGGAGGTAGAAATAGTAGAAATAATGGTTAACATCATGAAAACTAGAATAATATATAATACATGTTTTTAAAATGATGTGGTAGAAAATGCAGTCATGAGGATTGTGAATGTAAAGCATCATGTAAAAATTTCAAGGCCTATCACAAAAAAATTGAACAAAATATTGAAAATCAAAAAAAATTATAACTAGACTCTTCTTAATTTACACGTGAATGTGTGATTTTTATTTTAGATGAGGTCAATGATGCCTCCATGTATTCAACTTGGGATGATACTTCGATCCTAGATACTGGTGCAATATAATAAATGACTTTATGAAGGGAATTAGTTGAGGAATTTCAAGAATAAAGATGTGGTCCAATGTATTTGGTAGACTTGAAAAACTAGCAAGCTAAAGGAAAAGGGAAAATTCAATAAAGTCACTAGGGCTTCCAAATTTCACTCTCTATAATGTGATATAACTTCCTTAACTAAAACTAAACATTTTTTATTCAGTGTTTATCTTTAGTTCCTTTCTTTAGATAGTTTATCTAGTTTCTCTTATTTTAGATTAATTTTTATTTGTTAATTGTATTATTAGAAGTTCTTTTATAATCAAGAGTGTTGATTTAGTTAAATCTTATGTTTTGTTTTCTTTTTATTAGATTAGATTCTTTCCTTAGTTTTTTGTCTATGTTAGTTTATTTCTTTCTTTGCTCTAGGATTAAGTGTTTGCTTTTTTATTATTTTTTTATAGTTTGTTTGCTCTTTTGATTACATGTTTGTCTCTCTTTCTTTTTCCTTGATCTATCTCTTCTATATTTGGTTAACTTATAGATCATTGCAAGCAAGAAATGAAGATATCATTTGAATATATATATATATATATATATATATATATATATATATATATATATATATATATATATATATATATATATATATATATATATATATACATATATATATATATAGATATATATATCAGGTTTATATTCTTTAATATACTATCTAAATAATAGGTCTTCTCTATCGGATAGAATAGATTATAGATTCTCATCTTAAACTGATTCATGACTCGATAAATGGATTTCTGATTGTTATAATGGAATAAGTTATTTTGATAACTTATTGATTATTTTCTAGAATTTATAATAAAAAACCCCTCACATCTTTAGGATCTTAGATGAACCTTTATAACTCCTATTATTAGACTGGTACAATTCCAACTTGACCTTTACAATAGGCAAAAGAGTTGATTTGTTGATGGTACAATTTTCATCATCAACAGGTCATTGTGGGTGTTCTACTACCAAAACATCCAAACCCTACCATACCTTAAAAACTACTTAAAATGCAATCAATTTTTCTACTTTACTACCCTAATGTGTCTTCCCACCCCAATTCCCCTTCCCACCTAATCAATTTCACATTTTACCTATAAACTTACCCAAAACCCCCAAATACCAACCAGGGCATAATAATTCAAACCCACCCATTTTAACCTACCCTAATCCTAATGAAATTGTAAAATTCAAGATAATCTATCAAATTAAAGACACATCCTACCTAATTTCATGGCCACCATCATGGACTCAATCAAAGACCTACTCATTCTCGTCCACGTCCATGTGTTCCCCATATACACATAATATTTTTAACTTTTATCAAATAATGATGCTTTACATATTGCAGGAACCCATCATGACTCAATCTCTCTAAGTGCATGCTTTAAGGCATGCAATGGGAAAGGGGTGGGCAGACCTTTGGTGCTTCATAGGATTTTTGTCCCTTATTGCCATATTATTCCTAATCCAACTAGTTCCTAAAACTTTTCCCTAAGTTATTTCTCCTCCCTTACACATTCCTCATCTTTTCCTCTATATATCCTTCTTCTCCTTCCTTTTTACCCTTTTGACCTATTCAGTATACTAGGTTGACTTGGTTAACCTAGTGTATTCTAGGGTCACTTTAGCTCTTTTGGTTTCTTAGCCTTTTGGTTGACCTAGCATAGAGTTTAAGCATTAGCCCAAAAATGTACTAGGTTAACCCAGTCAACCTAGTAAAACTGACATTCTCAAATAATTTTAGGGTAAGATACTCCCATATATACAAGGTAATTTTGGTTACTTTGATAATATGAAAAATAAAAGAGTTATTATTTGCTCGCACTTCTTCACAATCTGCTCTTCCACCATTCTACTTGAGGATACTTAGCTTAAGTTTCTTATTTTGGAGAATCTAGTCTTGTGGATAGGTCTTGGATGCTTTGACCTAACAAAGTGATCCTTACAAACCACAACAACCTCTTACAAATCCCCATTGGCCAAGGGAGAGATTTAATCGTGACAGGTTCACATTTAGGTAAATATATTCTAACTTTGTTTTCCTCTATTTTAGTAGATAGAATTAGCATAAGTGTTGTATCAAATAATATTACTTTTCATATTATATGTACTAGGGTGTTACTCATACTTACTTTATTTGAAGTTCCTCATACATATTTGATTTCTTTGCATCTAACCCCTCACTTTATACCATAATATTTGGTGCGCACTAGATTAGTTTACATTTCTTGTTATTAGAATAGTTTACTTTATTATTTATTAATATAAGTAAACATCAAATCATAGGACTCTTTTAGGTTTGTTGTGCAATTGTGTTACACTGTAGACTTTGAAACCCTTCCTAGCATGATGTGTTGTGACAAATGATACAATTGATCCCCTAAATGGGTCTAGCAGATCCCCATATTGGTCATGCTCTCACTTAACAAGTGTATATGCAATCAAAAGTGTAGTGTGCTCTATCTTATATAATCTAGGATTAATTCATTATGCAAATGTAATTTCAATTGCATACATTATAGTGAACTCGACATGAATCAAATCCTTGGTGGATTTGTTCACTCTTATTTCATTTATTTCATTATTTTGTCATCATTTCTATCATATATTTTGACATACTGGTTCAATTCTGTCGACCCAATTTTCTTCTTTTCATGCAGAAAAATAGGCAACTAGATTGAGCAGCTTGACCTAGTATAGGTTTTTAGTACTTTTCATAATACTAGTTTAGCCTACTAGGTCAACTTGATTGACCTAGTGTAATTACAGTCACTTTGTAGTAGTTACTATACAGCCTAATCAATCAGTTTGACCCAATATAGATTCTAATTTCTAGACTTTTATATCATCCTACTAGCTCGACCAGCTTGACGTAGTACATTTCCATTCTTTCAATCCAACCAACTAGGTTGACCAGGTTAACCTAGTGCATTTTTAGCCCTTTTTTAGTAGATTTTTGTATTGTTTGATCGACCAGGTTGACCTAGTTTATAGATTTTGGATCAATAATTTATATCTCTAAACCATTAAGGTGAGTTTATGCTTTTTTGTATCTCTCTATTTTTGTAAATTTTTTTTAAGTTTGTAACCTTCAAAATTGTCTCTGCACAGCCAACTAGATCAACTTGGTCGACCTAGTTTTGTGTCTTATTTTTTATCTAAAATAACTAGGTCAACCTGGTCAACCTAATAGGTTTTTCATACCCTATTTTCAATAGTGCTAGCTCAAAACTCTTGACCTAGTTCTATTTATTATGTATATAGTGTTTTCACTATACCTTGTTTCAAAGTTGGAATTCACCTTATATGCTAATCACATCTTTCATTTCAGATATTTGCATGTTTATAATAGTTCACATAGTCTAATTAGGAGGTTTTTAATTAAATTTTTAGTTGCATTATTTCTATTTTATGTACACACGACCAAATTACTTAACATCAAAAATCACTTTAAACATTTGACTACCCAGGCCAGCCTACTTGGATTTCATTACCAAGGGGGAAGCTGACTTTATACTCTGGTCAAGTATAAAGTGTGGTTAATGGTATATTTTGTCTAAGCACTCAACACTCTTATCATTGTAGTGTGTGAAGTGAGGGGGTAGGCCCTAATACCAAGCCTATATCATTGCAACTACAGTCCCTATCATTTCAAACTCACATGAAACCATCCATAGATTGTTATTTAATACCTTATTTATATCCAACTTTCTATCATTTAAAATCATTCTTAATAATCTAGCATTCTAGGTTGACCAATTAGCTAGCTTTATTTTTCAATTTATTTGCTTGCTCTTTGCTCAACTATGTGCTCAAGAACTTATGCTAGCCAATATTGGTGCAATATTTTTACTTTGTGTGTTTCAATTAGATTGACTCACATCAATATAATTGATTTTTTATTTACTTTCAACATTCACTTTCTTGGATTAGCTACAAATTATCATATTTTATTTCCTATCTTACTATCAATCTTTTATTTTTCTTTGTCTATTGTACGAGGTCAATCTAGTCGACCTAGTTTTATCTCAGACCCTATTTTATACCCCTATTCATTGCACTAGGTCAACCTCGTTGGCCCAGTACAATATATAGGTAATGTTTTTACACTAGGTCAACCTGTTCAACCTAGTTCTATTTCCTGCTATCCTTGTTTATCAACCTAATTCTACATGTCTTTCATTTTTATTCATTTCATTTCCTTTTAATCAGAATGAGATCTCTTATTATAATCTTTTTGGATAGTCTTAATCAATTTAAATCCTATATGAGATGTTCGTTTATCCCTTTCTTTTCTTCCCAAAATAACCATCACTCTTGGGTCACCTCTTCTCCTCCTTCATCTTTAAATTATCACATGGTTCAAATAACACATCAATATGCAATTGATGGATCCAATCCTTTTTACACCTATCAAGAAAATTCTCAAAATCTTCAAACCAATGTAGGAGTGATTGACACAAGTTTACTTAACAATCACACTAAAATAATTCTTCTAACAATCCTCCTCCCAACACCAATTCAAGGAGTGCTCCTTTTAACACCAATCCACCACCTGATTCAACCCAATTATTAGCTTAGGTAATTCAAAAAATTAATATTATTCAAAACTCTAATACCAATTAGATGATGCAACTTCAAAAACACTTAATCAATGTGACTAATCAACCTCTAATCATGCATCCTCAAGCTAGTCCTAACTACATTCCTCCACCTCTTAGAGATTCCTCAAGTATTGTTATTCCTCAACCAATAATGAATAATAAGATGCTTCAAACCATTCAAAATGAGCCTTTATCTCCCTTCATTATAGCTATTGACATTGGTTACATATCACCATCAAATATTATGGGACTAAATACCCCGCCTCATTTATTAAAGCCTTTGGTAATTTCTATAAAGAATGGATCCAAACTAATACATTTTCCACTACTAAACTCTTAGTTAAAACTTTTTTTGGTGATGTATTAGAATGGTATAATCAATTACATCAACATTATATTTGGTAACTTGAAGATTTAGTCAATCCTTTAGTTAAATAATTTCAAAACAATGATCTTCTTGAAAATTGTCTTAGCCATTTCATAAATGCTAAGGAAGCTCCTAAGAAATTGGTTCATGACTTTATTAAAATATGGAAATCTCTAGCTCATAAATCTGATCATAATACGTCTAATGATAACTTCTTCAAACTCTTTACCACTGCTTTAACTCCCACTCTTCAATACAAGGTTTGAACCTTTGCTCCTCAAAATTTTAATGAAGCTCTTGACCAAGCTAAATGACAAGATTTTATTATGAAGCAATTTGAACCTTATTATAAGCTTCTTAAAGTATCTTTCCAAACATCCAATGCTATCACTAATAACACTTCTCAAGCTAATCAGGAGTTACCAAAAATGATATTCCTTTACCATCTCACATACCTCTTTCAGTACATCAAATGAGACAATTTTTACCACCCTCTAAACCTTACATATATCTTAATGCTCCTCCTAAGTGGTATGATCCCAATCTCTTTTGTTGGTTTCATGTTGACATTGGACATTCTCACTAATCTTATAGAGGGATTTCTAAATGTGTTATTTCTTACATGCTTGGTGATTCATTCGACCAGGAAACCATGATCAAACATCATCATCTAGAGTACACTAATGCTTCTAAAAAATGACAATCCTCTAAGGCTTCTACATATAATAACCAAAAATCTTCTCCCCAGAATAAATCAACTTCCAAAGATGTTTTTGCAATTGACACCTATTATGATCAACACTTTAACAACTCTCAATATGTCAATACGGCTAAAGTTAACTATCATTGAAAACCTACCCACAAAGATCATGTTACCAAGCCTAAGAAACCTTCTTTCGAAGAATAATTGCTTAAAGATACCACCACCATCAATATCAAATCAGAATCACCTAAGGAACAACTTCCTTTTTTTTATCCTCTAACCACATCTATTCCTCCAAAGTCTAATGTGTCTTCCAAACCCTATGGATCTTCTTTTAAATCTCATTGGAATTTTCTTGAAGAACTTAACTCTATACCATGCAAGATTCCTCTTATGGAGTTGGTTCGCACTTCACCTTATCATCATAAATTCCTTATGCAACAACTCCAAGAGATTGAAGATCCATCTCCTTAGAGGAAGAAGCACCTTCTATTGATTCTCAACCAACTAACATTAATACCATCAAATCTATGTGTCCTTATTCAAAACCTTCCATTGAATTACTTGAATAAGGCATGATTATTGATGAAATTCTCTTTCATGTCAATGATCCTCCTCTCTTCATCCAAATAGCCATTAATACCACCCTCATTCAAAAATTTATAGTCAACAAAGGTTCTCATATTAGTGTAACCTCTTAGTAGCTTCTACAATAGCTTAGTTATAATAAAGGTCATCTTAAACAAACATGTCTATCTTATCATTGTTTTGACAAGACTAATCAAAATCCACTTGGTTGTATATGGCTTCCCTTAACCATTGGTCCTAAGACTGTTCAAACTAAACTCATGGTCCTTGACCTTCCTTTATATTATAACATACTCTTTGGATGTCCATGGACTCATCTAATGAGGGCCATTGCTTCTTCTGGTAGTCAATGCATTAAATTTATCCATAACAAAAAATTCTATAAGCATGAAGCTAGTCCCAACCCATGGAGTATCCAATTACCTAATCCTAAATCACAGTATCATATTCATATGATCCCTAAAATTAATAATGTTCCTTTACCCAAGTTCTTCAATATGAATCCTAATTTACAAGTTACTCTTGTAGATTCTGATGATGATGAGCCCAATGAATTACAACATACTTACAACACCACTAGATTAGCTCCTTATATTTTACTTAAGGATCATACCATTCCTCCCATGGATGAGATTATGAATTTTCCCCCTTCATGCAATGCTCAAGAGCCATCTTTACCTAAATATGCTTTTACTTACAATGATTTCAGAGTGGCTAAATTATTTCAAGATACTCTCACCATGTCTCTTAGAACATTCAATAATCTTAGGATTTCACCTTTTGAAGATCCTCCTGAATCCCAAGCATGTACAATTTTTCCCACATATGAGGACAACTATACCATGGCCCAAGCTCAATCAAGAGACTTGGATGTCTTACATTATCAAAATACCTTATCCAAAATTCATGATTTCAATCAGGATGGGCATACCATTTATGTAGCTAAACACTTAGAACCTAAGGGTTATGTACCTCCTATTAATCCTCTTCTTATTAATTCTCCTTGGGTGGTAGAACAACTTACACCTTCTAAACCTTTGGAAGCACCTTCTCTACCTCCTTTGGATCCTCCCAATGAATCTAATCCTTCTTCCTCTTCTACTCCATATATTTCTTCTCCTGTAATCACACTTGATGCCAAGAAAACCAATATTCATCAAATACATTTTGAATATGATCATCATGGTAACCAGATTTTAGATCTAGATGTAGATGTTGAGTATTGTGGTCCTCTTCCATATTTATCACTAGCATTGATCCTAAAACTAATCCAATTTCATCCTTACCCAACACACCATACCACTTTCAAGATGGTAATGCCATGATTATTGAATAAATAAATCGTATCAAATATGGTACTCCCTCATGCCCTCGACCGATCATAATTTCCAAAGAAATTTCACCTTTTGAACATGATAAATTCAGCCTATTTTTTTATAACTATCAATAACATTCGCATGGTCTTACCAAGACATGCTTGGAATTGACCCTAGCATAGTGATCATTAACATCATTACCTATTTTGATGCCAAACTTGTGCATCAAAAGAAACACAAATTTCCTCTCGAAGTTACCAACTTATACCATAAGGAAATCATCAAACTACTTGATGATAAATTTATTAAATTTGTGGATTATTCTGAGTGGGTTTTCAATATTATTCCTATTTGGAAAAAGGTCACTATGATCATTCATATTTGAATTGATTTCTACAATATTAATCTTTATTTTCCTAAAGACAACTTTATTTTTCCTTCAATAGATGCCATTGTCGATTCCATGACTAGATATGAAATGATATCTCTTATGGATGGCTTTTTAGGATATAATCAGATTCATATAGCTCCTGAGGACCAACATAAGACTACTTTCACCATGGAATGGGGTACCTATTGTTAGGTTAAAATGCCCTTCAATATAAAAAATGTCAAGGCCACTTACCAACATGCAATGAATCATATCTTTCATGACCTCCTCCATAAAATTGTTGAAACATATGTGGATGATCTTATCACCAAATCCAAACATCATATAAATCATCTTTCTGATCTTGCCAT
Source organism: Torreya grandis (assembly GCA_037957365.1). Classification (NCBI taxonomy): domain Eukaryota; kingdom Viridiplantae; phylum Streptophyta; class Pinopsida; order Cupressales; family Taxaceae; genus Torreya; species Torreya grandis. Next base: position 1,161,437 of record JARHVA010000156.1, read on the forward strand.
CATCTTTTACCATCTCCTTAAATATAAAGCTCAACTTAATCCTTTCAAATGTGTTTTTAAAGTTACATCCAGTAAATTATTAGGATTCTTAGTCTCTCTCCATGACATTAATGTTGATCCAGCCAAGATTAATGATATTATCAACATGCCCATTCCTCACTCTATTCCTGATATTTGTACCTACTTAGGCAAACTTGGGGAAATTAGATGATTTGTTCCTAAGATGGCTTATCGAATTCACTCCTTTAATTCCCTTCTTAAGAAAGGTACAGCCATGGAATGGACAAATCCATGTCAAAAAACATTTGACAATATGAAAGAGTCATTACTTCATCCACCTATACTTTGTCCTCCTTCTAATGATAAACCTTTGATTTGTTATTCTTCTTCCATGCTTATTTTAGTAGGGGTAATGCTTTCCCAATAAGATGATATGGGCAAGGAGTATGAGTATGCCATCTAATATATTAGCTGAGGCCTCATCGATTATGAAACATGTTATACTAAATTTGAGTGTGATTGCCTCATTATCTATTTTACTACTAAAAAGTTTCATCACTACATGCTTTACCAACCACCTATGCCATTATTCATTCTAAACCCCTTCATCATTTCTTCTCCAAATCATTTCTTCCAAGATATAGAATTGTCAAGTGGATGACCTTACTAATGGAATTTGATCTTCACATCATCATGCAAAAATTTGTCAAAGGGTAAGTCATAGCTAACCAAATTATCACATCTCCTATTCCAAGCACTTCTTCCCTTTAAGATAACCTTTCAGATGATAATATTCTTTATATTGAAGGTCTTAATCAAGTAATTTCTCTTAAAGATTATTTTCATAGCTTTACTATCGATTTTGAAGATAAATAACTTGATGAATCTTCCCTCCCTTTAGTACTACTAAAACAAAGGTAGTTATCGAGGAGCTTCCTAAAATTAATGTTGACTTGCGTGAGGATACTTGGACCCTCCACTTTGATGGCACTAAATGCCTTCAAGGATTCAGGGTAGGTTGTATTCTCACTAGTCCTCTTGGCAAGATCATTCCTTTAGATTTTCATTTTACATTTGATGTCACCAATAACATGGCCAAGTATGAATCTCTTATCTTAGGTATGAGAGCTACTCTTGATTTATGCATACAATACCTTCATACTTTGGGTGATTCTCAACTCATTTGCCATCAAGTTAGTGGTGCATGTAAATTGAAAATTGAAAACCGTATCACCTATCATCAAATTTCAATCAATCATGCCAAGGATTTTGTCTCTTTTACAATTGATCCTATTCCTAGAGATCAAAATTCCATTGTTGATTCTCTTGCCTCTTCAACATCTCTTTTTCATCCACATCAAGTTCTTTTTTATCTTTATTTTATCATATAAATAATCAAACCCCCATCATCTACTCACCCTCTTAATTCTCTTACTTTCCACATCAAATTTATCACCATCCAAAAATGCCCATGGTATCAAGATCTCATCTAATTCTTAGAAATTTAAACTTATCCTCCTGACTTGGATTCTCCTAAAAAGACACATCTCTAAAAATAAGCTTTCAAGCATGTATTTAGATATAACATCCTTTCTTATCATAACACTAAAGTTACCTTGCTCTATTGTGTCATTCAAGATGAGGTCTTTCCTCTACTCAAGAAATAACAAGCGGACATTTATGGTGGTCACTGTAGCAGACATGCTACAGCATGCAAATGCCTACGTATAGGTTATTTTTGACCTACTCTTGAAAAGGATGCAATTGAGTATGCTAAAAAGTGTAATACTTGTTAGCTTCATAATTATCTCATTCATTCACCACCATATAAACTTCAAACCATTAAATCTCCTTGGCCATTTTTCACATGGGGATTAGATCTCATTTGTAAAATTTATCATTCCCAAGACAGACGCATCTTCATTATCACCGCTACTAAATACTTTACCAAGTGGGTTAAAGCCATGCCCCTTATCAATGTTACCAATCCTACCATATCTAAATTCATTCTTAATGAAATCATTTGTCATTTTCGTGTTCCTTATACCATCATTTTTGTCAATGGTGGTAATTTTAAAAATAAACATTTTAAACAACTTTGCACCAAATTTAAGATTAATCACAAATTTTCCACTCCTTATCATCCACAGTGAAATGGTAAAGCGGATGCCACTAAAAATATTATAAATAAAATTATCCAAAATAAAATTCATGAAACCCACATGGATTGGAATATTCATCTTTATCCCACACTTTGTGCCTATCAAACTAGCATTCATACTGCCACTGGAGCAACTCCATTTTCTGTAGTCTATGGTTATGAGTCAGTTCTTCCTCTTGAATTTGAGATTCCTTCTCTTAATATATCTCTTCATGGCATCATTCTTGATGAATAATTATGTGAGGCTTGCCTTCATGCTCTTAATCTACTTGATGAACGTTGTCTCTCTGCCTTACAACATAACAAATATGTCAAAATATGCATATTTACTGTTGGTGATCTTATCCTTAAATTAGACTACACTCATGAAAAACAAGGCAAATATACTCAAAAATGGTGGGGATCATACTTAGTTAAATATATTCTTGGTCCAAGTACCTATCACCTTCAAACTAATGAAGGCCATGTTTTCAAAGAACCCACCAATGTTTAATTCCTAAAAAATACTTTGCCTAATCATTTATTGATTATTATACTTTATATCTATATCTATCTAATAATTTTTTTAGGTTACTTAAGCATGGATCTCTCCCTCTGCATTAGTTCCCTCTTATTCACAAACCTTTAGTCTTCCCTTTTGGTCTTTTGGTTTCTTGTTGTACCATAGTCCATTTTCTTATTTTTCATTCTTATTTATGTTTGCTAATTTTGATTTAGCACTCCTTGGGTTTTTATTTTGTGATTTGATTTGTAAGACTGAGGATAGGACTTGGCATCCCTCATAAAACCACCATATTTCATCTTATTTTATCTTCTCTTTTTGCTACTTGCCAATGTTGTTTTGGAATCCATTGGGTTTTTCTTTGTGAGGTGCTTTGTCAAAAAACCTCCCTCACTTTTTGCTTATTATCACCCTCATGTGTCTTTATTTTATGATTTTATTTGTAAGATCATGGATAGGACCTAACCCTCCTCATAAAATTACCATTCTTTTCATGTTCTTGATCCTTGTTCTTAAACTTTATATTTTACTTCTTTTGCTAGATGGAATTGACCAACAAACTATGTTAGCATGTTTTCTTCCATTTCCCTCTTTCTTATGATAAGGAATCACACCTTTGATGTCATTGCATCCCTTATTTTTTCCCTTTGTCACATTTTTTTCAATTTACAGTAATTTAAATTTTTCCATGTGTCATTGATTTTAATTTACCCTTTCTTTCATGTCCTCATTGGATAAAACAAGGTTGAAGTCAAGATAGCACTTTTATTTTACCTGGATTTACGAAACTTTTAGATCCCATGCTCTTTGATGTTCTCTCTCTTAGAAACCTTGTCCCAAAATTTTCAAATAAAACTCATCTTTAACACCCATGTTTGGTTTTCCAAATCCGTATGGAGGAGGAATAGAAAAATCCATAAAGAAAGTTAAAAGCCAAATCATTTAAAACAAAAGGCAATGATATCTAAAAGGCAACATGCAAATCTCAAAATTCAAAATCACACTAAAAGACATGATTAAAAGCACATCTCCTATCTCCAATAAAATCTCAAACTCCATAGTCTACTTCACATAGAGCTGAAGTCTTTTGGGGTGTTGTAGACTAGTAGATTGGAATAGGGGAATTCAATAAAATCTAAGGTGCTACTTACTTATCATGTAAGTACCCAATCTTCATAGTAGATTGATGACTTTGTAGGGGTCCAAAATAATAGGGATCACATCATGGGGAGGTAGGTCTATTTTAATTTTCATGTATATAGCCTTCATAGGATGATATATATACTCCATTTGTTGACCTAAGACTTGTGTAGCTAAGAGAAGTTCTTCAGAGGCCCTAAGGTCGACAATCCTCTTGTTTTGACAAACCAAATTTGAGTGTTTTGACTTCAATAAAGAGTTTATCTACCTTGGTTTTTCCTTCATTCTCCCCTCCACCCATTTCATTTCCCCACTTGACAACCAAATTGTGATTCCAAATCTGTTTTCCCTCTTCTTTAAAATTCCTTCTTCATTTCTTAAAAATATGCTAACACTATTTTTTTTTTGTTTCATCTATCTTTAGACATAAAAAAACATGTTTTAGCAACTTTGGATCAATTTCTTCACCTCATTTTACATTTATTAGACTTACTTTACTTTCCTTTTTCCATTTATCATGATTTTGTTGTCCTATTATTATGAACACCTGAGTTTGTACCCTTTTTCCATTGTTGAGTGAGATGTGGATTGTTACTGCTCACTCAACAATATTGTTTTCCTTTTTATGCATCCCCTTTTTCCATGATTGAGTGAGATGTCGATTGTTACTGCTCACTCATCAATGTTATTTTACCATTTTGTTTTTCTTTTTACCTTTGATTTGTCTTGCTTATCATTCCTTTTTTTAAACATGTATCATTGGTTTGAATTGATGAATTTACCTTTTCTTACTTTTGGTTTACTTGTTTGATTTTTTAGTCTTTAGTAGCCTTGGTTTTTTGGTTACCTGATTTATTCTTGTTTGACTTGGTCATTTGGTCAAACATAGCACTTGTCACCCAGCTTGCCAAATTCCCAAGTACATCCCATCCACATAGCAGTAGTTTTATTTGCTTTTCTTATGTTTTTTTGTTTTGTATCCTTAGTTTTGTATTTATGGGTTTATTAAAATTAGTTTCTCTACCCTACACAATCAAAACTAAAAACACAGCTGACAACCATCCTATGATAAAAGATAAATCAAGGTACGCATTAGTTTTACTTTTTAGTTTTTTTTTTTTTTTAGATTAGTTTCCCTTTCAATCATTTACTTTTAGTTAATTTATGATTTTAAAAATACTACAACTTTTTTTTAGCATCAACATTATGTGTGTCATTATGTTCTTTCTCGAAGCACCATCCCTTGTTACACCTTAGTGACACATGATGAGCTTTGAGTGGGGCATATGTATACACATAATATTTTTAACTTTTATCAAATACTAACACTTAACATCTTGCAAGAACCCACCGCAACTCAATCTCTCTGAGTGCATGCCTTAAAGGGTGCATTGATAAAGGGGTGGGTAGACCTTTGGTGCTTTTCAAGATTATTATCCCTTATTGCCACACTATTCTCAATCCATTCAGTTCATAAAACCTTTATCTAAGTTATTTCTCCTCCCTTGCACATTTCTCTAGTCTTTTACTCTTTCTATCCTTCTTCTCCTTCTTTGTTACCCTTTTGACCAATCCAGTACACTAGGTTGACCTGGTCGACCTAGTGTATTCTAGGTTCACTTTAGCTCTTTTGGTTTCTTAGCCTTCTGGTTAACTGAGCATAGACTTTAGGCATTAGCCTGAGAATGTACTAGGTTGACCTGATCAACCTAGTATAGCCAACATTCTCAAATAATTATAGGGTAAGATACTCCTATATATACAAGGTCATTTCATTCACTTTGATAATATGCAAGAAAAGAGTTATTATTCGCTCGTGCTTCTTCACAATCTGCTCTTCCACCATTCTACTTGATGATTCTTAGCTTAGGTTTCTTATTTTGAATAATTTAGTCTTGTGGATAGGTCTTGGATGATTTGGCCTAACAATGTGATCCTCACAAACCACAACAACCTCTTATGAAGCCACATTGGCCAAGGGAGAGATTGAATCGTAATGGGTTCACATTCAGGTAAGTATATTCTAACTTTGTTCTCCACTCTTTTAGTAGATAGAAATAGCATAAGTGTTGGCTCGAATAATATTACTATTCATATTTTATGTATTAAGGTGTTACTCATACTTTATTTGAATTTCCCTATACATATTTGATTATTTTGGATCTAACCCATCACTTTGTGCCATAAGCTTTGGTGTGCACTAGATTAGTTTACTTTTCTTGTTATTAGAATAGTTTACTTTCTTGTTTATTACATAAGTGAACATAAAATCATAAGAATATTTTAGGGTTTTATAATTATGTTAGACTGTAGGCTTTGGAACCCTTCCTATCATGATGTGTTATGATAAATGATACAATTGATCCCCTATTCAGGTCTAACGGATCCCCATATCAGTCATGTTCTCGCTTAACAAGTGTATACCCAATCATAAGTATATGTGTACTCTATCTTATTTGATCCAAGATTAATTCATTGTGCATCATACAATTTTGATTACATACACTCCATACATCTTGACTAATTACCCTAGTCCACCTCAACCTCTTGCCCACTAGCAAGCAAATCGTCGACACTTACTTTTAATGCAACATGAAATGCACCATAGCTCCAAGTTAATACAAGAAAAAGTAAAAATGAGTGAAAATTGATTCAAAGTTAACTTTTACCTTGCAAGCTTTTATGGTTTCCACATTGACCATTGATGATCAGGGTGACCATTGATGGTCACTCATCAGGACCCTGACCATTGACGGTTAGGTGGCCCCATTTTTTTCCTCTTATCTTGAGCAACCTTCCTTAGCAATAGTGACCCATTTTTACCCACCCTTATAGAATACCTTCTCCACCCAACCCGACCACCTCATCACCTCATTATTGGTCCATTTTGGCCCAACTAGCACATGTTTTATGACACTTTTTGCCTAGTCTTTTGACCATAATGAAAACATTGCCATGTTGACCACTTTTTGAACTTGCCCTACCCTGAACTTACCAGACCCACTTATGTCTTCTTGAGAACACTTCCTACCTTTAATACCCATGACACTTTAACCATTTGTGTTTTCACCAGGAGCACTTCCTACCTTAGATACCCATCAAAACATAGACATCATCTAAAAGACTTGATAGGAATAACCCAATCAGTTGTGCATAATGTTGTGGCCCAGTTACCCTATCATCAGTCCTTCTATAGTCAACCTTTATTTTTACCAACTTGGAAACCTCATCAATGTGCAATCTTAGTTATCTCACTTTGTGTGCTAGTTTTTGCTTAAGTGCCCAACCTATCACCTACCTTCATGACGTCCACCTTCATCATAACCTTCATTTACCTTCATCATAACCTTCACCCACCTTGTTAAACCTACACCCAATTATTCCCTACCTCATCAACTCCAAATTTGAGGGAGAACACCTCCTCCCATGCTGGAGGCAAACTGGACCTCCAATTAGCAATCAGTTTTTGTTTTACAACTTGTTAATTTAAGTTGCATAACAAAAAGGGGTAAAATGTAGACACCAAAAATATTTACACCATAGTTATAAATTTCATAATTACCCTGGACCACCTTAGGACCCCCTTGGAACCAATCTGACCCTCTATCTCCTGATTGAACTTAACCCAAGTCAGTTTGACCAAACTAGCTTAACCCAACCTTTTACCTATTTTTACCCTTCACCCTCGACTACCTATAGTTAGGTTCATAGTTGATGATCACCTTAACTATTGACAATTAGGGAGTACCTCCTCAACCACCAACATGCAAGCCACCCACCTTAATTTTCTAAATATAACTCATCTAAATCTAGTTGTGATCCATTACATATGTGAGTTAAAATTAGGAAGCCTAGTTCACGTCTTGTTACAACTCTCTTGCCTTGCCTATAAAAAGAGAGTAGGGAGGTGAAATCCATCTATAATTATTATCAAGAACTTATGCATCTATATTTCCTTTATTTTGTAGATCAATCATCATCAGTAATCTAGCAAACTAGCTACTATGTCATAAAACCAACTTACTACCATAGCTCTATCAAAGCACCAAGTACCATTACTCTATCAAAATCATGTTAGACTACAATAACAAGTTAATCATCTTAATCAATCACTTGATCATATTATTTCAAGATAATTACTTGACTTCTAACATTCAATTATGTTATCTATCTTTCCCACTTAGCCCAGCACCAACCCATCTCCCAAAATCTCACTTTGTGATCCCATCAACTAGCCATTTGTTAACCCAGATCTACACATAGTAACCATCAATGGTCTGTCCAACCACTGATGATCACCCTGACCACCAAAAGTCACCTTAACTACCAATGATCAGTCTAACCATGGATGGTCACTACGGTAGTAAATTCCAAGAAGCTATTTCCACCTATCTAGCCCCAACAAAATCTGATTCTCTATATCCTTGCATGTTCATAGACCACTGCTTGATTTTTTGAAGTAGACCCTAATCATCTAGCACTAGTATTAATTAGCTTATCACTATTTTAATCATTTCTAGTCTATCTCTTAACACACATATCTTGTGTTCAATTTTAGTACCTTTTAATTATTTATGTAAGTACTTTCTATTCTATTTATAAACTTAATTATTTAAAAACATGTAGATTGACAGCCTGAGGAAGCTCTTGCTTCTGGGATCTAGCTATCACTAGGAAATCCACTCAACTATTTGTCTAATAAATAAATTTTCTTTAGTGCTTTCTTATTTTTAGGTCATCCACCCAAGCCAAAGAGGAGTTATTCACAATCATCTGATTCAATGTGCACACAATCAAACAAGTTTTTCAACCATACATGTACTTAGTTTCTTCTTTTCCCTTTTTGAAATACAATTAAAAATTCACTAAAACAACAAGTATCCCATACCAATGCAAGTGTCTAATGCCCTATAAACATCCCATTTTCAAATGAAATGTATTCTTATGGTATGTCTAAGTGCTTTAATGTGATATATTCTTCAAATGGATTGGTATAAATATAATATTAACCCTCATTCATTCCTCACCTAGAAAAGACCTAACAGAGATCAAGGTAACTTATCAAAATCATTCTATCATGTAATCAAGTGAGAAAATCTTCCTTATTCTCTCCTATTTCCATATTAATCATAGGGACAACACATCTACAAGTCTGAATTACTGAACAAGTAGCCCAAGAGCTATTTTTTCCAAGTTAAGATCCATGTCAATATTATGCTTGCTTATCATATATTAAATGATTCACACATGAGCCAATAAATAGGGGAGAACTATATAAAATGTGATCAAGATTCATCTCATTGACTATTACACACCTCATCAAAATGAAGTAGTTGAAAGGGAGAGAAAATGTGATGAAATTGGTTTGGGCAATGTTGTATTTCAAAGGATATAATTTTGAGTTATGGATTGAATAATCTCAAATAATAGTATATTTATTAAATAGGTTACCATTAGGATATATTCAAATGAAGACTCTATGAAATTTGTTATGGTCATATGCCTTAATAGCACATCCCCAAAATTTTGGATCCACATGCTATAAATTGACTCCCAAGGATAAAAGGAAAAAGTTAGACCTCATGAGTAAAAAATGCATCCTTTTGGGATATTCAGAATTCTTAAATGCCTATAAGCTATTTAATCAAAAAACAAGCATTTTATAATTATAAGAGATGTTGTTTTCTATGAAACTAGATAGGACATAATAGACATTAATTGATAATAGAGTTGACTTGATAATTTTACAAATTTTGATATTTTTAAGGAGAATTGTATGGAGATTACAAATAGTGAAAAAGGGAGGCATGTAATTTGGAATCAATTGGATCTATATTATATCAAGTAATTGAAAATTAAAATCCCCTTAGGGAATATATTATAACTTCATTAGAAGATGAACACATGCCATAAGATGAATGAGATTTATATCAAGAAAATAAGGCACCATTTTTTCATAATGAACATAAATAAATATTACAAATGGGTGACATATATATTTAATTATGTCAAGCATGATCAAGTTGTAAAAGTAGACACTCGAAGTACACACATAGCCACATAGTCAATAGACATGTTCATAGAAGAAATCAATATAAGGTATAAAAGTGTACCTTATATGACCATATAGAAGAATAAATAAATATTACTTTTGATTTAAAACCAACTTCCTTCAAAAAAACTTAAAATGTTGATGCATATGGAGATGTAATGTAAATTTAATATGATTCCTTAGTCAATAACATAACCTTTGAGTTATTTGATCCTCCACTCAATTATAAACCCATCGTATTCAAGTGGCTTTTTGAAATAAATAAAAAATAGATGGATCACTTGAGAAATAAAATCAAGGCTTTTCAAAAAATGATATGCTAAGAAAAGGAGATAGACTATAAGGGTACCTTCAAACCAACAAAAAAATGGACTCATATTCATATATTTTTTAGATTTGGTAGGAAAAAAAAAATGGAAAATTCATTAGATGGATGTGAAAACTAATTTTCTAAAAAATTATCTCAAATAAATAGTTTACTACACTCAGGCAAAAGGTTTTGAAATTAACGACCAAGAAAAAAAGTGCAATTTGGAGAAATCATTATATGGATTGAAACAAACTCCAAGAGCAATCATTGTATGGATTGAAAGATACACTATAAAATTCAAATTGATGAAATGCTATGTTGTTAGACCAGGAATGGACTACATAAATTATAAAATATTTTTGGTGCACACAAAAATTGTATTCATTTAATTAAAAAATTATAGGCAAGATCACATATAAATAATAATCTATGAGACTGTTCAGCTCATCTTCGAGAGGATTTTTGAGATTCCACATGAGTAAAAATATTAATACACCTAGGGTTATGTGAAATAATATCACATATACATATTTATTAATCTTAAATAAAAATATGGAGTGAGAATGAATGGAAGGAGAAATACTAGAATCGCATATAAACTACTTGGTTTTATAAAATAAATTTCTAACATTATCACTTAAAATATAAATTATTAAAATAAGAAATAACACTCATGACCTCCATATTGAAACTAACGATTGAAATAATCTAAAATCACCTTGGGTAAATGAAATTGCATATGTTTTAGAATGTTCATGTCCTCCAATTAATTATATGATAAATGACTTCACACAGCTTTGTAACTTACTTTGAGTACCAAAATGATGTGGGTACCTTCATTTTCACTATGGTCAAATATATAAATGATATTATAAAAATATTTATGTAATTTAATTCCTGTAGTTATAAATGAATATTATGTTATTTAAATAATTTATACCATTGAAAAAATAAATATTTATACAAAGAAAATAACTTCAAGGATGGTAGTTTATAAATGGACACCAAAAAAAAGATTAATATAAGCAATATCAATTCAATGGTATATCATAATGTTAAGGAAATAGATAGTATCAAGAAATATAATTACAAGAATAATAACAATATTTATGATATATCACACTCTTAATTTAAGATAAAATATAATATATATTTAAATATTACACTTTGACAAGTGCTAAGTGTAAAAATTTGGTTAAAAGTGTATTATAATATTATAATATATATTATGTATGTCTTAAATTCTCTCTTCAAATTATTTGATATATAGGTAAGGATTAATAATCAACAGGGTCATTACAGTCAGCTTAAACCATTACACCTACCAAATTTTAACATGTTTCTACCCTTCACTAGTGGACTTAATGTTTCAAGGAGAAGGAGACTTATATTATTGGAACATAACTAGATAATGAGAGGTGGGTTGAATCATTATATTGATTATCTTAGTCCTTTTCAAAACTTTTTAATGTAGATTAAAACTATATGCAGAGATCTCAAACACACAAATAGACACAACACAAGATATACCGTGGAAAACCCAATATGGGAAAAAACACCATGAGAATAGTTGCTAAAAACTACCATTATAATTTAGGATCATAATAAAAAACCTCATTGGTTAAATTTTTTAAGGGAACCAACCCTAAGGAGACACCAATCCCCTGATTTAAGAGCTTCAACTCTAAGGAAGCAACCATTCCCTAATCTGAGCACCAACTTAGTTTGTCTAATGGCACTAACCAATCATATCTAATATAGAGCTACAACTCCAAATTTAAATTTAGATTCATAAAATAATCCAATCCTCTATTTTTTGTTATAGGTATGATCTACAACTATTCATTCTCTGCACTTCATCTCCATTTTCTTCCACTATGCCTCTTTGCTTCTATGTCTCTATATATATCTCTATTTGACACACTTCATTAAACTTTTGATCTTTTCCCCTCTCTCTCTATTTGAATCTACTCAATATCAATAACAATAGCTCTATCAAGCCTTTATTTATGTCCTATATATCATATATATAATCAATTGATCTAAGGTTCCATATCTTTATTGTGTTCACACTTGTTTACAAACACATCACATTCTATTCTGGACTCAATTCATTAACTCTTGAATTATAAGTTTCCCACATCTAGAACTCATGTTATTCCACCATTATTCCTAGTCTTTTACTATATATAGCATTTTTTGAGCTCTAGTTTTGATGCACATGCACATTTACATAGATTTGATTGGTTACATCAATCAATCTCATTGTCTGTATTGTGATTCATGTCTTACTTGCATGTTGTTACATGTTCCTATGTCTAACTATTAGATTGAGCATATCTTTAAATATTGATCCTTGATCTTGTATTTGGCACCATGATCTAATGGTATTTATTTAAATATCTCAACTTTAAAATGTGTTCATTCGATCGATCTCTAATAGGAATATGCTCTCCATTGGATCCTTGTACACTTCCAAAATTAGCTTTGTCAACTTTAAAATGCATTTGTTGATCTTCCTGATTTGAGATCCTACATGCCATTAGATCTCTAAAGATTCATGATATTTACTTCTATCTATTCATTAAATGGTGAGCTCTTTATCCCATCTCACTACTTCCTAGGTCTTTGGATCGCTTACACTTCATTAGATCTTCAATGTACGAATAAGTGCTAACCATTGATCAAGCTTTAAACTTTGACCACCTATCTTAATCTTAGTTTATCCTATAATCTTGGATCCAACACACTCTATTCATCTCTTTGAGACTTACTTGAACTTTACCTTGTGAAAATTTGTCTAAGTATAGGGACCATCTCAATTATGCCTTGAAGGCTAACTTTGCACCTTCATATCTTCTACTTTGCTCAATCGCATGGTCTAAAATTTGAACCATATAAACTAGGCATGATAGTAAAAAAACCCATATTCTCATTTATTCTTTAAGCTTTCACATGTGCAAGATATAATTCCATTAATCTACTCACTCAAATTATTCTATCATAGAGCTGGTCATGCCTTGAACTTGCTCGGAAGGCCAACTTTGTCCTTGTGTAAATCTTGTGCTTAGTTAGATGACCTAAAATTTAGTGAATAATATCCTTTTACATAAGGTATTCTATCCATATATCCATTTGATCATGAATGCTTTATTCATGCAAGATATGACATCATAAAAATGCCTTCTCAGCGTTATCTTATAACCTGTAAAATTGACTAAGTGTTGGAAAACACTATCAAAATGCCAGGGAACCCTACTTTGCTCATACATATATTTTATCGTGCTACATCACATGACCTAAGATTCAATGCATATATACTAGGCACAAAAATTAAATAACCCATTTAATCATTTTGTCCTAACACATCCATATGTGCAAATGTTGATGTCATCAATGTGCTTACTTGGTTTTGTTTAGCCCTTTTTCAAATTTGCCTAAGTATAGAAACTTAGTGATTTTTGTCTGGGTAGCTAACTTTGCATCCCCATATGTTCTACTACACTTCATCACATGTCTTTAAATATAGTACATTACAACTAGGGAATAATGTGATCACAACCATATGACCAGCTTCTCCAAACTCATTCACACGTGGTAATGGTGATGTCAACAAAATGCTTTCTCAAATTTTCCTATCATAGACCCAAAATGTCTAGATGATCAATATGAAGAACTAAATGAATTCCATTCATGCACACAAGCATTCCAATCATCCTTGACATTTGATACGATACCTTACACATTATCATATTCAGCCTTGAGGATCAATGACATATTCATAGCGTCCCTTTTGACATCAATGAAAATCATATTTCTAACAATATACCCCTTTGTCATTGATGGAAAACTAAATGCTCTAATCTTTTAATATTTTGATCCTTCTCTAGCATTGCTTGCATTAGCTTCTAATGAGTATGAACTGAAATTGTTCATACCAACTTGTTCTCCCTTAAGCAATAGCACATTTGCCTAATACTCAACTTGGACACTTGCTCTGCTTCTTCTTTGGCATTTACACTTTTTCTCCAAACTTGTGCAGAGAGCATTTTACTCTTCTTCTCCCCCATTGACATCAATGGCAAAGGGACTCTTTCTAAATTTTGTCTAAATGCGTCTCCCCCTTTATCAGATAAAGGAATTTGTCCAAGAATCTACAACCATCAACTCATTAAAACTTTTCAAAAGTATGTATACCTAAGTTGCCTTTTCTCTCTTCTTCGAAGGATTAACAAAGCTTATATGAGACTCCCCCTAGACTCATACCCTATCACTAGGATTTAGTGATGTAATGTGGGAGCCATCACTACCAACTTCTATCTTAGAAACTCAAATTATACCTTGGGAAGAGGTTTGGTGAATATGTTTTCAATTTGATCCTTAGTTGGCATATATTCCATTGTAACCTCTTGATCTATAACCTTCTCTCTTAAAAAATGATACTTGATTGATATGTGTTTGGTTCTTGAATGCATCATTGGATTCTTTGATATGTTAATAGCACTTAAATTGTTAAAAATAATAGAGATAGGTGACTTTTATTCTACCTTGATGTCTTATAGAGTTTACTTCATCCACAAGACTTGAGTGTAACATGCCATTGATGATACATACTCTAATTCTTGTTTAGAAAGAGTAACTGACTCTTGTTTTTTTCTTAACCATGAAACAAGTTTGTTTCCAAGGAAAAATTCACCGCCACTAGTGCTTCTTCTATCATCCACACTTTCTACCCAATCAACATATGTATATGTTATCAAAGTGAAATTTTCTCTTGTAGGATACCATATGCCATAGTCAATTATGCTCTTGATGTATCTAAAGATCATTTTCACTACATTGACATATGATTCTTTGGGAGTAACCTAAAATATTATAACCATGCACATTGCTTGCATGATATCTAGTTTTGATGCAATTAGGTATAACAAGCTACCTATCATTTATCTATACATAGTTTAATTTGCATCAAGGGACTCATCCTCTTTGCTCAACTTGCATCCAATTATCATGGGAGTAATAATTGGTTTTATATATTCCATTTCAAACTTCTTGAGCATTTCCTTTGCATACTTGGTTTGGGATATTAATATGCATTCATCAGTTTGTGTTATTTGTAGACCAAGGAAGAATGAAAGTTATCCTAGCATAAACATCTCAAACTCACTTTGAATTTGTGTAGAAAATTAATTGTAATTTTTTTTATTTATACCACCAAATATAATGTCATCTACATAAATTAAAAAAAATCAACATATGTTCACCTTCTGATTCGAAGTACAAATTGTTGTATGCACATCTTTTGTTGAAACCTTGTTGTTGCAAGTATTGGTTTAATCTTGAATACCATGATTTAAGTGCCTGTTTTATACCATATATAGCTTTCTTCAATCTGCACACATAATATTATTCCTCTGACAATTGAAAAACTTTAAGTTTTTCTATGTAAACTTCCTCTTCTAGGTTCCCATTCAAGAAATTAGACTTAACATCCATTTGATAGACTTTGAATTTCTTATAAATTGAGAATGCTAGAAACATTCTTATGGCTTCCAATCTAGTAACTAGAGAAAATTTTTCCTCAAAATATATGACCTTAACTTGTGTATATCCTTTGCACACCAATCTTGCTTTGTTCCTCATAACATCTCCATTTTCATTGAGTTTATTTCTATAGACGCATTTTCTACCTATCACATTCTTTTTTGAGGGTCTTGGAACTAATTACCAAGTTTGGTTGTTTTCAATTTGGCTTAGTTCTTCTTCCATGGATTTTAGCCAATTTTCATCCTTGATGGCTTCAACATAGCTCTTAAGCTCAATTTCAGCCATTAGAGCAAAACTTACTTACTCCTTGTTCATTATAGATCTTCTCCATTTCTGAACTCCTTCATTCTTATTTCCAATTATCTGCTCTTCAGGATGATCCTTTTAAACAAATCTTGGAAGTGTATTTTCATTCATTTCCTCAACATCTTCATTATTTTCTTCTTCTTCAAGCTCTGATTCTTCAATATTGATTTCCTTGTCAAGTTCAACATGTTTCAATTCTTCTTCAACCTTGACATTGATGCTCTCTACAATCTTGTGTATCATTTTATTATAACATACGTAGGATTTAATTTGATTTGAATAACCAATAAATATTCCTTCATCACATCTTGATTCAAATCTTCCCAATTTGTCCTATTTTCTCCTGATGTAGCATTTACTTCCAAACACTCTGAATTACTTAACAGAGACAAGTTTTCCATACCATAGCTCATAAGGAGTTTTGTCACTATTTACCCTCAGTTGAACTATATCCAAGATGTGTACTACTATTTGGAATGCTTCTGTCTAGTATCCATTAGGTAACTTAGCCTCTTTTAGCATTATTTTATCCATCTCCTTGATTGTCCTATTCTTTCTCTTAACAACTCCATTATGTTATGGAATCCTTGTTATAGAGTAATGTCTTTTGATCCCATGTTTCTCACAATACTCTATGAACTCATTTGAGGTGAATTATCCACCTTTATTATATCTTAAGCATTTGTTTTTTCATCCAATATAATTCTCCACCATGGCCCTAAAGATCTTAAATCTCTCAAATGCTTGTGACTTATCTTTCAAAAAGGTTACACATTGAGTAATCATCTACAAATAACATGATGTATCTCTCTCCTTTAGATCCTCTTATCTTAGTATGACCATAAAGATCAGTATGAACTAATTTTAGAGGCTTTGTAGTTTCATACTCCTTTGTTTGAAATCTAACCCTTATCTATTTGCCTAGTTACATTCCTTGCAAGTAGTGTCTGTGGGTTTGGTTATCTTGGGCATGTGTCTGACACACTTATTTTTTATCACTTTGACTAGATTATCAAAGTTTACATGACCCATTATTATATGCCATAACCAACTCTCATCAACCTTTATTATCAGGAAGCTATTTCCATTCACTTGACAACAAGATTGTAGATATTGATTTCAATCTTTTTTCCTTCTATAACTATTCTTACAGATCTCTTTAACTTGCATCCTTCTACATCAAATGTGACCTTATATAGGGCCTTTATATTTAAGTATTATACCTTTAGGACTATAGGCTAGATGTAAGGTTTCAAACTTATTAAAGTCTTCTATATGTTTTCAAGAAGGATACATAGGTTTGTATAAGGCATGGGCTATCTTCAAGGTTCTTAGGTGTCCCTTCTCAATGAAAGGAACCATTAAGTAGGCCAAGAGAGAAGTCATCATACTCTTCTAATGTTGGTCACATTCAATAAAATGATCAAGAATCTTAATTAAGTGTTCAAACGCATTTAGGATACCTCTGTAGGTCTGTAGTAAAGGCAAGGTTTTTGACATGTGTTTCAAACTATAAAGAGAACCCACAGGCCTATATACTAAGAATGGTGAACTTTAATGTACATTAGCAAGAAATTACTTATAAAGTTGGGTTTTATGGAAGATAAACATCATAGTATAAAATATTTAAGACCTTTCAAGAATGGTATAGGCCTATAAGATCTCAAGCTGTAGGGTTTTGAGAAGGTTTCTCAAAGATATAGTGTTAATGCAAAAGGGTCTCAAGAAGACCTTCAACAAAAGTCTTCAAGGTTGTAGGTCTGTGGTAGAATAAAGTCAATTTTGAATATCCCCAAATGTGGACAAGGTGTCAAGAAGCATAATGACAACTAGATGAAAGTGTGGACTTCTAACTTCTCAATCAAGAAAATAGGGCAGTTTTAATAGAAAATGCAAGTCATAAAAGGCCAAGAGTCACTTCTACATCACCTTTCATGAAGTCATCATCATACAAAGCCAACACATGCTAAATAAATAATCATATGACTATTTTCTCACCTTTCATTGGAGTTATAACTGATCTCATGATTAGATGAGATCCATCATGAGCTTCCTACCCATTCACCTTATCTCTCTCCCTTCTCTTCTCCTATATATACTCTTGTAAGTGAAGTTGAAATCATTCTCTAGATGAGTATGGTGAATCCTTGATCCTTTTGTAAACCCTTTGAATATATTACTGATTTTTACCTTCTTATATGACTGCATTTAGTGTGTAATCATGATTGGTTGATCTTATCATGTGATGATTTAGTTATCCTTATTTTTTGTCCCATTTTCTCACTTCTATGTAGTTTTAAGTCACTCTTAAAAGTTGTAGTTACTACCATATGTAGGTCATGCATTAATTATTAGTGTATATATTTCCTCCCTCCTAGTTTTACATTGAATCTCTAACCTATATACAAAGTAATGATGAAATAGGATCAAATTAGGAGTTGTGTAGTATTAAGTCAGTTCTATAATTCATTTGTGCACCTAAAAATGAGTGGTAGTGGTTAAGACATTTGGTGCATCACCTCTTTTACTTTCATGTTAAGTTTCTCTCTTTCAATTTTCCTTGTAGTTGAGTAGGTGTAGGTATTAGTATTAGGTGTAGCATAAATGGATCCATCCCTCTCTAAATATTTAATCCACCATTTATGTCACCCATACCCTATGAGTATTTCTATTTTGTCAATTAAGTGAGAAGACCTAAAATACATTTTCAAAGGGTGCAACTCAAAGTGACAATAATTTTTGGCATGTCTGATGGAACAAGTACTCAAATAATCTCATTTATTGAAGGATTGTTGGTGTTTTACTTAAATACATATACCTTTGGAGGTATTTATATAATCATCAATTGTGACTCCAAATTCATTCAACTAGTTTTACCAGCCCAGGTATTCTTTCTAGGTAATTATCCTTTGTTTTTGCTTCTCACATGAAGTTTCATGGTTGAGTGTGAAGTAGGTTTCAAATTAGTCTAAGTTATTGATCCATATCAACCTCATGAAGAGCCATATCATCCCTATAATTATACCATTTACCCTTCATACGGCTCTAATTATGCATCTAATCAGTGTTACCTCTAAGGATGTTATCCTTCCTTTCCTCCTCAAGAACCTTACCAATTTTGTCAACCTTCATACCAACATTTTCAAGCATGTCATCAGTGATATATACCCCCTTTTGATCCAAGTTATCCTTCTCTTGATCTTAACCTATCCCAAGTTTTTAGTAATATCAGGGCCAAGCTTCTATTAATTAATCAAGAAGATCAAAATTTTGGAAACTTGCTTCCTCAAGTTCCTCAAACTCCTCAACCAAAGAAGTTCCTAAGTTTGTCACCCACTTCTCATATGCCAATACAAAATCAAGAGAGTGAGAAAGCTATAGAAGCCAAACTAAATTTTTTTCCAAATTTATTGAGCCCCTCATCCACTTCACAAGTTGGAATTGTTCATAAGGATGAAGGTATATCATAATTTGATAGGATGCTTGGTAAATAGAGAAAGGAGAATAAAGAAACCTTTATCACAAGCCTTTTTCACTCTTCCCCAAGAGATCATAAATGAGTTCATTGCCCCCAAGTTTCTAATTTGGAATAGTACTCCTTCAAAATCCTAGCCAACTCATTAGCATATTCATCCCACTTTGATAAATGAACCATTTTGACCTCCCACCATCTCCCATTTTGAAGGAGGACCCATTGAATGGAAGGAAAGTGAAGGGGAGCCCTTAATGACTCACCTTCCATTTTATATTGAGTATTATACCCCTGATGCACCAATTGAAACCTCTTACCCTTCCACCATCTCCCTTTGCATTGGAAGACTTTTTGTATGGAAAACAAATGATGAGTGAACATGATGAAAAGATTCAACGTTTAGTTGAAGCTACAATTGAGCCTCAAGAAGTTTATGATGAAGATATTCAAGTGGTATCTAAAATAAAGGTGAAATCGAACATTTCTCAAGATGTATCAAGTGCCCAAAAAGAGAAAGAACACCTAGATGGAGGGAATTCAATCCTTCCTAATCAAGAGGGTATTTAGGGGTACGAACAAGAGCTTTATTGGATACCATTTATCATGGAAGAATAATAATATCAGATTGAATTAAAGCATGAGGGAGATATTAATGATGACATTTTGGTTGCTAATCTTGTTAAACCTCATGATAAAGATGAACAAGTTCAAGACAACATGGCAACAAGTAGTGAGATTGCATTAGTGGTTTCTTAAGGTAATATTATTAAACATGAGATAAATAAATATAAAAAATAATATATAGTGATTCCTAGTGAATATTAAGAATCTGAAAGTAGGAATTAATAAGTTTTTGATGGATGTGGTAGTATTACTTTGACATTTACAAAGAATTTGAAGATCTTGATAGACTTGCAACTCATGAGGAGAAAAATGAGGGTATCATAGAGGTTGTTATTAGGAATGGTAAAAATATTTAAAGAATCCAAGATCTAAAGAGTTAGAAAAAAAACATCACAAAATAAACTACAAATATGATATGAAAAAATAAGGTAGATCAAATATTATTTAGAATAAGACATGCTAGTATAATAGGAAGTCCTTGTATAAATAGGCAAGACAAAACTAGAAACTAACCTAAGTAATGTGGGATAAATGCTCACATAATACAAACTAGAAAAAGATGAAATACTTAGATATAGCCTAGAAAACATGAGAAATACATACTTTAACACCCTACCTCAAGTAAAACTAGGGGCTAACAATATCCAATAAATAAATAGTGACACATCCATAGTATGAGTTCCATAAACTAGGCTTGATAAGATACTCATGTACAATATGTATCCATGAAATAAAAAAGGAAGATGTCCTCATGACCACCCCTCAATAATAAATTTTGAAACCTGAAGCATGTCATACAACAAATGTGGTGATGCAAAAGTCTTTGTGAAGATGTCTATAACTTGATGCTGAGTCAAAATGTACTCCAAGCTAAGAACTCCATACTAAATATGCTGACGAATGAAGTGCATATGTACCTTAATGTTCTTGGTCTATTGGTGTTTAACTAAGTTGTGATATATGTGCATTACACTCTAGTTGTCATACCAAATGATAATAGGTGAATCCTACATGAAGCCAAACTCTATCAATAATTGATGAAGCCAAAAAAAATATTGACTCACTATAACTACTACCCTGTACTCAACATTTATAGATGAAAGTGTAATATATTATTTTTTCTTTCACAATCAAGCAATAAGTGAAGAACTAACATAGAATATGTAGCTATAAGTGGAATCCCTATAATCAAGAGATACTATCCAATCTAAATCACTGTACCCAACTAATCAAGTAAAACCTTTGGTGTAGTGTAATCCAAAATGAGTAGTGCCTTGCATATATCATAAAATCCTCTTGGTAGCCTACCAATGATTTTCATGAGGGGAATGTGTAAACCTAGATACAATCTCAACTAAAAATGAAATGTTAGAGTGAGTATGGGCCAAATATATAAGACTCCTAACCATCTACCTATACAATGTAGGATCACAAAGTGGAGTAATGTGTATAAGTGAGAGTGATTACAGACTGAAAAGGAGGACTTAGCTTTTAATTAACCATGTAAAAATGATAAATAATATCAAGGGTGTACTTATGATAATTAAACTAAATACCTGTATCTAACTATGAAACCTATAAAACAAGGAAGAAATTCAAAAGATCAAGATCTATCATATCAAACTACATTGAAAGTGCCTGATGAATAGTCTGAATTTGAGAAGAGGAGCTACTTATGAGAAGCAAATCATCAACATACAATATTAGTATCAATGTCCTCCCCAATAATTTAGATATACATTGTGTATTAGAGTGGTAATAAATAAAGCCAATGGAGAGAATAAAAAAATCCATCTTCGCATACCAAGCTTAAGGGTCTTGTTTGAGACTGTAAAGAGACCTCCTAAGTTGACAAGAAAGAGAAGAATTCTCAACAAACCCAATAGGCTGATCCATATAGATTTCCTCCTACAAATATCCATGCAAGAATATACTCTTAATTTTCATATGATACACTTTCCAACCTTGTGATGCAATAAGAGAAAGTACAAGGCAAGCAAATCCATCTTGGAAATGAGCACAAAAGTCTTAGAATAATCAATACCTTTGACCTGTGAGAACCCCTTTACAGTAAGACATACATTATAATTATCAATGGACCCATCACATATTTAGTGAGGTAAATCCATTTGCATCTAACCATCTTTATTTTGTTAGAAAGAGTTACCAAATATCAAGTATAGTGTTTAATCAAAGAAGAATACTCATCTATCATCACATCATCCCACTCCTATATCCCATGAACCTATGAAAAAGATTATGGATCTATAGAGAGTGCATGACACAAAATTCTATTAATTTTAGAATGTACATGATGATTTATAGTGGGTGGAATATCTTATACAAAAGCTACTACTTCAGAAAGTGTAGTATGATCCCACTTAGGCATAGTGACAACATCAATGTGAGTAGGATCCTCAACCTCTATAACATCTTTAGGGTCCTCCTAAATTGGCTTCTCAAAGAATGAATCTTAAAGAGGAGGTGATGAATCATCAAAAGAATAAGAAGGCATGGAACAAGATAAGGAATCATGAGATGTGAAGTGCTCATCAAACTATACATGTGTTCAAAAATGAACATCATGAGTATTGGGATCTAAAAGATGGTAAGCTCTCATGTCCTAACAATACCCTATAAAAATAAAAGGTTTTCTCTTATTATCTAATGATTTCCTTTTATTATTTGGTATAAATGCCTAGCATGGCTCCCAAAGACTCAAAAAAATGAGACATCAAGCTTGGTTCTAGACCAAGCCTTCTCTAGAGTCAAATGCTCAAGTGATCTATAAGGTGTGCATTTTTTAATATAGTTTGCACAATTAACTGCCTTTGCCTAATAGATAGGAGGTAAACCCCATGAATGTGTAATGTAGTTATCCATCTCCTTCAAAGTTTGGTTCTTCCATTTTGTTGTGGAGTCTATGCAATATAATAATGGGGAATAATACCATTAGATGCCAAAAAATTAGAGAACTCTCGATTGAAGTACCCCCCACACCCCCCCCCCATTATCTGTATGAAGATTCTTGATATAACTAGAAGACTATTTCTAGATCAAAGCCTTAAAGACTTTAAAGTGAGAAAAGACATCACTCTTGTACTTGAAAAAATAAACCCAAATATGCCTTGTGAAATTTTTAATGAAAGTAAGTGCATTCTTAGTTCCATTTAAAGGAGTAAAAAAGACCATCAAATTGCTATTCAAGTTGTGAAGAAGCTCTCATGGACATACCCTTAGGAAATTAATCTTAGTTTTATTTCCATAATTCACAACCATGGAAAACTCCATCAAGACATGAAACTATAGGAAAACCCTTTATCATACTATGGGTTTTCAAATCATTCAAATGTCTATAATTGAGATGTATAAATCTCTCATGCCAAATTCTACTCTAAAAATATATATGAGAAAACAAACACATCCCTAGAGGAGGAGTATCATCAAAAACCTCAAACTAATAGAGTCAAGAACTATGATAAAAAACACCCTATGCAATAAATGTCTGTGGATTTAATAAAGCTTGAACATCAGCACCCTATGGTGTGAAATTCATTGTCTTGACTTGACCAAAATGACAAAATTTATAAACAAAAATTAGATTGGTGGTGATGTCTAGAACATATAATGCAACATTGATGCAACCACCATCAATGCATGCCACCCTTTCCCTTAACATAAATAAAGGAAGAATCTTAAAATTTAACATTGAAAGTATAACTCAAACCAATAGATGAAAATGAATCCTTAGAAGAAGTCATGGTGTGAAGTACCATAATCTAGAACCCAACTATCTGAAATAGGTGACCATGATCTCCTAACAACATTAAGTGATTTCCCATGCTCATGAGATAGAGAAGGATTGGAGATATAAATATTTTATTTCTTAACAACATCCTCTAGGGATTGCATTCTCTTAAAAAACCTAGACTTTTCATGACCAGTGCCCCCACAATAGGAGCATGATAGGTTAAACTTATTATTGGATTTGGAAGATAATTTGGGTTTAGATGTGTTCGTGTTGCGCTTAGATGCATTTTAAGATGGAGGAGGAATGTTATTCTTATTAATATTTAATTTTACCTTGCTCTTAGGACATGATGCTACTAATGTGTTTTGAGGGGTGGAAGACTCAAGGTGAGACAATTTAGATTCCTCACTAGTAAGTATCTCACAAATCAACTATAAATTAGGGATTTTAAATGCAACACCTAAGGCATCCATGCTAGAGAAAAATGTAGAAGCAAATATTTGGAATAGACAAATCAACTTGGACAAAATAAAGTACACACACTCTTCATCTTTCGTATCTCATCTACTTCCCTTCAACTGTGTCAAAAAATGCTTAAAATTAGTGAGGTAGTCTATAATAGAGGAAAAGTCATTCAGATTGAGTGAAATAAGCTCCATGATGTAGGGGCATCACCCATGAAACAACATGATTGATAATTTTATCTAAATCAAGTGAAATAGGGGTCTATAAAATGTTTAGAATGTTTTATCAATTTTAGGAGTCTTAAATTCATCTTGGAAAGCTATCCAAGTGATTATAAGTGTCTAGGTAGCTTAAGAATTCAAATGGGAAGTTTTCTCACCAAATAAATAAAAATAATGTTTTGACATATAAATAATGTTTTATGAGTTTTTAAAAAGGTCATTAAGGTGTTAGATGGATATTGAAAGTAAATAAATACCCTTAGGGTTAAAAACATGGCCTTAAGTCACACTTGTATGATGTCATCAACCTTGAAGTTTATATCAAGGGCAAACTTTGCTTGTTGTGATCATTGATAGGTATTTAGGGAAAATATAAAGCATGTATTTTTGTTTTTGTAATTAGTTAAATTTTTTTATTAGAATAATAATGAGCTCTAGTCATAGAGATAAAACATGGAAAGAGGAATCTTAAATTTTTGATGAAAGTCTGCAACCCTATTGTTTTGAATAATGTAATGGTGGATGAATGAGTTTTGAATGATCAAAGAAGGAAGGTTGATAATACTAGGTTTTGATGCTAATTAAGTAATTTGTGAGTTCACATTATATTTTATAAGCATATTGGTTCATTCCATTTTTTTTATTCACATTAATTTTCCTAATAATCTATATAATCATATTAAGCATTAGTAAGCACAAGCAGTTAGCACAGGGTATTGTGGATAAGCATGACAAAGGTGTAAAGAATTATGGTAAATGGTTATACCAAAGGTGTAGGGAAATAAAAAAATTAAAAATAATTATACTCCATTTTAAAATCCTTAGTAAAATCTTAGAACCTAAACTTTATCCTAGACAACTATAGCCCTGGATTAGTTAGAGAAATCAAACACTAAACAAACAGAGTCTGATAAAGAGTTTATGGAGGCATAATTTGTGAGTGTTTATTGTTTATAAAATTTGGGATGGGATGTTTTATATCAAATTTAATAATTTTTAGAGGTCATTTAACTCATTTTTGGATTCAAAAGTCTTAGACAACATTGGACAGTTTGTAACTATGACTGTGTGCTCAGTCTAGTCAAGAGTGTTAGTAAGAAGTTGAATAGAGGAGGTTCTGTGTATTAATATTGATTAAAAAATGTTAAGGTAGTTTTTATCATATATTTTTATCATTAATTGAGTCTAATGACTTTTGGATATGAAATAGACCCCAAATAAGTACCTTGTAGACCTCATTGTTTTATGACTGTGCATGCAAAGGAAGCAAAACACGAGTTCAAAGAGGAACAAAGGTTGAATTTTAAAAATTATTTGATTTTTTGGGGTAATTGGTATTATAAAAAACCCTAATAAAATTAAAATATCTTTTGAAACATTTTATAAAGTGGGTTTAAGCATTTAAATGCTCTCAGGTTCCTCATACTATAGGAAACCCTGTTTCTAGGGTTTGGAAAGAAAATCATTTGTAACAAACATTTCAACTAGTGAAACCTACCCAAACTTGGTTAAGAGATATATTTATGTGTCTAAAAATATATTATGAATTTTTTTGAATATTTATATATAAATCCATACTTGTAGAGACCATTGTGTATAAATAGACCCCTATAAGACCTAAAAGGGCTAATCAAAGGCCAAGAGAGGACTAGAACAGTGGGTTAAAAGAAGAGTTAGAGGATGAAATTTTGTAGATATAAATAAGGCCATAAAGGGTACCTATATAATGTGTGATGTTTCCCATAGACTTCTATACATTTTTGTATAGAGTGAAATTCAACAAAAAAGACTACTAGACACTTGTAAAATAGGGTAAAAGTTGTATGTGATAAGGGAAATACTATGAATAGTGTTGATAAAGGATTGAGAGGTTAATGAAACCCTAAAAAACATGATCGAGACATTGAAGTCCATAAACTAGTTAGGTGAACCTTAGGATATAGCATAAATATTGAACAAATAGGCCATTGCCAAGTAAGTACATTTTAGAATAAGACAAAAGAGTGAGATAATTTGACAAGGATAGAGATTGTGAGTTAACCCTCTACATAATTTAAGGTATTATAGCTAGTAAAATTTCTTAGTGGATTATTAAAAATATTAACACCATATGTTTAGAGGTGAATTACAGAAAAGGGAACCAAGAATAGTGTTCCATAGAGCAAATAATGAATAGGGTTAGTAGAGATCAAGAAGATTTGGTTAGGAATATGGTAGACCATGTTAAAGGTACAATAACTAAGAGGAGGGGTGAATTAGTGAGACTATAAAATCCAACTTCAATTTTAATCCTTACAAGTTCTTAATCAAATACCATAAGTATTTATGAAACATACATAACATTCATAACAATGAGCAAGAAAGACAATGCAAGATCAATCACAAGCACATGACATATATGGGAAACCCTCTTGGGGGAGAAAACCCATTGGAACCTAAAATTAGAATACTATCCTATAATAAAAAAGAACCAATTTATACTAGTTGTAACTGATCAAGGAACTATAATCCCATAAGGTGCTACCACACCTATCTAACTAAACTAGAACAATAACTAGATATTTAGAAAGTTCCACCTTATAATGAGGCTATAAACCCCTAGATGATGAGATACCACACCTATGAACATATCCACCTTTGAACTGATGTCTTTAATTCCTGATGATGGACCTCTAATTATCATGCTTCACCTGCACTCATACTTAAACAACAAGAGTACTATTATGCCAATAGAATTATGACCTACAAGTCATAAAAATAATTCTCAATATGTTATTCTATTTAACTCATCCACTCGGCACCCACCCTTTCCTTTACTTCAAAACACTATACTCTCAAATGTAAATTCCACTCATAATTCTCTCTAAAGTCTAAAAAACAACACATTTAGTTTCACTATATATAGATCATTCATGATTATCAACATCTTGGTCAGACATTATGCATGTATTAACCATTAAGACATCTATCATATGAATACATAGCTCAAAAAAATCTTCATAGGTTAGTCATAGCATCTATGGCTCAACCTTAAGCAACTACACCTTTCAATTAGGCCCTTGTAGCTCTTATAGGTTTCATGGAGACCTATTTACCCATTTAACACTTCATCAAATAAAACAAGAACATATGACCACTTAAAAAATCATGGACTCACTCCATATGATCTATAGGTCCCTTTAAGTGCCAACCACTAACATAATACCCTTCTACTTAAGCATAATTTGCTCAAATAATATTCTATGCACACAATCACCATGAATGAATACACAGTCAACTTCTAAACCTTTGTTCATACTAAATATGATTGTTCAAACCTTCATAATGCACATATATCATCCTCATAAAGTATAAAACACTTCCCAATAGACAATTCAACATGAGACATTGAAACAACATCAGAATGAGCTCAATTACCCTTCTTGAGTTATTTACAGAACATAGTCAAACACACAATCAATTTTAGAGCTCAATAACTTTGTCTATTTATAAATTCAGACCTTCAAATATATATTTCTAAATGCATCTTGGAGTCCTCTACCACTTTGATTTTTACACCATGAACAAACCATCCTAGATCAAAATATATGGTTAAAAACTAGACATTGGTCTTTCCTTTATAAAATTCAAATATTCAAATTCCAATGATCACAGCTAAACTTTGAACATTATGATCACATATCATGTCCTCTCTACTTAGATTAAACATGCACCATTGATCTTATCCAAACTTTAATTCATAGTACACTAATGCCCAAATGTTAAACCTCAAATAGTTGACCTCATGCGCTTCATTGATCTCATTATATGAAGATCAACCTTTAATGTCATTAAATGATTATCACTTTTGACCACTTTGAATCCACTCACACCATTAGATCAATCTGTATGAATAGACATGAACCGTTAAATCCTTATCCTTTACCTTTGCTAAGTGTTAAACATCATGCACTTATTATTAGCTTTCTCAACATTTATTGTTGGATCAAAACTGTACAATCTCTTATGCACCATTGGATATTCATTTGGTCTTGATATTTATCTCTTGAAAAAATTAATAAGTATGAGAACCTTTCTAATATTTTTGTAATGTCAACTTTGTACCTCCATATCTTTTGCTTCGCTCAAGTGCATGTTCTCAAACTTGGACCATATGATCTCTTCACATAGGAAAATCCAACCATGTGTCAATTTTCTCCTAGATTCCTCACACCTATGAGACATAATGACATTAAAATGCCTCCTTAGATTTATCTGTCAGAAAGTCAACATTGTCAAAAACTGTTTGGAAGGCCAACTTTGCACATGCATATCTTTTTATGCACTTTGGTGCATGATCTAAAATTTAGTGTAAATAAACTAGGCATAAAATTTAACAAACACATATGATCAAATTATCTTGAAACATCCACATATGAAAGATATGCCAACACCAAACTTCTTACTCGGCTCTTTTTTTCTTCTTGAAAATTTGTCTGAGAAAACATTGTCAAAATGCCTAAGAGCCCAACTTTTTACCCACATATCTTTGACTGCACTTAGGTGCATGACCTAAGAATTAGTGAATAGTAATTAAGGACTAATTTGATCACAACCATATGACCAAATCCTCTTGACTCATCCATATGTAGCAATGGTGACATCATCAAACTGCCTACTCAGGTTTTCTGCTACTAAACCCAAAATGTCTAGATGACAACAATGATCAACCAGATGAAATCCACTCATGTACACAAGTATTCAAAGTATAAAAAATATCTTATAGGACATATTTCACATTATCAAATCACCATACTCATCCCTAAACATATATAAACAAGCTAAAACATAAGATAAACCAAACCACCTTCAAGCATACTTAGGATAAACACATTGCACACTTTATCATTGTCACTTAAAACATCAAGATACTTCATCCACTCACTTGGACACATCCATGACATCACCATGACATAATTTACAACTCTCCAATAGACTAGGTGACATAGATTATTGTACCATTAGTCATGAGGATGGAGGCTATTAAGGATGCTCTCAAATAGAGAGTACAATGAGCAGTGATAGAGTAAAAAAGAAGGGAATGACAGTCAATAAGATCAAGAGGAACATTTTTTGCCAAGGCTAGTTGGAAAATATAATGGAGAATTAGTCCAAGAATACATAAGGCCATAAAGTCATGTAACAATAGTTTAATAAGTTAGGATGCCCCAAAACTATCCACATGAGGTAAGACCATTTGCATTTGATAGAGTAAGGATAAATGATAGTTTCATAAGACATAGATAAAGACCAACATTCTAAGGATAATGTTGACATTGTAATAGAGACAGACATAGGGAAATGGAATGTCCTTCATATATTGGCAAGGATGATCAACATAATGTAATAGGATCACATGGATAAATTAGACAAGTGATAAGATAGTCTTTTCTCATGAAAAGATTTTTGTTGTAGTAGAAAGGACAAGTACAAGAACCAACTCATAGGAGACGTTTGTTTAGGAGCAGTCTTAAGACAAAGAGAAAGTGGTTTAATATGGTGATTTATGGAAGAAGTAAATATAATATTGTGTCTTTGGAGATGATACAAAATTTAGGATTGAAGAGGAATCCACATCCACATGCTTACAAGGTGACATGGGTTCAAGAAGGACATCAAATCATGGGAAGTGAACAAAGTTTGGTTGAATTTCATATATGAAGATATAAGGATAGAGTTTTATGAAACATAATACCCATGGATGTTTGCCATTTGATGTTAGGGAGGCCATATAAATTTGATAGGAAGGTTGTTCATGATGGGCAAGCAAATACTTACATTGTAGATAAATATGGGTTGACACATGTCCTTTTACATTTGAAATGTGATTCAGGTAGAATGGAAAAAAGAGTGATGTTGATGAAAACCAAATAATATTTTGGTAAGTTTATTAAGAGTATGAGTTTGATCAAATATCCTAAGAAGGAAGATAAGAGAAGTTGTCTTAAGATGGTGAGCATGGAGAGGTATGAATCCACAAAGTTGGACATGGAAGATCACCAAAACAAGGATATATTGTTGGGCAAGGTCATTAAGTTGGATAGAAGAAGTGATCTTTGTGAGAAGGCATTGGTAGCTAGCATGAAGTGCAAGAATGAAGGGCTTAAAAACCAAGAAGGTAGTGAGTATACCAAAAGAAGAGGGGAAGAAGTTGCAGTTGAGATGAATGAGAAGTGTCTTCAGAATGAAACCAAGCAAGAGAAGGAGTTGGACATTGAAGTGTCCAAGAAGGAAATACAATAAAGAGCCATGAAGGCTCCAAATTTTGATGATAAAAATGTGTTTTGTGATGTATATATAAGGTACACAAAGGCAACTACCAAATAAGTCTTGGAGATAAGGAAGCTATAAGAGTTTGAGTTTAAATAAGATAGGGCTGATCTAATATAGCCTAAGATTCATCAAGAAGTGAATAACAAGGAGGGAGAACCCTACCTAAAGATTCAAAATAATATAAAGTAATAAGGTGAGAGTAAAAAGATGCAATATGCATAGATACATTTAACTTGTACCTGAAAATAATAGTTGAAGACAAGATAGAAGAGATAAAGATGCAAAATCATGAATCATTAGAACTCCATGTGAAGAAGAAAGATCAAGCTTATGACAATGAGAATCTCAAAGAAGGTGAAAAGAAACATTATAGTTCAGTTATGATTTTGTAACCCTAAGGAGTAGTTAGGAGCATGTTAAGTGGAGAAACTCCATATAACATCAATGAGTAAGCAAAGGATGAGTGGGAGAAGGTATGTAGAAATCAAATAAGTATAAATCTAATTGAAGATTTTGTATTCTTAGGTATGTGTGAGAATGAAATTTCAAGTGAGAAATTCCAAGAGATTAAGAAATAAAATCAAGAACATAGGTAGCATGAAGAATTTCAATACCAAACCATGGAGATAAGAAAAGATAAAGAAAATATTGTCAAAGGACTAAACATGAATTTGAAAGAAGAAGATGCTCAAGGTACATTCATGAAAGCTTTTGAAGTTTGTGATTTTTTTGTTAACTCTTTTCCTAGTGGTAGAGCTGAAATATACAAAGGTGATGTGTGGAGGAACCATAATGAAGCTAGGCATTTGGCAAAACAAGGATATGGTAATGATTTTCAAGTTGTTGAGGTTTTAAGGTGTGACCAAGTTATCATGTCCAAAGAAGACATATAGGAGATTGAGGGAGAAGAATAAAAAAGAATGCTTCATGTTGACCTACCAAGACAAGAAACCAAAAAAAAAAGTATGTAATAGTTTGTAAATTACCTTTATAATACTAGAAAGTGTGGAGGATACAATGCAACATGATATGAGGTGTAAAAATGGTTACCAACAACAATTACACATTGATTTGCATGGACAAGTACATTATTTATTACTTGAAGAATCAATCCATAGAAAAGAAGGCATGAGTCAAGTTAAATTTAGTTTGAGTAAACCAAATGTGTGGAATGAGACAAATTAGATAGAAAAACTTAACCATCACAGTGTCAAAATGATGGAATATTCAACCATAATGGAGGCACAAACAATTGGAACACCTCAATAAGTGGAACATGGACCTATGTATTTGTAAAAATCATGGTTATGGTATTGTAGAAATTTGTAAGGATAAAGTAAAATAGAATAAGGAATAATGGAGTTCTCAAGTGGAGTCATAAACTCAAACATTGGAGGAGATACACAAGGTTGCAACAACTATTCAAAGTAGAGGAGTGATTTGGATACAAGATGAATAAGTAAGCAATTTTAAACAAGATTCTGATTTATTTTGTTCTTTATTTCCCTTAGAATGTTTGTATGGGGTTGGAAGAAAACAACCAATATAGAATAAGTATTGATGGAATTGGATAAAGAGGAAGAAGCAACAAACAAATCATATCAAATGAGGAGTTCAATTTCTCAATTCTAGTCATGCATATGAGCAAGAGTTGCACAATGCTATAGGTATGTAAATAATTTTTAGTGATTTATGAGAATCAACGAGTGTAAAGGAAATAAGGGAAATGGATATAATAGGTACAAGTTGGGAAAATAAATTGCCTCAAATCAAATCAATTGAAACAGAGTGCATTTTGGATAAGTAAGAGGATGAAAGGACTTGGAACCAACAATATGAAAAATTTGAGAAGTCATAGTTTATTCAAGACACTAAAAGGGAAAAGAATGATGAAATAAAATACATGAGAATCAATATATAAATGTTCATGGATAGTAAAATCTCTGAGTTTGACTTTTTTATTTTCCTCTTTGGAGTATGATGTAGGGGCATCACCCATGAAACAACATGATTGCTACTTGATGCAAGGGCATCCTATATGGAACCCAAAATAGTTTAAATTTTGTATTTAATTTGTCTTTTATATGTTTAATAGGTTATTTAGTTCCTAATTTTGTCTTAGGTGTGATCTAGGTTAGCAAAAATTGCATAAAATTTGAATTATGGATTTTTCCTCCAAAATACCACTATTTGAAAATTTGAATTTTCAAACCTTGTGGAAGGATTTAAATGCATGGTATGAAGGTGTAAAGGTGTAATAAAATGTAAAATAGGTATTAATACTATGTAAATGTCATTAATGTATTCATTTGACTTTAGGCATAGTCATACTTTGGTCATTTCTATGTAATTCATGAAAATGCATGTAAAAATTCAATAACCCCACGTTGGAAACATCCAAATTCATTTATGATTCTTGGAGTAGTTGGAGAGAGTAAATGTTTATATGGTAATAATTTATTACATTTTAATGTGAGAGAGAATGGGAATGTAAACAAAAAAATTGGTGAATAAGAGGACTGTGTCAATGAATTCTATGTGCATGCTATTGGTATGGTAGAAACAAAACAATGTTTACTTAGTTGATCAACATGATAAGTGAATGTTTGTTTGTTTATTGATATTGAATATGAAAAATTTAAATTATATTATTTTATATAGGTTAATGATAAGAGAGTTGATTATCAGTCACTTTGTAAGACTGTCAAAGTCTTTCAACAAAATGTTCATATATATAGTTGTTCAAGGTTGACAACCTAAGTATTGATTCATTAGTATAAAGTTATGTGGAGATTATGATATTGGATATATGTTTTGATAGTTTGAGGTAATCCATTTGAAATATATATATATATATATATATATATATATATATATACTTTTTCAAACTTTGTCAAGATAATTTGGTTATAGACAATAGTCATTGAAAGCATACAGTCCATACAAACAAGAAATTTTGAGTATTGTGTTTTAGTATTGATTTTTTTTTAAATCAAAAATGGATTATAATTGGTATAGAATAGTTATAAAAGGTTTTTACAACCTTATTTAAGTTTTTATAATCCTTAGATATTGACAAGAGTGGTAAAACCCTACCTAACCTTGTTTAGAGAGCAAAGCACAATCAAAGATAGACTAAGATTTCCTCATTATGAATGAAGTAAGGGTTTTGAGGACTTATTTAAAGAATTAAACCATTAAATTGAAACTATACATAAATTTTACAACCATTATCTTGTTTTTAAACCATTTCTAGACTAAGATATGGAATTTAGACCACTCTTGGCCTACTCAGTGTCCACAAACCCTGACAACTATGGTTTTTAACTTTTTGAGAAAAGTAATTATTAAAAATTCCCAAACTTTTTTAATATTGTGTAATTTTTAAATACATAATTTAATCAATCAATTTTAATACTATACAATACTTATAGTATGAAATTCTAGTAAGTGGTATTGGGAAAGGGCTAAAGAAGGCTTAATTTGGAAGGCAATAAGAAGGAAAATGGTATTAGGGAGTGAGATAGATCCTCAAATTTGACACATATGTGTGTTAAAAAAATTTAATTATAATATAACATTTTTAGGTCAAAATATTTTTTAATTTTCCCATACAAGGGCATTTATAGTCAGATAGGGCTATAAGGAGTGCTAGTTGGAAAGGCAAAGTTGCATGAGTGTAAGGTAAGTGTTTGAGAGAGTTTCAAAATGGGTATAGAGGGTTATTAGAGACTATTTTAAGAAATTTAAAGATATTTTAATATTTTAATACTCTTGATAAATTATACATTTTTCATGGTGGATGAATTCTTAAGCCCAAGACTAGAGGAGTGATCCTTTGTTCGAGGTCAATAAGGGAATCTTGTACAAGCTTTGCATCAATAATTTTGTCTAAATCAAGTGAATTATGGGTATATAACATGTTTATAATTTTTTTAATAAGTTTTATTAGTCTTAAATTAATCTTGGAATGATATCCAAGTGATTACAAGTGTCTAGGTAGCTTAGAAATTAAAATGGGAAGTTTTCCCACCAAATTACATAATTTGAAAATTTGAATGTTTTGGCATAGAAAGAATGTTGTAGGAGTTTTTTAAAATGTCATTAAGGTGTTATATGGTTAGGGAAAGAAAATAAATACCCTTAGGGTTATAAACATGGTCTTAAGTCACACTTTTATGGTGACATCAACCTTGAAGTTTGTGTCAAGGGCTAACTTTACTTATTGTGACCATTGATAGGTAGTTAGGGAAAATATAAAGCATGTATTATTGGTTTTGTAACCATTTATCAAGTTTTATTTGAATAATAATGAGATATAGTCACAAAGATAAAACATGGAAAGAATAATCTTGAATTTTTGGTGAAGACCTATAACCCTATTGTTTTGAATAATGTAATGGTGGATGAATGAGTTTTGAATGATCAAATAAGGAAGGTTGATAATACTAGGTTTTTATACTAATTCATTGATTGGTGATTTCACATTATATTTTATAATAATATTGGCTCATTTCATTTTTTTTATTCACATTAATTTTCCTAACAATCTGTATAAACATGTTAAGCATTAATAAACACAAGCCGTTAACACAAGATATTATGGATTGGCATGACAAAGGTGTTAAGAAGTTTAGTAAAGAGTTATAAAAAATGTGTAAGGAAATAAAAAAACTTAACAAGACTTATAATCCATTTGGAAATACTTATTAAAATCTTAGAACCTAAACTTGCTTCCTAGACAATTATAGACTTACATTAGTCAGAGAAATCAAGCACTGAACAAGCAGAGTTTGATAAAGAGTATATGGAGGAATCATTGGTGAGTGTTTATTATTTATAAAATTTGGTATGGGATGTTTTATATCCAATTTAACCATGTTCATAGGTTAGTTAACTCATTTTTGGATTCAAAAGACTTTGACAACATTAGATAATTTGTAACTATGACTATGTGCTCAGTCTAGTCAAGAGTGTTATCAAGAAGTTGAATAGAGGAGGTTTTGTGTATTAATATTGATTGAAAAATGTGAAGGTAATGTGTATATATCTATTTAAATCATTCATTGAGTCTAATAACTATTGGATATCAAACAAACCCCAAATAATACCTTATAGACCCCATTGTTTTATGATTGTGCATGTAGAGGAAGCAAAACATGAGTTCAAAGTGGAACAAAGGTTTAAGTTTACAAATTATTTGATTTTTTGGGGTAATATAAGTATAATATACCCTATTAAACTTACAAGATATTTTAAAACTCTGTATAAAGTAGGTTTAAGCATTTAAATTCTCTCAGTTCTTCAAACTATAAGAAACCCTGTTACTAGGGTTTGCAAAGAAAATCATTGTAACAAACATTTCAATCAGTAAAACCTACCCAAACTTGTTCAAGGGATATATTTATGTGTCTAAAAATATATTATGAAGTTTTTATAACATTTTTGTATGATTCCATACTTATAGAGACCACTGTGTATAATAGACCCCTATAAGACCTAAAAGGGCTAATCGAAGGCCAAGAGAGGATTAAAATAATGGGTTAGAAGAAGAGTCAAAGGGTGAAAGTTTTTAGATAGAAATAAGGCCATAAAGGGTACCTAGATCGGGTGTCAAGTTTCCCATAGACTTTTGTACATTTTTGTATAGAGTGAAATTCAACAAAAAAAGCTACTAGACACTTGTGAAATGGGGTAGAAGTTGTATGTGATAAGGGAAATACTATGAAGAGTGTCGATAAAGGATTGAGAGGTTAATGATACCCTCATAAACATGATCAAGACATTGGATTCCTTAAACCAATTAGGTGAACCTTAAGATAAAGCATGAATATTAAACAAATAGGCCTTTGCCAAGTAGGTACATTTTGGAACAAGATAAAAGAGTGAGATAATTTGACAAGGATAGAGATTGTGAGTTAACCCTATGAATCACTCCACTTCAAGATGCATGGCTCTCATGTGATCTATTTTCCCAAATAAACCCTTTATCTTATCCCACGTTTTGAATGGAGTATCACACCCATCCAAATGGAACAACAAATTATCACTCACGTAAGTCCCTATTAAACCCATACACTCATCAAATTTATATTGGTTTTGAAAATTTTCATACTCTCTTATGAATTTTGGTTCATTTTCATTCATTAAGGACCATAATCTTTTGCATTTTATGATTGTTTCCATTCTAGGTCTCCATAAATAGTAATTGTGTGTAGTCAAAGGCTAACAATGATCAATACTAGAAGTAGAAGACATGTTAGTAAATCACCAAATAGTATAAAGAATACAAAAAATTAAAAAAATTTCACTAAAACAACCCCCCAAAATATTGTATTAGGGACCCTTGCCCTCCCTAATTTTGGCACTGCTGACCAAATTTGACCCCAAGTCAAATTTGTCCACCCCCTCAAAATTCAAACTTGTCACAGTCTTGTCATGTGTTCATGTCATGTTTATATATCCCATAGAGGTATTCATCTTACCTTGTTATCATGGTTTAAGGTTAATTTGGTGAAGTTAAGGTAAAATCATGTTGTGGTCATATAGTGGTTTAGGCATGTTATGATAAAATATGTCATGGTCAAGTTGTGTAATAGGTGATTATGGGTTGATTAATGTAATTTTATGTCCTAAATACCTTATCATAATGTTTCATTAAATTTTATAAAGTTTGAGGTTCATTTTCTAGATCTAAGGTGGTAAAAGTGCATGAAAATGTGATTTTTGGCTAACTTTATGTGTGTCAAAGTTTCCCCAAAGGGAAAATCCATACCATACACCTTCCAAAGAGCTTGGAGTAGTTACTCAACTATAAAACCTATTGGATTCAGTTGAGAGGTGTCAAGAGAAGAGCAGAGAGGTAGAAAAAACTAGTCTAATCACTAAGAAGGCCACTTGTCCTTCAACATGTCAAAAAAAAGAGAAGTTTCAAGAATCTAGTTAAGGTGTCAAACAAGATTTCTAACTCCCACACCACTTGGAGATTTAGATAATATTTAGAGGAGCTACACATAGCATCTTAGACCTATTTAAACTTTTCTATAACTCCTTTTCTTATTGTAACTCATATGACACTTGTCTACCTTCTCTCTCCTACACCCTTCTCCTCTTTCTCACTTTCTCTATATATTGAGCCACTTATGGATACATTTGTATCCTACACCTAAGTATGGTGAATCCCTACTCATTTACAACCTTTAAGAAATAAATAATGATATGGTTTACCTTTTTCATGAGTTGTTTCAATGTGTTTGTTAACTAGTTGATCTTGATAAGTGATATATTCTCTTCTTTGGCATGTTATCTTTGTTTGAATTCATATTCAACTTTGAAAGTCTATTTTAGGTATTTTGAAGGTTTATAATGAAGTGTTTCATGATTTTTAATGAGTTGCCTCTCCACTAGCATCATGTCATGACCTTGTGTGTAGTCTTCCTAGCTTAATTTTGCTTCGCAAACCTCCATGAGAAATACTAATGCTAGGGGTAGATTTGGATTAGTGTTATGAATAAGAAATACATAGAGGAGAGGTTAGTCTTGTGTTAGTCTCATAAAATAAACACACTAAAATCATAACACCTCTATCTTAGACATGAGGGAGAGCTTAGGTAACAAAACTAAATAAAAGCACAATTAAAACATAAAAGAAAAAAGTTTTTTACCTTCCTTGGAGCTCCAAATGGTTTGTTGAATGCCTTG